>CM053753.1:39368413-39385394 GCA_028658305.1 Pachyuromys duprasi | reverse complement strand
AGTGAGAACCTGGGTGAAAGAATTAACAGATTACTGTAGTCATGGGGATGCCTCCCTCTAATTCCAGTGTTCAGGACACTGTGGTAGAAGGATGATGAGTCTGAGGCCAACCTGGACTACAGAGCAGAGTGCGCCACATGCCAGCCTTTGCTTCTTACAGCAACACCATAGCTTGAAAAGGAAAGGAGAGGGAGACAGGAAAAAGAAAGAGGAAGGAGGTGAGAAAGGAAAAACAGCATGGAGGTATCAAAGGCTGTAGGGCTTGGATTGCCTGTTGATCCTTCACTGACCTCACCCTATGCCTCTCCAGAGCCTTCACCACGGGCACCCCTCCAGCCCCTCGTTACCACCACTCAGCTGTTGTCTACGGGAGCAGCATGTTCGTCTTTGGTAAGCAGCCTGTTGCCCTCCTGGACCCTCAGAGTTCTTGCCCCCCTCCACCTCCCCCCTCCATGAGGCTCTGAGCAGTGTTGGGTTCTCTTCTCCACTAACTGTCCACTGGAGTAATCTGAAGGGACTGGCTGTGTCCTCTCTGATGGCTAGACAGAGACATCAGTGTACACATCTCTGCATCCCCAGAGCTCAGTGCAAGGTTAATTTGGATGGGCAGGTGCCTGGGGGGTTTGTACATGTTAACTAGGGCTACCACATTTCTACCCAGCCCGGTCCACATTTAAATACTAAAGTAGTACCCTAGATGTAACACTTTACTTTCATTCTTTTCACTCAGGGGGCTATACTGGAGATATTTATTCCAATTCTAACTTGAAGAATAAAAATGACCTCTTTGAATACAAGTTTGCAACTGGCCAGTGGACAGAGTGGAAAATTGAAGGAAGGTAAGAGATTTTGCTGAGAACATTCACAGTAGGAGAGGCCTGATGGTCTTCAGCCTGGAATGTGCCTCTTGCCATATTTTACACGGGAGCCTATGTCTGGAAGACTTCCATCAATTGCTTAATTTTTATCAATGCTGAGTCCACTGGGCCGTGGTTAGGCAGGGTGTTTGCAGCAGTCAGGAAGCCAGAAATTGGTGCTAAGTTCTCATTGCCACAGCCTGCTCCTAGGTTTGCATCCCCTTTTCCTATGGGCTGCTTTGAGAATGCACTCTTCAGCATTCCCATAGTTGCTGGGAACGTGCTATACCTGTATGAATTACCAGAATCTATTTTGTTTTTTGGATCACCAGATTTTGTGGTTGTATTTTGTTTTATTTATTTTCTCAGCACTTGGGATGGAGCTGAAGGCCTTGCTGATGCAGGCAAACTCTCTACCATTAAGCTATACTCCAGGCCTACATTTGATTCTCCCCCCACCTCCCCATCTTTGAGGCATCTTATGTAGGCTAGGCTACCATTGAACCTGCTGTAAATAGCTGAGGATGACTTTGAACATCTGATCCTCCTGTCCATGTCCTGAGTGCTGGAGTTACAGGTGTACCAAACATGCCTGTTTTTGTTTTTGTTTTTGTTTTGTGATGTTGGCAAGCAGTCAAACTCAGGGCTTCCTTGTATGGTAGGAAAGCAATCTGCAGAGAGCTACATTCCTGCCCCTTAGGAGTTTTTATTTGTTTGTCTTTGTGTGTTTCTTTTTTGTTTCGAGTCAGGATCTCATGTAGTTCCACTGACCTTAGGCTTGCTATGTAAGCCAGGGCTGGTCTAGAATTTCCAACCCTCCTCTGTTCATCTCCCTAGTGCCCGGATTTACAGACATGGACCATTATGCTCATTTTCAACCTCTGAACCTTTTTACACATCTGCTGTCCACACCTTGTGCTGCTGTTTGCTTCTAGTGCCTCAGCACTGACCTCTGAGCTCAGTGTCAGGCAGATGTGTCCCTAGCTGCTGAACACATGACACATGGAGCCCTGTGCTTTAGCCTGTTCTGATAACTGCTTTCCTCATTTAAAAAAAAAAAGAAGAAATATATATGTATATTTTAAAATATGTAAAATATGTTTATGTAATATACACATATGTTTATATATGTGTATGCGTGTGAAAAAATGTTTTTTTTTTATTAATTGTGTTTGGGTGCTTTGCTGGCGTGTATGTCTGTACTGTCACATGCATGCCTGGTGCCTGAGTACAGCAGAAGAGGGCATCAGATCCCTGGTACTGGAGTTACAGGGATGGTCATGAGCTGCCACATGGGTACTGGGAATCGAACCTGGGCATTCTGAAAAACAGCCTGTGCTCTTTAGTGCTGAGACTTCTTTTCCTGCATTACCTCATTTTTCCCTTGTGTTCTAGGTTGCCCGTTGCCAGGTCAGCTCATGGGGCCACAGTGTACAGTGACAAACTCTGGATCTTTGCTGGCTATGATGGCAATGCCAGGTAGGCGAGTAGCTGGCCCTGTGCCCTGCCTCTGCATGTCCTCAGGGGCAGAATATGCTCTCTTGGCAGCTGGATGCTCAGGGTGGGGTTAGTCACCCCGCTATGTTCTGAATATCTCTGGAAGGCATAGAGGCTTTGGAAGGGAGCTCTCAGCCATGTATGTGATCCTTGGGTTTTCTCAGATGAGGATATTTGGAACAGCAAGAGGGGCCTGAGGCAGGAAGCATCTCCATACAAGTCCAGCTCTGGGTTGCTCCTTGTGTTACAGTTTTCTCCTTATTTACTTATTGTTTTTTTTTTTTTTTTTAAGATTTATTTCTTTATTTTACAAATTAGTGCTCTATTTGCATGTACATCTGCTTGACAGAAGAGGGCACCAGATCTTATTATAGATGGTTGTGAGCCACCATGTGGTTGCTGGGAATTGAACTCAGGACCTCTGGAAGAATAGCCAGTGCTCTTAACCTCTGAGCCATCTCTCTAGCCCTTACTTATTGTTTTATGTTTTGCTTTTGTTTTAAGACAAAGTTTCTATGTAGCCCTGGCTGTCCTGGAACCCTCTGTGTAGATGTGGCTTGCTTCAAACTCACAGAGATCCTCCTGCCTCTGCTTCCTGAGTGCTGGGATTAAAGGGGTGGGCCTCCATGCCAGGCTTCCTCATTTTAGAAAAGTAATTTTATTGTATTTGTGTAAGAGCCACAGCAGCACGTGCTCATTTTAAACTTGAACATTGCGGAAACTAATAAAGGCATAGTAGGGCAATGGGTTTTATGGGACACATCGTTTTTTCCCTGCCCTGGGTCTTGTCTCATTCCCCTAGATGTTATGTGTGAAGCTACTTCTGTCTTAGCTGGTGAGATCTGCTGGGGCCAGGTGCAGGGTTTGATATACCACCTTCTTCCCCTGAACTTCCTGTCTCTTTAAGAAAGATAGCACAGTTGTCCCCTGACCCACATGGCAAGTGGTTCTTCCCTGGAGCTATCCCTCCCAGCCAGGCTCAGGATCCTGACTCCTCTGTCCTGATGCAGGTTGAACGACATGTGGACAGTTGGCCTCCAGGACCGAGAGCTCACATGCTGGGAGGAGGTGAGGGGTGTAGGGAGCACGGTACAGGTGGGAAGTCGGGTCATTGGGGGCTGGGCTGTAGCATTGAGAGGTGAAGAATGAAGGAAGCAGGTAAGCAAATGAGGAGGTATTAGGGTGAGGTATAACAGAAGCTACCTTCCCCTTACCAAGGCCTAGCCCTTTTTCCTTCTTGACCTTCCCCAAGCCCAATTCCATTATTAACTAGAGACTCCAGCTGGGCTGGGGATGTGGCTTAATTGGTAGTACAGCATGCTTGAAGCTCTGGATTTGATCCCAGACCCACATAAACTGGGTATGGAGGTGCATGTCTGTAATTCCAGCACTTGGGAGGTAGGTCAGAAATTCAGGGTGATCCTTGGCTACAGAGTGAGTTTGAAGTCACCCTGGGCTACATAGAGAGTTCTAGGTTAGCCAGATTTGCACAGTGCGACCCTCTCCAAAATGAATGAATGAATGGAAAAAGATAATAGCATAGCATCTACACATCCCTGCCTTTGATCCCTAGCAATGAAGGCAGGGTCAGAGGAAGAAAAAAGCTCCGAGTCCTGGAAGGGCAGAGTGTCACTTGTGACAGATGTGACTTGTTCCAGTCAACCCTCGTGTGAATACAGCAAGGGCAACGTTTTGTTCATTGCTTTTTCCTGGAGCTTTCTTTCTCTTGTAGAAATTATATTTTTAGCCCCAAATGAAGCTAATGATTTTAGCCTCAGCTGATCAGAACTGGGCCCATGTGGGTAGCTGTGATGTAAGCTCTTTGTATTTATTCATTTTAAAGTGTAGGATAGTGTAGCCTCAGGCCTTTGAGGCCCAGGCTGAGCTGTGCCCCTACCCCAGGTGGCCCAGAGTGGTGAGATCCCCCCATCCTGCTGCAACTTCCCTGTGGCTGTGTGCCAGGATAAGATGTTCGTGTTCTCAGGACAGAGTGGAGCCAAGATAACAAACAACCTCTTCCAGTTTGAATTCAAGGACAAGACGTGAGTTCTCGGGGTTCAGAGATACACTTATGCCTGTGCATGTAATTTGTGAGCCTTTCCTAGTTCCCACTCACAGCAGGAGCAGACAGCCCAGTATTTGCTAACTGCAGTGGTTCTTGGGTTATGGCCGTAGCTCAGCAAGACATGGCCTGAGTCAGGGTCCCATCGTTGGCCTGAGTTTGAAGGATGCCCCTGCCCTGTGTATGGCTTGCTTGTTGCCACTGTTAACACATGGGGCCACTGCCAACCAATCTCATGTGATAACAGAACACAGGCACAGTAAAGTAGTTCTTGGGCTGCTGGCTACCCTGTGGTGGGGCTAGCCTCCGGCATTGGAAGTAACAGAGGAAAGGGAATAGGGCTTGGGAGAGGACTCGAAAGCTGCCCCACAAGTCAAGGTAGAAAAATGAAATCCTAGTCCCCGTGGAGGGAATTAAGTACCGGGGCAGGCACAAAACCAGCGTGTATTGTTTTCAGTCTTCAGCTGACTTAGCAGGAAAGGGGATCTGATAGAAGGTCCTGGGAACCCTCAAATGCCAGAAGTACTAGAGGTGCCTGGGCAACCTTCTTCTGGGTGGGGATTCTAGAGTTTGGGCAGTGAGCAGTACAGCTCCATTCCTAGAGCAGAGTAGCAGAGGCTGTGCCCTATCACTGTTGTCTGCTCTATGGTGGTGGGAGGAAAGGGAGTTGGTTAGGGCCCATGGTAGGTTGCATGGAGCCAGTTCTTCAGCTAAACAGGCCAAAGGATGCTGGACACACAGGCCTGTGCCTTCCCCTAGACCATGGACTAGCATTACCAGGGAGGCTTCATAGGAGGACCTTTTGTGAGGAGTGTGTGGAGAGCAGAGCCCCCACCCCAGTGTTGCTCATGGTCATGGCTCTAGGTGGACACGCATCCCTACTGAGCACCTGCTCCGGGGCTCCCCACCCCCGCCACAGCGGCGCTATGGACACACCATGGTGGCCTTTGACCGCCATCTTTATGTGTTTGGGGGTGCGGCGGACAATACGCTGCCCAATGAGCTACACTGCTATGATGTGGACTTCCAGACCTGGGAGGTTGTCCAGCCCAGCTCTGACAGTGAGGTGAGTCCTGACCTGGGTTCCCTGGGTTCCATATAGCCAAGAAAAGAACCCTCAAGGCCCGCCCTTCTACAGCCTTCAGTTTTTTAAGCCTGCATTCCATCTTGTGGTACTGGGATGATGTCCTGAAGGCCTCTGGGAAGCATTCTGACCACCCTCATGCCTTACTCAATGTCTTGGTCCTCCTCTGGAACCTATAGCAAACCCTGGAAGGGATGGTGGTGTATTACCCTCTTGTGTATGTTTTCTACAAGGTTGGTGGGGCTGAGGTGCCTGAGCGAGCTTCCTCTTCTGAGGAGGCGGCTACCCTAACCTCAGAGGAGCGGAGCAGCTTTAAGAAGTCCAGAGATGTGTTTGGCTTAGACTTCGGCACCACCTCAGCCAAGCAGCCTGTCCACCTGGCATCAGAGGTGCGTGTCAGGACCCTTATTAAAATTCCAGTGCTCTCAGAAGCAGGAACTCTCACAGTTGGGTGGAGCAGGGAATAGCTTGCTCTGGGAGCCCTAGGTTTTATCCTTTCCAATCATTGTGGCACTCTGTTTCCCTAGGGTTCTGCACAACCGCCAAGCCCTCTGCCCCATCCCAGCTTCCAAATCTGTACCTGCAGGAGCACCCAGGCAACCTCTGTCTGAGGGCCTGGGATCTCTGGCTTTTCCTCTTTGTCCACAGCTTGGCCACAGCCAGATCCAGTGTGGGAGGCTCTGCCCCATCCCATCACTTTGTCTACTTGTCTTCTCAGCTGCCCAGTGGGAGGCTCTTCCATGCAGCTGCTGTCATCTCTGATGCCATGTACATCTTTGGGGGCACTGTGGACAACAACATTCGCAGTGGGGAAATGTATAGGTTCCAGGTGTGTAGCTAGTGGTTCTGTGAGGGCTGGTGGGGCGGGCTGCGGTACTGTAGGTCCAGGTGGGCAGGGGTAACACTAGCAGTAAGAGAGCCTTAGTATACAGTGAGGCAAGAGAGCCTCAGCCTCAGAAGAGACAGGTGAGTTCACAAGACCAGGAAGGAGTGGGCCAATCCAGGCTCTATGCTGGGGCCTCCAGGGAAATCAGAGCAGCTCCTTCCCAAACCTGGACAAACCGAGAACCCGTTGTTTAGGATAGGGGCCCTTGGCATAGTGGAGGCATGGATAAATCTATTTCAGTGGTGGGTAGGGTTAGGATGGGGGTTGCTTGAATTTTTGGGTCCAGGTTTATTAGAAATGGTGCAGTCTGCCTAAAGCCTGGGAGCCTCTCAGAGAAACACAGTGGAAGTAGGAGGCTCTCCTGGTCATTGCCCGGGCCGGACAGTCCTCAGCCAGGTTCACCTGACCCCTCTCTGAGTATCCCAGAGCTGGCTGGCTTCAGGAGGGCTTTTGTTGCTCGCTTACTGGTTCTCCCTCTGCAGTTCTCTTGCTACCCTAAGTGCACACTACATGAAGATTATGGGCGCCTGTGGGAGAGTCACCAGTTCTGTGATGTGGAGTTTGTGCTTGGTGAGGTAGGTGACTGACCTATATCAGCCTCACCTATATCTGCTGAGTTGGCTTTGCCCTGGCCTGCTGGGCCTCTGTCCCCTTTTGCCCACATATCATTCATTCTTTATGCAGAAGGAAGAGTGTGTGCAGGGTCATGTTGCCATAGTCACTGCACGGAGCCGCTGGCTCCGTAGGAAGATTGTACAGGCTCGAGAGTGGCTGGCCCAGGTAAGGTCTCCTTTAGCCCCTGTGACTGGAAACCTTTTCCCACTGTTTACTAGGGCACCCTGAGCTCCATTTTCCCCACAGAAGCTGGAGGAAGATGGGGCCCTTGCTCCCAGGGAGGCCCCAGGTTCAACTGTGGGCAGGGCACGGCCAACCCTGTTACGTGTTGCCATTCGTGAGGCTGAGGCCCGGCCATTCGAGGTGCTCATGCAGTTTCTCTACACAGATAAGATCAAGTACCCACGGAAAGGTCTGCCTGGGTTATGGGTGGTATGGTCCAGGGTGGGTGGGGCATGAGCCAGCTGAGCCAGAGGTGGTGCTGCTAGGTCTGTGACGGATGTGCCTGAGGCACAAGCCATAGTCAACCCTTGCTGATAGCAGTTCATATGCAGTCCAGCTGCCATCTTGCAGTCCTGACCCTCTTGTTTGTGGGTGGAACTCTGGGCCCTGTTCTAGGCCTCCTTTCCTGGGGTCCCTAGGCTCAGGAGTTTTTTGTTGCAGGCCATGTAGAAGACGTGCTGCTCATCATGGATGTATACAAGTTGGCGCTGAGCTTCCAACTGTGTCGCCTTGAGCAACTGTGTCGGCAGTACATTGAAGCCTCTGTGGATCTGCAAAACGTGCTGCTTGTGTGTGAGAGTGCTGCCAAGCTACAGCTGAGCCAGCTCAAGGTACAAGCTGGGGTTTGCCTGGCTGCTGGGAGTGCCTGCCAGCCCAGGCCTTCTTGGGTGGGGTGGGACATTTTCTTTTGCTCCCCATTACAAGCTTTGTTGCCAGCCTGGGCCTTGGCCTGACCCCACTTGGCTGCTGTGCCTTGTCTGTCCAGGAACATTGCCTGAACTTCATAGTGAAGGAGTCCCACTTCAATCAGGTGATCATGATGAAGGAGTTTGAGCGCCTTTCATCCCCACTTATTGTAGAGATTGTACGGCGGAAGCAGCAGCCACCCCCTCGCGCACCCTCTGATCAGCCTGTGGACATTGGTAGGGAAGCTCTCTTCATGTCCTGAGTGTTGGGAAGTGGGGGGGACTTAGGAACCATCTACCTGCCAGGCCCTTTGTGACCCACCCAGGCGCTCCTGGACACCATTATTGGGAGGGACGGAGGCAGGCATAGCTCAGAGAACTCAGGCTTTCAACAGCAAGGTGTGTGCCAGTGAGCCTGGTTACCCACGAAACCCACTCCTCAGGGTGACCCGTCTCTGCTTGGCTGGTCAGATCTGATATTTTGGGGTCCAGTGAGGCAGCTGTAGCTGCGTATTGCCGGGTACTTGCCATTCTGCCCAGCGCAGAAGATTGATAGGACATTCACTTCCCCAACTCTCTTTGGGCTTGTACTGATTCGTGCCAATGCTATGAGAGGCCAAAAGTTGCGCCTGGAGAGGTGTCCAGGAGGAGACTGGGTGCTGGACAGAGGGCACAGTGTGGGAGATCAGGTATTGGTGCAGTGTCTGTGAGGGCCAGATCAAGAACTGCAGTTTCCAGGTGAAAGAACTGAGGGTTGAGGGAAGGAGAGACTACACAAAACAAAGGTAGCCTCTTCATTCAGGGTCGAAGGAGGAGTCTTCTCAAGATCCTTCTTCACCCCACTAGGCACATCTTTGATCCAGGACATGAAGGCCTACCTGGAGGGGGCAGGCTCAGAGTTCTGTGACATCACGCTACTGCTGGATGGCCACCCTCGGCCAGCCCACAAAGCCATCCTAGCTGCCCGCTCTAGGTGTGTTGAGGGCTGATGAGGGAGGGTGGGGTGCGGCAGGGCCTTGATGCTGACCTGTTTTTTCCCTGAGAGCTGGGATCTACTTCCCTGTTTGCAGCTATTTTGAGGCCATGTTCCGTTCATTCATGCCGGAGGATGGACAGGTGAACATCTCCATTGGAGAGATGGTGCCCAGCAGACAGGCCTTTGAGTCCATGCTACGCTACATCTACTACGGCGAGGTCAACATGCCCCCTGAGGACTCGCTGCATCCTTTTACCTGCTCGTGCTTCAGGGGAATCACTGAGGAGTCTTAGACATGTTTGATTGCTGTTGCTTTGTTGGCTGGGTGGTTTAGTTCTAGAGCAGTGTCCAGAGCTGGTGCTGAGACTGGGACTACCAGTCTCCAAAGGTTCCAAGCAGGTGGGCAACTAGAGGAGCCACTTTGCAACTAGCATAGCTTTACAACTGCCTGGACGAGCAGGCTAATTGTCACTGTTTACCAAACAGGGGAGTGGACCGTGATGCCTTGTGCTTTCTGTCAGTAGTGTTTAAACCTGAGGTGCAAGGATACCTGATAGGGCCAGGGGGCTTGGAAAAATTCTTTAGATGTGCACATGGGAATGAGAAGATTCAGGTTTCCCTGGATCTTTAATTGGCTCTTTGAGCCTGAAATGGTTCAAACCAGTTTGGAGAGCAACCCAGCTGGGACTTGGTCTGGAGCTCAGGGGTTCTGGGGTTCGTGCAGCTCTGGCAGTGCCCTCCCCAGAGGACAAGGCTTGTGGCGGGAGGAGTGGGTCCACAGACTGGGCAGCTCCTTAACTTGTACCCAGCTACCTGTTTGCAGCCCCCTACTACTATGGCTTCTACAACAACCGACTGCAGGCATACTGCAAGCAGAACCTGGAGATGAATGTAACGGTGCAGAATGTGCTGCAGGTAGTGCCTTAGTGCTTTCAGGCCACTCCTTCCTCTGGACGAGGGGGCAATGCCTCATGGTTCCTGCCATTGCAGATTCTGGAGGCGGCAGACAAGACGCAGGCACTGGACATGAAGCGACACTGCTTGCACATCATTGTACACCAGTTCACCAAGGTCAGGCTCTGGCCCCAGTGTTCTAGGTCCTAGCCCTCCCCAGCAGGCCTGGGCACCTCTTGGCCATTGCCCACTGTCCTAAGACAGCCAAGCCCTGTGCAGGCTGGACCCCAAGACTCAGCTGCCCACCTCGGTCCTCCTGGGAGTCTGGTTTCATCTGGTTTGGTCATCCTCTGTGTAGGTCTCTAAGCTGCCAACACTGCGGTTGCTGAGCCAGCAGCTGCTGCTGGACATCATAGACTCCCTGGCCTCCCACATCTCTGACAAGCAGTGTGCAGAGCTGGGCGCTGACATCTGAGGGTCTCGGCACCTGTCTGCAGAGTGACAACACCCAACCGACTGGCCACATCTCCACCTGCGGAGTGACCACACCTGTGGGGTCAAGGGTCCTCAGCTTTACAGGGCACTGAGGTGTAGAAGAATTCCCAAAACTTCACTGAGGACACAGGCCCCATGGGGAATGGCAAGTGAAGCAGACTCCATTTCCAGCTGGCACCTCTCTCCCAAGGAGACCATGGTTCAGGGATATCACTGAGCAGTAGAGAGATAGGAGAGTGAGTGGCTTTGTGCTACTGTTGTGGATACAGCATAGAATCCTGCTGCCAAGGGATGAGGGCTTAGCAGGTTATGCTAGCAAGAGGTTATACCCTACTCCTTACACAGAAGTTATGAATGGGAACTAGCGACAGTGGGCTGATCCTACACATGAGCTTTGGGAGGTTTTGTTCCCAGTCGATGGGGCAGCAATCATAGCATAGCCCCCCCCCCCCCCCGAGGCTGCATATTTAGGCCAGGGAGAAGTCAGCAGAGATGACCCTATGGATGTGTTCTGTGACAGCATGCCTCCATTCCAGCTGTGGCAATGCTACTTACACACTTGGCTGGCATAGTTGCCACAACTGGTCTGCCCTTCTGTAGCAACGGGACAGTCCTATGGCTTAGGAGATTCCCCAGATTTGGGTTTAGCACTTCTTCCCTGTTCTAACCATGTTAATACATGGTGTCGACTAGAAGGAAGGGAAATTGCATACCCATGATACTGCCTCAGAGCTCTGGACTGTCCAGGGAACCCGTCCTTGATGCCTGACAGCAGGCCATTGAAGTCTACATCTCAACAGCAGTGGACCTTTTGAGTACAGAAGTCTACACTATATTTTGTTTCCTAGGGAACCAGAACCCATTTTGGAAAAATGCTTGGTTCTTCCTGGCTTTAGAATACACATTGCTCCTGTGCTCCAATCACCCATGCTATGGGGGCTCTAGGCAGAAAGGTGTCCTGGGTGGCAGTCCCAGACAGACAGCCAGGAAGTGGTCTGGTTACAAGATGTACTGGGAAGAAAGGAAGGTACCCAACACAAGCTGAGCTCAGAAACAGCTGAGTGGAGGGTGCTGGCTCAGTGGGCAGCCAGGTAGGCAGGATGTGAGTCAGCTGTGCTATGTAAGCCATTCCCCTAAGGTGGCCTCATCTAAACCTCTTGGGGGAGCATGTGAAAGCTGCTCTTGCTTCATGCCGACTCCTGTAATTGGCCCTTCAATTCTTTCCTCTACATAGGATGTGAATAAATATATACACCCAGGGCTCCAAAGAGAAAACTTTGAGATCCTTGTGTACTAACTACAGCTAGAAACTCAATGGTGCTTGAGCTGCGTAGCCAAGGAACAGTAAGGAAAGGGCATGCACTTGGTGATTACTATGGACACGGCTATAATAAGAAGTCTAGGTTCCCAAGGTAAATGTAGTACCAAGGCCTGACTGGAATGCTACATCCAAAGATGACTAGCAGTTCTCTAGGCATGGCCTTGCAACCTACAAGTATAGTATCCTATGTTGGTTTTGTGAGCAATGGGAAATGTAAAGGAATTGGCCTGCGGGCTGACATCTGATACTGGGCATGACTTGTCTGTGATTCTACCCAGAAGGCACTAGAGCAGGATTAGGAGCTCAAGGACACCTGGCTACAAGGACAGCAGCCTGGACCACATGAAACCATAACTCAAGGAGGGAGAAGGGACAGTTAGACTTAGGAGTTGGCTTCCTTACCTCAGATCTTGAAAGAGTAACTAAGTAAACAGAGGGTCTGCAAAACAAAACAAACAACAGAAAAAAACCCACCAAGTTTCCATGGACAAAGAGGTTGTGTGACAGGGTCTGAGCCCTCTGGGGCTCTGGCCACTGCCCAGGGAGGAGCAGCACCCCTAGCTGAGCCAGACAGCAGGGTCTCTTTGTAGAATCCACTTTATTGTGGTGGATGCAGTTCCATGAAGTGCCTCTGAGGAAGAGAGGCCAGAGCCTTGGTGTGTCACTCTCATGCCATGCTGCTGCTGAGTTGCATAGCAAAGTCCTGTACGTGGTCCTTTAGGGTCTGGCGGGCATCTGCCTGTGCTCGCTTCTCCCTTGCCCGTTCCTGCTGTAGCTTGGTCAGTCGCAGCCTAAGCCGCTGCTCCCGCCGCTTACAGGCTTGCAGCTGGCGTTGGGCCTTGTCTAAAGCATCAAGAGCAGCTTCAGCCCTTCTCTTCCAGAGCAAAGCACTCCCCACTTGGTAGCTGTGCTCATTCTGGATGTAGGCTCCAGCAGGTGGTGGCAGCCGTAACATGTATGCAGACGGGGAGACAGGCCGCGGCTCAAGTGGGGAGGGGTGCTGCTCTGGTGACGGCTGGGCACTACAACCTGCTTCATCTGCTTGAGCACCTAGAGGGCCCAGAAGATCGGAGAAAGGGCTGTTAAGGCCAGGGTCCAGCCTCACAGTTGGAGATGCAGGTAGAGTGGCAGGTGCTGAGGCTTCTTCCACAGGAAAGCAGATGATGTCGGCAGGAGGTGGTGGAGAAAAGGGTGTTGTGGGTCCTTGATTTTCAGAGCAGCTGGAGGGGAGAAAGAAAGAAGCTGACTAGCCAACTAAGGACATGCCAGGCTCTTCTCATAAGCCCATTTAGTCTCCCTAACATCTGAGCCCCCTTCCCTGGGTCTAGGCAGCAAGAACCCTGTTCAGTGAAGATGCTGTCATTCACCCTACAGTCCAGTCCCTCAGCCCTGGGATGAAGGTGGGGTATCCCCCCTACTGCAGCACATACCGCTTCCTGCATCGCCGGAGCCGGCTGACATCAGGCAGGCCAGGTGGATAACCATGCCCCTTGTTCTTGGTTGTTCGACGCAACTTGGTGAAAGACTCAAATATGGTGGGGACTGCCCCTTCCTTCAGCCTGTGATACCCACTGTGGGGAAAAGCAGCCCAGATGAGCTGGGGAAGTGCTGCCATTTCCCCTGGAATCCCAGCGCAGGGCCCTCAGCTCGAGGCTTCAAGGCACACTGCCAGCAATAAATCTGACGAATGGCAAGTTTGGTAAAAAAAATCTTCCCTGTGAATGAGCTTCCAGAGTTCAGTCCACCAGCAGGGATAAGTGGACCAGTCAAAAAAAAAAAAAAATCTCATTTGTGCACCTGCTGGGAGAACTAGGTGCTAAACATCCCATGGAAAAGCTGTTTCTCTTTTGTGTGGAGACCAGAGGCTAACCTCAGGTGTCTCCCTTGATCACTCTCCACAGTTGTTTTTAAAAGATATATAGGTGTTCTGCCTGTACGTATGACTTCACCATGTGCAAGTCTGGTGCCCACAGATCAGAAAAGGGCATTGGATTACCTGGAACTAGAGTACTGACTGTTGTAAGCCACTCTGGATGGTAAGAAATGAACCCAGGTCAGCTGAAAGATCAGCTCTTACCCTCTAAGCCAGCACTATTTATTTTATGTGTATATTTTCCCTGCACGTATATATACCACCAGCGTGCCCATGCCCTCAGAGGTAGGAAGAAGGCGAGGGCTCCCTTGGTGTTGGGAATTAAACCAGTCCTAAGATTAAACAAGTGCTCTAAAGTTTTAAGCCTCCTCGCTAGCCCATCCACCTTTACTTTTAGAAGACAGTTCCTCACTGGACGCAGAGCTCAAACAACTACACTAGCTTGGCAGTAAGCCCTGGGGATCCTTTTGTATTCTCTGGGACTGGGAGACTGAGGGACTGGCAATCATATGTGGCTTTTTATCTGCGTACTTGACTCTGAGCTCAGGTCCTCAGGCTTGCATACCAAGTGTTTACCAAAAGGGGGCCATCTCTCCAGCCCAGAAAGGTTGTTTTTCTCTGATGTCACCAGCATGGTGATCCTGGGACCACACTGAGCTGCAAAGAGGCAACAGCATCCTTGACAATAGGTCTGCCTGTGAGCATACCGGCCAGATGTTCACGGAATTCACCAGGGCCACGAGCTGCCCCGCTTTACCCACTACTCAGATGCCTCCCTCACATCCTGGGTTGGCTGGCAGAAAGACCCACCTGATTCCCACCAGCTCAAAGCAGTTTTCCTCGAAATGTTTGGAGCAGAAGTAGATGTACTCGGAGGCCGGATCCCACAGGCCTTGGCCGCTGGGGTCCAGCCGCTGACAGTTGGCCAGCCACAAGCCACGCCTGGGGTTGTCTTTCTTGGGAAGTCTGCAGAGCCACAAATCCGTGAGCAATAGACTGTTTGCAGCCCTGTGTTCAGGATACCCAAGCTTCCCAGGCAAGAAGGAGCAGACCTCCCCGATACCCTTTCAGATTACTACCCACTAGGGAAAAAGAGGAAACTGAGAACGAGAGAAGGAACGGGGCCTGCTCAGCATCATCTATTAGGGTGAGTCAGCTCCAAGTCCAAGCCAGGTATGGCTGGACTCGAGACTACTCGACCGCCTTCTACACCCTCCCGCTCACAAGTTCAAGCCTCACTTGGACCTCAGGAAGGCGCTGGCTCCCCCGCAGCCTAAGGTGTGGCAACACCCGCGGCTGCGCTGTTGAGCCCTCGGGTGCTACTACGCAAGCGCGCTGACCTGTGGAAGGAGATGCCGCGGTTGCGAGTCTCGCGCGTGTCACGTGTGCAGCAGCCGGCGGCGGAGCAGTGTCGCGGCATCTGGGAAAGGGGCGGGATCTGGGTCGTGGGCGGCAGTCGGGGGAGGGCTGCCTTCACGCCCCAGCCGCCACTCCCTCCGGAGGGCCTGGGCCTGTCGGCTCCCCTGCGACCCTGCCCCGTCCCAGTCCCGTCCTAACTCGTTCTATAGCCTCCCGTCAGCAGTACTCACGGTCTTGCCATTGCTGCGCCGCCGAAGTCTCGCGATGGGTAGGTCAACGCGGAGGTTGGTAGCACAGAGACTCCGTAGCCGGTGGTGATTGCCCACAAGGGGCGGGACCGGAAGAGGGCCTGGCGGGGCGGGCCACCGGATGTTGGGTGTGCGGCGAGGTCCTCTCCTCGAGTTGTGATTCCTGCTGCCGTGCAGTGGCATCAAAGGTAAAACCTGCCGAGCGCCCGCGGTTGGACGAAGCAGCCCGGATGCGGTGTGTAGCACTACAAGAACGTCGTAAGCGGACACTCTGGTTGAGAAAGCTCTACCACCAAGAAAAACCTGGGCTCTTGCGTGAAAGAACCCCGTCCAGGACTGCGGGGTGGCTCAGCACTCGCTGCCAACCCTGAGGATCCGAGTTTGATCCCGGGACCCACATGGTGGAAGGAGAGAACCTACGCCCAGTAGTTGTCCTCTGACCTCCATATATATGCACAAAATAAAATGTAAAGACAAAAACAATCTTAGGGTAACGGAATTAGCTGCATAAGAAGAGGGGCTGCAAACAAAGACCCTTAGCTTTCCCACT
This sequence comes from Pachyuromys duprasi, assembly GCA_028658305.1. NCBI lineage: Eukaryota > Metazoa > Chordata > Mammalia > Rodentia > Muridae > Pachyuromys > Pachyuromys duprasi. The sequence continues at coordinate 39,369,769 of CM053753.1, read as the reverse complement.
GCCAAGAGGGTCTGAGCTCACTGGGATTTTGACACTGTCCCAGGAGAAACCTGTGCATTCCCAGCGGGGCCACACAAGGGATCTCCAACATTTATCTTACTGTGACATCTGGCAGTCCTGGTGGGTCCACTTTAGATCAAGTTCTTTAAATCAAGACCAGTGCTCAGCATTTACTCCCACATCTGGAAGGAGGTAGAGCACCCCGAGCATACAATGAGGAAGGATGCTTATATTTGCCACCCGTGGTGGAAAGCCAATGGAGAAATGACATGTCAAAAACTAGGTTTCCATAGCCCTTGGATGAAGTCCCAGCTGCACTCTGTCCCAGCCCTCTCATAGGACAGGTTGAAAAGCCACTTCCATGCAGTTCATGCATGGTTCAAGAGAAAATAACGTGTGGTGTCATAATTCCCTTAGAAGCTTTTAGCAGCATATAATCACGCTCATTAAAGTCTTAGAAAACACACGTATTTCCCCCAGAGGAATTCACTAATTGGTTAACTGGCCCTTAACCACAAGAAAGGCGGTTGTGGACTCAAAAACTACTTTGAACCATAAAAACTACTACTATATTTTTGGAAATAACTAACATTCAGTATTCTTTAGCCCTATAAATTTTCGTGTTTCAAATTCACCCCCCCACACACACACACAATTTCAGCAACTAGGCTAGAGACCATCCTTATGAGATGTTGACAATGTGGCCGCTTTTGCCCATCCTAGTATTGATTCTGTCATGTGTGCTTATTAGTGTGCTCACTCTTATGCAGATATACAATGAAAGAGATCAAGCAGGGCAAAGAGAAATTCAAAACGTGGAGTTTGAAGAGAAAAAGAGCACCAGGAAATGTAGTATTGGGGCCAAGGCTTGTGCTGAAAGAGACAAGGAGAGGCCTGATCAGAAATGAAATAAATGGAAGGGTGACATCAGGGCTATAACTTACCCAGCTAAGCTTCAACCTGTTAAAAAAAGGTGGGGGGAGGAGGCTAAGGAGCTGTCGTTCCTAAAAAGTAACAGATTCAAAGAGGGGGCCAGGCTTCATCCCAAGGGAACAACTGAACTTGGCAGCTTCTGCTGCATTGATCAGGCTTTATAGTCTTGAAGGTTACAGGAGTAAAACAGTTATGTTGTGGAATCTTCCTTTGAGGTTAAAGAACACCGGTTAGGCCAGGAATGTGACAGGGGAGTACCTGCACGGAGGCCCAGAGAGGCCATGTGTCCGTCTGTGAAAGCAAAGCCTAGATTGGGGTGGAGACACCAAAGTATTAGAGATACCAGCCCTATGGGGTACCTGTAAAGGAGAGCTGCAGATTGGGGGGGGGGGGAACTAGCTTAAGAGAGGAATAGTATGGTTG
>CM053753.1:39272118-39367913 GCA_028658305.1 Pachyuromys duprasi | reverse complement strand
CTCTCCAGGTTATACTAACACCCCCTTCTTTCATATGATTCCCTGAACTCTGCCAAAGGGTTGGTTATATTTCTTAATATTTGCTTTGATACCCTGCTAGGAAGAGTCTTTCTGAGGCCCTCTGTGGTAGGCTCTTGACCTGCTACTTGTTTTCTCCTACATCCAATGTCCATTCCATTTGACTTTCTAAGTGAGGATTAATCCTCTTACCCCAGGTCCTCTTTCTTGTTTATCTTCTTTAGGTGTATAGATTTCAGTATGTTTATCCTATCTTATAGGTCTATAAAAGTGAGTATACACCATGTGCATCTTTCTGCTTTTGGGATACCTCACACAGGATGATCGTTTCCAGGTCCCACCATTTGCCTGCAAATTTCATGATCTCCTCATTTTTAATTGCTGGGTAGTGTAAAAGTACCACAATTTCTGTATCCATTCCTCAACTGAGGGACATCTGGGTTGTTTCCAGGTTCTGGCTATTACAAATAAAGCAACTATGAACATAGTTGAGCAAATGTCCTTGTTGTGTACTTGAACATCTTTTGGATATATGCCTAGGAGTGGTATAGCTGGATCTTGAGGAATCACTATTCTTAATTGTCTAAGAAAATGCCAAATTGATTTCCAGAGTGGTTGTACCAGCTTACATTCCCACCAGCAATGGAGGAGGGTTCCTCTTTCTCCACATCCTCTCCAGCATGTGTTATCACTTGAGTTTTTGATCTTAGCCATTCTGATATGTATAAGGTGAAATCTCAGGGTTGTTTTGATTTGCATCTCCCTGATGGCTAAGGACGCTGAGCATTTCTTTAGGTGTTTTTCTGCCATTATACAGTTCTCTACAGAGAGTTCTCTGTTTAGTTCCATACCCCATTTTTTAATTGGATAACTTGATTTGTTGCTTTTTAACTTCTTGAGTTCTATTTTTTTTGAGCTCTTTATATATACTGGACATTAGAGTGTTATGGATTCTTGTGTGCTACCATGTGGGTGCAGGAGACCAAATCTGCATAGCTCTCTCTTTAGCCCTGGAAGTACTGGAAATTTTAAGGACTATAGTTTACATTTTAAAATAAACACAAAGCTTTGGGGATGATGGATGGGAAATTAAAGCTTACAGTGTGTGTCAAATTAAAGGATGGCTTGGGCTGATCAGTTTTTCTTGTCAACTTGACATAATCTGGAATTACCTGGAAGAGAATCTCCTGGGAGGAATCGTCTAGATCAGGTTGGCCTCCATTCTGTCTTTGGAGGTTGTCCTGATTGTTACTTGATGTGGGAAGATTAACCCTGGACGAGGCGCCACAGATAAACTGTGAAGATAGCAGCCAGCAGCAGCATGGGGCAGCCATTGCTTTCCGCTCTCGATCGCATGGATGTGATTCCCTGAGATGCTGAACTGCAGCCTGTGTTGTAAGCTGTGTATACCCACCTTTAGAGTTGCTTTTGGTCAGAGTGTTCCATCACAGCGACAGAAACGGAACCAGGAGTATGACGCCATTCCTGATTTCTGTGATGTTGGGACATGAACCCACAGCCTCCACACACACTGGACACACACTCTACCAACCGAGCTCCATCCCTGGCCTCCAAGCAATGACCTTAACAGGGAGGGACAGAGCTGAGGGCTGCAGGATTGAGGCTCAAGCCACATGATGCACTGCGAGCAGCAGCCAGATCACTGTGCGTGGCCCCAAGAGCGGCACCCCTTTCTACTCACCTCATATTTAGTTCTTCCAACATATTGTTGGCCTTGAGGGCCTCACCTATTGTAGAAACTCCAGTATCCCCAAAGCCTTTATTAGAGATGTCTAGAACTTTCAAGAATATATTTTACCTAGAGCACAAAAAGTGAAGACGTGAGTTCACATCTGATGGTGCCACAGCCTCAGAGCCCAGGACAGCCTGAGCAATGACAAACGACAGTGAGCAGAAGTCCTGGAACAGCGTTAGTAAGAACTCTTAGTCCAACAGAGGGAAAGCAGCGGAGCTGATGCTGGAGCTGGGATAGGGGCAGGAGAAAGCAGATGCTGCTGCCGCTGCTGTTGTTGTTGTTGCTGCTGCTGGTGTGTGTGTGTGTGTGTGTGTGTGTGTGTGTGTGGTTGAGCAGGTGCTATAAGAACCATGGGCATTCCAGCAAGCTTGCTCCAAGTCTGGCAAAGCTGTGCTGGGAAAGAGGCAGGATGGTAGGCCACTGGGGGTTCCCCTAAGGAAACTGTGTGACCCCAGGCTCTTCCCTTTTGCCTCTTTGCTTTCAGACCATGAGTTGAGTGGCTTTTCTCTAATGCTTGCTCAGCCATAGGCCCAAACCATAAAAAGCTGAAATCACCAAATCACCATGTATCTACTACAATGTAGATACATGGACATCTAAGAAATTGTTTCAGGTGCAGGAGAAGCGTTTGAACAGCTAAGAGCACCCGCTGCTCTCCAGAGGACCTGAGTTCAGTTCTCAGCATTCACGTTGGATGGCTCACAACTCCTACCACAGAGGATGAGAAATCCTCTTCTAGCCTCCACAGGCACCCACACATATGTGGCACACACTCTCACACACATATACATAGAATACGAATAAAAATAAATGTTTAAAAAGAAGAATTTGCTTCAGCTTATCCAGGTGCCAGAAACCTCTAAGGCAGGACCTGGGTGACCCTTCCATGCTTCCAGGCTGCCTGCCATGTTTTTGAGCTCAACTGTTCTTCCAAATAGTTAAGCCTTTAGGTATGCCTAGTTTCAATTTGTATAGTTGGTTGGCACGTTAAGAGGTGAGTGACACAGGCAGATATTCCTAGCAAAGCACACAGCCCATGCAAAGGGCTGGGCAGACAATGACGGAATCAAGTCAGCCTTCCCAATTCTTTCATTGCATTTAGCTTCCCCTCGCCCTCTCCTGCTCCAGAGTACCGGAGAGTGAAATCAAGATCTCACACACACAGGGCAAGTACCTTACCATTGAGACATGCCACAGCCCTTTTCGCAAAAGGACTTGGAACAGAATCTTCATACCTTCTGCCGTGATCTGTAGGCATATAGTCTCTGCTTCCTTTCCAAACCACAGCCTGGTCACTCTTGCCTGGATCACCAGCCCAACTGGTGCTTACCAATCTAGGAAACAGGCCTGCAGGCTCAGAGTTCATCAGCTTCATGATCTTGTCATGGCTGCCTCCTTTCCACCCCACACGTAAATTTCCACTTAAGCACCCACCCCTCTCTAGAACCATACATTGTTTCCCTTGGAAGGCCACTAGTTACTGAGAATGGTCTTGTTAGTGTACATTTCTTGAAGTCAGGAAATTTGTTTTGTTCATAGATACATGCCCACAGCAGGGAGCAGTGAGACATGCCTGGACTTAATTGAGTTCTGTGTGGCTGGAGCGGAAGAACAGCCAAGGGAGGAATAGTGAGCAGAAACCAACACATGAATATTCTCTGGCAGAAACTGGGTGTGGTCTTGCCCACTGGACATCCTCCCGCCCCCACCCCAGTGAGCAATAAGTACTCATGACCCATGACTGCCCAGAACAACTATTATCTGCCAGATCATTGAACTGACTGTAGCTGAGATCTAGGGATTTCAGGCCTGTGTGAAGCATCAGGAGAGCAGCAAGGTGCTGGGCAGCCTGTTCCTCCAGGCCATTCCCTTCCCACTGTAACTTCTCCACAGCTGGGGTTAAGGCCAGGCCAGTCCATATAGCCTGCAGCCCTGCAGCTCCAATCTGATTCTCTGAAAGGCCCACATCTGAGGGCAGCAGCACTGTCTGGCCAATGGGACCCACAGCCCAGGCCCACCCTCTTGCACTTTCCTAAACCTCACAAATCTCCAGGGAAAGAAGGGGCTTTGCAATCTGATTACCTAGGGTTGGCATGACGGCAGCTCTGTCACCCATTGGCTGGGTCACCTTGGATCTCTGGTCTCCCCATCCCATGATTGTCTGTGATAAATGCCGTGGTAGGGGGACAACCACCCTGTTGATGATTGGTGGCTTGCAACAACACAGCATCCCTGTGTGTCCCATTGCTAGGCAGTGTGAGCTCAGATACCTGCCGGAGCCCGCCAGCAGAGCAGAACGGGGTTCTGAGTCGGGAGTGAGGATTGAAATTAATAATGTACACTACACATATTATGTTCCGAGAGGCTTCTGGCCGCTTGCTCGTGGCTCCAATGAGCCCTAGAGCGTCAATACGCTCTGCATCCGAAAAAGCGGCGAGAGCAGCCAGCCTTCTTTATTTATACAAACAGTTTACACAAGGGGTTAATTTTTACAAGGAAGTGAGGCAGAGTTGAGATTTCAAACAAGCTCTCCCACCTGCTGTCACTAAACAAAAGGCGAATGGACTTGCAAATCCTTCCCTGTCTCCAAAGGAAGGCCTGGAAAAAACCTGTCTTCCTGTGCTGAGACTAGCATTTCAAACAGCCGCCAAAGCAGCTATGATCCGGCTCACCACAGATACCCACTCAGGTCCACTTCTGCCATTTTCTTTGATGTTTGCCACAGCCCAGAGAGCTAAGTGGTGCTGCTCTGATTACCACATTACGGGCTGAAAGCAGGCTCAGCGCCAATTGGTTGCCTGTCTGGGTTGCTCATGCCTCATTGGTAGAGCCATCTGGAAGCAGCTTTATCCAATTCCATCTTGACCTTCCAGTTCTCAAAGCAGCCCCCGCTTCTCTGTGCCTCCTCCACCCTGCGCTCAGGCACTGGGAGTGCCACGTGCATGGAGGGGAGGGAGAGCACCAGCAATGGAGCAGCTCAGGCAAAGAACAGCATTCAGCGCTGGGTGATCCAATGCCTAAATGCCGGAAAGTCAAACTCATCCCCACACTCCCCCTTCTGTGAAGAGGACCACCATCATCTCCAAGTAGACTCGATGACGGAGTCACTTCCCTGAGTAAAGAGGAGCCCCAAGCTTGCCTTCTGCTCAGACTCAGAAACTCAGCACATACCTACCAGAGAAAACCCTGTTCTTACAAAGGCCATCAGCCAGAGCCTCTGCTCCGGCTCCACAGAGCCCATAGTCCCGAAGATCCAGACACTAGATGTAGACATTAAAGGTCAACATGGAAGCCAAAGCCTGGGCCTCCTGGAACAGAACAGAGAGGTATTAGGGGGTGAGGCAGAGGGACATAGGGGCCCAAGGGGTCTGGTCCTTTCCCAGCCTGAGACAAAGCTAGCCATTATCTGAGTTTAAATTTCTAGAGCTCCTACCTCCTCCAGGGAATACCTGCTTCTTTAGGTGCCATCAGATCTCACTCTCTGGAGCCTTCCTCATTTCAGCCCTTATCTCCGTCACAGCCTCCATCCTGTCACAGCGCAAGCATGGGAGATGGGCATGTGTGGCGTAGAGGAAGGCTGTGCGTTGTGAGATGGACTCACAGACAAGATGGCCATTGTCTCCTACATCCTTCCTACCAAGGCTAGTTCCAGTGTCCCTCAGCAGATACCTGGGGCCTCAGGCCACTGTGCCAAAGGTTCAATTCTGAGGCATTAACTTAGTGCAGAAGACAAGAAGCCAGCACACCACAAGCTTGGCATGACTCCAGATAGTGGGTAGCCAGAACCAGTTCTCCAAGCCTATAAGTGCCTAATGGCAGATGGGGCACAAAGGAGGATTCTTCATTGGCTCAGGCCCTTCCCTGTCCTTGCCATTTCTTCTGGTGCTACTATGCATATATTACAGATAAGGGCCTCAAGGCTGAAAAGAAATCTTTTTTTTTTTTTGAAGCCACCAAGCTAGTCAGGGACAAAGGGAGAATTTGCCTAGTTTAGAAGAGCGTGCTGGACTCACCCCACCATGTCCAGGCATCACAGATCATACCCCACCACCATCACCAAAGTTGGCCTCCAACTTGCTAAGGATAGACTCAATCCCATGGCTTCAAGCATGCTAGGCAAGCAGTCTACCAACTGAGTTACATTCTCAGCCCACAGGTCATAATGCCTATAAACACCTTGGAGGGAGGGGTGTTGGAAATAATTCTAAATTCAATACATTCATTAGCTAAGTTCTTCCTATATAGGTTGGAACACCCAGCCCTGAACCCTTCCAGCTGCCTAGCAGGGTGTTTCATTTACAGGTTATTCTGGAAGACAGTTCTAAATGTTGGGCCTTCTCATGCCTCCAGGAGGGCAAGGGGTTTGAGGGGTATCAGCCGCTGATAATGAGGAATGCACCTTCACAGAATGGTGTGGCCCCTTTCCAGCTGCCCTCACACCACCTTTGCAGGAAGATTGCCAATTGAGGAGTCCAACCAGAACCCTATGAGGAGCATGAGGCACCTTCTGTTTCCAGAGCAGAGTGTGAACCTGTGGTCCAGAAATCCTTGTGCTCCAGGGCCTCTGTTTGATGCCAGTGGCTGCAGTGTCACCCTCTTGATCTTCGTTCTTCAGAGGCTCCTCACAGAGACCCTTCATTTTTACTCTTACTTCCCAGTCTCCACAGCTCTCCACCTAGAATGCTTCCCAGGGATGTGGGTGTTCTCTTTGGCTGCGTGACTAATCAAATCTGAGCTACAGGTAACAGGTGGTCACTGGGGCCAGTAACAGTTGTTGGTATAATGTTCTTTAGAAATATATACACCTTACCCTTGTTCATTCAAATGCTGATTTCTCCCCCCACCCCCACTCCGGATATTGAATTGTGACACTTATTCTAAGCATCCTGTCTCAACTCTGTGTAAACAGGTCAAAATAAAGCAACTAGACACAATGTTGAGCAGTGGGAGGAGCCACAGGGCAGGAAATGAGTGGGAGGAGAAAAGGAGAGAGAGAGAGCGTGCAAGCGAGCTGGAGGACAGATCTTGGAAGAGCGTGGAGAGAATGAACCAGACCTAAGATTTCACAAAAAGTAGGTATAATGGGTAAAATCTAAATGTTAGGAAACTATGAGGGCTTGGAGGTTTAAGAGGGAGTAACTGTTGCCCAGCATTGTGTTCTAGGTTAACTAAATAAACCCCATCTCTGTGTGGTGATTTAGTTATACAGCTGTTTAGGACTAACAGCAGCTTTACCAGAAGACATATCAATGGTAAATATTAATCATAACTTACAACAAACAGTGCTTTCTTCCTCCCACCCCGTGGTCGTCCCAGGAACCGGGTCTTATTTGTGGCTGCAGAAGCACCATTGCCTTGGCATGCTCCTCACCAGGGCTGACTACCTCACACACCGATGCTATGCTTGGGTGGTCCCCTCCTTCGTGTTCCTTTCGTGGCTTTTCCTGGTGTTTTAGTTACTGTGCTTGCGGTAGGAGGTGGCTCTGGGAAGGACCTGCAGCCTAGCAATAGTTTTTCTCTGGAGCCACAGATACGCTGTTACTCACGGCCTCACGGGCTCAGCTTTCTTCCAAGATCTAGCTGTTGCTATGGTGCCTTGCCAGCAGGGACATCTCAAAACCAGCTTGTACTGTTGCACTTTGGAATCTGCAAGTTTTGAGCTGAGAGTCCCTTCTCTGGGCATCTGCTCCATGTTGGTCACTGCCTACCCTCTAAGGAAGCTGAATGGGAGGTCAGACACAGGATTATTCCTCTCTGTATGCGTAGGGTCCAACCCAAGGGCTCTGGACAGGATGGGGGCAGGTTAGATCAGCTGGTGTTTGGGATGGAGATCCTGAACGAATTGGAGATGTCCCTTTAACAACACTGGCCTGGATCCCGTTCATGGCTGCTTTGCCTCCAGTTCAGCTGCCGCTGAAGCTGCCTGCTGACTCATGTAGCAGTGGCCAGCAGAAACTGGGAAATGGCTCCTGCAGCTGTAGCGGCGCTCGTGAGCTGGGGGTTTCTGGATTACAAGACAGAGAAATATGTGATGACCAGGAACTGTCGGGTGGGCGTCTCTCAGAGGCTGCTGCAGCTGGGAGTGGTGGCCTATGTTATAGGGTAAGAACAGCAACTGTCCAGGCTGGCTGCAGAGTGTAGTGTCTGTCCTGCTGGCTGAGGGCTAAAATCTAGCTTTTTAGAGTTCCAGCTGGTGGGAGAGTGGGAGCTACAGGGGCAAGTAAGTAGTCAGTAAGAGGGATTTTAGTCCATTCAGAGGAGAGCAGAAGAAGCCATGTGCCCATAGAAGGGGCTTTGTTTCCGTATTTATCTTGGTCTCTGTGCACATCTGCAGTAGGGAGGCAATACCTCTTTGCATGTGTGAGCAAAAGAGCACCAAGGCTCCTAGAGAGACTACTAGCCTGATGTCTGAAGAGTCTTTGAGGGGTGAGCTGGTGTGCTGAGTGTGGGAGGCAGAGGCATGTGAAGAGTGGCCATGGTGGACAGCTCCCTCTGAGAGCTCTATCTGCTCCGGGATTGAGAGCAAGAGGTGTGGTTAGACAGAAGGTGGAGGCTCTCGGTGCTGATCTGGGAGCCTCTGGAGCTTACCAAGAGAGCCTAGTGTTGTGGGCACAGCCACTCCTCACCTGCTCACATTACACTGTCCATCATCCTCTCCCTAGGTGGGCCCTCTTGGCCAAAAAAGGCTACCAGGAATGGGACTTGGACCCGCATAGTTCTGTCATCACCAAACTCAAGGGGATTTCTGTAGTCCAGGTTAAGGAACTGGAGAACCAGCTCTGGGATGTGGCTGACTTCGTGAAGCCAGCACAGGTAGGTAGGTCTCCAGTGCTGCTGGAGGAAGCCAGAGTCCTTCGGCAGCCATGTAGCTGCTGTGCATGAGATGCATAGAATGCCTGTGTTGCCAGAGGGTGGGTGAAGGGCTTGGGTAAGGGTCTCCCAGAAGTGCTCCCAGAGTGCTGAGTCAGTCTGAGGAAACGGCTTTCAGGGTTGTATAGCTTTTCAAGTCAGGAAGCCGATGCCTATAGAATTTCCTTAAAAAGAGGAAGGTTAGAGATGCAGTTCAGTGGTGGGGTGCTTGCCTGACATGCACAGCTCCTGTAGCTTCAAGCCCTAGTACCATGCACACAACCCCCCCCCACACACACCACCTACCACCCACACAGAGATATGCCTGAGAAGGACTGAAGTATCTTAGGATCAAGACTTATGCTTTGAAGTAAAAGGTAGAGGGTGGGAGCTCAAGTTTTGAGTTTCCTAAAGTCCCCTTATTATCACGCAGGGATCTTAGGTTAAGTTCATTTTTTTCTACTGATAAAAGAATTAAAGGGCAGGGCTGGAGAGATGACTCAGCTGACCAAGCGCACACACAGCACACACATACATAGTCATTAAAGAGTTAAATAAAACTGCTCAGTCAGGCAGTGGTGGCACACGCCTTTAATCCCAGCACTCGGGAGGTAGAGGCAGCTGGACCTCTGAGTTTGAGCCAGCCTGGTCTACAGAGCAAGTTCCAGGGCAGCCAGGACTACACAGAAAAACTCTGTCTTGAAATACAACAAAACATCAAAAAAGAAAAAAAAAAGAATTAAAAGCAGGAAATAAGTCACAGACACAGCAAATTAATGTCTCATTAAAAGTGAAAATGTTTACATCCTACACAGAAAGATAGTCTTTCCACCATCCAGAGGACCCTGATAAGCCCATAGGTTGGTGGAAGCTGAGACATGTTCAGGACCAGCTTGAACATAACTAGACTGGTCTAAATTGTTCTCCAGAAGAGGATCTTTTAAGCAGGAAAAAAAATTGGCTAACTGAGCCTTTGTCTTGGAGAGGAGTAGTGAGGAAGAGGCTGAGGGCTCACCATCTTGTAGTGTTTGCACTGCCCCTTTCTCTATCTTTGCCTGTCAGCGTGCCATCTAACTCCTTCCACCCACGTCACTCAGGGTCCTCTTCTGGTCCCTCTTAGGGGAGCATCCTCCCTTCTCCCTCCACATACCTGATCTAGCCCCAATTACTAGCTTTCATGTTACATTTCCTGAGGTGACACAAACGGATGTCTGTATACCCCACGTAGGGCACCAACAATGAGCCAATTCCACTCCAGATCAGTTCAGTGAGCCAATGAGTAACTGTGGTTACCTGTGGGCATGTGAGCGAGGGGTGCTTACGGCAGCGTTGGCGACTGCATCACCTTGGCCATGTTTTGGCTCCAGGTGGTGCTGCACACACACTCCCTGCTACATCAATGCTGTTCCACTGGAAATCAGCAGTCCCTCTCTGTCCCTACTCGGGGTTGAGCACATGAGAATTTGAAATGAAACTTGTATGGAAGGTGTGGTTAGAGGCAAGACAGTCCCTGGGCTCAGGAAAGGCCATAAACCTAGCCAGCTTCACCTGCTGTGGATGCCACTTTTTGCAGGACGAAGTTGGTCACTAGGCGGGGCCAAGAACCATCCCTACAAAAATCCAGGCTACCCAGGCTGGGCTATACCTCAGTGGGCGCTGGCCTAGCATGCCTGAGATCCTGGATTCCCTTCCCAGCATTGACAGCAACAAAAAGCAAACAAAACAGGCTGTCAACGTCTAGCCCCTTGGCCGATGCAGCTCAGCAGATGCCAACCTCCAGCTTTACCTTCTAGGGAGAGAATGTTTTCTTCCTGGTAACCAATTTCCTCGTGACACCAGCTCAAGTCCAGGGCAGGTGCCCAGAGGTAAGTTTGTCCAGAGCCTCTAACACACCCTACCACCTTGCCTATTCTCTCCATCACACATAGCTCAAGGCTACAGTCTGAGCTTGCTATGTTTATCCAAGGCAAAGGGCTAACCCTCTCTAGAAGTCACTTCATTGAGTCTTTACATCTATTGTCCACCAGGAATACTATAATTCCCACCAAACAGGTGATTGGGGTTACACAAATTTTAGTCACTTGCCCAAGGGTACTCCAAGTATGGGTTACCCGCACAGTATCTGAGGAGCCTTTGGATCTCCAACCTATACAGCATCAGATCTCTGAGTGGGACGATTTCATTGAAATGTCCAGTCTCTTTACCATGCTGGTTCTGCCTCTGGGTTCCAGCCAGGTACATGCTCAGGTGGGCATTAATGGAAAAAGGCAAGGCTGAAAGATCACCTCTTCTCTTTGTTAGTGTATCTTGAGTCAGCTTTCATCTGGGGGACAAGATAGCACACTTCTGCCTTTGCTTTCAGGTAATTTATGATCACTAGGTGTTTTTCAGCCCAACTATGTTCATGTTTGAGCCTTCTGCCTCATTCTTATCTGCTTATCATGAAGAAATGCAAACACCTACCTACTCTCCCCCAATCTTACCTTTTCCCTTTGTCTGTGAACATTCCAGACAATCTTTCAAAGGGCACACTAGCTCCCACCAACCAACATGGTTTTTGTGTGGAAAGTTAGGGTCCATTCCAAATAAATGCACTACATTCAAGGCTAACCTCTCCTTGGCTGGACTTCCACACGTGGTCACATCACAGTTTCAGAGGATGTCACATGTCCATGGTTGACACCTATCCACAAAGGAAGTGATGTATGTGCACAAAGGATGACTCTCCCTCCGGGAACTCAAACAATATTCCCACCTCCAGATGCTTCCAAGATGGTGATTCCAGGTTTAGCATGTAGACAGCTCTAAAATGTCACCAAACCTACTTCTTAGAAAGTACACAATGCTTCCTCTTTCCCTGTCTGAGGCTTCTGGTTCTTCTCGTGAACTTATCATGACCAGGTTTCCTGAGAATAACCAGAATTCCTGCCAGCTCTTCTTGGAAGATTCGTTACCTGGTTCTTCCTAGCATGTACTCAAAAATCCTGAGTGTTACGTCCTTTTGCAAACCTTTCTTGACATCCCAGCCTGCGCCCTACAGCATCTAGGCTAGGCCCTGGGCTGGGCTGGCAGAACTCCAGCCCTCTCTGTCTCAAGTTGCAGTTATGGACCAGCCAAGGTGGTTGGTTCCATGATGCCCACAGAGGGCAGAGGCCACAGTTCCGGAGACTTAGGGCAGTGCATGGCCTAAATACCAAAGGAGCTGGTGATCTGGATCGGTATGGTTACAGCAGGATGCCAAGCAGAGGGAGCCTCATGGACAGAAGCCCAGGTTGTGTGAGGGGGTGAGGTATCCCTGGGAATACACAGTGCTCACTGTGGCTGGAGAGTTATGAAAGGACAACCCAGGATCTCATGGACCCTCTGAGTCCTGCTAAGAATCTAGAGCTGATGTCTGAGCAGAAAAGTAGCCAGAATGAGTGCATGGTATAGACCCTCCATCTCTCATCACTTGGGCTTCCAGGTTGAGGTGATTACGTCTTACCATGGAGTCTGGTTGAAAGGAGTTGGAGACATAGACACAGGCTGGCACAGCAGGGTAGAGAAAGTAGCTGTACTCTGACCTCTGCACTGGATCATAGTCCCATCCTTCACAAAAGTCCTAAGTCTCCTCCATGGCCTTTCAATCCCTCAGCCATTTTTGCTTCCATGGCACCATGGTCCTCCCGGAGTTCCCCATAAGCTGAACCTCCATTAGGGTTCTGAAGCTCAAGGCTGCCTTCCTCTCTTCGGTAGGGGACCCCTAGGAAGCTCATTTACCTTTCCCCTATGACTCTTTGGCCTTCTGTAGATACAGTGTTCATGTTTGGCAGAAAAGACTTGCTCTAAGCAAGCAAGAGCGTGTGTGTGTGTGTGTGTGTGTGTGTGTGTGTGCGCGCGCGCGCAGGAGTGTGTCTTTTCTAGCTGTAAAGGTCCCTGTGACCTTCCACCCTGCTCATTGGCCCGTGCTACACCTACCATACACTGATTGCCACCAGTTTTCTTTAGCATCACCCCCTGCTCTGTTATCTCCATTGGACAGAAGAGCTGGAACTCGGTGACCTGTTAGGGACAAAACTGTCAGGCGAGCAGCACTCTGCTCTTGAAATACAGCCCCGTACCACCATCTCACCAGGCGGCTGATGGTCCTTCCCTCCAAGCTTACAGTTTGTTTGCATTTTCCCTATGCTTCCAAACTCAGGGTATCCTGGTAGGAATCCTAAGGGTCTTGTCTTTGTAGTCTGTGATGCTGTGTCTCAAAGAGGAGGCATCCCCTGTGCTGTTGATGACTAGGGTCTCTCTTGTCTACTTCAGCACCCTTCTGTTCCTCTGGCTAGCTGCTGGGCTGACAAGGACTGCCCTGAAGGGGAGACGGGGACGTACAGCCATGGTAACTATGGGCTTGTCCCTTGGGGCCTCTGTTAAAACAAGGAAAGGGAAGGGCATGCTGGGAAGTCCCCAAATGCAGGCCCTGTTGTGCTTGCTTGTGCACCATGTCGTTCTGCCAACAAGCCCGTACCCCACACCCTCCTTGAGACCCATGGAGAACTGAGGCCTTGGAGCTCATTTCGTTTTTTCAAGGCATAAAAACAGGTCAGTGTGTGGCGTTCAACGAAACCCACAGGACCTGTGAGATCTGGAGCTGGTGCCCGGTGGAGAGTGGTGCTATGCCCAGGTAAGTCCCCTCTCCCCCAAGGCAGGGTCCCAGGATAAGCAAAATGATGTCAGTATACCATTTACCTCCAGAAAGCCCCTGCTGATTCAGGCCAAGAACTTCACGCTCTTCATCAAAAACACTGTCACCTTCAGCAAGTTTAACTTCTCCAAGTAAGCATGGGCAGGTCTTGGTTCAGCCCAGATCCTCCATGCCTCTTGGTTCATATCATCCCTACCACTGTCTTCTCTAGAACCAATACCCTAGATACATGGGACAGCACCTACTTCAAGCAATGTGTCTATGACCCACACTCCAGCCCGTACTGTCCGGTGTTCCGCATCGGAGACCTTGTGGCCATGGCTGGAGGGGAGTTTGAGGACCTGGCATTGCTGGTGAGTCATTTGGGGCAGAGTTCGTGCAGCTCAGGGAAAGGGTCTCGGGCTCATCTACCAGTGGAACAGAAATGCGTTGTGTGCAGGGTGGTGCTGTGGGTGTCAGCATTCACTGGGACTGTGACCTGGACACCCGAGGCTCTGACTGCTGTCCCTGGTACTCCTTCCAGCTGCAGGAGAGGGGGTACAACTTCAGGTATGGCCCTCCCTGCCCTAGTGCTGGCTTGCTGCTCCCGACCTAGTCCTCCCTCCACTATCTCCCAGTGACCACCAGCACTCTCAGCTCAGACCTCAGGATCTCTGCTGTACGTGCAAAGGGTCCTGTGGGTACCCCAGTCTCTGGGCTCCACTCCATTTTCTCTCACTCACTTGCTCAGCACAGACGGTGGAAAAATTTGTACGAGTGGACAGATATTCATATACCTTTGACCTGGTGTCTTAGTTAGGGTGTTATTGCTGTGAAGAGACAGCAGGAAGGAAGGAAGGAAGGAAGGAAGGAAGGGGAGGGCAGAGGTGGGAGGAGAAAGAAGAAATAAAGTTAAGAAAAGGGTATTGGTAGATTAAATCTTTTTTTTTTAAAATATTTAATTTTGTCTTATGTACATTAGCGTGAAGGAGTCAGAAATTTTCATTACAGACAGTTGTGAGCTGCCATGTGGGTGCTGGGATTTGAACCCAGGTCCTTTGGAAGAGCAGGCAGTGCTCTTAGCACTTTATATTTTCCCCACTGTTTTTAATGTTCACAATTTTTTTCATTTTCTGATCCCAGAGACACTCAGAGATCCTAAATTGCAAATATTTTCATGTTTGCTTTTTTGTTTGTTTGTTTCCCAAGAGAATCTTGGGCTCCTCTTGTCACTTAATCTCATTTTAACCCACGTAGTAGCAGGTGTGCACCCATGGCCACCAGGCCTGAGGAGGATGACCCTTGCATGGTTGTGCTTGGTCCCCACCTCTTACAACCTTATGTGGTAGGTATCTTTGCCTGAAGGCCCTTGCTGGCACGTCTCTCTGCCAAGAATGCCTCCTCACTTCTGTGCCAGCACCCACATGCACTCTCTTCCCCAGGAAAGGGAATTCCTGCCTCAGAGTTCTGACAGCCCTCACCCTCACCTCACCTTCCTTCTCCCATATCCCTGCCACCAGTATCTATTCACATATCCTTTGTGGCCTTCTCTGACCCTCAGCAGCAGGGACCTCACCCAGTAGAGCCCTGCTCAGTTTCTGGTTTGCTTCTCCTTGTCCTTAACACCCACATGGAGCCTAAGACTTAGGATTCAGGACCCGGGCTGGCAGATTCAGCGGGTAATCCAGCCTGAAATGCAACATGCAAACCATTGGATTCTTCCCTCCTCTCTCCAGGACAGCCAATCACTGGTGGGAACCCTCAGGCGTGAAGGCCCGGAGCCTGCTCAAACTCTATGGGATCCGCTTTGACATCCTTGTCACGGGGCAGGTAACGTTCAGGCCAGGGGGAGGGTTTGTGGAGGTTTGGGAGGGCAGCCACAGCCCAGGATCATCCCAGGTCTCTCAGGCAGGGAGGTTTGCGCTCATCCCCACGGCTATCACAGTGGCCACAGGAGCGGCTTGGCTGGGCATGGTGAGTTTAACCACATCAGGTTCTCTAGGGCTGCAGAAACCACCGGCCATGGCCTGCTGGCACCCACTAGACCTGCAGACTGGGTCCTGGGTGGGGGCTTGGCGGGTGCAGGGAGTGCAAGCTGAGGAATCTGGAACAGGGTAGGTCCTGCCCCTTCCAGGTCACCTTCCTCTGTGACCTGCTGCTGCTGTACTTGGATAAAGAAGCCCATTTCTACTGGAAGACCAAGTATGAAGAAGTGAGTTGTGGGCCTGCCTGTGTTCCAGAGCTCAGGTCACTCTGCCTGAACACTGTGTTCTGCCACACTTTGGGGAATGTTAGTTTGATTCCCTAATCTGTTGTCTTTGTAGGCAAAGGCCCCAAGGACAACTAACAACACTGCGTAGACTGAGCCTGTGTTGACACTGGCAAACCCCGATGCCCAAGTGTCTCGGTCCCGGTTTGCACTTGCCCCATGTCTGCTGCTGCTGGGGTCCAGACATTCATGCAGCAGTGCCCCCCTGAGAGGCTGTCATCCGCTGGCTTATCCATTCCTGAGGCTTAGAGCCACTCTCTACTGTATAAAGTTTAGGGGTGTAGGAAGGGTTCCGCTTAGGAATATCAAGGACAAAGCTTCAGCAGAACTGGACAGGGGTGGGGGAAATCCCACCAGACTCCCCAGGCAGACTCCCTCCTAGGTTCTACCTGAGAGGGGAGAAGCCAATGTAGTTGAATGAGTGGTTGCTGGTATCTTTGGAACTCTCCATACATCTTCCGGGAGACTCTGCTATCCAGCTAAAAGGCCCTGGCCCTGACCACCAGGCTTCTCAGGAGCTTGGTGTGAGAAACTGCACATCTAGGATTTGCTGCCGTCCTGACAACCTCAGTCTCCTCTGAAGCACCTTCTTGCTAGACACCCTAACCCTGGCCCCAGCCGGATGGCTGGTTCTGGATCTGTAATCATGTGAGGCTTTGATTCTTCCACCATAGTGATTTTTTTCCTGTCCTAGAGCTCATAGAAAAGATGTCAGGATTAGGGGATTCAGAAACTTTCTTGGTCCAAATGTGGGGCGTAATTTAGGGAGTATGCACTTCTTGGAAGGAAAGAGGCAGGGTCCATGGTATGGAGGGAGCACCAGAGCTGAGGCCAAAGCAGCACTAATACCTGGGGTCACCTGGCTTCCAGAATCCCCCAAAAGCCTTTAGAGTTCCTCAGGGCTGTGGCCTCCAAAGGGCCAGGGGGGGAAGCTAGTGGAGGTGGTGTACATGGACCCAGTAGTCCTTGAGGAACCCTGTTATCACTGCTGAAGTAAGGCTTGCCAAAGCAAGCAGCTTTTGTGTAGGGAGGAACGGGAAAAGGGAGATGGCAGAGCCCAGCCATGGGGACCCCAGTGAGAGGTACAGAGTAGATGTAGGACTTTCTCCGTCTCTGAACTGTAGCCCCACAGCCAACTAGTGCGCTGGAAGATAGTGGGTGCGGGTCCAAGTGCATCCATGCACACTCAAGTGCACCACTCATGTACTAATCCAAGCTGGCCTCTTATGGACACTGTTGCCCTGGAGATTAATAGGTAGCAGAGAACCCAAAGGCTTTATTTGAGACAATAAAATGGTGATCTGTGGTCAGGAACCTGGGTTTGGAAACAATGGTAAACTCTGTGGGGGTCACACAGGAATGTGCTGGGGGGAGGGTCTTGTGGGTATATGTTTGTTCAATGTATTTCAAGGTCCCAAGGCAGACTTTGGGCACACGCCTTGCTCAAAAGACCCTGACAGTCAATGCTGTTTTGAGTTACCTACTTTAAAAGTCCAGGTTGTGATACATATTACCGGATGGAGGACATGTCAGAGGCCTGGGGATGTAAGTCAGCATTGGAATGTTTGTCTAACAATCTCAGCATCCTGGCTTCCATCTCAAGCCCCAGTCACACGCACACACGCACACACGCACACACACACGCACACGCACTCAGACATGACAGGAGTCTTTCCCTGTGTTGTTACATGCTTGTCTTCACATTGCTCGATGTAGCTTCCCTCCCCAGAGACTTTGGCAGACCTTCTGTGTCTCTGCTGTGGACTGAGGACAATTGCTTGGTTCTTCAGGCAAGTAAGAACTCAGTACCACAAAGAATGCCACAGTATACATGACAGCTGGTCACAACACTAGCTGATTAGTTATTATTCTGGGTCTCAGAGGATGACACTTCTTTCCTGCCACTCTGTCCCACCTGCCCAGGTATCCAAGGTTGATCATAAAGAGGAAGGCACTGGGCAACGAGTCCATGCCAACACTGGCCAAGGCCTATTCCATGACAACTGAAGGCTCAGTTTCTGGGTTGAGGCCCCAAGAACATTTCCAGCCCAGTCTAGGCAGGCTTCAAACCCACGCTTCCTCAGGTAGGCAGTTGCTGGTTCTTCTGGCCTCTGAATGTTGAGGTGTGTAGCCCTCAGTGAGCCAACCTCTATGGCCAGCTACTCAGCACAGCCTGGCTCCTGCATTGGAGCCTGGCCAGCAGGCTGCACTGCCTGCACCGTTTCCTCCAGGCTGCCGCTGGGGAACACCACGTAGTGTGCAGTAGTTAGCTCCTGTGGCTCCCTCTGTTTCTCCTTGCTGTGCCAGATGCCATAGCCAAAATACACGACAAGTCCTGCAGGAGTGGGTGTGAGCCTGGAGGGCAGCGTCCCAACCCCACCCGCCCTCTTTGTCCTCCCCATTGTAATATACTTGGGTCCAATCCCACAGCCCACTCACCGAGCAGCAGCCAGAAGATAAAACGCAGCCAGGTCAGGTAGCTCAGCTTCAGCATGAGGCAAATGTTGAGAAGGATGCTCAGGGCTGGAGTCAGGGGCACCAAAGGTATCTGAGGGCACAAGGGTGAGGCTGAACTTGGCTGAAGGATACATATGCCAGTCCAGAGCCTGACTCTGTGGACATTACACGGAACCCCGCATCTCTGGAGATCTGGAGCCATGTGTACACTCACCATGCAGGAAGTAGGAGGAAGTAGGATGGATAAACCTGCCTCCCAGCCCCATGAGAACTTGTGCATCCTCAGGTAGCATAAGAAGGCGGGACAGAGGGAACATGTTGGACTGAGAAGGAACAGTATTGGTAAGGCATGGGGTGTGAGGGGGGTGTACCTGGAAAGTGTCTTGCTTCTTTTGCTGCTGGTGAGCCCCCAGGACCAGAAGGCTTAACAGAAAAACAGCACCACTGATGATCAGCAGCAAGACATAGCCCCAGTGTGGAAGGTGCAGGTCTGAGTTCCCGAAGACCAGTACACACGCCAGAGAGATAGCTGAGGCTACCAAGATGCCAAGTGCCCAGGCCACAGCAGTTCCAGGGATGCATCTGTCCAGGAAGCCCAGGAAGGGCTTCAGAGTTGGTCGCAGTTGCCCAGGCTCAGACATGAAGTTTTGTGCAGCACCCACTAGCTGTATATGGTCTGAGAAGGAGTCATACTTCTTAGCTGTGGGGCCAGGGCTGGCTAGGCAAGGAGAGTCGAGTGGAGAAGCTTTTTGAAAACGCAGTATAATGATACTGGTGGCCACAAAAGTATAGGCCAGCAGGGTGCCGATGGACAGGAACTGGACCAATGCCTCAAGGTCCAGCAGCAGTGCCAGCAGAGCCATGAGGACCCCAAACACCAGGATCCCCACCACAGGCACCTGTGTCCGGGGATGCACCTGGGCAAACATCTGGAAGAAGAGCCCATCAGCGGCCATGGCATAGACAATGCGTGGCAGGGAGAAGAGGTTGCTGAGCAGGACTGTATTCATGGCTGCAGCAGAGGATAGGGAGCAATCAGCATGGCAGAGACGCCCAGCAGGGGCTCCTGCTAGGCTCTCAGATAGAATGTGTATTGAGGGCATTGGCTTCTCACCTCCCACCTAGGCATGGGACACTTCCGTTTAGAGCCAGGCCCATTAGTGAGCCTTTTGATAGTCTGAAGTCAGCCTGGGAAGGACCTGTAAGCACTTGCTCCCAAACTGATATTCTGTGGACAATGTGTAGGGAGCAGGTCTGCCAACAAGTCTTTGAAAATGAGTGTTTTTTTTAATGAGCTCATTATACAGACAGTAAAACTGGGGCCTGGATGGGAGTGTTTTGAGAGGTTTGGGGCAGGATCCTCTACCCTGACCCCTCCCACCCTGCCCAGAAGGGTTCCTTACCACAAATGGAGCCAACTGCCACAATGAAGCCAGCCCAGCTGTAGCCCCGCCTGTAGAAAGCATCAGCAAGTGCTGAGTCAGGGTCCAAGCTGTGCCAAGGCACCATGAGGGTTAACACGGTGGAGACCAGAATATAAGCACCAGCTGCCAGGCCAAGGGAGATGGCAATGGCCATTGGCACAGCCCATCTTGGGTTTTTGGCCTCCTCACTGGAGGCAGCAATGACATCAAAGCCCACAAAGGCATAGAAACAGGTGGCTGTGCCAGCCAGGATGCCAGAGAAGCCAAAGGGTGCAAAGCCACCCTCTTCTGCACTCCAGTTGTGAGGGCGGGCCAGGATGAAGCCCAGGACAATGATGAAAAGGATGACAATCAGACTGATGGCTGAGAATGTGTGGTTAAGCCAGGAGGAGACTCGGGCTCCACAAGAAACAAAGGCAGAAGCCACCAGTAAAATGCCAGCAGCCAGAAAGTCGGGATAGTGGGCCAGGAAGGGCATCTGCCAGACACCCACGTGAGACTCTGTGAAGTTGCGAATGCTGTGGTTAAAGATGGCATCCAAATAGCCACTCCAGGCCCGGGCCACTGCGGCCCCCCCAATGAGGTATTCCAGAAGCACATTCCAGCCTATGAGGAATGCCCATATTTCGCCCATGGACACGTAGGTGAACAAGTATGCAGAGCCGGTACGAGGCACACGGGCTCCAAATTCTGCATAGCACAGGGCGGCCAGCAGGGAGGCTACAGCGGCCACCAGAAAGGACAAGAGCACAGCAGGCCCAGCCATGTCCTTGGCCACTGTGCCTGTGAGCACATAAAGCCCAGATCCCACCATGCCACCCACACCCAACAGGGTCAAGTCCAGTGTGGACAGGCAGCGTTGCAGTGACGTCTCCATGCTAGACTCTTCCAGTGGCTTTAGACGGTTCAGTTTCTGGCAGAAGCGTGCCAAGCAGGCGGTGCTGGGCAGTCCCGGGGCCATGGCAGACAGAGTCCTGAACCAGCTTCTGGAACCTACTGAGGATAGATAGCAGGAATAACCAGCATCCTCTATTTTTTCATAGACTGTCCAACCCAGTCCTCACCTCCTCACCCTAGGAACTGAGGACACCTACACCATGGACCTACTTTAGAAAGCTTGAATGGGACTGGGATCAGGAGCTGTGGGCGGGAAGGAGAGAAAGCGTGGAGGTCCTTCCCTGTCAGCCTTCGGGGCAGTGGAAATGGCAGAGAGGAGCAGACCTGCGAACCGGGTAGGTAGTTCTGAGGGTGAGTGGGAGGTTGCCTAAGAACAGGCTTGAAACAGGCTCCATGAGCAAGGAGAAATAGGTTTCCTGGAGCAGGGCCAGGCTGCTCGGAACAGGAGCGGCTCCTGCAGCCGGGAGCGTGGCCAAAGGGACACGTGGCCTCAGAGAAAAGCGATCATCCCACTTCTGCCAAGTTGGAGGATCAGCTCACCTGAAGCCAGGAGGCCAGGGCTGCAAGGGCCCCGAATCCCGGATGTGGAAACTGTGGTGCACCTCCCCTCGCCATAAGCGCCGCAGCCGCGCTGCTGCTGGGATTAGATGCCTCTGCCATATCCCTGGCCCCTAGACACCAAAACCTTCGCTTGCATTTGCATTCCCGCAGCAGCCATCCCTCCGGACCTGTGGCGACCTACCTGCTGTCGTGGCCACCGCCCTGCGCACTGCGCCTGCCCCGATAGCTTACAACGCCTGCGCGCAGCGCCCGCCCCTGGCTGCCAGACGCTGGATACCACACACATCTCCTGTGGGGTTCAGCGCAGGGCCCCTCACCGCGTCGCATATCAGAATAAGCCTCTTAGAGAATAAAGGTTTACCATCGAGACCAGAGCTGACCAGGGTCCTAGGGCTTATTCCATCATTTCGACCCCCTCCCCAGAGGAGGAAGCCTGCCCCACCACCTGGAGAGCCACTTCATTGGGTCCAGGTTGGGGGTGGAGCCCTGATTCAGCAGATGCTCGCCTTCATTTCCCCCACCCCGACACAATTACTCCAGCCAACTGGATATCATCCTGGCCCTCATCACGGGGTCATTTGGAGTCTGCAAATGTCTAACATAATGAGATGAAGACGGGGATCTGGCAGAGGGGCCTTGGCAATCTCGAAACCTCAGTGGGGTGTCAGGAAGCACCTTGCACATTAGGCAAGAGAAGGCAGCCTTCGGGGAGTGTTCTGTGAACTGGCAGAATTTACAGAGCTATTGTCCAGTAGTGTCCCATAAAAAGACAGCAGTCAGCATCATAAGACAGCTTGCAGCTCTACAGATGGGGTGCCCTCTAGCCCCTCAAATGTCAATGACAGTCTCAGAACACCTGACAGGCCTTGGAGATTATTATTTTTTAATTTTAATTAAATTTTAATTTTTTTATATTAGTTACAGTTTATTTACTTTGTATCCCAGCTGTAGCCCCCTCCCTCATTCCTTCCCAATCCCACCTTCCCTCCCTCATCTCCTCCCTGCCTCTCCCTAAGTCCACTGATAGAGGAGTCCTCCTCCCCTTCCCTCTGACCCTAGCTTATCAGGTTTCATCAGGACTGGCTGCAATGTCCTCCTCCTTAGCCATTAGCTAAGCTGCTCTTCCCACGGGGGCTGGGTGTGGGTGGGGAGGTCAAAGAGCCAGCCACTGAGTTCATATCAGAGACAGTCCCTGTTCCCCTTACTAGGACACCCACTTGGATACTGACCTGCCATGGGCTATGTCCAGACAGGGGTTCTATTCTAGGTTATATCCATGCATGGTCCTTGGTTGGAGAGTCTTAAGGTGCTCCAGCATCAACTCCCACTGGTGATAGCCGAGAGTACTCTGTTCTTCTCACCAGCGTTCACACCATCAGGGTGCCGGGATTAGCTCTGGCATAAAATCTCCAGAGCCCACTCTGGTTCATTTATGCAGGAATCTTTTTCTTTCTGTTCTCAGATTGAAAGAAAAAATGTTAGCCAAGCTTGGTGGCCCATGCCTGTAATTCTGGCACTTGGAATGGTTCGAAAAATTGAAGACCATTTATATATATGTGATAAGGTCTTGGCTTGTTGACCTTGAGAAAATAGCCCGGCAAAACCAAGGCAGGCACCTGTTTCTCCCAGAACTTTAATTAATTAATTGATTTTTATTTTATGTGCATTGGTGTTTGACTGCATGTATGTCTGTGTGAGGGTGTCAGAAACCCTGGAACAAGAATTACAGACAGTTTTTAGCTGCCATGTGGGTGCTGGTAATAGGACCCAGGTCCTTTGGAAGAGCAGCAATGGTCTTAACCACTGAGCCATCTCTCTAGCCCTAAAATTTTTCCTTCATATATTCATTCATTCATTCATTCATTCATTCATTCATTCATTCATTCATTCACAACTGAATTGCATTCCCACTCTCTCCTCCCAGTTCCACCCTGTCATCCACTTCCCCCATATTCCCACCCCCAACCCCCAGGTACCAACTCCGCCTGGCACATCGAGTCAAATCAGGACTAAGTGACTCCTCTTTCACTGAGGCAAGACAAGGGAGCCCTGCAAGGGAAACAGGATCCAGAGGGAGGCAACAGAGTCCAAGTCAGAGACAGCACCTACTCCAATTCTTAGGGGATCCACCTGAGGACCACGCAGCCCATCAGCTTCATATGTGTAGGGGGCCTAAAACATTTTTTTAAAGAAAAAATGCTAACAAATTACACACACACATACCCGAAGTGGGATTTATCCCAGGAATGGAAGCTTAGTTTGACATGTGAAAAACATTCTGTGTAATATACCATATTAGTAAAATAAATAATCAAACCCACAAACCATCTCAACTGACACAGGAAAAATATCCAACAAGCCTAGTGTTGGTTTGACTAAGGTTCATATATTTGAATGCTTAGTCTCCCGGGAGTGGCACTATTTGAAATAGATTAGAAGGATTATGAGGTGTGGCCTTGTTAGAGCAGTTGTGTTTCTGGGAATGGGCTTGGAAGTTTCAAAAGCCCACGTGTGCGCGTGCTCTCTCTCTGCCTGTGGATCAGAGGCACACGTGCTCTCTCTCTCTCTGCCTGTGGATCAGAGGCACACGCTCTCTCTCTCTCTCTCAGCTACTGTTACATCACTGCGTGTGCCACTACGCGTCCCCACTCTCCCTTCCTGAACATGGACGGACCCTCTGAAACTGTAAGCAATTAAGTGTTTTCTTTTGTAAGAGTTGCTATGGTCATAAAGTATTTTTTTCCCACAGCCACAGAATTCATAGATGTGTGTGTGTGTGTGTGTGTGTGTGTGTGTACTAAGTGTCAAAAGACCGAATGATTCTGCCTAAGATAATTAATAACATAAGAATGTTCACTCTTGGCACTTGTCTTCAGGTTGTAGTAGTGCATCTAGCCAAGGCAATGAAGCAAGAAAGTTCAACCAGAGAAACTTGGAATAGAAAGAAGTAAAACTATCCTTTATGTATATAAGGGCCTAAGGAATCTACACTTTTTAAAAAAAGCATTGGAGCTGGGCATGGTAGCTCAGGCCTTTAGTCCCAGCACTTTGGAGGCAGAGGCAGTTGGATCTCTGAGTTTGAGGCTAGCTTAGTCTAGAGAGCAAGTTCCAGGATAGGCAGAGCTCTACACAAAGAAATCATGTCTCAAAAAACAAAAAAACAAAATAAAAAACAAAAAAAGAATCAAAATGAAAAAGTTCAGCAAAGGCGCCAGATACAAGATTCATACACTGTTGGTATAATTTTCTTATGGAGTATACACTTATTCATTCAAATGCTGATTTCTCTACCCCACTATCTGGTTTCAATCTGGACTTTGCATTGTGATGCTTACTCTAAGCATCACCTGTCGCAAGTTTGTGTAAACATGCCACCATTTGTTCTCTGTATTGTCAACAAAACAACCAGCCAATGCTGAGCAATGGAGAGAATAGAGTGGGACATCCTGGTTGAGAGGGGAGGAGAAGGAAGCTAGTGGAGGAGTAGGAGCAGAGAGGCCAGCAGGACAGGTCTTGGAACCACGAGGTGGGTGAACCGGATCTAAGATGTGACTAAAAGCAAGTTAATGGGTGAAGTCTGAATGGTAGGAAACTATGCAGGCTTGGAGTTTTAGGATGGAGTAACTCTAGTCCAGCATTGTGCTCTAGGTTAATTAAATAAATCCCAGTCTCTGTGTGGTGATTTGGGTATACAGCTGGTTTAGGAATAACCGCTGATTAACTGAAAGATAAATCAATAATATATATTTTTATCACCCACAACAGTACACAATAATCTATTCTTTATATAAATTCCTAATGGACTAGCATGGACTGGAATTAAGGAGACAATTCTATTCATATAACATAAAAACAGTCACATTCATCAGATGACTTGAGTTCACATTATTCTGGATACTGGCTACACAAGAGCATAAGTAACTGTTAGGGAATGAGTTGGGTTGCCCCAAAATTCATATTGAAATTCTGAGTACCAGGAGCTGAGGATGTAGTTCAGGAGACAGGTTGTCATGAAGCTCTACGTTCAATCCCTGGTACAACATAAAGCAGGTATGGTATGAGCCCAACACTGGGGAAGTAGAGGCAGAAAGATCAGGAAGTCAAAGTCAAGGTCATACCTGCTTACAATGCCAATTTTAAGATGGACTAAATAAGACGTTAAATTAGAGCATCAGGCATAATGGTCCTGGGAGCTTCAATACTGACATGTTCCTAGATATATGAAAACATCTTAAAGAAATGTTAACCACTTGCAGTTTTGGTATTAAGGAGTTTATTGTTTGTCGAAAAGATGCCCTTTGGTGAATTGCTTTGACAAGCTTAGGCAGAAGCTTACATACGGTAGCATTCACTGTGCTTGTACATAGAACTGTTTGTATGACTCTTCTAATGCTAACAAGCTTATTGATGTATGAATACTTATTAAACAAAGGTTTGGAAAGTGCCATCAGGTTTAGTTATAAAAGAGTTCACCGTTTCTCTGCAAAGATGCATGCAGTGAATGGCTTGAAGAAGTTTAGGGAGAGGTAAATGTACTATATGCTAGACTACACGTCCAAATAAGAACGTTTCAACAATTCCTCTAATTAACCAAATTCGCAGATGTGCAAAAATCCCTGAATCAAGTGTATTTCATTTTGTCATAAAGGAACTTTTTGTTTGTGCTAAGACACCATATGTGGAATTGCTTGCAAACGCCTAGGCAACCAAATTTGAACTCTAATCCTAACTTTAACCCTAGCACAACCCTAACCCAATAAATGCAATTGAGTTTTGTCTTTTTGATTAAAAAAAAAAGAAATGCAACATAAAGAGGCTTTGCACAAACGATAAATTCCTTTAAAATGAACTCAAATACACTTGCCAAACACGTGCTTAAAGGGTTTTTCCTACATCTATGAAATTGCTTTCTTAGAGGAATTGTTGGAACAGTACTGTTTGGAAGCATAGTCTAGAATACAGAACACTTACCTCTCCCTAAACTTGTTGAGGCCACTAACCACATGGCATCTTTAGAGAAAAGCAGGGCGCTCTTTTATAACTAAACACGAATGTGCTTTCCAAACATTTGTTTAATCACGTGTAGAAGCAATCATATGTGCAAGCACATGGAATCATGTGTTATTCTTACTTCTGCCTGTGCTTTTTCTAGAAATAATCGGGAATCTTTGCAGAAAGCTAAGAACGCCTTGGTAATACACCTACACAACATTTGTCTGTGGTTTATGAATACATCAGTGAACTTGTTAGATGTGCATATGTGAAATCACTCCTGTGTGAAAGCACAGTGAACACAGCCCATTTCATTCAGGGAACATTAGAATTAGAATGAGGGTTAGGGTTAGCTATAGGGTTACGGTTAGTATTCATGTTCAGATTTGGTTGCCTAAGCATTTGCAAGCCATTCAACATATGGTGTCTTAGCACAAACAAAAAGTTCCTTTATGACAAAATGAAATACACTTGATTCAGGGATTTTTGCACATCTGTGAATTTGGTTAATTAGAGGAATTGTTGAAATGTTCTTATTGGGAAATGTAGTCTAGAATACAATACATTTACCTCTCCCTAAGCTTCTTCAAGCCGTTGACTGCATGGTGTCTTTGCAGAGAAACAGTGAACTCTTTTATAACTAAACCTGATGGCACTTTCCAAACCTTTGTTTAATAAATGTTCATATATCAACAAGCTTGTTAGCATAGAAAGAGTCGTACAAACATGATGTGGTGTAGGTGTGCCTCACCAGTGAGCGCCAGGACTGTCAGATCTACACAGAGAGGTCCAGGACAGCCAAGGCACATAGGCAGACCCTGTCTCCAAAAGCCCAACCAAAACCAAACCAAGAAATATCAATATAAGCAAGCAACAACAAAAAACTCCAAACCCAAGCAAAGACTGAGTGTGGGTTGTACAACGTGCATGCTCATCACCCTGTCAGTGTGGCAAGGGAACCGGCCCTTTACCAGTGGCCAAATGACATGTGTTACATTTTTTATAAGGGAGCAGAATGAAATAATTAACCATTATGCTGTCTAGCAGAAGTCCTAGCCCAAGAATCCTAAAAACTAAAGGTCCTTGGTACTGGTCCTGGGAGTCTGGGAAATTCCATCGGTTGACCAAGGTGTCCAACCTGGTCTGCTTCCTCTCAAAGAAAGCCACTAACTTCTGGTGGCTGTTTCAGCAGCTCATGAGCATTGGTCCAGAGACAGATGAAGAGGAAGTTTCTTCTGCTCCAAAGGCCCTTGCTAAATATTTACTTTTCTGGTGAGTTGACATGTGAGGGTTAGGACTGGTCAGCCCCTCCCTGGTGATTGCTTCCTGCCCAGCCTGAAAGCTAGCCCAAAAGAGCCACTCTCTGTGGTGGGTGTGGGCAGGGTGTGGTCTCACCACATCTTTTCTACCTTCCCGAAGGGGTCTCGGAACCCCGAGGAGCACCTCTTCCTCTTAACTTCTCTGATAGCTGCAAGTTCTTTCTTCCGGGATTCCACGGAGCCAGCTGAGACTTGGGAAGAGCAGGAACCTGTCTTTCATGGTAGTCCGTGGCTTACTTGCTGTGTGGCTCTGCACGCTGATTTCCTTTTTTCAAAAGGGGGATCTCGACTGCTGCTGGACTGGATTAATGGAGCAGTTTAAGTGCTTCAGCCACGCTTGCTGCACACTGACAGTGTCCCTTCACGGTGGCTATCTCAGCTCCCACATTTTGTGGGCCTGGATGGTGAGGACGGACCCCTCTCAGAGAGGCTCCAGATCTACCCTGACCCCCAGAAGCACCACCTCCTGCCTGCCTTTCTGTCTCCCAGCAGCAATCAAATACCTGTCAATAGCTCTTAGCACTCACCTCCCCTCTTCCATACTGGGATATTTGTCCGGCATGAGCCTGCATAGTCTTGTACACTCAGTCACACAGTCTCTGGAGGGTCATCTGTGCATCTGTCCTTTGTATCTGGAAAATACTGCTTCCTTGGAGTCCCCCCACTTCCTCTGGCCTGTCTTCCCATGGGTCTCTGTGGCTTGAGTGTGATATGAACATATTCAGGATTGAGCATCCCAAAGCCCTTGTTCTCTGTTCGTTGAGCATTTCAGGAGGAGAAGGGGATCTTTCACAGAGCAAGAAGGGTTAAATATGGTAGGGGATGAGAAACCAGGGTAAAGGGGAACATGGAGAGGAAAAACTAACACTAAAGGGCTTTTGAAAACATATATGAGAACTTAGTAATGAAGAAACATCCTAAAATATATACATATATAAAAGAGTTTAAGTGGGGTTTAAGTGGATGGAGAGAACAGACCCCTGCAAATTGTTCCCTGATTTCCACATGAATACAGTGGCTGCATGCTTGTATGCCCAGCAAGAGAGGTAAAGCAGAAGAATTGTAAGTTCCACACTGCCCTTGGTTACATAGATTTTGCCTCAAAACAAACAAACAATATTAAATAACTTACTATGTTATCAGTGTATGTTTTATTATGATATGCTTTCTGTTAGCTTAAAATATACTATACTGTATCTAATTATGGAGAACAGTATACTGTAGCATCCTGGTCTACCTTCATTGCCTCTCTTAGTTGCCTCTGAGGCCATAGCATGTGACTGACCTGTAAATATATGATATTTACACAAGAGCCTCCTGATACAGTTTCAGAATGAACAAGTGACCTGAGCTATTTGCTGTATGTAAATTTAATCAGTTTTGTTTGATTGCTTGCTTCTTTTTAAAGGGAGCCTGGTAACATATGTGACATATGTCTTTAGTCTCAGCACTTAAGAGACAAAGGTCTGTGGATATTGGTGGGTTTGAGGCTAACCTGGTCTATGTTCAAGTTCCAAGTCAGTCAGGGTTACACAGTGACCTCTATTTCAACCAGCAAGTGGTGGGGAAGGGCTGGTAAGATGGCTCAGCAAAGTAAAGGGATTTGTGGCTAAGCCTGAGGACCCAAGTTTGATTCCTGGAACATGTGCAGGGCAGAGAGAGTGCTGCCTCCTGCAAATTTCCCACGACCTCCTCATGGTACTGTACACACACCTTAATCACCTTCCCCAACAAAACAGGCAAGCAAATTTATTTATTTTTAATTGGAATTCTAGCTCAATTTAGAGTTACTACCACAACTGGCGATGATACCTAATTCACAAATGTTTAACAGTGGCCCGGATGGCCTTGAACTCAATATGTAGTTGAAGCTGACCTTGAACTCCTGATCCTTCTACCTCTACTTCCAAAGTGCTGGAGTCACAGGTATGCACCTCTGCCACTAGCTAGTGAGTGTTTTCTTTTCCTTTCCTTTTCTGACAGTCTCACTGTGTAGCCCCGTCTGGCCTGAGACTCATCATGAAGACCAAGTTGGCTTTGAACTCACAGAGATCTACCTGCCTCTGCCTCCTAAGGGCTGGGATTAAAGGTGTGGATGGTTTTCTTGGAAGCAGGAGGCATTGTTTGGTAGTCGTGTAATTCTTTACTGGAATCATTACTATTGTGTTGGAGGTCTCTTTCTGCTTCTTATTCTTTCTCCTCCACTTGGCACCAAGCTCCTAAGAACCTATTTTTGCTGTAGGTATATACCTAGTTTAGAAAACAAATAATCCTGAGGTTCACAAACAGCACAGGTCACACACTATTCCCTTTCCCTTCCTTGTGGATGTATCATTGCATTCAGCTCTTCAAATGGCTGCAAATATCTTAGTGACAAAATACCCTCTTGTATATCTTTTATTGTACCTGTTTAAAATTTTCTCTAGGTCTATAGTCAGGAAAATTCTAATCTCATATTTTTTCATTTTTTTCTTTCTTAATAAATTGCCTCCAAATTCAAGCAATGTGCTGAAGTTTTGTTTTGTTCCCGTGTACTTGTGTGTGTATGTAGGAATGCTTATGGATGCCAGAAGTTAGCATCCCTCTGTTGTTCTGTTGTTTGTTTTTGTTTTGTTATATATATATATATAGCATACAATATTCTGTCTGTATGCACACCTGAACACCAGAGGAGGGCAGTAGATCTCAGTACAGAAGGTTGGGAGCCAGCATGTGGTTGCTGGGCTTTAAATCCAGGACCTTTGGAAGAGAAACCAGTGCTCTTAACCTGTGAGCCATCGCAGAGGATAGCTCTGAGGAGTTTTTTTTGTTTTGTTTTTTGTTTTTTTTAAACCAGGGCTTTCCTGTATAGACCTAGTTGTTCCGGAACTTGCTCAGTAGACCAGGCTGGCCTTGAACTCACTGAGATCCTCCTGGCTCTGTCTCCTGAGCGCTGGGTAGAGGTGTGTGCCACCTCTTCCCGGACTGTTTGCTTCTTAACTTTTTTTTTTTTTAATTTGGTAACCTCACTGCAATCATGCACCTCAATCACACTCCCCTCCCAGTCTTCCCATGTCTGCTCTTCCCCATTACTCCCCCCACCCCCCCAAAAAAGGGTCCATTTTGTGTTGTCCATATACTCACTGGTGAAATATCAAATTCCCAGCGGTCAGCCTACCAAGGGAGGGTGAGTCTTTCTGTGCCGGAAGCCTGCCAAAAGCTGTGGGTCTGGGATAGGATTGGAGCCTGCTTTCCTGCAACCACTGTTGTTTCCATGGATTCCGTGGCAGCCCAGACCACAACCATCTGTATGGGCTTCAGTGGTAACTCGGGCCACAGATGTCACCACGGCCCTTCGCGGTATCAAGACAACCGACCCACTCATGGCTCTCAGTGTTTGCACTGGCCGTGGGCCACCCTCCCCCCTCGCCATACAGCAAAAAGGCATCAGGCAGCGGCACAGATTGTGTAAGTCCAAATAGATCTCAGTCTTCATTGTAGCCTGGGGCCACAGCATACACCACAGACACGAACATAGCCTCCTGTTGCATCATGGACCTTGGCGGTCTTTCCAGGAGGTCCACCCCAGAAAGTGAAACTTTACTCATTTCTTGGGCCTTTATGGTTGCCAAGAGACGGGGATATCCCGCAGCTGGGTGGCAGGGGCGGAGTCTGCATCTGCGTAAGCTCCAGGCTGCTGCATAACATCCGGCTGACCCTACCGGGTGGGGGTGGCGGGTGGCGAAACACGTCCCTTCAGCCCTCTCTCTCACCTGTCACTGCCATCCTGTTTCCAGTTCCGCCTCTCTCCATAGCGCATGCACCACTCCATTTTTTCCTATCTTTCCCACCTCTCCATCACATATTTGTTCATCCTAGAGGCGCCCGCTGGTCCGCAGCTGAGGCTAGGGCGGCCCTTGGGTGTTTGCTACTGCCCCAGGCTTCAAGGCCAGGGTGGCACTTTGATCTTCTTTGCTCTTTTTTAAATTTTAATTATTTTTTAGAGATATTTATTTTGTGTCTGTTTTTTTTTCCCCTGCTCATATGTATGCACACCATGTGCCTGCTTGATGCCCGTGAAGGCCAGAAGAGGTCACTGGTCCCTTAGATCTGGAGTTACTGATGGTTGTGAACCAAATGTGGGGCTAGGAATCAAACCCAGGCCCTCTGAAAGAACAAGTGCTCATAACTTCTGAACCATCTCTATAGCGCTTGATTCCTTCTTTTTGAGATGAGGCCTCTTCATTGAACCAGAGGTTTGTCAATTTGACTAGACAACAGTGCTTTTATGAACATTAGGTTGCAATCGTTTCTTGTATCTCCCTCAGCATGCACCCTCACCCCACCAGATGTTTCTCCAGAGATGCACTCTGTGGTCAAGAAGCAGGCAGATGCTGTGCCCTGGATCTCTTTCTTAGACACTGCCCACAACCAGTAGTTAGGAATTAGGAATTCTTTGGGTATTCATTTTCTATTCAGTATTTTCCAGTTTAAGTGATTGTAAAATCTTCCCTCTTTTCCCCCAAACAAAGATCTATTAACAGTCCTCAGAATTAATACCCTAATTAGCAGTCTAGGATGTGTTGCCTGTGGTAGTTTGAATTAAAGTGGCCTCCATAGGCCCATAGGGAGTGGCACTATTAGAAAGTATGCCCTTGTTGGAGTAGGTGTGACCCTGTTGGAGGCCATGTCCACTGAAACAGTCTCCTTCTGCTGCCTTCGAATCAAGATATACAACTCTGGGCTCCTCCAGCATCATGTCTGCTTGTGCGCTGCCATACTTCCTGCCGTGATGATAATGGAGTGAACCTCTGACACTGTAAGAGCCCCAATTGAATGTTCGCCTTTATAAGAGTTGCCTTGGTAGTGGTGTCTCTTCACAGCAATAAAACGCAAACTAAGACAGTGTCTTAGATATTAACCATCTACACCTTTTCTAAGTCACCTTCAAAAGCTATCTGTCTATTTAGTCAAGAAGCTGTTGAGCATCTACCATGGTAGGGATTAGGCTATAATGAGACCTTATCCCATGGGCCCAGGGGAACAAGGGCAGACTCAAGTGAGCCCAGTCAGGACCAGGGCTGTGACAAGATACAATACAGATGGAGGCAGGTGCTTGAGAAATAATGGGATGGACCTTAGCTTCCTTATCCATGACACTGGGGTTAACACAATGAGTACTTTTGTTTTTTGAGATAGAGTCTTAGTTTGTAGCCAGCTCGACCTCCAACTTGCAATGTCTTATGCTGGCCTCAAGTTCTTGATCCTCTGCCTCAGCATCCTGAGTGTTGAGATTACAAGCATACAGCACCATATCTCAACAATGTAATGTCAGTTTGTATTTACTCTCTTAATTATTTTAAATTTTATTTGTGAATACTCATGTGTACATTAATGTGCGCACTTGTGGAGACGAGAGGACAGCTGGCGAGTCAGTTCTTTCTGCCATTTAGGTCCTGAGCTGTTGCTGGGTGGAGCGTCTTCATCTACTGAACCATCTTGCCCCCAATATAGATTTATTTAACTTTATGTTTATGTGTATCAGTGTTTGTCTGTCTATCTAACAGTTGCATGTGGTGCCCGCTAAAGAAGAGGGTGTTGGATCTTCTGGATCTGAAGTTACAAATGGCTATAAACTGCCATGTAGCTGTTGGGGTTCAGACTGGAGTCTTCTGTTCTTAACCGCTGAGACATCTCTCCCTAACATTGATTTTTAAAAATATCAGTGAAGTGATCTGTTAGTTAGTGGTTCTCAACCTTCTTAATACTGCAACCCTTAAATACAGTTTTTCATGTTGTGGTGACCCCCTAACCATTAAATTATTCTTGTGCTACTTTGTAACTCTAATTTTGCTACTGTTATGAATGGTCTTAGACAAACCTTGTAAATAGGGGTCATTCGACTCCCCTTCCCCCAAAAAGGTCACAACCCACAGGTTGAGAACCACAGTGTTACTAGATGAGCCACCATTTTCCATTGCTGGATATTTAAGTTGTTTTCAGTTTTTCTCTGATAAACTGCTACAGACATCACATCACATTTTCTCTGTCTACCCAATTTTGTTGCCAACTGTTGTCTATAATCATGTTTCCTGAGGAGACATATACTCCCCCAGACAGGGAGCCCAAAACAGACCAAAGTACAGATACCAAAAAATCCAACTTGGTGAACCAATGAATTTTATTGGTGTTGTTTACAGGAATAGAAACGTCTCAGTGACAGCTGCATCAGCATAGCCCACCCCAACATAGGTGACAGCTCACAAAAGCTGGGAACCTGGAGCCCACTGCACAAACTGCAGGAAGTTCAACATAATAGGAGAGTGTGCTTTCCTGGTGTCTCAGTTGGTCTACGCCTCTGCTAGGCAGCTGGTCTTCTCACAGGGTTTTTGCAACTTGGCTTGTCTGAGAATTACTCTCTGCTGTCTCTATTGTTTACTCTGGGAGGGGGAGAGGGACCAACCTAGTGAATCTGGTCAGTTTCAGGTACTTCCTGAAACTATTTTGAGTTTACTTTTGGCTTAAGGATAGGCTATTTCAATTTTAGAGAAAACTGATACACAACTGATGCCTTGTTTCTTTTACCAACCCCTATGAAGTAACTCAAGGCACCAAATCCAATACCTACACTAAGTTCAACCATATGATTTGAACTTAAAATTAAATGACTGTTTTTCAGTTTTTAAAGTAAATATAGCAAAACTGAACTAAATAAATTTGTTTGGAAGTGAAAAGCCCTTTCTTGAGAATCGTACAATAGTCTTCCCAATGTGGTTTGTAAGTTCCTTTCTTGGTAGTCACACCAGCATGAAGTGGCCTGCCCAGGTCCCACCCAGCCCCTCTTTCCCATCAACTTGCGGGAATAATAACCATGACCAAAGCCTGCTGGGTAGTATCCTTAGTAAGAACTTTGTTTTGACCTGCTTTTGTTCAGCATTTGTTTTCATTTTCTTGAGTGTCTTTTGAATGTGTAGCATGGTGTCAGGCACAGGGTGCTTTCGAGGATGAGAGAATTCTCCCATTATGAGGGTCTCATGCTCAAAACCTTCACATGTACATGGGCCAGGTAACAAGGTGACAAGCCCTGTGTTGGAGTGCTAAAAGACATGAGGGAATACAGGAAGCTCAGTGTAGAGTACTTAGATCGTGGCACTGAAAGTAATTAGTAGAAGCATTTTAAATCATTAAAAATTTTATTTTGTTTAATGGGCATTTTGCTTACACATATGCCTGTGCACCATTTATTCCCTGGAACTGAATTTACAAATTTGGTTGTGGGTTACCATATGGGTGCTAGGTATTGAACCTGCATCCTTTGGAAGAGCAGCCAATGCTTTTAAGTGTTGAACATCTGTGCAGTCCACAGTAGAAGCATTTACACAGAATAAGTGACAGATGTCTGGACATCATTTATCAGTTGCAGTGTAAAAATTTAAAATCTGAGTAGGATCAATGTACCTTCGTTGACTATGAGACCACATGTGGGAACTAACCTGGGTCTTCTGGAAGAGCAGAATGTGCTCTTAACTGCGAATCATCCCCCAGCCCCCACACAAAGTTTTTTTAAGGGCACACTGAGACCAGCAGTATGGCTCGGTGGATAGGGAGACTTGCTGCCAAGCCTGATGACCTGGGTTTGCTCCCCAGAGCCGTATGAAAGGAAAGAGCCAACTCCGACAAGTTGTTCTCTGACTTCCATGTATGTACCCATGTGAATGCACACATGTGTGCGCACACGCTTTAAGTAGGTGTGGAGAATGGACAGGATCAAAGCACATTGTACATGTGTGTGGAATTCTTAAAGAGTACATTTTAAAGATCATATAAACAAATACATCAAGGCTGCAGAGATGGTGCTTGCTGGTCTTCCACGAGAAGAGTTCTGAGCACCCACATGGCGTTCAGAGCCTTTGTCACTTCAGTTCAAGAAATTCTTTGCCGTCTTTTGGCCTGAAAAGGCATAAGGCATGCATACATACATTCAGGCAAAATACTTAGGCAAGTAAATAAAATTTTAGAGATCAGCTAATATTTAGGAGCCAGCAAGATGCTTTCATGGGTAAAGGTGCTTGTCCAGCCTGGCACCTGAGCTTAGGCCTGGGATCGCATGGTGGAAGAGACCCAACTTTCTCAAAGTGCCCTCTGACCTAACACATTAGACAGCTGAGAAAATACTGTTCTGGTACAAAATAAACAACAACAAACTGTTTTTGTTTGTTTGCTAACAAACAAACTAAACCAAGGACTAAACCAAGGGCTTTGCACATGTTAGGTGTACTGGTTAGTGATATACCTAGATGATAAACCTAGATGATATCATTCTAGGTGATAAACCTAGAATGACCAGAGAAGAGAGTTTTAATGAGAAATTACTTAGAACAGGTTGGCCTGTGGCTTTGTCTGTTGAGAACTGTCAGTTGTTAAAGTATGAGGAACACCAGTGCATTGTGTAAGCACAGTCCCCCTAGGCATGGGTTCCTGAACTGGTGGTGGAGATCAAGCTGAGCAGCAAGTAAACAAACAACCAGACAAGCAGCATTTCCCTTTCTCTCAGCTGTGGATGTGATGTGATGGGCTGCTGAGTTCCTGCCTGACTTCCCAGGAATAATGGATTTAACCTGGAATTGTAAGCCAAACAAACCATTTCCTACCGATGCGGCTTTTTCTTAGGTTGTTCTGTCACAGCAACATAAATGAGACTAGAACAGAAACCGAGGAGTGAGGTTGTTACCTCTGACCTAGTTTTTGGAGGAGGAATATGGAAGACTTTGGAACTGGGCTGTGAAACCCACTGAATGCTGCTGGCAGGGCTAAATGGGCCATTCTAGTGGAAGCTTAGAAGAAATATGCGCCTTTGTAACAAAAACTCAATATGCATACCAATCATTTGCTTATGGTGTATGAATTCATGAGGGAACATGTTAGATGTGGTGCAGGTGCGAAACCACTCCTATGTGAAAGCACAGCGAATACAGCCCGTTTCATTAGGGTAGGCTTAGCATTAGAATTAGGGAAAGGGTTAGGGTTGTGCTAGGGTTAAGGTTATGATTAGCCTTCCAATTTGGTTGTCTAGGAGTTTGCAAGAACTGCAAGGTAGGTTGGAGAGATGGCTCAGAGGTTAAGAGC
This sequence comes from Pachyuromys duprasi, assembly GCA_028658305.1. Taxonomy (NCBI): domain Eukaryota; kingdom Metazoa; phylum Chordata; class Mammalia; order Rodentia; family Muridae; genus Pachyuromys; species Pachyuromys duprasi. Next base: position 39,331,612 of record CM053753.1, on the reverse strand, counting down.
ACTGTTTGCTCTTTCAGAGGCGCCTGCAACCACAGGGTGGTTCCCAACCATCTATACTGGGATCTGATGCCCTCTTCTGGCATGAAGGTGTACATGTAGATAGAGCACTCATGAATAATAAATAGATTAAAAAAATAAAATAAAATAAAAGAGACACAACGTAGGCAGTGAGAACCCACCCTTGGCCACAGCTCCCACTCGGACATGGCCGCAGAGCCCCAGGTGAGGGCGTACCTGCTGCACGTGGAGGCACAGAAGTCAGCGCAGGCAGGCCAGCCTCGTAGCCCCTCATTTCTGCTGCCATGGACCCCTCCTCATGTGCACAGGGGCACCTCAGCCTGCAAGGCCCAATGCTGAAAGTGACACCTCCGAGGGGGCATGGCCAGTGTTGGGGCCCAGGGATATGGAGCTGGCTTGCGGCCCCCACCCAATTCCCTTGCCGTCGGCCAGGTCCTGCCATCCATGAACATGGGTCTGGGGGTGCCTTGCATGTGGGCCATTTCCGGGGGTAACTAGATCCCTCCCTCCCAGCGGTAATTAGATCCTGTACTCTTCCTCATCTCCGGGCAGCTACACCGGACCTGCAGGAGGAGTCAGCACTCCCAGAACACCCATCATGCCCAGCCTTGCGGACTACACCAAGTCCAGAGAGAACACGTACACCACCATGAATCCCATCGGGCCTGGTGCCGGCAGGTCTGATGGAGACGCACCATGTGAACAGATCCCTGGGCTCGGGAGATGTGGACAGGCTGCTGAAGAACTCCCCGCACCCCCAGTGCCGTGGGCGGCCTGAGCAACTTCCCAGGGACCTTGCGAAACGGCCACGGCGAGATGGTGGCCACCGGGACCTTCCTGCACCCGAATGAAAACATAAAAGCTTGCATCGATTCCTCACCTGCCTCTGGCCTGGGCCGCTACGGGGCCAGAGCAAGACTGTGCCCACGGTGGCCCAGTGCTCCCCCGGCATGACCATGAGCTGTGATAGCCCTGACCTGAGCCAATGCCCTGCTGGGGAGGTCTTAGGTCACACCCCTGCATCCGGACTCCTGGCCAGCCCAGCCTGGATGGGCGGCAGGGCCCCCACGAAGGACTTTCTCATTTATCTAAACACATGTACACAGAAACGCAAACACCTCAGAAAAGTGCGGGCCTTCTGACCTGTGTGCTGTCTCAGGGCTGGGGTTGGGCGTCAGAGCCACTGCCAATATGCCATGCAGCTTTGTCTTTTTTTTGGGGGGAGGGGGGGAAAGAAATGCAACACAAAGAGGCTTTGCACAAACGATAAATTCCATTAAAACGAACCCAAATACACTTGCCAAACACGTGCTTAAAGGGTTTTTCCTACATCTATGAAATTGCTTTCTTAGAGGAATTGTTGGAACAGTACTGTTTGGAAGCATAGCCTAGAATACAGAACACTTACCTCTCCCTAAACTTGTTGAGGCCACTAACCACATGGCATCTTTAGAGAAAAGCAGGGCGCTCTTTTATAACTAAACACGGATGTGCTTTCCAAACATTTGTTTAATCACGTGTAGAAACAATCATATGTGCAAGCACATGGAATCATGTAGTATTCTTACTTCTGCCTGTGCTTTTTCTAGAAATGAATCATGTGGAACCTTTAAAAAGGAAACACTGCTCTATGCTCTTCTCTCCTTTGCTTGGAAACCATGGTCTGTTTCAATGCCCTTCTCTACTTGGCTCACAACACTGCTCTGTGCCCTTCTCTGCTTAGAAAGGAAACACTGCTCTGGGCTCGTCTATACTTAGCTTGGAACTGCCCTGTGCTCTCTTCTCTTCCTACCTTGGAAAAACTGCTCTGGGTTCTCCTCTACTTAGCTAGGAATATGGTCAGTTCTCTTTGTGACTTGGAGGAGTAACACTGCTCTGTTCTCTACTTAGAAAGGAATCACTGCTCTGTGCTCTTTTCTCCTTAGCTTGATAACACTTTTCTGTGTTCTTCTTTACTTACCTTGGTAACCCTGCTCTGTGCTCTTCTCTATCTTGCTAGATAACACTCTTCTGTGTTCTAATCTCCTTAACTGGGAAACACTTCTCTGTGGTCTCCCCTTAACCCGAAAACACTGTTTTGTGATCTTCTCTACTGATCTTGGTTACACTGCTCTGTGCTCTTCTCTAATTTGCTAGATAACACTCCTCTGTGTATTTATCTACTTATTTCAGAAACAATGCTCTGTGCTCTTTCCTCTTCAACTTGATAACTCTGTTCTGTGTTCTTCTCTACATTTCTCAGAAACACTGCTCTGTGCTTTTCTCTCTTTCGCTCGACAACACTGTTCTGTGTTCTTCTCTACTTAGGTAAAAAAACAGTGGTCTGTGCTCTTCTCTGCTAGATAAGTCTTATGTATTCTTCCCTACTTAGCTGGGTAACACTGTTCTGTGCTCTTCTCTCCTTAGCTAGATATCACTTTTCTGTGTTCTCTATTTACCTTGATTACACTGCCCTGTGCTCTTTTCAACCTATCTCTGTGCTCTTTTCTACTTATCTCAGGAACACTGCACTGTGTTCTTCTCTAATTTGATAGACAACACTCTTCAGTGTTCTAATCAACTTTGCTGGGGAACACTGTTCTGTGTTCTTCTTTACTTACCTTGGGTAATACTGCTCTGTATTCTTTTCTACTTATCTCATAAATTCTGCTGTGTGATTATCTCTACTTTGCTAGATAACACTCTTCTGTGTTCTTCTTTCTTTAGCTTGGAAACTCCGCTCTGTGCTTTTCTCTACTTAGCTTCGAAACACTGCACTTTGCTCAGGTCAACTTACCTCATTAACACTGCTCCATGTCCTTCTCTCCTTAGCTCGATAACACTGTTCTGTCTTCTTCTCTACTTATCTTTTTAACACTGCTCTGTGTTCATTTCTACTAATTCAGAAACACTACTCTGTGTTCTTAACTACTTTGCAAGATAACACTATTCTGTATTCTACTTAGCTCAGAAACACTGCTCTGTGCTCTTCTCTACTTTGCTGGATAATATTCTTCTGTGTATTTCTCTACTTACCTCAGAAACAATGCTCTGTGCTCTTTTCTCTGTAACTCGATAACACTGTTCTGTGTTCTCCTCTACATATCTCAGAAACACTGCTCTCTGCTGTTCTCTTTTTAGCTTGATAACACTATTCTGTGTTCTTCTCTACTTAGCTTGGAATCACTGCTCTGTGCTCTTCTCCCCTTAGCTAGATAACACTGTTCTGTGTTCTTCTCTACTTAGCTCGGAAACACTGCTCTGCGCACTTTTCTCCTTAGTTTGATAACACTGTTCTGTGTTCTTGGGTTCATGTTCACATTTGGTTCCCTAAGCGTTTGCAAAATTTCAACATACGGTGGCTTACAAACTAATGGATCATTAATAACAGAATAAAATACACTTGTTTCAGGAGTTTTCGTACATTAGGCAAACTTGTTTTACCAGAGGAGTTGTTGAAACATTCTTATTTGGAAGCATAGTCTAAAATGCAGTACATTGATCTCTTCCTAAACTTGCTCAGCCACTAACCACATGCCATCTTTTCAGAGAAACAGTGAACATTTTTATAACTAAACATGATTGCACTTTCCAAACATTTGTTCAATAAATATTCATACATCAATAACCCTGTTAGCATTAGGAGAGTTGTACAAACATTTCTATGTATAAGCACAGTGAATGCTATGGTACGTTTACTTCTACCTAATCTTGTTAAAATAGTTAACCAAATGGTGTCTTTGCAAGAAACAATAAACTCCAAGAAGATATCTCACTTTTTTTTAGAGGTGTTTTCATGCATCTATGAACATGTCAGTACACCATTGTATAACTAAATGTGAATACCCTTTCCAAACATTTGTTTAATCACTTGTAGAATCAATTCTACGTGCAAGCTCATGGAATACGGTGGTATTGTTAATTCTGCCTATGGTTTTCTAGCAATGAATGACAACGAATCTTTGCAGAAAGGAAACAATGTGTTTATAGCAAAGCTCAGTATGCACACAAAACATTTGTTTTTGGTTTCTGGATACATCAGCAAAATTATTAGATGTCTTGCATGTATGATATCACACCTGTGTGAAAGCAGAGTGAAAAGAGCACATTTCATTTGGTTCATGTTAGATTTAATGAGGGTTAGGTTTAGGTTTAAGGTTAGTGTTAGGGTTATTGTAAGGGTTAGGTCTAGGGTTTGGTTTAGGGTTAGGGTTCTGGTTAGATATAGGGTTAGGATTAGGTTAGGGTTAGGGTTAGGGATAGATTAGGGTTCTGGTTCTGGTTAGGGTTGGGGTTAGGGTTAGGGTAGTGGTTGGTTTTAGGATTAGGTTTAGGGTTAGGGTTAGGATTAGGGTAAGGGTTAGGACTAAGGTTAGGTTTATTGTTAGGATTAGGGTTATGGCTGGGGCTGGGGTTATGTTTAGTTTTAATGTTAGGGATAGAGTTAGGTTTAGGGCTAGTGTTACTGTTAGTGTTAGGGTTGGTGTTAATGTTGGGGTTATGCTTAGGGTTAGGGTTAGTGTTAGGTTTAGCATTAGGGTTAGTGTTTGGTTTAGGGTTACGGTCAGGGTTGGGGTTAAGATTATGGTTAGGTTTAGGTTTAGGGTTGGAGTTATGTTTAGGGTTATGGTTGGAGTTGAGGTTATGGTTAGTTTTGGGGTTAGGGTTAGGGTTATATTTGGGGTTATGTCCTGCGTACAGTGAGGTTTAGGGTTAGGTTTAAGTTTAGGGTTAGGTTAGGGTTATGTTTATGTTTAGGGCTAGGGTTAGGGTTAGGTTTAGAGTTGGGGTTAGGGTTAGTGTAAGGATTGGGGTTATGGTTAGGGTTAATGTTATGGTTGGGGTTAGGTTTAGGGGTAGGGTTAGGTTTGGGTTAGACTTACTGTTAGGGTTAGGGTTAGCGTTAGGAGTAGAGTTGGGTTTATGTTTTGGCTAAGCTTAGGTTTGAGTTTAGAGTTAGGGCTATGGTTAGTTTCAGGTTATATTTAGTGATAGGTTTAGGTTTAAGGTTGTACTTAGGTTTGGGATTAGTATTGGGGTTAGTGTTAGTATTAGGGTTATGTTTAGGGTCAGGGTTAGGGTTAGTGTTGGGGTTGGAATTAAGGTTAGGGATAGGGTTAGGATTAGGATTAAGGTTTTTGTTAAATTGAGGGTTAGGGTTGGCATTGATGTTAGCGTTAGGTTTGGGATTAGGGTTAGGGTTATTGTTATGGTTGGGGTTATGTCTAGGGCTAGGGTTAGGTTTAGGGGTAGGTTTAAGTTTAGGTGTAGGGTTAGGTTAGGGTTATATTTAGGGTTAAGGTTAGGGTTGGGGTTAGGGTTAGGTTTAGAGTTAGTTAGGATAGGGGTTGGTGTTAGGGATAGGTTTGGAGCTAGGAATAGGGTTAGAATTGGGGTTAGGGTTAGGTTTGGGTTGCTATTAATGTTAGGGTTAGGGTTATTTTTGGGTTTAGGGTTAGGGTTGGTTGTAAGGTTATAGTTTAGTTTAATGTTGGGGTTTGGGTTAGTATTATGTTTAGTTTTGGGTTTAGGGTTAGGGTTGGGGTTATGGTTATGGCTAGGGTTAGGGTTAAGGTTGGGGTTATGGTTAGGTTTAAGGTTAAGATTAGTATTGGGGTTAGGGTTACAGTTTGGGAATATGGCTAGAGTTAGGGTTACTGTTAGGGTTAGCGTTTGGTCAGGGTTAGGGTTTGGGTTATGGTTATGGCTTGAGTTACAGTTAGGATTAGGGTTATGGTTATGGTTTGGGTTAGTCTTAGGGTTTTAACATTTGGTTGCATAAGCATTTGGAAGCTATTCAAGTAGATTGGAAGCTATGGTGGCTTAGCACAAACAAATGGTTCATTTATAACAATATGAAATACATTTGCTTCAGGAGGTTTTGGAAATCCACAAAATTGGATTATCAGAGGAATTGTTGAAATATTCTTATTTAGAAGTATAAAGTACAGCACATTCCTAAACTTGCTCAGCCATTGACCACATGGTCTCTTTGCAGGGAAACAGTGAACACTTTTTTCAGATATATTGTATTTTTATTAATTACAGTTTATTCACTTTGTATCCCACCAGGAGCCCCCTCCCTTGTCCCCTCCCAACCCCACCTCTTTCTCTTTTCTCCACCCATGCCCCTTCCCAAGTACACTGAGAGGGGAGGACCTCCTCTGCTTCAATTTGATCCTAGTCTATCAGTTCTCCTCAGGACTGGCTGCATTGTTTTCCTCTGTGGCCTGGTAAGGCTGCACCCCACTGAGGGGGAGGTGATCAGAGAGCTGGCCACTGAGTTCATGTCAAAGACAGTCACTGCTCCCATTACTAAGGAACCCACTTGAACACTGAGCTGCCATGGACTTCATCTGTGCAGGGGTTCTAGGTCATCTCCATGAATGGTCCTTGGTTGGAGTATCAGTCTCAGAAAAGACTGCTGGGCCCAGATTTTTTCTTTTTGCTCTCCTTGTGGAGCTCCTGTCCCCTCCAGATCTTTCTATCTCTCCCTTCTTTCCCTGCACTCTGCCCAAAGTTTGGCTATAAGTCTCAGCATCTGCTTTGATACCCTGCAGGGTAGAACCCTTCAGAGGCCCTCTGTGGTAGGTTCCTGTCCTGTTCCCTGTTTTCTCCCTCTTCTGATGTCCATTCCATTTGCCTTTCTGAGTGAGGATTGAGTATCTTACCCAGAGTCCTCCTTCTTGATTAGCTTCTTTAAGTATACACATTTTAGTGTGTTTATCCTATATTACATGTCTAATATTCACTTAGAAGTGAGTATATACCATGTGTGTCTTTATGCTTCTGGGATAGCTCACTCAGGATGATCTTTTCTAGTTCCCACCATTTACTTGCAAATTTCATGATTTCCTTGTTTTTAATTGCTGAGTATTCCATTGTGTAAATGAACCACAATTTCTGTATCCATCCTTCAACTGAGGGACATCAGGGTTGTTTCTAGCTTCTGGCTATTACAAATAAAGCTGCTATGAACATGGTTGAGCAAATGTCCTTATTGTATACTTGAGCACATTTGGAATATATGTCTAGGAGTAGTATAGCTGGATCTTGAGGTAGCACTATTTCTAATTGTCTGAGAAAGCACCAGATTGATTTCCAGAGCTGTTGTACCAGTTCACATTCCCACCAGCAATAGAGGAGGGTTCCCCTCTCTTCTCCAGCATGTACTGTCACTTGAGTTCTTGATCTTAGCCATTCTGGTGGGTGTAAGGTGAAATCTCAGGGTCGTTTTTGATTTGCATTTCCCTGATAGCTAAGAATGTTGAACATTTCTTTAAGTGTTTCTCTGCCATCAATACTCTTTTACAGAGAATTCTCTGTTTAGCTCTGCATCCCATTTTTAGGGTTGGTGTTAAAGTTAGGGTTGGGGTTAGGTTTAGGGTTAGTGTTAGGGTTAAGTTTAGGCTTAGATTTACTGTTAGTTTTAGGATTAGGGCTGGGGTTAGGATTAAGGTTAGTGTTAGGGTTAGTGTTGGGGTTAGGGTTAGGGATAGGATTGGGGTTTTGGCAAGATTTAGGGTTAGGGTTAGGGTTAGGGTTAGGGTTGTGGTTAGGGTTCACGCTTCCATTTGTTTTCCTAAGCCTTTGCAAGCAATTCAACATATGGTGGCTTAGCACAACAAATAGTTCATTCATAACAATATGAAATACACTTACTTCAGGAGTTTTCACATCTGCAAATTGGTTTATCAGAGGAATCATTAAAGCATTCTTATTTTATAGTCTAGAATACAGTACACTGACCTATTCCTCACCTTGCTCAGCTTTGCAGAGAAACAGTGAACACTTTTTATAACTAAACATGATTGCACTTTCCAAACTTTTGTTGAATAAATGTTCATACATCAATAAGCTTGTTAGCATTAGGAGAGTTGTACAAACATTTCTATGTATAAGCACAATGAATGCTCTGGTATGTTTACCTCTGCCTGAGCTTCTTAAAGCAGTTAACCAAATGGCATGTTTGTGAGAAACAATAATCTCCATGAATATACTTAACTTTTCTTTAAGGTGTTTTCATGCATCTATGAACATGCCAGTGCACTATTGTATAACTACACATGAATGCACTTTCCAAACATTTGTTTGTGGAAACAACCATTTGTGCAAGCAAATGGTATATGGTGGTATTGTTACTTCTGCCTATGCTTTTTCTAGCAATGAATCATGTTGAATCTTTGTAGAAAGCAAAGAATGCCTTTGTACCAAAGCTCAGTATGCACACAAAACATTTGTTTTTGGTGTCTGGATACATCAGTGAACTTGTGAGATGTCTTGAATGTATGAAATCAATCCTGTGTAAAAGCAGAGTGAATACACCCTATTTCATTTGGGTCACATTAGAATTAGAATGAGGTTTAGGATTAGCAATAGGGTTAGGTTTAGGTTTAGGGTTAAGTTATGGTTAGGGATAGCGTTTGGGTTACTGTTACAATTAGGGTTAACGTAAGGGTTAGGGTTAGCATTAGGTTTAGGGTTAGGGTTTGGGTTAGCTTTGTGGTTAGGGTAAGGGTTAGGGTTAGGGTTGGGGTTATGGTTATGGTTGGGTTTAGAGTTAGGGTTAGGGTTGGAGTTATGTTTGTAGTTAAGTTATGGTTTGGGTTAGGGTTAAGGTTAGGTTTAGGGTTGTTGTTAGAGTTTGGTTTAGTGTTAGGGTTTTGGTTATGGTTATGGTTAGAGTTAGGGATAGTTAGGTTTAGAGTTGGGGTTAGTGTTCGGGGTATGGTTATAGTTTAGGTTATGGTTAGGTTTAGGTTTAGGGTTAGGTTTGGTTTTAGGGTTAGGGTTGGGGTTGTGTTTAGGGTTAGGTTTAAGTTGATGTGGTTAGGGTTAGGTTTGGGGTTGGAGTTAGGTTTAGGGTTAGGTTAGGTATGGGGTTATGGTTATGGTTAGGGTTGGGTTTAGGGTGAGGGATGGGGTTAGGTTTAGTGTTAGGTTCAGGGTTACATTTGGGTTTAGGGTTAGGGTTAGAGTAGGTTTAGGTTTAGGGTTGTGGTTGAAGTTGTGGTTGGTATTAAGGTTAGGGTTTGGGATAGGGTTGGAGTTAGGGCTAGGGTTGAGGTTAGGGTTAGTGTTGGGGTTGGGTGTAGGGTTAGGGATAGTGTTAGTTTTAGGGTTAATGTTAGTGTTGGGTTACATTTGGGGTTGGTGTTGGTGTTAGGGTTAGGGTTTGGATTAAGGTTAGGGTTAAGGTGGTGCTTTCGATTAGGGTTATGGTTTGCAGTTAGGGTTTGGATTAAATTAGAGTCATGGTTATGGTTATGGTTGGCTTTGGGGCTGGGGTTGTGTAGGGTTCAGTTTAGGCTTATGATTAATGTTAGGGTTGGATTTGGCTTAAGGGTTATGGTTAGTGTTAGGGTTAACATTAGGGTTGGGGTTAGGTTTAAGGTTACAGTTGGGTTAGGTTTAGATTTATGGTTAGAGTTAAGGTTGATGTTTTAGTTAGGGGTTAGGGTTAGGTTTGTGGTTGGGATTAGGCTTAGGGTTATGGTTATGTTTTGGTTAAGGGTTATGGTTATGGTTAGTGTTAGGGTTGGGGTTGGGGTTACGGTTAGGGTTGGGGTTATGTCTGGGGTTAAGATTAGGTTTAGCATTTGGATTAGGGTTAGGGTTAGGTTTGATTTTATAGTTAGTGTTAGCATTGGGATTGTGTTTACAGTTAGGCTTAAGGTTGTGGTTGTAGTTATGGTTATGGTTAGAGTTGGGGTTGGGGTTTGGTTTAGGGTTATGGTTATGGTTAGGGTTGGATTTAGGGTTAGCAATGGGTTAGGGTTAGGAGTAGGGTTAGTGTTAGGTTTAGGTTAGGGTTATGGTTATGGTTAGGGTAAACACTCACATTTGGTTGCTTAAGCATTTGCAAGCAATTTAATATATGGTGGCTTAGCACAAATAAATAGTTAATTCATAATAGTATGATATACACTCACTTCAGGAGTTTTTGTACATCTGCAAACTTGGTTAGGGTTAAGGTTAGTGTTATTGTCAGAGTTAGGGATAGAGTGAGGGTTAGTGTTAGGGATAGCATTATGTTTAGGGTTAGGATTAGGTTTAGGTTTAGGGTTAGGGTTAAGGTTAGGTTTCCCTTTAGGGTTAGGGATACTGTTAGTATTAGGGTTAGGGTTAGCATTAAGATTAGGGGTAGGGTTATTGTTTGGGTTAGGTTTAGGGTTGGGGTAAGAGATAGGGTTAGGTTTACGCTTATGGGTAGGGTTAGGATTAGTGTTAGGGCTTGGATTAGGGTTATGGTTAGGAATAGGGTTAGGTTTCTGATTAGGGTTAGGGATACTGTTAGGATTATGGTTATGGTTAGGATTAGGGTTAAGGCTAGGTTTAGGGTTAGGGATAGGATTAGGGTTTCAGTTAAGGTTAGGGTTATGGTTAGACTTAGGTTTAGGGATAGGGTAAGGATAAGTGTTAGGGTTAGAGTTAGGGTTCCGGTTAGCATTAGTTTTAGGGTTAGAGTTAAGGTTACAGACAGGGTTATGGTTTGGGTTATGGTTAGGATTAGGGATAGGTTTTGGGTTAGGTTTAAGGTTAAGGTTAGGATAAGCAATAGGGTTAGGTTTCCAATTAAATTAGTGATACTGTCAGTGTTAGGCTTAGATATAGGGTTATAGTCAGCGTTAGGGCTAGGTTAGGGTTAGGTTTAGGGTTCTGGTTAGGGTTAGGGTTATTGTTAGTGTTACAGAAAAGTTTAGGGTTCAGGTTAGAGTTATGGATAGGTTTAAGGTTTCAGTTAGGGTTCTGGTTAGGTATAGATTTAGGGTTAGGGATAGTTTTATATTTCCAGTTAGGGTTAGGGGTAGGGTTAGTGTAAGGATTAGAGTTAGGTTTAGGGATAGGGATAAGTTTAGGTTTAGGGTTAGGATTGGGGCACAGGGTAGGGTTACATTTAGAATTAGGGTTCTGGTTTACATTAGTATTAGGGTTAGTGTTAGGTTTAGAGTAAAGGTTAGGGATAGGGTAAGGGTTAGGGTTACAGTTAGGGTCAAAGTTACGTTTGTGGTTTGGGTTAAGCTTAGAATTAGGGATAGGGCTTGGTTTCTGTTTAGGTTTAGGGATACTATCAGGTTTAGTGTTATGGTTATGGTATGGTTATGGTTAGGGTTCTGGTTAGGCTTAGATTTAGGGATAGGGTTAGGTTTCCATTTAGGATAAGGGATACTGTCAAGTTTAGGGTTATGGTTAAGGTCAGGGTTAGGGTTTGGGTTAGGCGTAGAATTAGGGATAGGGTTACGTTTAGGGTACAGGAAAGGGTTAGGGTTCCCCTTAGGGTTATGATTACAATTAGTGTTAGGTTTAGGGTTCCCCTTAGGGGTAAGGTTAGGGTTAGGATCAGAGTCTGGATCAGGGTCATGGTCAGTATTATGTGTTGTATGTGTCGATTAATATTTATTATTGATATATCTTCTGGTAAAGCTGCTGCTAGTCCTAAACAGCTGTATAACCAAATCACCACACAGAGACTGGGTTTATTTAGTTAACCTAGAACACAATGCTGGGCATTAGTTACTCCCTCCTAAACCTCCAAGCCCTCATAGTTTCCTAACATTTAGATTTTACCCATTATTCTTGCTTTTTGTGAAATCTTAGGTCTGGTTCATTCTCTCCACGCTGTTCCAAGATCTCTCTCCCACTCAGCTCTCCTCTCTTTGCCTCACCCTTTCTCCTCCCACTCATTTCCTGCCTTCTGGCTCTTCCCCTCTTTCCTGTCCCCTGGCTCCTCCCATTGTTCAACATTGTGGCTAGTTGCTTTATTTTGGTCTGTTTACACAAAGTTGAGACAGGATGTTTAGACTAAGTGTCACAATACAATACCCAGATTGAAACCAGAGTGGGGGGGGAGGGGGATGAAATCAGCATTTGAATGAACAAGGGTAAGGTGTATACATTCCAAAGGAACATTATACCAACAATTATGTTTAGAGTTAGTGTTAGGGTTCACATTCACATTTGGTTGCCTAAGCATATGCAAGCAATTCAACATATGGTGGCTTAGCACAAACAAATAGTTCATTTATAACAATATGATATACACTTACTTAAAGAGTTTTCATATGTCCATGAACTTTGTTAGGGTAAGGGTTAGGGTTAGTGTTAGTGTCAGGGTGAGGGTTAGGGTTAGGGATCAGGTTAGGTTTAGGGTTAGGGTTAGGGATAAGGTTAGGTGTAGGGTTAGGTTTAGGGTTAGGGATAGGGTTTGGGTTAAGGTAAGGGTTAGGTTTAAGGTTAAGATGAGGGATAGGGTTAGGTTTCTGATTAGGATTAGGGATACTGTTAGGGTTAGGTTTAGGGTTAGAGATAGGGTAAAGTTTACGGTTAGGATTAGGGCTAGGGTTGGGATAGGTTTAGGGATAGAGTGAGCACTCTGGTTAGAGTTAGGATTAGTGTTAGTGTTGGGTTAGGGATAGGGTTAAGGTTAGATATAGGGATAGGTTTAGGGTTCCAGTTAGAGTTAGGGTTAGTATAAAGAGAGGGTTAGGGTTAAGGATTGGGATAGGGTTAGGTTTAGGATTAGTGTTAGGGTAAGGGTTAGGGTTCTGTTTAGCGTTAGTGTTAGGATTAGAGTTAAGTTTAGGGATAAGGTTGGGTAAGGGTTAGGGTTAGAGTTAGGGATAGGGATAGGGTTAGGGTTAGTGTTAGAGTTAATGGTAGGGTATAGAATAGGGCTAGGATTCTGCTCAGGGGTAAGGTTAGGGTTATTGTTAGGATTATGGTCAGGGATAGGGAAAGGTTTAGGGTTCCAGTTAGGGTTGGGTTAATGTTAGGGTTAGGGTTAGACTAAGTGTTAAGGTTAGGGTTCTGGTTAGGGTCAGGGTCATGTTTAAGGATAGGGTTAGGGTTAGACTAAGTGCTAAGGTTAGGGTTCTGGTTAGGTTAGGATTAGGGTCATATTGATCTTTGGTTGCCTAAGCATTTGCAAGCAGTTTAACATATGGTAGTTCAGCACAAACAAATGAATCATTTACAGCACTATGATATACTTAATTCAGGAGATTTTTTAACATCCACAAAACTTTGTTAGTGTTAGTGTTAGTGTTAGTGTTAGGGAAAGAATTAGGGTTAGGGATACTGTTAGAGTGAGGTTTAGGGCTAGGTATAAGGTCAGGATTAAGTTTAGTGTTAGGTCAGGATTAGGGTTTGTGTTAGGTTTAGGTTTAGGGATAGGGTTACAGACAGGGTACAGTATAGGGTTAGGGTTCCACTTAGGATATGGGTTAGGGTTTGTGTTAGTGTTAGGTTTAATGTTAGGGTAAGGGTTAGGGATAGGTTTAGTGTTCCGGTTATGGCTAGGGTTAGGATTAGAGTTAAGGTTATGATTATGGATTGGGTTATGGTTATGGTTAGTGTTAGGTTTAGGGATAGGGATGTGGTTATGGTTAGAGTTGGTGTTAGGGTTACATTTGAGTGAGGTTTCGAGTTAGATTTAGGTTCGGGTTAGGATTAGGGTTAGGGTAAGGGTTATGTTTAGGGTTAGATAGGTTTAGGGTTAGGGATATTGTTAGGTTAAGGATTAGGGTTAGAGATACTGTTAGTGTTAAGATTAGGGTTATGTTTAGGGACTGGGTTAGGGTTAGGGTTAGGTTTAGCTATAGGTTTAGGGTTTTGCTTAGAGTTAGGGATAGTGTAAAGGTTACAGTTAATGTTAGGGTTAGGATTATGGTTAGGGATAGATTTAGGTTTAGGTTTAGGGCTAGGGTTAGTTTTAGGGATAGGGTTATGGTTCTGGTTAGAGTTAGGTTGGTGTAAGGGTTTGGTTAGAGGTATGGATAGGGTCAGAGTTAGGGTTAGCATTAGGGTTATTGTTAGGTTAGGCTTATGTTTCCAGTTAGGGTTAGTGCTAGGGTTAGTGTTAGGGTCAGGGTCAGAGTCAGGTTCATGGTCAGGGTTAGGGTTAGGCTTAGGTTTAGGCTTAGGGTTCATGTTCATGTTCACATTTGGTTGCCTAAGTGTTTGCAAGCAATTAAACTTATGGTGTCTTAGCACAAACAAATAGCTAATTTACAACAATATATTATACACTTATTTAAGAAGTTTCCATATATTCACAAACTTGGTTAGGGATAGGGTTAGGGTTAGTGATAGGATTAGGATTAGGATTAGGTTTAGGGTTTAGGAATAGGTTTAGTGTTAGTGTTAGGGTTTGTGTTAGGGTTGGGGAGAGTTTAGGGTTAGAGTTAGGGTTGGTGTAGGGTTAGGGTAAGTGTTAGGGAGAGGTTTAGGGTTATTGCTAGGGAATGGTTTAGGGTTAGAGTTATTGTTAGGGTTAGTTTTAGGGTTCACATTCACATTTGGTTGCCTAAGCATTTGCAAACAATTCAACATATGGTGGCTTAGCAAAAAAAAAAAACAGTTCACATATAACAATACTTACTTCAGGAGTTTTCATAAATCTGCGAACTTGGTTATGATTATTGATAAACTTAGGGTTAGGGTTAAGTTTAGGGCTAAGGTTAAGTATGGTCAGCATTTGGCTTAGGGTTAGGGATAGGGTTAGGTGAGGGTTAGGGTTAGGGTTAGTGTTTGGTCTATGGATAGGGTTAGGGTTATTGTTATGGTTAGGGACAGGACTAGGTTAATGATTAGGGCTAGAGATACTTTTTGTTTAGGGTTAGGTTTAGGGTTAGGGATAGGGTTAGCGTTAGTTCTAGGGCCAGGGTTAGGTTTAGGGTCTTGTTAGGGTTCTGCTTAGAGTTAGGGTTAATGTAAGGGTTAGAATTAGGTTTAGGGTTAGGGATAGGGTTAGAGTTAGGTTTAGGTTTAGGTTTAGGGATTGGGTTAGGGTTCTGGTTAGGGTTAGTCCTTGTAAGGGTTAGGGTTAGGGTTAGTGTTAGGGATAGAGATGGGGTATGGTGAGCATTAAGTTTAGGGATAGTGTTAGGGTTATGGTTAAGGATAGAGTTAAGTTAGTGTTAGGGATAGGATTAGGGTTCTATTTAGGGTTAGAGTTATTGTTATGGTTATGGTTAGCATTAGGGTTAGTGTTATGTTAGGGATAGTGCATGTTTTAAGATTATAGATACTGTTAGGGTTAGGTTTAGGGTTAGGTCGGGGTTAGAATTCGGGTTAGGGTTATGGTTAGGGTTAGGTTTAGATTTAGGCTTAGGGTTAGTGTTAAATTTAGGTTAGTATTAGGGTTACGGTTATGGAGATGGTTAGTATTAAGGTAAGGGTTAGTTTAAGGGTTAGGACTAGGTTTAGGGCTCCGTTTATCATGTTAGGTTTAGTATTAGTATTAGTGTTAAGGTTAGGGATAGGGTTAGGATAAGTGTTAGGGATAGATTAGGGTTAAGGTTAGTGTAGGGTTAGGTTTAGGGTTATGGTTAAGGATAGTGTTTGGGTTATGGTAAATGTTAACTTTAGTGTGAGGGTTAGGTTTCCAAATAGGTTTAGGGTTACTGTTAGTGTTAGGTTTAGGTTTACTGATAGGGCTAGGGTTAGGGCTAGGGTTAGGTTTAGGGGTAGGGTTATGTTTCTGGTTAGATTAGGGTTAGTGTAAGGTTTATGGTTAGGTTTATGGTTAGAGTTAGAGGTAGGTTAGGGCTAGGGTCAAGGTTAAGTTTAGGGATAAGGTTAGGGTTCAGGTTAGAGTTAGGGTTAGTGTAAGGGTGAGGGTTTGGGTAAGGGTTAGTTTAGGGTTAGTGTTACAGAAATGGTTAGGGTTAGGGTACAGGATAGGGTTAGGGTTCCAGTTAGGGTTAGTGTTAGGGTTAGGGACAGGTTTATGGTTCTAAATATGGTTAGGGTTAGGGATAAAGTTAGGGTTAGGGTTAGATTTAGGGATAGTTTTATGGTTCCAATTATGGTTAGGGTTAGGGTTATGGTTTGGGTTAGGGTTAGCATTAGGGTTAGTTTTAGGGTTCATGTTCACATTTGAGTGTATAAGCGTTTGCATGCAATTGAAATATGGTGGCTACCCCTACCCCTAATGCTAACCATAACCATATCCCTAACTCTAACAATAACCATTAATATAAGCCTAAGCCTGACCATTACCCTAAGCATAGACCTTATTCCTAACCCTAACCTATCCCAAACTCTAAAACTTACCCTGATACTAACCTTAAGCAGAGTCTGAATCCTATCCCTAACCATAACCCTAACCCGAACCCTATCCGGAATCCTAACCCTAACTCTAACCCTATCCATAATCCTAACCCTATTCCAAACCCTAATGTAACCCTAGTGCTAACCATAAAACTAACCCTAACCTTAAACCTATCCCTAACCCTAAAATTAACACTAACTCTAACCTAACACTACCCTATCCCTAACCCTTACCTAAACCCTAACACTATACCTGATCCTGACTGTAACCCTAACCCTAATCTTAAATCTAACCCTGACACTGTCCCTGAAAAAAAAACCAACATAACATTAACTCTTACCCTAATCCTAACCCTGTACCTAACAATAACCCTAACACTAACCATATCCCTAAACCTATCCCTAAACATAACATTAACCCTAACCCTAAGCCTATCCCTAAATCCCATAACCATATCCCTAAATCTAACCCAAAACCTAACCGTACTCTTAACAATAATCATAACAGTAACTGAAACCCTAACACTATCCGTAATCCCAAACCTAACCATAAACCTAACCCTACAGCCATCTGTAAGCCTAACACTAATCCTAACCCTAACCAGAAACCTAACCCTAACCTAAACCTAACCTTAACCTTATCATTGACCATGACCCTAATCCTAAATCTGAACCTAAACCTAACAATGACCCTGACCTCACCCTAAACCTAACCCCAACCAGAACCCTAATCCTATCAACAAACATAGCACTAACCCTATCACTAACCCTAACTAGAATCCTAACCCTAATCCTAACCCTACCCCTAACCTAGGTCTAACACTATCACCCTAATCCTAACTTTACATAAGCCCTAACCCTAAATGTAACCTTAACCATAAACCTACTCCTTACTGGAACCTAATACCATCCCTAACCATAACCCTAACCTTAATCATAACCTTAACCATTATCATAACAATAACCCTAATTCTGATAGGAACCCTAACCCACACCCTATCTCTAAACCAAACCCTAAAGGTAACCCTAACCCTAACAAGAACCCTAATACTATCCCTAAACCTAACTCTAAACCTAACCCTGACACTAATCTTATAGCTATCACTAAACCTATCACTAATCCTAACCCTAACCAGAACCCTAAATATTACCCTAACCATTACCTTAACACTAACCCTAAACTTAACATTATCCCTGACCCTGATCCTGAACCAAACCTTAAAACTAACTCTGCCCCTGAAACTGAACTAGCTCTAAACCTAGCCCTAACCTTAAACCTAACTCTAACCCTAAGAATAACCTTAAGTATATCCCTAAGCCTAACACAAACCTTGACCCTATGTGTATCCCTAGCCCTAACCCCTAACCCTAAACCTAGCCCTAATCCTATCCTTAAACCTAACCCTTATACTAACCCTAACTCTAACCCTAACCCTAAGAACCCTAATCCTAACCCTATCACTATCCCTAACCCTAACACACCTTAACCCCAAGAATAACCCTAAGTGTATCCCAAGCCCTAACCCTAAAAGCCCTAACCCTAACTGTAACTCTAACCCTCACAATAAACATTACCCTAACACTAACACCTAACATTAACTCCAACCCTTACCTTAACAACCCTAACCCAATCCCTAACCCTAACCTTTACCCTAACTTTAACCCTAACAAGCTTAACCCTATCCCTAACACTAACCTCTAACTCTATTCCTAACCCTAATTCTAACCTTAACCTAACTCTTACCCTAACCCTGTAATAACCTTAACGCAAACCCTAACCCTAACAATAACCCTAACCCTAGTCATAGCCCTATCCCTAAACGTAACCATAACCCTAACACTAATCCTAAATAACCTATCCCTAACCGAACCCTAACACTAATCTTAACCCAAACTCTAAAAATAACCCTATCATTAACCCTAACCCAAACCTAACACTAACCTAAATCCTAACCTTAACCCTAACCATAACTTTAACACTAACCCTAACCCTAACATCTAACCCCTGCCCTAACCCTAACCCTAACACTAACCCTAACTCTAGCCCTAACCCTTATCCTAAACCTAACCCTAACCCCTAACACTAGCCCTAACGCCAACCCTATCCCTAACTCTAACTATATTTCTAACCCTAACCCCTAACCTTAACCCTAACTTTAAGAATAACCCTAAGTGTATCCCTAGCCCTAACCCTAACCTAACCCTAGCCCTACCCCTTAACCTAACACAATCCTAACCCTAACTCTAATACTATTCCTAACACTAAACCCTAATTCTAATACAACCCTAACCCTAAACCTAAAAATAAAACTAAGTATATCCCTAATCTCAACAGTAACCCTAACTCTAACCCTAACCCTAAAAACCTTAACCCTAATCCTAATCCTAACACTAACTCTTAACCCTAACACTACCTGTAACCATAACCCTAACCCTAAATCAAACCCTAACCCTAACCCAAACCTAACCCTTAATCTAACACTAACCCTAGCCCTAACACTAATTCTAACCCTAACCCTAAACTGAACCTTAACACAAACAAGAACCTAACCCTAACTTGAACCCTAACTCTAACCTTAACCTGAACCCTAACCCTAACACTATTCTTATCCCTAACCAGAACCTGAACAATAACCCTAACCTGATCCCAACCCTAATCCTAACCACTACCCTACCTTAACCCTAACCCTAACCTGAAACAATCCCTAACCCTACACCTAACCCTAAACTGAACCCGAACCCTAACACTAACCCTAACCAAACTCAATTCAAACCAAAAGCCTAACCCTAACACATAGCAGTGTTTCTGAACTAAGTTGAGAAGAAAACAGAAAAGTGATATCTAGCAAAGTAGAGAAGAGCCCAGAAAAGCATTTCTAAGATAAGAACAGAAACGCAAATAACAGTGTTTTGAACTAAGTACAGAAGAACACGTGGCAGAGTTTCTGAACTAACCCTAACCCAACCCTAACCCTAATCCTAACCCTAAACTTAACCCTAGCCCTAACCCTAACACTAACCTTAACAAACCTATCCTTAATCTTAACGATAAACCTTACCCTAACACTAGCCCTAACCCTAATTCTGAACCCTAACCCTATCATTAACCCTAACCCA
The DNA here is from genome assembly GCA_028658305.1 of Pachyuromys duprasi. Lineage (NCBI taxonomy): Eukaryota > Metazoa > Chordata > Mammalia > Rodentia > Muridae > Pachyuromys > Pachyuromys duprasi. Next base: position 39,312,445 of record CM053753.1, on the reverse strand, counting down.
AACCTAACACTAACCTAAATCCTAACCTTAACCCTAACCATAACACTAACAAGCCAAACCCTAACCATAAAACCCCAAACCCTAACCCTAAATCTAACCCTAACCATAACAATGCTAAACCTAATCATAACCCTAATTCTTTTGCTAACACTAACCCCTAACCGTAACTGTAACCCTAACCCTAATTCTAACCCTAGCTCAAACTCTAACCCCAACCCTAACCCTAACAATAGCCCTCATCCTAGCCCTCTTACCCTACTAACCCTTGCCCTTACCCTAACCCTAACTCTAACAACCATTACCCTAACCCTCATCCTAAACCTAATGCAAATCCCTAACCCTAACGCTAAACCTAACACTAACCCTAAGCCTAACCTTTACTATTCCCTAGCCCTAAACCTAAAACTAACCCAAACCCAAACCCTACCCCTAAAAACCCTAACCCTAACTCTAACTCAAACCCTAACCCAAAGCTTACTCTAACCCTAACCTTAACCAAAACCTAACCCTGAACATAAACTTAAAGCTAACGCTAACCCTAACCCTAAATGGAACCCTAACCCTAACCTTATCCTGAACTAGAACACTAACACTAACCATAACCCTAACCCTAAATGGAACCCTAACCCTAACCTTATCCTGAACCAGAACACTAACACTAACCATAACCCTAACCCTAAATGGAACCCTAACCCTAACCTTAACCCTAACCCGAACCCTAACCCTATCTTGAACCTTAACCCTAACTCTAAACCTAACCCAAATCCTAACTGTTACCCTAACCGGAACCTGAACCCTAAACCTAACCCTCACCCTAATCCTAACCCCAACCAAATCTTAAAAATAAACCTAAACCTAGTCCTAGCCCTAACAACCCTAACCCTAACTTTAACCCTAACCCTTTCCCTAGTCCTCTGAAAGGGGAGGACCTCCTCCCATTCTATCTGACATTAGCTTATCAGGTCTCATCAAGGCTGGCTGCATCATCTTCCTCTGTGGCCTGGCAAGTCTGCACCACCCAGGGCAGAGGTGATCGAAGAATCAGCCACTGAGTTCATGTCAGAGACAGCCACTGTACCCCTTACTAAGGAATCCACTTGGAAACTGAGCAGCCAATGGGCTTCCTTTGAACAGGGGGTCTAGGTCCTTGTCATGCATGGTCCTTGGTTGTAGTGTTGGTCTCTGCAGCCCCCAGTGGACCCAGGTGTTTTGGGCTCTGTTATTCTCCTCGTGGACTTCCTGTCCCCTCTAGGTCTCTCTCTCTCCCTCTTCTTCCATAAGGGTTCCGGCACTCTGCCCAAAGTTTGGCTACGAGTCTCAGTATTTCTTTTGATACCCTGGTGGGTAGAGTCTTTCAGAGGTCCTTTGTGGAAGGCTCCTGTCCTGGTCCCGTTTTCTCCTACTTCTCCTACGATACATACCGTTTGCCCTTTTGAATGTGGATTAAGCATTGTTGTAAGTGTCAATTAATATTTACTACTGATATATCTTCTGGTAAAGCTGCTGTTATTCATAAACAGCTGTATACCCAAATTACCATACAGACACTGGGATTTATTTAGTTAACCTAGAACACAACGCTGGGCATTAGTTACTCCCTCCTAATCCTCCAAGCCCTCATAGTTTCCTAACATTTAGATCTTACCCTTTATACTTGCGTTTTGTGGAATCTTAGGTCTGGTTCATGCTCCACGTCCTCCAAGCTCTCAGTCCGGCTCCCTCTCCTAGCTCTCCTCCCCCTCTCTCCTCCCACTCATTTCCTCCCTCTGGCTCCTCACACTGCTTAACATTGTGTCTAGTTGCTTTATTTTGGCCTGTTTACAGACTTGAGGGATGCTTAGAATAGGTATCACAATACAATATCTGGATTGAAACCGGAGAGTGTGTGTGTATGGGGGGAGAAATCAGCATTTGAATGAACAAGGGTAAGGCGTATACATTCCAAAGGGACATTATACCAACGAAGCATCTTCCTTAGGGTTCTCCTGGTTGTTTAGCTTCTTTAGGGCTACAGATTTTAGTATGTCTTTTCTATGTTATATGACAAATATCCACTTATAAGTGAGTATATATCATATGTGTCATTCTGCTTTTGGTTTCCATGACTCAGGATGATCTTTTCTAGTTACCACCATTTGCCTGCAAATTTCATGATTTCCTTGTTTTTAATTGCTGAGTAGTATTCCGTTGTGTAAATGTACCTCATTTTCTGTATCCATTCCTCCACTGAGGGACATCTAGGTTGTTTCCAGATTCTGGCTATTATGAATAGAGCTGCTACAAACATGGTTGAGCAAATGGCCTTCTTTAATGGTGGGGCACCCTTAGTCATTTGGGAAATTCCAAATCAAAACAACCCTGAGATTACACTGCACACCCATCAGAATGGTTAAGATAAAAAAAACACAAGAGATGATGTGTACTGGAGAGGATGTGGAGAAAGGGGAACACTCTTCCATTGCTGGTGGGAATGTAACCTTGTACAACCACTTTGGAAACCAATCTGGTGGTTCCTCAGAAAATTAGGAACAGTGCTACCTCAAGATCCAGCTACACCACTCCTGGGCACATATTTCACACTCTCAATGCTGCAACACAATATTATTCAGGGACTATATCACCAGGTCTAATTTGTTCTCATAAATCAGCATAATTCCCTTCACCAAACAATAAAAAGGTAGAGAGATACACAAAGAGAAATTCAGGGAAAATTCAATGCAATGAGACCAGAAAATAATTAGTAGAGATGATTTTCAGCTTTGGAAAGCAATAAAAACCATATCAGGTAAAACTGACACAGATAAAAATAAAATATGGAAATGACTGGGACTAAGAAGAACTAACATTGGAAATAAAATAAAAGTTAGAACTTAAATATATTTATAATACCTTGTGTCACTCTCTGTGATGAACTTGATGGCCTTCCTCCTCCTTTTGCTGAAAGTTCCCTTCTAACTTGAATTCCATTTCCCTCCAAATCTAACTCTTCTCCATCAAGTGTAGTTACTGATAACATGAGAACACTTTTTTACCGCTCCACTTCATCTCTTCTAAGGTGTATGGAGGTTTGTTGTTGTTTTAAGAAATGAAAATGCCAACCACCCTCTTTTACCAATAAAGGCACAGGAGCCAGATGCTGGGGTGAGAAGCTGCTGGCTCAGAGAGGCAGAGAAAGCACACAGCTGACCTTCCTTCTCAGCTCAGGTCCTCATGGAAAAAGCCCAAAAGTCTCACTAGCTCAGCTGATAGCCTGGGAAGAAAAGGCCCAAAATCCTGAGGCAAAAGGCTTGCTAACTCAAAGCCCAAAAGGCTCCCAAAGCCGGAGAGCTAGAGAGTTAAAGCCAATGAGCTAAAAAGCCCCATCTACTTCTACTCTCTTACATACCCTTCAACTCCAAGTTCCTTCTGCAATTTAATCACTGACAGTTGTTTTCTTGCTATGTCTCTTGACCTAGGGTTAGCTTTATTAAAACCCTGTGTACTGCTAGCTCTTGGATTAAAGGTATGTACTAGGGCTGGCTGAATGCTACCATAATTTCCTGTTTACACTGAACAGAAAGTTCTTGGATTAAATGTAAATGCTAGGACTCAACAATACCAAACAAGAAACAGTTTTTTTTGTTGTTGTTTAAAATATCAGTTTATTTACATCACTTCACTTCCCAAGGGTGCTGCCTCCCTCTTCTCCTGCCAGTTCCCCCAGCTCTTCCCTCCCCCTTCTCCCTTTGCCCCAGAAAAGGGAGCACCCCCTTTGCACCCGCCCCATCTGTATCAACCTTCCCCAGCACATCAAGTCACACCAGGGCTGAGTGTATCTTCACGTCCTGAGACCAGGCAAGGCATCCCTGCCAGGGGGACGTGATCCGAAAGCAAGCAGTAGAGTCCAGATTAGAAACAACTCTCCTCCTCCCCACCTCACTGGTCAGGCAACCCACATTGAGCTCACGCTGCCCCTCAGCTACATGTGTTCGTGCTCCTTAGTTGATGGCTCAGTCTCTGACAGCCCCCATGGGACTGGGTGGGTTAGTTGTCTCTCTTGGTCTTCTTGTGAAGTCCCTGACCCCTCCAGGTCCTTCCATCTTTTCCCCAACACTTCCTCCGAACCCCCAGAGCTCCAGCCCATTCTTAGGTGCAAGTCTGAGCATGTGTCCAGACTCACTTATGGCTGGAGCCTCTCAGACAATGATCAAGTTAGGCTCCAAGCAACAGGGCTTTACAGTCATAATTTTGGGGGTCCCAATGGGATCAAATATCGTCCAACAGAACCTGATATTCTTTTTTCCATGAAAGAAGCCTCAAGTGTTGGTTCAATATGCTCCCACGGTTCCTCTGGATCCAGAGCGCCTGGTGCCTGTTGTTCAACTTCCGCTTTGGTCAGCAGTTGATCAAGGAGAGCTGGATAGGGCAGGTGTTGCTGGCTTCTGGGTAGGGCTATGCTGCCATAGTCAGGAGCTTCTGTGGCAAAGGCAGGCTCAGCTGTTGGGCTTAATGTTTCTACACGCACACCTCCTGCGGAACCCAGTGGCAACAAGCTGTCCTGGGCAGCCTCCTGCTTACTACCACACAGTGTTCCAGGGACCCTATGCAGGCCAGCAAGTCTTGACCTTTAGCTGTGCTGCTGCCAGTGCGGCGGTGACTGGCCTTTGGACAAACCTGTGCTCAGGGCCAGTCCCACCCTCATAGCATAGCCTGGGGACGGACCTGTCAAAAAAGCTTACACTAGCATGCTGATCTGTGCTGGGCTAAGTCATTTTGGAGGCCTTCTCCGTTCTGAGGGGATGCCTCTTCCTTGTGCCCTGGCGCCAAGCTCTTTATGGGGCTGTTGGGAGGCTTCGTGGCGGGAGCCTGCCTTGGACTGCTCTGGGGCCTTCCCCACCACGCCAGTTCTATTTCTGTGGTTTTGAAATCAAACGCGGATGCGGGACTCAGGGAGCCCGAATTCCCTGGCCAGTTCCTGCCTGGTCCTGTAGCTTGGGTAAGGGCTCTTGGCAAAAGCTGATAGCAAGGCCTCCTTCTGCCTGGCCTGCCAAACAGTCTTTCTGTGCCGGGATTCCTTGGCCGTGCTGCTGCCACCAAGATTTCCCTGATCTTCCATCCTGTCGAGGATGCTTTGCTAGGAGTCCTTCCTCTCCAGTGTCTACTAAGAACACCTCCAGGAAAGCCCAGGCTGTGGCAAGTGCCTGCAGGAGGCCACTACTGCCCCTTAAATACCGGCCTGTGTCCCACTTCCTTGAGGCCCAGGTTGTCTGCCATCTAAGACCCAGCCCCTATTCTGGAGGTCACCACCTCCACCCAGGGTACCATGAGGGTGAACGTCACGCTGCCTGGGAGACTTGAGAAAGTGTCCCAGAGGCTCTGCAGCCTTGTGGGTCACAGGGTCACCGTTTTGGAAAGAGCCCAGCAGCCACGCCTCTTTCAGGCTTGTGGGGTCCTTTCTCAGTTTGTGCCTTCTGGTTTGCAATTGCAGGCCAACCCGTGAACGACCCACAGGACCCTTCCACTTCTTGCCTGTGTGAACCCTCCCTCCTGGGGAGGTTCCATGAGGATGCTGAGAAGAAGGTAAATTCTTTTGTGTTTGGCTGAAAGCTTCTGTAGATGTGGTCCATTTGATTCATGACTTCTGTTAGAGTCATTGTTTTTTTAATTTCTGTTTTGTTTCTCTGTCCTTTGTTGAGAGTGGGGTGTTGAAGTCTCCCACTATTAATGTGCGGAGATCTATGTGTGGTTTAAGTTTCATTAATATTTCTTTTAGAAATGTGGGTGCCCTTGTATTTGGGGCACAGATGTTCAGGATTGTGATATCTTCCTGGTGGAATTTTCCCTTGATGAGTATGAAGTGTCCTTCTCCATTCCTTTTGATTAATTTTGGTTGAAAGTCTATTTTATTAGATATTAGAATGGCTACTCTTGCTTGCTTCTTGGGTCCATTTGCTTGGAAAACTGTCTTCCAGCCCTTTACTCTCAGGTGAAGTCTATTTTTATGACTTAGGCGTGTTTCGTATATGCAACAGATTGTTGGGTCTTGTTTACACATCCATTTTGTTAGGCTGTGTCTTTTTATTGGAGAGTTGAGTTCATTGATGTTGAGAGAGATTAATGACCAGTGGCTGTTAGATCCTTTGATTTTGCTGTTGGTTGTGGTGGCGTGTTTGTGTGCTTGGCTACTTTTTGTTTTGCTGTAGTGAAATTATTTATTTCCTGTGTTTTCCTGACTGTAGCTAGCTTTCCTGGATTGTGTTTTTCCTTCTAGTATCTTCTGTAATGCTGGACTTGTGGGTAGGTATTGCTTACATTTGTTTTTGTCTCTGAATATGTTGTTTTCTCCATCTATGATGACTGAGAGTTTTACTGGGTATATTAGCCTGGGGTGACATCTGTGTTCTCTTAGGTTCTTCATGATAGCTGTCTAGGCCCTTCTGGCTTTCATAGTCTCTGTTGAGAATTCAGGTGTGATTCTGATGGTTTGTCATTATATGTTACTTGGCTTTTTTCCCTTGCAGCTTTAGTATTTTTTCTTTGTTCTGTATACTTACTGTTTTGATTATTCTGTGGCAGGAGGATTTTCTCTTCTGGTCTAATTTATTAGGTGTTCTATAGGCCTCTTGTATGCTTATAGACCTCACCTTTAAATTGGGGAAGTTTTCTTCTATGATTTTGTTGAAAATATTTTCTGGAGCTTGGAGATGAGAATCATCTTTTTTCTCTATTCCTATTATCCTTAGGTTTTGTCTTTTCATGTTGTCTTGGATTTCTTGGATGGTTTGTGTCAGGAAGTTTTTAGATTTAACATTTTCTTTGATGGATACATCAAATTCTTCCATTGTATCTTCCATATCTGAGATTCTTTCTTCCATCTCTTGTAGTTTATTGGTTATGTTTACCTCTGTAGTTCCTGTTTTCTTCCCTAAGTTCTTCCTCTCCATGATTTCCTCCATTTGTGCGTTCTTTAATTTTTCCAATTCTATCTTCAGGTCTTGAACTGTTGATTTCCTTCACCTGTCTGACTGCATTTTCCTGTTTTTCCTTCAATTCCTTCACCTGTTTAAACATTCCTGTTTCTTTTATTTCTTTCAGTGACTTAATTATTTCCTCTCTGAAGGCCACAAACTGTTTGGCTGCATCTTCCTGTATTTCTTTACAGCTGGCCATACTCTGTTTGACTTTATTTTCCTCCATTTCTTTATGATCACCATAATCTTTTTTACTTTTTCTTCTTTTATTTCTTTACAGATGGCCATAATCTGTTTGACTTTATCTTCCTCTAATTTTTTATACATTTCATTTGTTTCCTCCATTAACCTCTTCATAAACATAGATATAAAGTCATCTTCTTGGATTTCACTTATGATATGGTGTCCAGGGCTGCTTGCTCCTGAATAATTGGATTCTGGTGATGCCATATTGCTTTGGCTTTTGTTCGTTGTGCTTTTACGCTGGCTGCTACCCATATAGCTGTCTCAGGTGTTGGCTGTTAGTTTCTGGTACCTCCTGGAATCCCGGGGTGGGGAGAATCCCCTTGGCAGGAAGATGGTTGTTCCTGAAGGAGGCCTCCTCAGCTTTTTGGTCATGGTCAACCGAATGACAGTGTTTCTCAGGAATTGCCACAGCTCACCTCAGGCATATGGACCTGTGTGGGAACTGTGGTCATTGGTAGTCAGGGGGTGGGGTGGGGCTCTCCTCTCACCAGGAGAAGTCCTGGAGACAGCTGCCCTGCAGCTGGGTTACTTGCTCTGAATTTAGTGGGCTGCTGCTGCTGCTCTTACTCTGTTTGCTGGGTGCAGCCCTCTTGAAGAACCAGGGAGCCCCACAGTTTGGTCAGTTTAACTACGGCGACAGGTTGCGCCTTGGTGCAGTTCCTGGGGGCTGATCCCATGCTTCTGTTGGTCTGAGGTTGGAGTTCTGTATCCTAGTACCCAAGGAGTGATCAGTGGGAGGTGAATGCAGCACTCATGCATGCAGCTGGAGGCTAGAGCCTTGAGCCTGCAGGAGCCCAGAAACTTTTCCAGAGCTGGGTGTATTGAGGTCAGACCTGATGTTTCTCCTACTGTGGGGTTTCCTTCTGACAGGGAGACCCAGTCTGTAGTGTTTTGGGGTCCACATTTCAGTCTGAGATGGTAAGTAGAGCACACAGGCACAGGTGAGTAGCTCCATGCAGGTGACTGGGCACCTGCAGGAACCTGGGAACTTTTCCAGAAAACTTTTTTTTAGTGGGTGGGGGGTTGGCTGAGTGTTCTGAGGTCAGATCTGCTTTTTCCCTCACTGTGGGGTTTCCTCCCGATAGAGACACCTAGTCTCTGGTGCCGTGGGGCCCACAGTTCTGTCTGGGATGGTGAATTGGCCACTCGGGCAGGTCTCTGGGCTGGCGGCTGAGTGTCCATCAGATGCTGAGACCTTTTCCAGGGATTGACTGGGTGACCTGAGGTCAGTACCAATTGCTTCCTTCACTGTGGCGTTTTCTCTCGACTGGAAATCCCGGTCTCCAGTGTTGTGGTTCCCCTAGTTCAGTCTGGGATGGTGATCAAAGCACACAGGTGTGTGGTTCTGGGCTGGCATATGAGCACCTGCCAGGACTGGAAACTCTTCTGGGGTTTAGCTGGGTGACCTGAACCTGATTGCTTCCCACACGGTGGGGTTTCCTTTCACCTGGGGAACACAATCGCTCATGTTTTAAGGCCCAGAGTTTGGTTTGTTGGTCACTGTGTAGTCACTGCTGTCCTGCTGGTCAGCCACAGTGTCCTACCAGCGCCGCCATCTTGGATCTCTCCACAATCCCCATTTATAATACCTGGATGCACAATAAATCCGTGAGAAGTTAATCCACTTCTTCCCAAGATTTTTCATACTCTCCTTGAAGGTAAAGGACCATAAACACAAGTGGTTGTTTTGTAACATTCAACTTTTGGAAATTATATAAGAGGTTTACCTGTAGTCAGATCCAAAGCTGCACTGCCTTCAGTAGTGTGCATGAGATCAGCAATACTTAGATTCAGTTTTCCTGCCTGCTTATTACCTCCTGGGACCAAAGGAAAATGGCTCATATTTTTCCTGTGGGGCTTCAAGTTGACAGGCCCCATTGTTCATTTCCCGATGGCAAGAAGTTAGCTTGTATGTCTCTCCTGGACCTGCAATCCCTAGACCAATGTTTTCCTTTTTGTCAGCAGCTACAACACCCTAGAAGCCTTAGAATTCCATTATAGCCAGAAACTTCTTGTTCTTTTCTACAAATACTGTGTTCTCCAGAGTTAATGGACCTGCCATTTTGTGCTTTGAATCTTTTAACCTTGTAACTTCTTTGTAAATAGCCAAGTTTACCACAATTAAAGCATTGGGTATGTTGATATATGAGACCTCCAGCTATGACCTTTCCTAATACTGGAATGATGCTCCTGAGAGCAAATATCACTTGTGTCTCTTACCCACGTTTGTATTGGGGCTGCTCATGCTTTTAATAGTCTAATTACTCTCTTACAGTCAGTATTTGCATTCCAAAATGCCAAGGATTCTTTCAACCCCTGTGTGGCATCATGGTCTGATACGGCTTTATTAACAGCTGAAGCCAATCTCTGTATGAAGTCTGTGAAGGATTCTCCAGGGCGTTGTATTATCTCAGTAAATGAAGTAGATTTTCCCAGGCTTCTCAACAATATCCCCTTAGAGCTCCCAAATTCTTAACCCCTCTTCAAAACCCTGATCCTATGTAGAAGAGAAAGAAGGATAGTAGGAACAGGGGATATAGACCTTAGATTTAGTTCCTTTGTGTGTGTGTGGGGGGGGGGGAATTACACACTTCTTTGTCAGAATTCCAACAGTTCAACAAATAGCAGTGACACAAATCAGCAGCAGCCTCCTTGAAGCATTCTCTAAAGCATTTCAGGAGCATTCTCTCTGTCTCTGCCTCTGACTTTGTCTCTATCTCTGCTACTTTTTATATTCTTCCAGATTCCACACAAGAAAGTTTTTCAGCTAGCAATACTCACAGCCTTGGCACCAGGCAGTTTCCAGCTGACAAAGATCACATGTCCTCTCACATGGCAGTTTTCATCTGGCAAAGATCACACATAAGGCTGCTATCAGCTTTGGATAAACTAAAATAAATCCCCAAATCCCACACTTGTGACCACAACAAAAACATATTTACGTAACATGGCTAAGTTAAAAAAAAAAAACCTTCCATTATAGGCCACACCTTAGGTAAAAATGAAGTTAAAAACATTGTAGGTTGTATGGAACCCATAGGCTGAATGAATTTATTGATTGCTCTCAGATTTGTTAACAGCTCCCATTTTCTGGATTTAAAAAAAAATGACAAATATAGGAGAATTCTAAGGGTTGGTGGACTCTTTTATATGTGGTTCCTCTGGTTGCTCTTGTACTAGTTCTTCAAGTGCCTATAACTTCTTTGGTCATAAGCCGTTACTCTACCCAAAATGGCGTCTCAGTTAACCATTTCAGTGATAGGGCAATTGGTGCTCTATTGTCAGTGACTCCCCCATATTAATTTGAATAGCCAATCTCTGCTGTGTCCTGCTTGTGGAAAACCTGGACATACCTATCTTTGATAACATCTTTTAATATCCTTATTAGGAACATTTCTTTTTATGGCTTGTCCTTGAAGTTGGAGTAATGCTAATTTGTGCTTTACACTGCTCCAATAGCCATAAAAATTAGTCACATAGGGCTTTAATTTTTCCATTTGCCCTTCTGGTCCTATGCATTTAATCCCCTTTAGACGTTGTTACCTGAGACAATGTCCCAATTTTTAGGAGCTGTGTAGATACCCTTTAAAGGGGTCTATCTGGATACTAGGAACCTTGTGAAATTATTGTACATCTGCTCCTGTATCCACTAAGCCTTCAATCTCAAGTTCATCTAACTGCAATTTTAACTTTGTTGTCTTATTTTTTATAGTAGTTTACCAAAACATCTGTTTTTGGTATCGTTACATTCTTTTGCTTTATCCCTAGGGGCTGTTCTATTTCTGCTAAATGGTTTACTTAAGTTTTGAGCCGTTCTGTTTGTCCTACCACACTTTAATTTTTCCAGTTGCTTTCCAGAAGAGTTTTTTCTTGGTAGTCAGGAAACAAATGGCTCATATAGATTTTTGTCAGGCCTTGAGCTAAATCCTTTAGTTAGTTTTCCAACATTAAGGAATTGCGTTTGGTTGGCCTACATTCATAAACCCTATATCTGTTCCTTCCACATCTTCTACATTTCACAGAAAACTTTCTCCCTGAATTATTGCTAGAGAATATTTTGTCTTTAAAAATTGTTTGCCTATAGTCTTTTAGGGAATGGCTTGTTCTTTCACAGACATAGTAAAGTGCATTTTGAGTTTTTACATCTTTTGTAATTGTCCAACCACATCTCATTTGTGAGCATGAGATTCAATATCTGCAGGGATTTTAATCCATTTATAAATAGGTGAAAATGTCTAATGGCTGTTTTGCATTCAGCATTAGCATTTCCAAAAGCTAAAGATTTAATAAAAATTTCTCAAGATCTGATATTACTCTATTTAGAGCTGTAGTTAATCTTTGTAAAAAATCAGTGAAAGATTCATTCGAACCCTGGGTTGTCTTTTTAAATGATTCAGATGGTCCCTGAATCATTTCAGCCTTGTTCAGCCTTGTCCTAAGTATTTAAAGCTAGTGTATGACATTGTTCTAAGATGGCATCAGGAAGCATAATCTGGAATCTTAATTCAGAATATGGACCTTCATCTAGTAACTGATCCATGACAATATCAATGCCTCTAGTTCTAGTTAATTATTTCATAACTGCAGACTCATCTGTCCACTATGTTAGCCACTGTAGTTGAGGGCCAGATTCTAGGATAGCTGTCATCAATTCCTTTCAGTATTTTGGAATTATATGATTTTGAGTGTCCTCATTATTAAATATCTGTTTTACACATGATGAGTGTAAACCATACATCACTACTACTTTCTAAAATCTCTTCCATTCTTGTGCCTCTACGGGTCTCCACTGCAATTCTTCATAACCTTGTGGACCCTGTTCATCTGGTGCTAATGTCTTTATCATAGCTTGAAAATTATTTTAGGCGTTTTAACGGATTTGAACTGCAATTTGCAGTCTCATAACAAGGTAGTGCTGTAGGATTTAGATTGAAATCATTTGAAAATTCTTTAGATTCAAAGGATTGTCTAGTTTTTTTCTATTGTTTGTAACTTAGCATAGATTTTTTAAACATCTTTTCTTATCTAATTATGCTTTGTTATTATGTCTCTTAAAAAAGGATATATGATTTGTATGCTGATAACCAAAACAAAATTAAACAGGATCCAAATGGTATCCATCATTGTATCCTTCATTTTTTAACACAGAAAATACATATTTTTCAAAATTTATAATTCTCTTTTTTTTCAGTGACTTAACTTTATTATTCTCAAACTATTTATAAATTTCTTTGGTATTTTTATAACTGGTATTTTTCTTTCTTTCTTTAACACTTCAGCACAGTTCCAAACATACTCTGTGCTCACATCTTCAGCTTTTCAATCTGAGCTAGGATTTCTTCTCCAGCTCAGCTCAGCATGTGTTGGTGGCTTCTGGCTCTGTCTCCCTTGGGCCAGTTCATTCCTTTGCTCAACTCTGGATGCAGATTAGGGAATTTGTACCTTGCCATGCTAGGCTGTGCCAGTGCCTCTGGGTGTTACATGAGCAGAACACCTGTCTTCTGTCCCTATTGGCCATTCTGCACTTTAAGAAACCAACGCTGCTGTGCCTGAGGCTCTACCTTGTTTGCTCTACAAGGGTCAAGCCTAGGTCATGGTGCCAGCAGCTGGGCACCACTCAGTCTTCTCCTGCTGCCCTGACTCTGGGCTGTAGTATGCCTCAGATCTCTGCTCACAGAGTGTGGTGCCTTGTGTAGCCCGCCAGATAATAGAATGGGAAGATCCGCTGCATCACACTTGGGAGAACTTGTTAGCAGCTTTGCACTGAGGCTCTGTTCTGCTCTCTTTTAAAGGATCCAAGCCTTCAGCCCTAGTAACAACAGAGCAATGAGCTATTGCTAGGCAAACATTTTCCCTGCTTACTGCTGGAACTTTTCTCAGGTTTTAAGATTGGATTTGGCCCAACATATGGTGGGCCAATTGAAAATGTTTGGTGCCATATATAAGCAGACTTTCGTGGATTGCCAGCTCCCAATAATTACATGGAGAACTTTTATACTTATTAGAAGAGTAGGAACTATAGCTGGGTAGATTCTCAGCTATTCTAACCTGACAATACTGGCCTGACCTAAGTCCCACCAGGTGGCCCGGTACCTGTTCTCAGTACCTTAGTTCAGGTATCTGTTCTTTCCTCTATGTTTGGCTGGCAATGCCTCCTGTGTATGATTCTTTCCCAGAGTTCCTTTCCCTCCCTGAAAGTGCCACTTTCCTTCCCTGCCCTTTAGGTCATTCTGTTTCTTATTAAACCAATCAGAAAGTGTTGGAGGGAGTATTTAGAGAATATAATACAGCTAATAAATAACAATACCAAAGTCTAGCCTGTAATCAGATCTCTGCTGATATAGAAACTAACATTTGGATTAATGCAAATATAATTTTTACAAAGTGCACAGAGAATCATCACAACAATAGGTACCTATTTTTCCACTGGAGAATGTCTGTCCCTGCTTTTGTCAAAGAAAGACAAAATAAGTACACCGTTTCAGGACATGATGACACATTTTCAGCAATTATGAGGCTAAAGCCACACACACACACACACACACACACACACACACACACACAAAAGATGCACAGTAAGATTCCGTTAAGGAAAAAAAAATGACATGAATCTCATGCATGCAATAAAAATAATGATTACAGTACAAAGATACTATTTAATTTTTAAAAAATTTATTCACTTTACATCCCAATTGTATCCACCCCCCCCCGGTCTCCTCTGGGTCCCTCACTCTTGCCCCCTCGTCCCCTACCATCTGACCCCAGCCTATCCAGTCTCATTAGATCTGTTTGAAACCTTTTCCTCTGTGACCTGGCAATGCCCTCCACCACCAGGGGGAAGTGATCAAAGAATAGGCAATGTCCATGTCAGAGACAGCCCCTTACTAGTGACAGCTCCCCTTACTAGAAGACCCACATGGAGATTGTGCTACCTATCTGCTACATCTGTGCAGAGGCCTAGGTCTTCTTCATGCATGGTTCTTGGTTGTTGCATCAGTCACTACAGGCCCCTCTGGGCCCAGGTTTGTAGGCTTTGTTGGTCTTCATATGGACCTCCTGTCACCTCTGTGTCCCCCTATCTGTGCCACCCTTCCATAACACTCCCTGTGCTCTGCCCAAACTTTGGCTGTGAGTCTCAGCATCTGCTTTGATCCCCTGCTGGTTGGAGTCTTTAAGAGGATATCTATGGACATCTCCAGTCCTGTTCCCTCTTTCAATCACTTCTGATGTCCACTCTATTTGTCTTTCTGAATAAGAATTAAGTACTGATACCTCCCTATGGTCCTCCTTGTTACTTAGCTTTAGGTTTGTGGGTTGTTGTATGGTTACTGTGTATTTTATGGCTAATATCTGCTTATAAGTGAGTGTATACCATGTGTGTCTTTTTGCCTCTGGGTTACCTCACTCAGGATGATCTTTTCTAGTTCCATCATTTGTCTGAAAATTTCATGATGTTTTTCTATTAATAGCTGAGTTGTATTCCACTGTGTAAATGTACCACAGTTCCTTTATTCATTCTTTGGTTGAGGGGCATCTAAATTGTTTTCAGTTCCTAGCTATTACGAATAAAGCTACTGTGAACACAGTTGAGCAAGTGCCTTGTATCTTTTGGGTATATGCCGGGTATAGCTGGGTCTTGACGCAGAGCTATTGTCAATTTTCTGAGATATCTTCAGATTGATTTCCAAGGTGGTTGTATAAGTTTACATTCCCACCAGCAATGGAGGAGGGTTCCCCTTTCTTCACGGCCTCACCAGCATGTGCTGTCACTTGAGTTTTTGATCTTAGCCATTCTGATGGGTGTGAGATGAAATCTCAAAGTTAATTTGATTTGCATTTCTCTGATAACTAATGACTTTGTGCAGTTCTTTAAGTGCTTCTCCACCTTTTGATATTCCTCTATTGAGAATTCTCTGTTTAACTCTGTACCCCTTTTAAAAATCAGATTATTTGGTTTGTTGGTGTTTAACTTCTTGAGTTCTTTATTTATTCTGGATATTAGCCCTCTGTCAGATATAGGATTGGTAAAGATCTTCTCCCAGTCCGTAGACTGTCATTTTGTTGTTGTTGTTGACAGTATCCTTTGCTTTACAGAAGCTTTTTATTTTCATGAGATCCCATTTATTAATTGTTTGATTACTTCCTGACATCTACTGCTCTTGGATTTGTTTGCTTCTTGTTGTTCTAGGGCTTTTAGGTGTGGTTTTAAATTGCTAGTATAAGAACTTTCTAGTTGTCTTATGAAGGTACTTGGTGTTACCAACTTTCCTCCTAGCAATGCTTTTAATGTGTTGCATAAGTTTGGATAAGTTGGGCCTTTATTTTTGTTGAATCCTAGAAAGTTTTTAAGTCCTTTCCTTATTTGTTCCCTGACTCAGTGGTCTTTGAGTAGGGAGTGTTCAGTTTCCATGAGTTTGCTGACTTTCTGTTGTTTCTGAGTTTAATCCATGGTGGTCTGATAAGATACAAGAGGTTATTTCAATATTTTTATATATCTTGAGGCTTGGTGAATATCCTTTCCCAATCTGTAGGCTGTTGTTTTGTTCTGATGACAGTGTCCTTTGCTTTACAGATGCTTTTCAGTTTCATGAGGTCCCATTTATTGATTGTTGATCTTAGAGCCTGTGCTGTTAGTGTTCTGTTCAGGAAGTTATCTCCTGTGCCAATGAGTTCAAGGCTCTTCCCTACTTTTTCTTGTAGCAGGTTTAGTGTGTCTGGTTTTATATTGAGGTCTTTGATCCACTTGGATTTTAGTTTTGTGAAGAATGATAAGTATGGAACTATTTGCATTTTTTTACATGTAGATATCCAGTTAGACCAGTACCATTTTTGAAGATGCTATCTATTTTCCATTGTATGGTTTTGGCATCTTTGTCACAAATCAGGTGTCCATGAGTGTGTGGGCTTATTTCTGGGTCTTCTATTCAATTCCATTGATCCACCATCTGGCTTCTATGGCAGTATCATGCTGTTGTTATTCCTGTTGTTCTATAGTACAGCTTGAGATCAGGGATGGAGATACCTCCAGAAGATCTTTTATTGTAGAGGATTGTTTTAGCAATTCTGGGTTTCTTGTTATTCCATATGAAGTTGAGAATTTTTCTCTCAAGGTCTGTGATGAATTGTGTTGGTAATTTGATGGGAATTGCATTGAACCTGTAGATTGCTTTTGGTAGGATGGCCATTTTTACTATGTTAATCCTACCCATCCATGAGCATGGGAGATCTTTCCATAATTTTCATAGAAAATGAAACAAAAAACTTTGTATGTATTATAATTTAAAGTGAATAAGTAAGGATGCAATTATATTATCAGAGCAAAATCTTGAAATCTACAAAACTTAGGAGCAGTACAACAGACTACAAAGACTAAAGTATAAAAGCAGACACTAGCAATGAAAATATTTTAATTAAGAATCTATCAGAAAAAACTCTTAATTAAAAAAAAAAACACCAGGCACCACAATTAACTAGACCAGAACTTCTGAGCTTGTATATAATTAGAATAATTATTCTAAGTCACATTGAGAAAGTCAAATGTAGACCTTTTGTCCTCTCCCCTAGTTCTGTTCTCTACCCTTTTAAGTCTCTGTGTCCCTTCTAACTTTCTCCCTCTTGTCAGCTACTACCTCTGGCTATTCCATCTCTCATTACAAGTGAGATTTATGCATCCTCCCTTCTATCCTGTATGTCACCTATGTTCTTTGAGTTTCTTCCTCATAATGCAAGAATGAGAGGACAGAAGGACTATAGAGGAAAGAGAGACTGAGGGTGGGGGAATCTCTGTGACAAGCAGGAGACCTAAGTGAGGGTAGACTCCTGGGAAAATACGATGGGGATTCAAGCAGAGACACCTCATAACAGAAGCTATCGAGACTGAAGAGAAGAGGATGCCCTTCCATTAGACTAGTTTCATTCAAGAGAGGCACACACCACAACAACTTATTACCCACACACACAATAACTTGTTACCCACAATAACTTCTACTCAAAATATTCCCTGCCTACAAGATGTGCAATGATAAAGAGATAGGGGAGAGATTAAGGGAATGCCCAACCAACCAATTTCTGTCCCAAGCAAAGACTCACACTATGGGAGAGTGTCAGTCTCTGACACTGTGAAGGATACTCGGCTAAGCTTGCAGACAGAAGCCTGACAGAGTTGTCCCCTGAGAGGCTCTACCCAGCAGCACCTCAAAACCGATGCCAAGACTCAAGCCAAACACTGGGTGATTTATAGCGCATCTCGTGAAAAAGTGGGAGTAAAGAGGAAAGGACCTGGCAGTGACTGGAGCCCCACACGAGGACCAGCAGAGTCAACTAACCAGGGCCCATTGGGGCTTGCTGAGATGGAAGCATCAACCAAGGACTCTGCATGAACTGGACCTCGGCCCCCTACAAAGAAGTAGCAGATGGGCAGCTTAAGTCTTCTAGTAAAGGGAGTGGGGACTGCATTGGACACAGATTCACTTGCCAGCTGTTTGATCACTTTTCTTTGGCAGGACTGCCTTGCCAGTCCACAGAGGAATGAGGATATGCTCAGTCTTGATGCAACTTAATGAGATGGACTGGATGGAAAAGGGAACTTTCCTTTTCTGAGAAAAAGGGGGGGGGGAAGGAGAGGGAGGAAGTGTGGGCTGGGAGGAGAGGACATATAGGGCTACAACAAAGATGTAAAGTGAGTAAAAATTTTTTAAAAAGAAAGTGAAATACCGTACATCTTTCATATTCATTATCTAGAATATGTATCAGGAAAGTACAAGACTGGATCCTGCAGAACTTGATGGTAAGACTTCATTCCTGAGGACACTACGTACTTGATTTACAGAACATGGAGAAATCTAGCTGGTACTCACCTGGATACTTTATCTCTCCTGATTAGATTCATAATGCTGAAAGGTGCAATGCATGATACTGAAGAAAATATTAGTAATCATCACTCTCACTCTGTG
This sequence comes from Pachyuromys duprasi, assembly GCA_028658305.1. Classification (NCBI taxonomy): domain Eukaryota; kingdom Metazoa; phylum Chordata; class Mammalia; order Rodentia; family Muridae; genus Pachyuromys; species Pachyuromys duprasi. The sequence goes on along the minus strand of CM053753.1, from coordinate 39,294,297 downwards.
AATCATGAGGGATGCAGTAATGACTTGTCTTATGCCATATGCTCTCTGGTACAAAAATAGCATGCATGTTATATGAAAAACAAAGTTTTGTCTGATTTGATATAAGATCCACTCCTTAGACCTTATGAGCTGGGCACTATAAAAATGGCCCAAGTCTGTGAATAGGTTCATCATAGAGCCACTGTTATTTTGCTAAGTCAAAATAGTATGAAATGAACTCCTAATGACTTATTGTTGTACCCATGGATTAGTACATCCTTCTGCTTCCATCTGCAGTAGGTGTCAAGTAATACACAAACCATGTTTTTTTTTCTTTTTCAACATCATCATCATCATTATTTATTAGAGTTTATTCATTTTGCATCCTGGCTGTGGCCCTTTCCCTCATTGGCTCACTGTCCCATCCTCCCTCCCTCTTTTCCTTCCTCCCTCCCTCTCTCTTCTCACCCTATGTCCCTCTCCTAGTCCACTGATAGGGGTGGTCCTCCACCCTACTATCTGAGCATAGCCTATCAAGGTCTCATCAGTACTGTCTGGATCCTATTTCTCTGTGGCCTAGTAGGGCCATTTCACCAGAGGGAATTGATCAAAGAGCAGACAACTGTGTTCATGCCAATGACTGTCCCTGCTCCCCTTACTAAAGAACCCACATGGAGACTGAGCTGCCCATGGGCTCCATCAGAGCAGGGGATCTAGGCCCACTCCTTGCATGGTCTTTGGTTGGTTGATTCATCAGTCTCTGCACACCACCTGCAGGTCCATATTTTGGGCTCTGTTGGTCTCCATGTGGAGCTCCTGTACCCTTCAGGTCTTTCTGTCTTCCCCGGACTCTTCCCAAAGTTTGGCTATGAGTCTCAGCATCTGCTTCTGTACCATGCTGTATACTGTCTTTCAGTGGCACCCCGTGGAAGGCTCCTATCCTGCTCCCTGTCTTCTGCTACTTTCGATGTCTCTACTGTTTGCCATTCAGAGTGAGGTTTCAGCCTATTCCCCAGCGGCCTCTTTCATGTTTAGCTTCTTTAGACTATAGATTTTAGTAAATTGTAATAAATTTTTAAAAAACAAGTCACACAATAGTCAAAACACTAAATCTACAGAACAAAGAAAAAATATTAAAAGCAGCAAGGAAAAAAGGCCAAGTGACATAGATAGGTAGACCTATCAGAATCACATAAGGCTTCTTTCTCAACAGAAACTATGAAAGCCCAGAAGGGCCTGGGCAGATGTCATGCAAACACTAAGAGACTACAGATGACAACCCAGACTACTATACCCAGCAAAGCTTTCAATCAACATAGATAGAGAAAACAAAATATTTCATGACAAAAATAAATTTAAACAATATCTACACAGTAATCTAGCAACCCAGCCCTACAGAAGCTATGGGAAGGAAAACTCCAATCCAACGAAAACAACTACACCCAAGAAAACACAGGCTATAGATAAGTTCACAACAAAAAGTTAAAAGCAAGCAAGCATCGGAATACAGTAACACAGTAACACCACCAACTCCACAATAAACGGAGCTAATACTCATTGGTCACTATTATCTATCAACATCAATGGACTCAATTCTCCAATAAAAAGACACAGACTAGCAGAATGGTTGCTGAAACAGGCGCCAAACTCTTTAGGGGGCCTTTGGGAGGGTTGGAGGCTGGAGCCTGAGGTGGACTGCTTTTGGGATTTCCCACCACACCATTTCTATTTCTGTGGTTTTGAAACCACAGGCAAATGTGAGACTCCAGGAGCCTGAATACCCTGGTCAGTTCCTGCCTAGCCCTGAAGCTTGGGTAAGGGATTTTGGCAAATGCTTTTGGCCAACACGGATAGCAAGGCCTCCTTCTGCCTGGCCTGCCAAACAGTCTTTCTATGCTGGGATTCCTTGGCCATGCTGCTGCCACCCAGATTTCCCTGTTCTTCCATCCTGCCAACCATGCTTTGCCAGGAGGCCTTCCTCTCCAGGGTCTATTCAGAACACCTCCAGGAAAGCTCAAGCTGTGGAAAGTGCCTGCAGGAGGCCACTACTGCCCCTTAAATACCATCCTGTGTCCCCACCCACGTCCTTGAGGTCCAGGTCCCCAGCCAAGACCCAGCCCCCAGCCCGGAGGTCAGGCCACAAAGGCCCACACCTGCAAAGTCTCTTTCTCCACCTCCACCCAGGGGATCATGAGGGGGACCTCAAGCTGCCTGGGAGACTTGAGAAAGTGTCCCCAGAGTCTCCTCACCCATTGCAGGCCACAGGGTCTCCATTTTAGAAACAGCAAAGCAGCCATACCTTCCTTGGGCTTCTGGGGTCCTGCCTCAGTTTATGCCTTCTGGTCTACAACTGCAGGCTAACCTGTGGAAGAACCACAGGACCCTTCCATTTCTTGCCTGTGTGACTCCTCCCTCCTGCTGGTTTTCGCATAGCCCACTCTAATGCATCCTTTCTAGAAAGTGGTAGTCTTGAGCTCCACCCAAATTCCACTGCTTAGCTCACTGCCTACTCTGACATTGACTCAAAGGGAATTTGTCCAAAGCATGGCTTCCAACTAGTCAGACATGGAGAAGGGGCAGAAGCCAGAAATAGGCTTTGCCTGCTTTAATGAGGTCATTCATTCAGCTCTGGCTAATGCTCAAAGAGGAGCCAAGCTAGAACAAATTTTGTATTCCCCGTATGCTATCTTCCTTAAGTTCCTTTTAGATTTCAGGCTCTGGTGTATGCTTTCAACAATTTAAATGTTTAGGAGGTTGCAAGTCTAACCATTTAGGCAGATAGGAGACTTACACAGCAAAAAGATTCCCAGAATTATTTCTTAAGTGCACCAGGGACTGAGACTACTCCTTCAGTGGCAGGTCACATAAGGTTTCAACTTCCCTGTTTGCCTCTGGTTCCACCCATTTAATCCACAGTATACTTCATCTGACTTGAGGCAATGTACCGATTCCTAGAAACTGTGTACAAAACTTCTGAAGTGGTTATTTTGGATTCCAAGACTTTTGGAAGAGGATTCAGATGTCAGCTCCTGTATTTTAACACCATTAATTTGTACCATTAATTTGGGTCTCTGATCATTAAGCACTGTTTTCCAGAACACAAATTTTCTGGTACTCCCCAAAGTGCCTGTTCTTTCTAAGGGAGTGGCTTTGCCCTTGATGTAGGGAAACAGTAACAGCTGAGCAATTCTGTCCCTTGCATTAATTTGCATCTCCTGTATTACATACACCATGATTTTAATTTCTTCTTTGCAATCCCCATCTACAATACCTGGATGTACAATGAATCCTTGAGAAGTTAATCCACTTCTTCCCAGGATCATCCCTATTGTCCCTGTAGGCAAAGGACCGTAAACACCTGTGTTTAGTTTTTAACATTCAACCCTTGGGGATAGGGTAAGAGATTTATCTGTAGCCAGATCCAAAGCTGCACTTCCTTCAGTAGTGTGTTTCAAATTTGAAATTCTTAGTTTTGATTTTCCTGCCTGCCCATTACCTCCTGGATGTTCGGTGGAAGACTGCTCATATTGTTTGCTGAGGGGCCTCAAGATGGCAGCCCCTCCATTGGTTTCCCCATGGCAAGAGGTTGTCTTGTTTGACCCTCTTGGAATGGCAATACCTAGACCAATGCTTTCCCTTGCCAGAGTGGCTATGAAACCTTGGGAGCCTTTGTATTCCATTGTAGCCACAATCTGCTTGTTCCCTTCTGTGAGTAAACTTTACCTCATGCCTCAGAGTTAGTGTTCCTCCTATTTTGTGTTCTGGAGACTTCAGCTTTACAGTTTATTTGTAAACGGCCAAATTCACCATAACACACCAGGTATTTTGATGACTGGGACCTCTAGCTGTGGGTCGTCCTATGACATTGATAGGATGCTCCTGAGAGCCACTATTAGTTGTCTGTCTTATCCATTCATCCATTAGGGCTCTTCCTGCTTTTAATGGTCTTAATGCTGTCTTACATTCAATATTTGCATTGTCATGTGCCAAGATCAGTATCAGTGTTTGTCTGCCGTCAGTCAGGTATGGCTCTACTTACAGCTGAACCCAATCTCTGTAAGAAGTTGGTGAAGGCTTCTCCAGGACCTTGAATTACCTTGGTGAAAGAGGAGGTTGTTTTACCAGGTTCCTCAACCATATGCAACACCCTTTTTAAAATTTAATTTCATATCTATGTTTATTTATTACAAAATATTCACTTTGTTTCCCTGTTGTATCCCCCTCCCTCTTCTTCTCCTAGGCCCTTTTCCTAGTCCCCTGACAGGGGAGGATCTCCTCCCATTCTATCTGACCCTAGCTTATCAGGTCTCATCAAGGCTGGCTGCATCATCTTCCTCTGTGGCCTGGCAAGGCTGCACCACCCAGGGGGAGGTAATCAAAGAGCTAGCCACTGAGTTCAGAGACAGCCATTGTACCCCTTACTAGGGAACCCACTTGGAAACTGAGCAGCCAATGGGCTTCCTTTGAACAGGGGGTCTAAGTCCTCTCCATGCATCACTCTTAGTTGGAGTATCAGTCTCCACAGGCCACTCTGGGCCCAAGTATTTTGGCTCTGTTGTTCTCCTTGTGGACTTCCTGTCTTCCTCCAGGTCTTTCTACCTCCTTCTTCTTCGAAAAGGGTACTGGTACTCTGCAGAAAGTTTGGCTATGAGTCTCAGTATTTCCTTTGATACCCTGGTGGGTAGCAGTCCTTTGTGGAAGGCTCCTGTCCTGATCCTTGTCTTCTCCTACTTTCGATGTATACCCTGTTTGCCCCTCTGAATGAGGATAAAGCATCTTCCCTAGGGACCTCCTTGTTGTGTAGCTTCTTTGGGGCTATAGATTTTTGTATGTGTAGCCTACATTATACGGCTATATCCACTTATAAATGAATATATATCATATGTGTCATTCTGCTTCTGGGATACCTCACTTAAGATGATCTTTTCTAGTTCCCACCATTTGCCTGCAAATTTCATGATTTCCTTGTTTTCAATTGCAGAGTAGTATTCCATTGTGTAAATGTGCCACATGTTCTGTATCTATTCCTCTGTTGAGGGACATCGAGGTTGTTTCTAGATTCTGGCTATTATGAATAGAGCTGCTACAAACATGGTTGAGCAAATGTCCTTCTTAAATGGTGGGGCACCCTTAGTCATTCATGAAATGCAGATCATACAGACCCTGAGATTTCACCTCACACTCATCGGAATGACTAAGATCAAAAAACGCAAGGGATGATGCATGCTGAAGAGGATGTGGAGAAAGGGGAACTGTCCTCCATTGCTGGTGGGAATGTAACCTTGTGCAACCACTTTGGAAACCAATCTGGTGGTTCCTCAGAAAATTAGGAACAGTGCTACCTCAAGATCCAGCTACACCACTCCTGGGCACATATCCCACACTCTTAATGCTGCAGCACAATATTATTCAGTGACTATATCACCAGATCTAATTTTTTCTCATAAATCAGCATAATTCCCATTACCAAGCAATAAAAAGTTAGAGAGAGACACAGAGAGACATTCAGGGAGAATTCAAGGCAGCCACCAGAAAAATATTAGTAGGGATGCTTTTCAGCTTTGGAAAGAAATAAAAACTTTGGAAACAAATAAAATATGGAGATGACTGGGACAAAACAGAACTAACACTGGAAATAAAATAAAAGCTAGTTCTTAAATATATTTATATTATTTTGTGTCACCCTCGGTGGTGAAGTTGATGGTCTTCCTTCTCCTCTTGCTGAAAATTCTCTTGTAACTTGACCTCTATTTCCCTCCAATTCTAACCCTTGTCCAACAAGTATAGTTGCTGATAACATGGGAACACTTTCTCACTGCTTCACTTCATCCCTTATAAGGTTTAAGTAGGTTTGTTGTTGTTTTAAGAAATGAAAATGCCAACTGCTCTTTTTTACCATCAAGACTCAAGAAGCAGATGCTAGCTAGGTGAAAAGATGCTATCTCAGAGAGGCAGAGAAAGCATTCAGCTGACCTTCCTTCTCAGCTCAGGTCATGATGAACAAAGCCTCAAAGTCTTATTAGCTCCACTGACATCCAGGGAGGAAAAGGTCCAAGATCCCAAACAAAAGGTTAACTAGCTTCTTTGTCAAAAATCAAGTATCCATAGGTGTGTGGGTTTATTTTCTGGGTCTTCTATTTGATTCCATTGATCCAACATTCTGTTCCTATGCCAGTATCATGCTGTTTTTATTATTATTGCTCTGTAGTACAGCTTGAGATCAGGAATGGAGATACCTCCAGATGTTCTGTTGTTGTACAGGATCATTTTGGAAATTCTGTTTTGTTTTGTTTTTTGCTTTTCCATATGAAATTGAGAATTGTTCTTTCAAGGTCTGTAAAAAATTGTGTTGGTAATTTGATGGGAACTGCATTAAATCTGTAGATGGCTTTTGGCAGGATGTCCATTTTCATTATGTTAATCCTACCCATCCATGAGCATGGGAGATCTTTCTGTGTTCTGATATCTTCTTCAATTTCTTTCTTCAGAGACTTGAAGTTTTTTTTCAAATAGGTCTTTCACTTGCTTGGTTAGAGTCACACCAAGGTACTTTATGTTATTTGTGGCTATTGTGAAGGGTGTAGATTCCCTAATTTATTTCTCACCCCTTTTGTCTTTTGTATACAGGAGATCTACTAAATTTTTTTTAGTTAATTTTGTATCCAGTCACTAAAAGTGCTTTTCAGCTGAAGGAATTCTCTGGTTGAATTTTTGGGGTCACTCATGTATACTGTCATATCATCTGCAAAAAGTGATACTTTGACTTCTTTCTTTCTTTTTTTCTTCCTTGATCTCCTTTAGTTGTCTTATTGCTCTAGCTAGGACTTCAGAGTAGTATGTTGAAGAGACATGGCAAGAGTGGGCAGCCTTGCCTTGTCCTTGATTTTAGTGAAATCGATTTAAGTTTCTATCTATTAAGTTTGATGTTGGCTATAGGCTTGCTCTATTTTGTCTTTACTATGTTTGGGAATATGCCTTGTATCCCTGATCTCTCCAAAACTTTAAACATGATTTTTGTCAAATTCTTTTTCAGCATCTAAGGAGATTATCATGTAGTTTCTCACCTTCAGTTTGTTTATATGGTGGATTACATTGATGGATTTCTGTAGAGGTCAAAAGCATAAAATGGAAAAAAGACAGCATCTTCAACAAATGGTGCTGGGCTAACTGGATGTCAACATGTAGAAAAAATGCAAATATATCCATATTTATCATCCTGTCCAAAACTAAAGTCTAAGTGGATCAAATACCTCAATATAAAACCAGACACACTAAATCTGTTAGAAGAAAACATGGGGAAGAGCCTTGAACTCATTGGCACAGGAGACAGCTTCCTGAACAGAACACCAACAGCACAGGCTGTAAGATCAACAATCAATAAATGGGACCTCGTGAAACTGAAAAGCTTCTGTAAAGCAAAGGACACTGTCATTAGAACAAAACGACAGCCTACAGACTGGGAAAGGATCTTCACCAACCCTATATCTGACAGAGGGCTAATATCAAGAATATATAACTAACTTAAGATGTTAAAAAGCAACAAATCAAGTAATCCAATTCAAAAAAATGGAGTACAGAGCTAAACAGAGAATTCTCTATAGAGGAATGTTGAATGGCAGAGAAACACTTAAAGAAATGCTCAACATCCTTAGTCATCAGGGAAATGTAAATCAAAATGACCCTGAGATTTTACTTCACACCCATCAGAATGGGTAAAATTAAAAACTCAATTGACAACACATGCTGGAGAGAATGTGGGAAAAAGGGAATCCTCCTCTATTGCTGGTGAGAATGCAAATTTGTACAACCACTTTGGAAATCAATCTGGTGCTTTCTCAGACAATTAGGAATAGTGCTTACTCAAGATCCAGCTATACTATTCTTAGGCATATATCCAAAAGATGCTCAAGTACACAACAAGGATATTTGCTCAACTATGTTCGTAGCTGCTTTATTTGTAATAGCCAGAATCTGGAAACAACCCAGATGTCCCTCACTGAGGAATGGATACAGAAATTGTGATACATTAACACATGGAATACCACTCAGCAATTAAAAACAAGAAATTATGAAAATTTCAAGCAAATAGTGGGAATTTTAAAACATTATCCAACTTCTCCTCGGCGCTACCTACCAGGTGGCTGCCCTCTTCTTTTGAGGCAACATGGCTGCCCTCCGGCCTCTGGTGAAGCCCAAGATCATCAAAAAGAGGACCAAGAAGTTCATCAGGCACCAGTCAGACTGATATGTAAAAGTTAAGCGAAACTGGCAGAAACCCAGAGGTATTGACAACAGGGTTCGGAGAAGATTCAAGGGCCAAATCCTGTTGCCCAACATTGGTTATGGGAACAACAAGAAAACTAAGCATATGCTGCCTAGCGGCTTCCAGAAGTTTCTGGTGCACAATATCAAGGAGCTGGAAGTGTTGTTGATGTGCAACAAGTCTTACTGTGCTGAGATTGGTCACAATGTGTCCTCCAAGAACCGGAAAGCCATCATAGAAAGAGCTGCACAGCTGGCCATAAGAGTCACCAATCCCAACGCCAGGCTGCCCAGAGAAGAAAATGAGTAGATGGCTTGTGTCCGTGTTTTATTTGTGTTTAAAATAAAACCACAAAAACTGGGGGAAAAACCCAAAACATTATTCAGAAGAGCAACAGAACCAAAAAATCTGCACACAGGGGTGTTTTCTGAGATTGATACTCTAACCAAGGACCATTCACGGAGATAACCTAGAACCCCTGCACAGATGTAGTCCATGGCAGCTCAGTCTCCAAGAGGGTTCCCTAGTAATGGGAACAGGGACTGTCTCTGACATGAACTGAGTGGCTGGCTCTTTGATCACTTCCCTCTCAGGGGGGAGCAGCCTTATCAGGCCACAGAGGAAGACAATGCAGCCACTCCTGATGAGACCTGATTGACTAGGATCAGATGGAAGGGGAAGAGGACCTCCCCTATCAGTGGACTGGGGGAGGGGCATGGGTGGAGAAAGGGAGGGAGGCTGGGATTTGGAGGGGATGAAGAAGGGTGCTACAGATGGTATACTTAGTGAATAAACTATAACTAATAAAAAATAATATGAAAAAATTCCCATCATCCTGAGTGATGTATCCCAGAATCAGAAAGACACACATGGTATGCACTCACTTATAAGTGGATATTAGCCATATAATATAGGATAAACATACTAAAATCTGTACACCTAAAGAAGCTAAGTAAGGAGGACCCTGTGTAAGATGATCAATCTTCACTCAGAAAGACAAATAGGATAGACAAAGGAAGAGGGAGAAAATAGGAAACAGGTTAGGAGCCTACCACAGAGGGCCTCTGAACGACTCTACCCAGCAGGGTACCAAAATATATGCTAGTCAAAACATATCATAGCCAAACTTTGGGCAGAGTGCAGGGAATCTTAGGAAAAAAGGGAGAGCTAGTAAGACCTGGAGGGTACAGGAGTTCCAAAAGGAGAGCAACAGAACCAAAAAATCTGGGTACAGGGGTCTTTTCTGAGACTGATACTCCAACCAAGCACCATGCATGGAGATAACCTAGAACCCCTGCATAGATGTAGCCCATGGCAGCTCAGTGTCCAAGAGGGTTCCCCAGTAATAGGAACAGGGGCTGTCTCTGACATGAACTCATGGGCTGGCTCTTTGATCACCTCCCTCTCATGGGGGAGCAGCCTTATCAGGCCACAGAGGAAGACAATGCAGCCAGTCCTAATGAGACCTGATAGACTAGGGTCAGAGGGAAGGGGAAGAGGTCCTCCCCTATCAGTGGACTGGGGAAGGGGCATGGGAGTAGATGAGGGACGGAAGATGGGATTTGGACAGAATGAGGGAAGGGGCTACAACTGGGATACAAAGTTAACAAACTGTAATTAATATAAAAAATAAAAAGAAAAATGACTGTTAAGATGCTAAACTTCATGCAGAAAAGCAGGTACTGCGTGATTAATTTCATTGTAGCTGATAACACTTTGTATTAATGTAATTACTATCAGAAGATAATGTTGGTTAGAAGAGGCTGCTCATAGTAGGAAATGAGCTTAAGATAACATTTTTATGTGAGTATTATCTTCTGTTTATTGTGATGTATTAAAAACCCTACAAATATGTGGTATATTTCAAAAAAATCAACATTTATAAAAGATCACTTTACTGATGACTAATGTTTAAAGAGATAATTATTTTCTGACAGATTCAAATATCAAGGAATATCAGTCCACAATATGTGGATTGTGACATTTGGCTCTGTTTAAATAATATCACTTTTAGTATTTTGTTCACCATCTCAAATTTTTTTGCGTAAAAGGAGATAAAATATAACTAAAATATCAAAATTGCCTTTTATCCAGATGGTAGCTGCATATGGCTTTTATCTCAGCATCTAGAGGCAAAAAAAATATGGTCTACAGCCATACTACCCTGAAATATCCAATTTCACCTATTTTTTATTTTACTATATCTCATTTTGTTTTATTTTATGATTAGTCTTTAGATGCTTTTTTTTTTTTTCTCAAGAGACAGATTGAATGCATATATCCAGATTGGAGCGGATATGGTAACAAACTAAGAAAAATAAGTGGAAGCAAAACTGGAATCAGAAACACTCTGTTAAAAATCAATTTTTGATCTAAAAATAATTAAAATGAAAATAGAGAAATAAATCATACCAAAGGAAAGCAAAGCAAACAAAACAAATAAAAAATATGCTGTTGCTTTCCACTCAGGAATGAATGCAACTACAGAACCATTGAAGTAACCATGTCATTTTAGTTATTTGGTTCACAGGCATTATAGCTTGGTAAGATTATCGGATGTCTTCCTCCTTTTGAAGCTAGTGTGGAGCCCTCTGCTACCGTAAAGGCTATTCCTCCAAGTAGAAGCCCTCCAATCTCTTCCAGCTCATGGGTCTTCTGGCTTTGTTTGACTTGCGTGGTGTCTTCAGAAATAGGAGCTTACATTTCACCTCTGGAGTAATCAACTGTGTAATTTTAATTCACCTAATCATAGAAAAATCCAGCACGGGAGGGGCATAGGGTGATGAGACTCAAAGAAATGGTCATGACTCCACAGGAAATATAAAAGCAGAATTTGGCACAAAAGGCCGTTTTGGATTTATGTGTAAGCTTGTGGTCCCATGAAGATGCTGTTGATGCAAATAGTCTTAATCTTGTGTAAGTAAGAAATTAAAAATATGTTATATGGTATCAAAAGAATCATGCTTTGCTATCCTCAATACAAATTAATAAATGAACAATGGTATATGGACCGAAGCAGTTTTCATAAATAAATCACATTTTAAAATACCGTAAAAATTAATCATTTGATATTTGCTTATATTATTGGGATTGTATGCAATAGGATAATTCTTTTTGCAAAGTTTGATTGGGAGTTTTTGTATATATCAAGTGATGGATGAACAATATAAAAGAATTCACATTTATCTCTAGTATAAAAGACAGTGATGAGTCTCATTATAATTATGAAATGTTAATTTGAAGACAAATTAAGAGAGGTTAAAACACATTTCATGGTTAATTATGAAAACAATTTTGAAAGAAAATTTAAACTATTGATTTAAAAAGCCCAGCTTTTTACTCAAAATAGTTTTTATTTATTTTATATGAGCTTTGTACATTATGATAAACCAGAACACACTCCATTCCTTAAGTATGGATGTTTTTATTTTTGATTACATGACTGAGTTACATTCTAAAAACAGTCAAGAGGACTGATCAAGAGTCATCTCATTGGGTAAAGGCTTCACTTAGGACATGTATCTCTGAAAATAACAGATAGAGAGAAATAGATAGGTCAATTTATCTTTTCAGCATTTTAAGGATTTTTATTGCTATTTTTCTGAGATGGAGAGGGCATCTTTGTTAGTTTTATTTACCTTTTTTTAAGTATACATGGAAAAACCCATTGAATTTACTTGTTTTGTACACATTTCTGATGTTTTCATTGGAATCATAATTGTTCTGGTCAAGGTCACATATTCTTCCCAAATTTCTTTAGCAAGATTTGCTCCTTTTGCTACATTTCAAGGAGTAAATGTCAAAAAAGATATCCATGAGAACCTATGTGAAATGTAGAATCAGCAAAACTCATTGTCTAAGGGGAGAGCTTTCATAGTCACCCAAGCTCTACCCTATGCTCATGCTAGTCAAGAGAATCTTCATAAAATTGTGTCACAGTATAAAGGACATCCTTTAGAATTTATCGTTATATTTACTGTACAGTTCTTAGGATATTGAAGACACTCAAGACAGCTCTTCTATATTTTCATTTTATTTTTTGCATTTTCTTTATTATTATTATTATTATTAGTAGTAGCAGCAGCAGTATTTACAATTTATTCACTTTGTATCCCAGTTGTAGTCCCCTCCCTCATCTCTACCCAGTCCTACCCTTTCTCCCTCTACTTCTCCCTTAGTTCACTGATAGGGGAAGTCCTCCTTTCCAACTGTCTGACCCTCGGCTATCAGGTCTCATCAGTGCTGCGTGGATCCTCTTCCTCTGTGGGCTGGCTATGTCTCCCCACCTTTAAAAACCATAAATCAGATACGTCTCATTCAAGACTTGTCAATATGTTTCTAAGAAATTTCCAAGGCTACAATACCATTGTCACCCATGCTATTTCATTAATTCTTAGATAAAAAATCTAACCCTTCATGTTCTTGACCCAAAACCAAAGACATAGTAGATCATCTGAACTTACCACCTAGCTCAAAACATTTACAGATTTGTCTTATATATCAGAATAATTTTCAAGCCCACGATATATATACACAGACACTTATTTTCAATAATATTTATGCAATTAGATGATATTATAGAGATGAAAATATCAATGTCACTTATGTCTTTGTACAGAAATAAGTGCAGCTGAAGTAGAGGTAATATATACTGCAAGGAGTTACGTCATCCTTATTGAGATAACTGTGATGATGTACAGGAAGGGTAGTTGTTTGATGAAGTTGTGATGTCTGACATCTATTTCAATGCCAATTGTGTTTGTTTACTTGTTTGAAATATCCCAAAGATACTTCTGTCTGACACTTAATGATTGCCCCAATAACATCCTGATACACAGAATGAGTAAGCAAACCTTTTGTTGCAGACTCTTATGGGCACCATGGAGAATATGCATATGTATTGAAAGGAGAACCTGCAACGTTTGTCCAGTCATGATTGCATTTAAAAACATTAGTAAAATATTTTGTACCATATAATTCCTGCAATTAAAATGCATACAAACTCCTGTGTTCTAAGTAAACTATAGAAAAACTAATTTTCTTCCCTGCAAAATCAGATGTACTTACACAATGCTATTGACAGTATTATGGCTCTGTGCTTCTCATGAGTATACTTTAGTAGAAGTAGCATGGTCATATTTGATATATAAGTAATTTCAAGCTTATATTTAAGTGCAACTGTGAACAAAAACAAAGTAACACATTACTTCACAGTATTGATTCAACTTTTTGACTCAAGTTGTCTTATCTTAACATATTTGTAACTGAGTCACTGATAATTACCCCTGAGCCTCCAAAACGCCATACCAAAATTTTGCATTTTTTTGAAATTTTGAATCATGTAAAAATTCTTGTATCATCAAACATACAATAAAGTATCATGTTTTCCACTGTTGGGCAGCTGTAACAGAAGCTATGTAGATTGAGAGTTGTAATTTATGTTGTAGAAGTAATAGTATGCATATGGAAGTTGTAATGTCTCAAGAGATTCTAATTACTATGAAGAATATATATATATATGTATATACATATATTTGAATGTGCATGTTTAATCAGTTGTCATTCCCATTTGGTATTTTTAGCACATGAGCACATACTAGGCTCAAACACAATTAAATTAGTATCATCTAGGATCTATCTGATCAGAACTTAAAAACGTTGATGACAGAAATGTTTCTCACTTATCTGGTAAAAAATAAAGTTCCATAGATTTGTAATACACTTGCTGTCTAATTAGATATTTTACTTCCTATAACCAAATTAAATAAGGGTAAATTGTAGAGGAACATCTGACTGACACACTCTACCCATCTTTAGCAAAATGTAGTATTCAGTTTTGGTCATGAAGGACTAATATTGAAAGATATTAATTTCAATTTTATCTGTGTACTTTCACATTAAACTCTACTATGAGTGTATGGAAAGCACATGGTATTCAAACTGAATATCTTTTGTTAGTTTTGCGGATTTCATAAAACTCATGAGGTAAAATTCAAAAAGGAATTCATTGAAAACTGCATCTGCAATGTGTTTTGCTCTTTCAAAGTAGTTGAAATTCCAGTTGGCTTGACCATTTTTTGAGTTTGGGTTCTGAGAAGTCTGACTTTAAGTGTGCTAACTTGATTTCACGGTCCTATCATTTTCTATCCAATAAGAGCTAAGGATGAATTGTAACCCATAGCAGCTGTGATGATGCACTGTGAAGCCAGAGGGCTACAGTTTGACTCCACCGTGGATGGCAATCTTTGACACACTGAGCAAACCAAAGGCAGGTTTTTGAATTTTAATTCACGTGGATAATATTAAATGTGAAAATCTAAGACAGAAACATTCCTATTTAATTTACGTGTGTGTTAAAGTCAAATTCACCAATTGTTAATACTAGATAAAATTTAGTTATTATGCTTCTTACATCATCATAAATACCTTTTTCATATGTCACCACCATCTCAAAAACTTCTTCTTTTGATTTATATATTATAATGTTTTTCCTAACTAGTACAGACCCATTAGAAAAAGTGTTTTCCAAATATATTTAATATAAGGGTTTCAAAAGTTTAGAGAATTTTCTAAGTTTTATGTGGAATAAGCACCAAAATATTCCTGGATTCAGATATTTCTTCACATTAGGTTGAGCTTTTAAAATTCTTGTGCGATGTTTTGTGAAGAGCTTCATGAATGTAATTGATTATTCCTTCGCCTTTTGCACAATGTTGGGACTTCGTAAAAGATTTTAGGTAAGGTTCCTATTTACAGGTAAATAGTATCAGGTATTGCAATTATACCTACCTTTGATGGCTTGATACATGTGATTATGTATGTTTGGGAAATGTCACTGTGCATCACTCAAGTGCCAGCAACCAGTAATGGCATCCTTAAGATCTGTAGTGTCACAATGTGTGCCCTGAAAATATTTAATCAATTTCCCTGGGACAACAAGAAAAAAGAAACCTGTAATACATTTTTACTTCTATACCATATTTTATTGTTTTCTTTTTCTTTTTGGGGGGGATATTATTTCTTCTTTTTATTTATTTTCTTTTTTAACTTTTAAAAAAATTAATTACAGTTTATTCACTTTGTATGCCCCCTGTAGCTTCCTGCCTCCTCCCCTCCCAATCTCACCCCCCCCTCCCTTCTCCACCCACGTTCCTTCCCAAGTCCACTGATAGGGGAGGTCTTCCTCTCCTTCCTTCTGATCCTAGTCTTTCAGGTCTCATTAGGAATGGCTGCATTGCTTTCCTCTGTGGCCTGATAAGGCTGCTCCTCCATCAGGAGGAAGTGATCAAAGAGCAGGCCAATCAGTTCATGTCAGAGGCAGTCCCTGTCCCCATTACTATGGAACCCACTTGGACACTGAACTGCCATGGGCTAAATCTGTGCAGAGTTTCTAGGTTATCTCCATGTGTGGTCCTTGGTTGGAGTATCAGTCTCAGAAAAGACCCCTGGACTCAGATTTTTTGGTTCTGTTGCTCTCCTTGTGGAGCTCCTGTCCACTCCATGTCTTACTATCTCTCCCTTTTTTCCTAAGATTCCCTGCACTCTACTCAAAGTTTGGCTCTGAGTCTCAGCATCTGATTTGATACCCTGCAGGGCAGAGTCTTTCAGAGGCCCTCTGTGGTAGGCTCCTGTCCTGTTCCCTATTTTCTCCCTCTTCTGATGTCCACCCTCTTTGCCTTTCTGAATGGGGATTGAGCATCTTAGCCAGAGTCCTTCTTGATTAATTTCTTTAGGTGTACAGATTTTTGTATGTTTATCCTATATTATATATCTAATATCTACTTATGAGTGAGCATATACCCTGTGTGTCTTTCTGCTTCTGGGGTACCTAATTGAATACTGTTTTCTTGAAAACGAAATATTCCAACCAAGAGAGTATATACATAGTAATATTTGTTTCAAGATGAAGTCTGAACATTCAGTATTCACAGAAATCGCCTTTGCAGTTGGCAAAATTAGGTCTAAATGCTGTTAATGTGTGCTGTTGGCATTTCCCATTTTTTCTAAACATGAAGTAAATTTTAGACATTAATTATCCCATATATTTTGCCTTCCATAATAGAATTCTACTGATTTTGACATGGTAAAATTAATCAAGTTCACAGCCCACTGTCTTCATCCTAAGCTAAAAAGCTTCTGTGAGCCTGTTACAGGATTTGTGAATATGTACATTTTCCAGGTCTTTGTTCTGTGGTAAATAAGTGTTGGTGTCTGGATAAACCTGTGCACAGTAGGGTAGGTGACTGAGTGACTGGCCTCTGACTATGATAGCCAAGAAGTATTACAACAGAAACACTGAGAGCAACTTCTTTCTTCAAGTAGTAATAAGCTGTGGATATGTGTGGAGGAAGCTACACATTTCAGAATGAAAGACAGAGGATGATTTCATGGATATGTCAACCATATATGTTTCTGCATAATATTTCTCTGTCACTTCTTGAATATTAAAAGTTATACAAACTGTGTGTCACTTCATCAGATAACTCTTCCAAATTCTGTTCCATTATCAAAAAGTTTAAATTGATATCAGTAATGCACAAGATAATGTGGAAATAAGATATAGACCTAGAGCCTAGGGAATGATTTTCACCAGTCTTGACTTTATGTCTCATAGATTCTGGACTGTTAATATTTTCAAATTATAATTCACAGTTCTTAATGTTTTAATTTTAGCAATCATTTGTTTACAAACATTGTTTTTCTATATATAAGCATGCTATCATTATACCATGTTCCCACATGAGAAGCAGTCTCAAATATGTTTTACCATCAGGGAAATATCACAGACAACAGTCATATATATTAGTACTGCCATGAGATGTATTCCTATAGATCATGCACCTTCATGGGAATCAGATCCACTTATAATATATGCATATGGACAAAAGTCCAAGACATTGCATACATGCATGGTACATGGTATTGGAAGCAGTCATTCTGACTGGTGTGAGATGGAATCGCAGAGTTCATTTGATTTGCATTTCCCTGATGACTACAAAAGTTGAGCCTTTCTTTAAGTGCTTCTCAGCCATTTGAGATTCCTCTGTTGAGAATTCTCTGTTTAGTTCTGTGCCCCATTTTTTAAATTGGTTTGTTTTATTTATTAGTATTTGATTTCTTGAGCTCGTTATATATATATTTTTGGATATTAGCACTTTGTTGGATGTTGGTAAAGATTTTTTCCCAATCTGTTGGTCACCAGAAGGAAAACTCCAACTCAAGGAGGTCTGGAAAACACAGGGAATAAATAAGCCCACATCAGAAAAGCCAAAAAAGAAAAAAGAAATCACACACACACACACACACACACACACACACACACACATACTCTACCACCATCAACACTCAAAATAACAGGAAGTAACAACCACTGGTCATTAATACCGCTCAACATCAATGGCCTCAACTCCCCAATAATAAAACACAGGTTAACAGAATGGATGTGACAACAGGGTGCAGCATTCTATTGCACACAATAAATACACCTCAGCAATAAACATAGATATTATTTCAGAGCAAAGGGATGGAGGAAGATTTTCTAAGCAAATGGACCCACAAAGCAAGTAGGAGCAGCCATCCTAGTATCTAATAAAATAAGCTTTCAACTAAAATTAATCAAAAGTGATGGGGAAGAATATGTCATACCCATCAAAAGAAAAATCCACCAAGACAACATCTCAATTCTGAACATCTATGGCCCAGGTAAAAGGGCACTCACATTCGTAAAAGAAATATTACTAAAGCTTAAATTACATATTGAACATCACAGATTAATAGTGGGAGATTCCAACATCCCACTCCAATGAACAGATTATTACGACAGAAATGAAATGGGGAAATAATAAAACTATCAGACATATCAAGAGACACACCCAAATACAAGACAATATACCTTCTCAGCAGGACCCCTTGAGCTGCACTTTTGTGGCTCTGTTGGTCTCCTGTGAGTAGGTGCTCTTTAAATTTGTTTTTGTCATGGAATAATTGCTTCTCTCCTCTCCCTTTCCGTCTCTGGTGGGATGGAACTTTTGCTGTGTATGGTGGTCTAGGATAACATCCGTGTTCTTTTAGTGTCTGTAAGATATATGTCCAGGCCCTTCTGGTTTTTACAGTTTCTAATGAGAAGTCAGGTGTGATTAGGATAGGTTTACCTTTGTATGTGACTTGGGCTTTTACCCTTTCAGCTCTTAATATTCTCTCTTTGTTCTGCACATTTAGTGTTTTGGTTATTATGTGGTGGGATGATTTTTCTTTTCTGGTCTATTTGGTGTTCTATAAACTTCTTTTATGTTGTTTTAGGATGGGAAGTTTTCTTCTATGATTTTGCAGAAAATATTTTCTGGGCCTTGAGGATTGGAGTCTTCTTCTTCTTCTATTTTTATTGTTCTTAGGTTTGGTCTTTTCATAGTGTCCCAGATTTCTTGACTGTTCTGTATCAGGAGCTTTTTAGATTTAACATTTTCTTTGGCTGATGTATTGATTTCTTCAACTGTATATTCTACCTGTGAGATTATCCTTCCATCTCTTGTATTGTGTTGGTGACGCTCGTGCCTGTAGTTCCTGTCCTCCTTCCTATGTTCTCCAGATTTACATCAGCGTGTGTTTTCTTTATTGCTTCTGGTTCCGTTGAACAGTTTTATTCGTTTCCTTCTCCTGTTTGATTGTAATTTCCTGTATTTGTTTGAGTTCTTTAAGGGATTTATTTAATTTCTTTCACCTGTTTTATTTTTCTGTTGTAGTTTACGGGATTTGTTTTCCTCCTTCAAGGCCTCTATCATTTTCATAACTCCAAATTTAAAATCTTTTTCTTGGGCTTCAGGTGTGATAGTATTTCTAAGGCCTGCTGTGGTAGGACTGATTGTTTCTGGTGATGTCGAATGGCCCTGGGATTTGTTGCTTGTGTTCTTACGCTGACCTCTACCCATTTTGATGTCTCTGGCGTTAGCCGGTCTGGTGGTCTCTGATGGTCAGAGAGTTCAGGAGTAGGTAGAGAGGGCTCTAAGCTGAATGTTGCTCAGGGCCCCACAGTGGCCTCCTTGGGATAACAGACAGGAGGATGTGGGTTGGAGCCCAAGAACTGCTCCTTCTACTGGCCTTGCCCCAGCTGGATCAGGTATGTTAGGAGTCATTAGGGAGTGAGCTCTAAACTGAATGTTGCTCTGCCCCAGGGCCGCCAGGGGATGCAGGACCAGGGGCTGAAGGTCCTCTCTGATGGCTGTGCCCAGGCTGGTCAGACAGATCAGGCAGATTATGAGTGGGCCTTGGCATTGTAGGTTAAGCTGCTGCAACAGATGGGCAAATGGGTGCTGATGTTATGGATTCAGATTCAGCCACACAGCCATTTGGACCTAGGACCCTATAAGTTTGTCTTGCCCGTCTGGCCTCTACACGGGGACCAGAATAACCCTGGATTGGGATTTGAGTGCTGCTTCTGGTCCCAGACACCACACTTGGGAAGGTGGAAAAGACGTGAAGTCTGGTTGATGTTCCTGGACCTGTGGGCCTCGCTGTTCGGGTAAGCAGAAAGCGCTGTGTGGGCACAGTGAGCCCTGGGCTGTGCTTGGCCTGTGGGTCCTGTGGATTGTGGTTGGGCTTCAGTAACCAACCAAGGAAGCAGGAGCGATCCAAGATCTGGTTGCTGGAGGGTATCTGCTTCCTGCACTCAAGCTGGAAATGCTGTGCAGGTGCCGCCAGACCGTTCTAGGCAGGCCAAAAGCACTTCATCCCAAACTGTGTCCTGGAGACAGTCTTGGCTGGAACCACGCGTTTCCTGCCCCTGGTATGTCCCCTTCTTTATGGATGAAACACCAGTGTTAGCGTTTTGGGTTCCACCGCTAGTTTTCTTACAGTAACAGCAGTTTCTGATCTTCTGCCACTCAGATACAGTGTGCTCTGGCCACCACCAACTTAGAAATCTGATACACAGATGTTCTGACACAAAATGTATTTTCACATCTTGGAGAAACAGTTTCTGGGTTTTTTTCATTAATGAATTTATTTAATCACTTTGAGTATGATCTCAGCCCCCTCCCAGTCCCACTCTCATATTCCCTTCCCCTTGCTTCCCACCTCCCTGGTGAGACCCCTCATGGATAACAACCCATTCTGGCAAGTCAAGGCCCAGGAGCATCTTGAAGAATTTTGAAAGGATGCTCTTAGGACTGGTGGCACTCTCCAAGGTTCTGAAGATGCTAATATTTCCAGCTGGAAGCTGAAGATAAACCAAATAAAGCAAAATATTTAAGCTCCAGGAAGATCTATAGACCTGATAATTATCAGTGCTTTGTGTACATAAAGCATATGAACAAAGTGATGCTCAAGGTTGATTTGTGGTCTCTGGGCACATGCACACACGTGTAGATATGAATTCCACACACAAACACACACAAACAAGTAATTGGCAATGGTTTCCTTTTGTCTTTATCTGATCTCAGATTGTAGCTACTATACTAGGAAGTCCAAGACCAAGCTTTCATTTAAACATCAAAGGGAAAACTGGGGCACAGAGCTATTGAAAATGATTGGAAGATGACAAATAACAAAAATAATGGGAAAAATCAATCTCTTAACTAAACCCAATTGTCCTTGGCTCACAGTGTAACTTTGGGAATGCAATTTCTCCCCTCAGCACCCTTCTTTCCTCACTGGTAGAAAGAGTTGAACTAGAAGACTCTGAGAGCCTTTCTGAAGCTCTCCACCTTGGGAAATTGGCATCCATGTTCCTTGGTGCAGTCCCTCATGTGGGAATGGTATCAAGAACCCCCAGGACTCACTGTGGGTCACTTATAAACCTCATCTCCTAGGATCCTCACATTCAACTTCTATGTCCAGGGTTCCCAACATGAGAAACCCAAAACAGAGTTTGGAAGCATGTGCCTCAATGATGGAGACAGAAAGAGAGGAAAGGAATTCTGTTGGCTAATATGGTGTTTGGGATTCACTGGGGGACCTGGAGCATAACACACTTGCAGAAATGGGCTGGGTTATAGCCATGGACATCTGTTACTGACTCTAGCAGGTGGAGATGGGAACAGGGAGTGGTCTTAGGTGTTCAGTTGTCTGGATATGCAGTCATCCTCAGCTCAAGGCGACAGAGAAGGCCCTGGGTGTAGTGTCACTAAACTATGTTGGTTTCTGGATGTGCTGGCTGGCACAGAACTGAGCAGAGAACCAACCCACGGCTTTTATGCAACATTCATTTCAACCCACTTTGCAGATGAGGAAAATGGAGACCTGAGGTAGTTAAATATATTCTCAGAATATGAAGCTAATTATGGTTCATAAACAGCCCCCACTCCTAAAGAGCAGGACCTATGTCTGAAGTGCCTCTGTTTCCCTAGCAGGGTGTTGAGGTGTACTAGTCAGGCTGCTTGTGAGATGAGGTTCACTGGGGCTTTGGGCCTCCAGGTTTGGAGATATAGAGGACTCAGCCTCACCCACGTGGGTCCTGGGGAGTCCATTCTTTTCCCACAGCTGCCTTAGCTCTGAGGGCTGTCAGCAGGCTGCTGTACCATGGGCCTCTTGCCAGGCTGCTGCTGCCGGGGAAAGAGACATTACTCATCCAGGAGATAAGGAGCTGATGAGAGGTGGGCCTCCCAGCATCTGTTCCTTCTTGGCATGGCTGAAACGGATGTGAGAGATACATAGGGATGTGGGGAAAGGGTGAACCATTGTGAGATAAAATAATAATAATAACAGTTTGCCCTGGAGTGACAGGATAGCACATTTCAGGCCAGAGACAGCTGCTAGCAAGATGTGTGCCCTGAGCCTTTCTGATGGAGATCTATGCTGACAAGTCACATGCCTATTGCCACCCAGTCTACTGATAGGGGAGGTCCTCCTCCCCTTCCATCTGATCTTGGTCTATCAGGTCTCATCAGGACTGGCTGCATTGTCTTCCTCTGTGGCCTGGTAAGGCTGCTCCCTCATCAGGGGGA
>CM053753.1:39253250-39264133 GCA_028658305.1 Pachyuromys duprasi | reverse complement strand
TGTCATGAGATAACAAACAACAGACAATGGAAGAAGCAAGATCTTCAGAGGTCTTGACTATGGATATGATGTAACTATTTAAAGCTCCTTCCTTGACTTCCCCACAGTGAGGGACTACAACTTGGAATTTTAAGTGGATCTAAATCCCCCCTTTCCCTTAAGTTGTTTCTTGACATGCTATTTTATCACAGCAACAGGAATGCAATCAGGACATTTGGAGATCCTGTATTTTCCCTTTGACACTGGCTTTTCTCTAAGCTGGTCTCCTTCAGTGAAGGACCAGTTGCCAAAGAGCCCAAAGTGCTGCCAGGCACTGTAGGAATATCAGGAGAAATTCTACAGAAGGTGGGGTGAGACTATCCATTGCAGAATATCAGCCAACAAGCCAAATTACACTGACACATTAGTTATCAGCAAAACAAAGAAATATCTGAAAAATATAAAACCTAACTTAAAACACCACTGTATAAGTTATCAAGGAGAGCTATACCTCCCACATACATACCATCAGTTTTGAGCATATTAGCTAGTCTGCAGGGCTGGCCATACTGCCTCCACTTTAGAGAAATGGAAGCAGGCTCAGAGAAGCACAGTCATTGGTTCACAGGCTCCCAGTTTGCTTTAATTTTTCTTATTGCTGTTAATAAATTACCATTGTTAAAGTTTACCTGATCCCATTTGCTTTCTGACTGTGGATGTAATGTGGTTGTCTACCTTAAGTTCTCAAAACCATGACTTCTTCACTGTGATGGACTGAGTCCCCTTGGAGTATGAGCCAGACTAGACCCTCTTTCCTTTAAGTTGCTTTGGCCAGGTATGTCAAAATAGTCATGAAAAAAAGTAACAAACTGGCTCCATCTTTAGGAAACTGTGCAGGCTATGCAGGTTCAGAAGGTGCAGTCTAGTTTTCTCAGTGGTGAGTCTTTTCACATTACAAAATATTGAGAACTGTCATTTGTGGGCATGGATTGATTTCGGTTAAGTTAGGCACTGGGCCAGAAGCTGGGGCTACAGTTCAGAAAAGCTGTCTCTAACTGGGTGTTCCAATTCAACCCAGGGGAGATGTGAACACAACTGCTCCTTTTCTCACTGCATGGTGGAGGTGTTAGGCCCAGGGAGAGCCCAACTGTCGGGAAGACACATGAAGGAAACTCGGAGTCCAGATTGATGCAAACAGCAAGAGGTTTATTCAAACCAAAGCGCAATGGGGCTGCCCTACGTGCAAGCAAGAGACATCCCGAGGGACAAAATCCTAAGGTTTTTAAAGGAAAAAGCACAGGGCAGTATGGGGGTTACAGGCTCGGCAACACTGGATTGGGTAGGGTAGTTGACTTTTAAAATAATTGGTCAATTTTGGGTGCCAACTCCAGTTAGTCATGCCCCAGACATCTGGGGGTTATCTGACCTTCATGTCACACTTGGAATGTACAGATTTGGCTTCTATTGGGGAGGGGGAACCATTGGCACATCCTGCGGTTTCTCTGAGAAGCAAAGTAACGGAGCTATCTGGGTGGGGGAGCTGTGACCATCTGGACCAGTTGCTAGGCAACACCATCTCGCTACTGCAGGCCTGGTCATTCTTCTGCAACAGAGTGGAGACCTTTGGAGCAGTTGCTGGGTATCTCCCAATTACCAGCCTGGTCACTCTTTTACAATTCACCCACTTTTCCTTTCGTCTGTGTCTTTCTGCTTTCTGGAAAAGTACTGAGAGAACTTAGTTTAACATGGGGTATAAAGAAACCTGTAAAGCTAGCTTGTTCCTTTCAGAGGCAGGCTCTAGTCTGAGCTCAGAAGAGTCCTGCCATCCACAGAACATGATTCCAACATGCCCTGGGCTAACCCGCGCTCTGCTTTCTAAATGGAACTAGCAGATTTCTGCAAGACCTGGAAGGTCTGGGTACTTCAAGCCCCTCAAGCAGATTAGCCACACGCCTCTGGTTTGTGTGCTAGCCAGAGAGCAGAATGAGAAGGGCTAGCAATTTAATTACTGCACAGACGGATGATTAAACCATCAATTGAAACTGATAGCAGAATTGAAAGCTGATAGAATTTGGCCTCAGGAGCAGGGGGATGGTGAGGCTGTCCACTGTGGAGTCTGTAAGTTACTCCCTTTTCCTGACTCCATTCTTTCCCTACTCTCTCCTGCCCTGCTCTGAGCCCCAGCAAGCCTGGTCCTGTGGCCAGCATCAACCCAGTTCTCTTGCCTTCTGGCCTCTGCATGGCTCCAGCTAGAGAATGGAAGGCAGAATGAGGAGAGAGTGGTAGCATCTCTCCCCAGTGCCCACCTTTTGGCATCAGGCTGTGCCCTGTGCTAAGTCATTCTGCATAAAATAGTAGTCTCACTAGCTGTGATGTGACTTCCTTTTAAATTAGCTTTTATATTTAATTACTCTGAACACAAAATTCATTTGCATTACACGAACATGTTAGGTGATTTCCTACAGTAGGCTTTGTAATTTTGTGCACTAAACAAGCATTTTAATGGAAACACAGAGGCAGAATGCACCATAGTGGGCACATGAGCAACACTATCTGTACACACTGCCCATAAGGCACACACTGATAGATGACTTATTCCTAAAAATAGAAAGGGTTTTATCCTTTAAATACATGTAAAAATGTAAATATGAAGGAAATTCGGACCATTTTACTTATGGTCCCAATATGACCATGTGCGCACATGGACCTGTTAAAATCATGTCGAGAAAACCAGGCCCATGAACTTCTCAGATACACCAGATTGAGAAATGGGTACAGCTTCCTACCAGGACCTCATAAAGTGGAGGACTCCTGGGCTGTGGAGATAGCTTAGTTAGTAAGGTGCTTATTTGATTCCCAAATTCAACATACAATAGCTGGGCATGGTGGCATGCATTTACAGTCTCAGTACTGGGAAGGCAGGGACAGGAGGATCTCTGGGGCTCTCTGGTTAGAGTGTTCAGCCAAATTTATAAGTTTGTTAAGAGACCTTGTCTCCACCAGAGCCAAGCTATCCTAACGCAGCAGAGCCTGAATATTCCAACATAGCTAAAGCACAAGAAAAAGACCCTAAAACCAACTATATGAAAATGATAGGCATCCTTAAAGAAGAAATTAATAAATCCCTTAAAGAAAGCCAGGAAAATACAAACAAACAATTGGAGGAAATGGATAAATGTCTTAAAGGAAGCTAGGAAAACACATACATGCACATATGTGAGCACAAACACTCCCCCAAAACAAAACCCAAAACAAACAAAAACACAAACAACTGGAGGAAATGAATAAAGCTTTTAATGAAATCCAAGAAAAAACAAATAGTTGAAGGAAATGAGTAAAACTGTGCAAGACCTGAAAATGGAAATAAAAGCAATAAAGAAAACATAAACTGAGAGAATTCTGGAAATGAAAAATTTAAGAATTTGAACAGGAACTATGAGGCAAGTTTCACCAACAGAATACAAGACAGAATATCAGACATTGAAGATACAATAGAAGAAATGGATACATTGTTCAAATAAAATGTTAAATCTAAAAAATTCCTGACATAAAACATGCAGGAAATCTGGAACACTGAAATGCAAACATAACAACAACAGGAAAATGGGAAAGTGAAGTTTCATAGTTCGAAGTCACAGAAAGTATTTTCAACAAAATCATAGAAGAAAAATTTCCTTACCTAAAGAAGGTGATGCCTATAAATGTAGAAGAAGCATACAGAACACCAAACAGATTGCGCCAGATAATAATCAAGAGACTAAACATACAGAACAAAGAAACAACATTAAAAGCTGCAAGGGAAAAAGGCCAAGACCTAATATATAAAGGCAGACCTATTAGAATTACATTTAACATCTCAGTGGAGAAACTGAAAGCCAGAAGGTCTTGAGCAGATGTCCTGCAGACTCTATAATACCAAAGATACCAGCCCAGACTGTTATAACCAGCAAAATTTTCAATCACCATAGGTGGAGAAAATAAGATATTTCATGATAAAGTCAAATTTAAAGAATATCTATCTACAAATCTGAATGAAAAATACGTAAATAAAAATAAAAAGAACATGACTATTCCTAGATATGGTGCAGGAGAATGTTTATTATAGATATGTGCGATTGTGTAGCCAAAGACAGGGACATCTTGGGAGAGCCCACAGTGGGTATGACCAAACTGAAAGTTGTGCCATGTGAGGAAACAGGGAAAAGAAAGGGAGAGGAGAGAGCAGGGAAAACAGTGTAGCAGCCAGGAGGCCCAAAGGTACAAAAAGGGCTAACCAAAATAGTTGGATTTTATAGGGAAGAGCAGAGAGTTCAGAGTAGGGGGTGGGGCATGCCAACTAGGAGGTAACAGGCAGGGACTGAGAGGTACCAGGAGATTCTGGAGGCCAGTGTTTGCTTTTGTATGTTAAACAGGCACCTCATTTCAGGGTTGAAACTTAACATTCCAGCCTTTCTTGATAATAAATAAATGATATTGGGTGACACAATCTTCTCCATGAATACTTCCTGCTGATATTGGGACATCATTGTTCGAGGGGAGCAGGAAAGCTGAAATGCTGGTCTTGGAAGAGCAGCCTGTTTTACTTGCTGTCTGCAAGAACACCTGGAGCTAGGGAGTGCAGGCAGCAGCAGCAGCAGCAGCAGCAGCAGCAGCAGCAGCAGCAGCAGCAGCAGCAGCAGTTTGTGAGTCTGGATTGCCTGGGCTAGCTGCTTTGAAACTGTCCTGGATTCAGATTTTGAGGGAACATCTGAAAGTGGTACTGGAACAGTCTTTAGTTGATTTGAAATTTCTGGGACAGATAGACTAGAAGGTAAAGTTAAGAGATTTAGGGGGATATTTTTATCTTGGGTATACATTTGCAATTTAGGTCCATTATCTTGGCAGTTGGGGGAGGGGAGTCCCAAGAACAGGGAAAGGGAGAGATTGATCCCACCTTCAGGAGTGGGAATCCTTCAGGCAGTATATAAGGAATATTAGGTTGTTGGTTGACAGGAGTCCATTTGACTTGTGAGAGGTAGATCTAAATAAATTCCCTGAAGCTTACAAGATTTTTTTTTAAGTTTATAAAAAGAGATAAAAGTTTTAGATATGTTAGTATTAGCACTGTTTGTAATCTGTACTGAAGTCCACATTGTAGAAAAGGCAGTAGACTTACACCTTTGAGTCACAGTAAAAAGCTTGGGGAACCCCAGAATAATTTTGAGTTAAAAGCATTAACGCTCTTTACAAAGGGCTGGATATATAGATTAAACAGATTTTTTTTTAGCATAATGAAAAGCAATTTTTATGTCTGTACTTAGAAGACAAGAAAAGGAAATTTAAAATCTTGAGTTGTGACTATGATAATAGAAATCAGTGGTATCAAATGAATAAATAAAAGAAAAATGGAAACATGAGTCAATATCATCAGATATCTGAGAAGGATAAATTATAGCTAGAAGACCTAAATAGTTTATGTATCAATTAAAATGACAGAGTTGTCCCCATTATGTAAGATGGGTTAGCTTAGGCTCCAGCAGTTTTCATAGGTTTGATGGGGGAAAGAGTTGATCTTTGGCTGTCATACAGAACAGGATTTAATCATCATACAGAGCAGCATGGCCTTTGCTCTTAGGCTCAGGTCTTAGAGATTTTTCCTGTAAAGGAACTTGAGAAAATTGACCTTATTTTGACTAGGAAAATATGACAATCAACCCCAAAATGTCCAGTTTCTGCAGAGCCCTGACAACAGGTGAGAGGTTCAAAAACTTAGAGTTAATTCCTGGGACTGGGGCAAAATCACCAGATCACAGTCCTTTCAGAACAGGGGTCCAGCAGCAGTCCCCCGCCCAGATAAACCTCAGGGTGTGACAAGGGTCACGTAGCCCCTAAGAAAGCCCATGGAATGTGTTAACTCCCTTTTGCTACAGCCTAACCTGCATATAACAGGGCAGTACCTGGGGGTCAGGTGTCCCCCAGGTAGCCAGACCTGATCATTTGCAGTTTTGACATCTAAAAACAAACCAGTCATTTTAAAGGTTAGCTCCCCTAGAGACCCTTTCACCCAATCCCGTAATGCCAAGACTTACACTTCCCTGCTTGTGTTTTGCCCCCTTAAAAACCCTGTTCTCCCAGAGTTGGGAGTCGCTTGCCCCTTTGTTCTTGTAAAGGGCAGCCACCCAGCTCGAGTTTGTAATAAAGACCCTTGTGTGTTCTACACTGGACTCAAAGCCTGTCTGTCATTTGGGGCCTGGCGATCTGAGTATTTCAATCCCACACAAGACAGGCTCTTTGTCCCATCTGAAAGTCCCCAATGGTAGGTGAGACACAGTGATGGTCCCACTGCTTCTCCATTCATTCCCTGCATAAAGGGATTTTTCCTGCTTCTTTGGAAGACTGTTTAGAAAAACAAACAAAAAACAGGGTCTTACTGAACCTGGGGCACCAGCACTAGGTTGGCATGGTTGGCTAGCCAGCAAGGGCCAAGCAGCCTCCGGATGCCATCCTTCCTGCTAAGGGGATTACAGTTCTGCTGGAAGCTCTGTTTACACAAACAATACTCAAAGCATTCCTCTCATCCAGTTGGCCAGAATATAGTCAGGTGGCTGCATGCTGCCGTGAGGCATGCTGGGAAGTGTAGTCCAGATGGATACCCAAGCCTAATGTGAAACAGGTCTTGTGCTGCCAGGCTCTGAGTTTTGAACAAGTTTCTTTTATTTCCCGTCCTTGCATGGAGGAAGTCAGATCTTGGCATGCCCTAGCTTGATCCAAAGACCAAGAGAAATCATTGTGGTCACAGAGCCCTGCGACAGTAATCACAGGTTTAGGGAAACTGTTGTAGACTTCACTACTTTGTCCTGAATGCTTGGCACCGGGCCAGGGACATAGTAGGTGCACAACAAACCATTGTGCTACTGTGAGGCTTCCCACCAGCCTCCTAAATGCATGCCTTGCCTTGGCTTGCTGGTGCTCTGTTCACACACACATCTGTCTGTGTGTGTGGGGTGTTCCCTCAAAGATCTCTCTCTTTCTCTTTTTCTTTCTTTCTATTTCTGTCTCTGTCTCTGTCTCTGTCTCTGTCTCTGTCTCTCTCTCTCTCTCTCACACACACACACACACACCCTACTGTGCTACTGAATATTCCAATATATCTTTTTATTCACTTAAAGGAATATTTGAACCCCCAAAAGCGAGCTGGACACAATAACTGCCTCACCCTCCTCTGGAGGCCATAGAAAGTCTGACGTATCAGTGTGTTTGGAAGCCAGAGCTGGAGACAAAAAGGAGTGAGCTGAGTTAGGTCAAGAGGAATGCCAAGGAGTGAGGTGTAATAATTTTAGCATCTATGATGGATAGCAGTTACGAGATCCCTATAGCCTCCTCTGGCACATGCTTGGCTGTCTCCTCCACCTTCCACCCTGTGACAGCTGGGCAGACACAGACACTAACAGACCTCGGATTTCAGTGAAACACTGGAGGGCTCTGTTGCCTTAAATAGAGGTGTGGGGCGTGTTATGGGAAGCCAAGTCTGGCAGAGCTGGGGACCTCAGCACTTGTCCTTGGAGGATGCTCAACACTAGTGCCACTTAAGAGAGCCAGGTTTCTCGCACCTTCAGTGTTGGTGAGCAGAAGTTCTCATCATCCCCGAAACTAGGCTGTGCTTCCTACCCAGACATCCTCCCGACTCCGGTCCTGGGGACTCATTACTGCTCCCTCACCCCTGCAGCCTCTCGTTCTCTTCCTCCCCTCTCTTTTCCTTCAGGCCGGTAACTTAGAAATGACTCTTTTCTTCTTTTCTTTTAATTACTTATGTAGCAACGGTATATAGCACTACATGCTAGGCCTATCACTACTGAAAGCTTGTAACAGTATATGAAGCAGGCGCTTATCATACTCACTGTAAAGTTGGGGGGGGGGCTGGGGCACACTGCACTTTCAACGACTCAGCGAGGTTTGCACAGCCATGCCTGGATTTTACATGAATGGTAGAGATCTGAACTCCGGTCCTCATGCTTCAGTAGCAGACACTTTACCTGACTGAGCCATCTCCCCAGTCCCTGGTGCTATTATTTCAAGGTCACTTAGAGATTAAAAAAAAAAAGCTACATGATTCTATAGAGAGCTCACCAAATATGCTTTCTAGAATCTGGCATGGAGACAAGCAGATCCCTGGAGCTCACTAGTGAGCCAGCCTAGCTCAATCACTCAGCCCCAGGTTCAGAGGGAAAAAATAAAAGGAAACTGGGCAATGGTGGTGGATACCTTTAATCCCAGCACTTGGGTGGTGAAGGCAGAAGCGGAGGCAGGAGGATGTCTATGAGTTCAAGATCACAGCGAGTTTCAGGACAGCTGGTACTAAACAGAGACCCTGTCTCAAAAAACTAACTAAAATAAAATAAATAATATAATGGAGAGTGATACAGGAAGACACAGGATAGTGTGACCCTTAGCTTCCATGGACACACCCACCCACCCACAAATGAGCATATAAAAAGATGTACATGCATATCACACACACATAAACACACATGCACACATGAATACAAAAATATTATTTCTGTTTTGTTTAGTGTCTATTAAATGCCAGTCATATTTAACTTAGAATCCTTTAAAAAATATCCACGTACATGGCAACAAAAATCCTTAAAATTTTAACAGACAATAGACAAAAGACATGTCAACGCATAGTTAATAAGCACATGAAGTGACACCAAACGTGGCTGGGAAGGTAACAAGAAAAATTATATTGAGGTATCAGATTACAATGATGACTCAAACTATGGGTGATGAGGTACAGGGCTGAACTCGCCTTAGCTGTGATAGTCTGTGAAATGGTGCACATTTGCTATGGAAAACAGTTTGATAGGTTT
Source organism: Pachyuromys duprasi (assembly GCA_028658305.1). Classification (NCBI taxonomy): domain Eukaryota; kingdom Metazoa; phylum Chordata; class Mammalia; order Rodentia; family Muridae; genus Pachyuromys; species Pachyuromys duprasi. Next base: position 39,255,305 of record CM053753.1, on the reverse strand, counting down.
TCAAAGATATTTTTCATATGTGTGTTTACCAACATGTATGTATGTACACCAAGTGTGTGCCTGCTCCCTGTGGAGGCCAGAAGAGGGTGTTGGATTTCTTGGAGCTGGAGTTAGAGATGATTGTAACTCACTGGTGGGAGCTAGGAACCTCTGACTTCTCTCCAGGAACAGCCACAGCTCTTAAATGCAGAGCCATCTCTCCAGCCTCCTGCTTGGATGTTTTTCTACAAATTTAAACACGTATGCAGAAGAGGATCCATTCTCTTATGAGATTTTTTTTTCCTCAGAAGAAACAAAACATTCCCACTAAATGATGTGTACAAGAATTTTAAAAACTGTTTTATTGAAAACAACCCCAAGCTGGTGACAAACCAGATAGCCATCAGCCAGAGACTTGATGGGCAGAAGGTGGATCATCATGTGACGGAAACCTCAGAGACAGGACAGAGCAGAAGCACTGGAGTGGGCTATTTGCCTTTTGTGCCCAGTTAAACTTCCCCAAACTTAGGGATTTAAAACACCACAGAAGAAGAAAATGCAGCCACTCCTGATGAGACCTGATAGACTAGGATCAGAGGGATAAGGGACGAGGACTTCCCTTATCAGTGGACTGGGAGAGGTACACGGGTGGGGAAGAGGGAGGGTGGGATTGGGAGGGGAGGAGGGAGGGAGTTATGGGGGAGATACAAAGTGAATAAACCTCTTAACTTTTCTAGGTTTCTCCCGACACATGTGGCTGTTGGCTGTCCATCAGAACACTTGGGGATGAATGGAGAGGAGGAAGGATAGGGTTAGAATCATTCTGAAGGCTTCTGGTGGATTCTAATGTCTAACTGAGACAGAGAGTCTCTTTGCCCCTATGCTGGATCTGTCAGGTGCCAAAACAGAAGAGACAGAGCTCCAGGCACATCCTGTGAATCTAGTTTTCTCCAGAGCTGCTCCTTCCTGCTCTTTCTCTGATGGGCATTCAAGCTGGAAGCAGCCGAGATACTGCATTAAGGAGCTCCGGTCCACAGTGTAAGGTGCATCTGGAAGCATTCATGCTGGAACCTTTGGCTGGGTGATGTCCTGAAAATCACTGCCATGTGTTTCCAGCAGGGCAGGCAGGGCCCACGTGCATTTTCTGCCGCTCCATGCCTTCTCTGTGCAGAGCGGTCCTCACCCATCCCTGCCCCCTGAGTTGCTCCCATTAGTCTCATCATTTCATTGGATCTCTGAACTCTTTGCAATTGGCAAGGTTCTAGACACGCAGATAGGCAGGATGTGTGTCCTAAGGGCCATGGCGGGGTTGGGTGGAAACAGTACAGAGGAACCGTGTCTCAGAAGAAGGAAGGGAGAAAGGGCTTCTGAGAAGAAATGGCGCCAACACTGAGCCTCTTTTCATTCCATTTTGTTTTTTATTTTCCATTCATTTATTTAATCACTTTAGAGCCTGATTAAAGATGGCCCCCTCCTCTCTACCCAGTGCTACCCCCGTGCTCTCCTCCTGCTTTCCCCCAATCTCTTTCTCCTCTTTTCATTTTAATGTTCATATGCATTTTACAGGGATCATTTTGAATACAGAGAGTCGAACAGGCAGATGTGATAAATGGGGTTTTTTTTGGGGGGGGTCATATTTACTGCAGATCCTTTAAAAAACAACTCAGTGCTTGTCCAGACTTTGGAACACACAGGGACTTATGCAGGAGACATCCATATATGAAGTGGGTCTGCAGGGTGATCACAGAAACTCCTTAACCCCTCAGTGCCTCTGTCTTATGTCAAAGCCAGGACTGGAAGTCTACACCTGCGATCCCAGCACTCAAGGGACAGAGGCAGGAAGATGGTTGGAGGCCAGCCTAAGCCACATAGTGAGGCCTTGTTATTTTCACCTACCTCAAGGGGTACCTGTTGAGATTCAATAAGACAAAAGTTCTTAAGAAGACTAGAGCCACTCTTTGACCACCTCCCCCTGATGAGGGAGCAGCCTTACCAGGCCACAGAGGAAGACAATGCAGCCAGTCCTGATGAGACCTGATAGACCAAGATCAGATGGAAGGGGAGGAGGACCTCCCC
>CM053753.1:39229443-39252750 GCA_028658305.1 Pachyuromys duprasi | reverse complement strand
ACTTTTTCAGGACATAGTTTTAGCCTATCAGACCTTCACATGCCTCAGCTGCTAATCAACTGGCATTATCTAATTCTATTACCTAGTGCCTTAAGGGGCGTTACCTTAATTTCTATACTTTATTTTAAAACATCACACACACTGGCTGTTAGTCAACTGATATTATTTAATTTCACTACTTAATGCCTTAAAAGTAATATTTATTACTATTACTAAAAATATCTTTTAATCTAACTCTGACAGCTCTGCTGTCTTACAAACTCTTAATGCCTTAAGGGTGTTACCCAGTCACTATCACCAAAATGTCTCTCAGTTTTGCTCCTGACAGCTCTGCTGTCTTACAGGCTTCTTACACCATTCCTAAACTGAGGGTCATCTGGGTTGTTTCCAGATTCTGGCTATTACAAATAAAGTTGCTACAAACATGGTTGAGCAAATGTCCTTGTTGTATACTTGAGCATCTTTTGGATATACGCTTAGGAGAGGTATAGCTGGATCTTGATATAGCACTATTAATTGTCTGGGAAAGTAAGCAAAGGACACTGTCATCAGAACAAAACGACTGCCTACAGATTGGGAAAGGATCTTCACCAGCCCTGTATCTGACAGAGGGATAATATCCAAAATATATAAAGAACTGGAGAAGTTAAGCAGCAACAAATCAAGGAATCCAATTAAAAAATGGGGTACAGAGCTAAACAGAGAATTCTCTGTAGAGGAATATCAAATGGCAGAGAAACACTTAAAGAAATGTTCAACATCCTTAGCCATCAGGAGATGCAAACCAAAACCACCCTGAGATTTCACCTTACACCCATCAGAATGGCTAAAATCAAAAACTCAAGTGACAACACATGCTGGAGAGGATGTGGAGAAAGGGGAACTCTTCTCCCCTGCTGGTGGGAATGTAAACTTGTACAACTACTTTGGAAATCAATCTGGTGCTTTCCCAGACAGTTTCTTTTTTTAATTTTTATTTTTTATATTAATTATATTTTGTTCACTTTGAGTCCCAGCTGTTGACCCCTCCCTCATCTCCTCCCATGCCCCTCTCCAAGTCCACTGATAGGGAAGGTCCTCCTTCCCTTCCATCTGACCCTAGCCTATCAGGTCTCATAAGGACCTGGTAAGGCTGAACCTCCATCAGGGGGAGGTGATCAAAGAGCCAGCCACTGAGTTCATGTCAGAGACAGTCCCTGTTCCCCTTACTAGGGACCCACTTAGGGACTTAACTGCCACAGGCTACATTTGTGCAGGGGTTCTATGTTATCGCCATGCATGGTCCTTGGCTGGAGTATCAGTCTCAGAAAAGACCCCTGGGCCCAGATTTCTTGGTTCTTTTGCTTTTTTTGTGGAGCTACTTTCCCCTCCAGGTCTTTCTTTGTAATTAGCCAAAGTCACTACAATAAATTTCAATTTCTGAGACTTCCAGCTACAGATTGTCCTATGATATTGGCATGATGTTCCCGAGAACCAATGCCAGTTGTTTTTCTTTTTTGTTTGTTTGTTTGTTTGTTTTTAGTTCTGGTCAATTTATTTAAGAAGTATGTTTCTTACAGATGTTTTCCTTGTGAAAAGATAATTTTCAAAATACTTTCAATATTTATTTTTAAAAAGTTGGAGGCTTGTGGTGTCGGGGACACATCTTTAATCTTATCACTGGAGAGGCAGAAGAAGGTGAGTCTCTGAGTTCAAAGCCATCATGAGACCATAGTGAGTTTCAGGACAGCCAGGATTATACAGAGAAACCTCGTATCAAAAAATTTAAAAACAAACAACAAACAGGTGAGCAAACAAACAAAAACAACAACAGTGGAAAAAGTAGTATCTGGAGAGGAAAGTAGCAATACCATAGTAGAAAACTAAAAATACATGTTTGGCATTTTTAAACAAACTTTTCATTTAATAATTATAATTATTCTGGAAATTATTTGAAAATTACAAAGAATAAAATGAGAAGTATTTGCCACTATTGACCAGTGAAAATGACGGCACTTTAAAAGCAAATTATATGTACCAAAAAATTTAAAAAAGAAAAAATGATAAAAAAATCTTCCAAGACATAATAAGATATGGACACCGCATAAACAATTTCAAGGCTTCCACATTCTTTTTCAGTTGTTTTTCTTAACCATTCATCTATTAGGGTTGCTCATGCATTTAATGGTCTAAGTACTCTCAGTGTTTGCATTCTCATAAGCCCTGATATGTGTTAATGCCTGTCTGGTTTCAAGGTCTGGTACAACTCTATTTAAAGCTGAACCCAATCTCTGTAAGAAGTTGGGGGGTCCTCTCCAGGACCTTGAATTATCTTAGTAAATGAGGTGGTTGTTTTACCTCAATTATGTCCCAGGCTTCTAAGGCTGCAATGCAACATTGTTCAATTATTAAATAGTCAGATCAGATTTGTTCTTGTAAGTCAGCATAACGCCCTTCACCAAGCAGTTGATCTTTAACAACATTTACACCCCTTGTTATATTTTGTTGTTTTATTTTTTGTGGCTTCAATTCTCCACCACAATAACCACTGCAACTGTTGACCAGCTTCTAGCAGAGCTGACATCAACCCTTTCCAGTCTTGGGGTAGATTTCCATTTTGTGTAGCCCAGTTACTTAACATTTGTTTAACAAGAATTTGAATGTATTCCAAACCTCATGACAGCCTCTTAAAATGCTTAAGAGCTAGCATTTCTCCTGGATCCACATCATTTTCTCATTGTAAGCCTCACTGCCACAATCAGCACGAATATGTTGCACAAAGCTGGGAACAGCTGATGCTGCCTGTGTAGACAATTCCTCTAGCTGAGAACCTGGCTCCAGAGCCCTGGTGACCTACCAGGTTTCCCATTCTTCCCCGCCCCTGCTGCATGTAGGTGCTTTGAACACCTGGCACATGGAACAGGACAGGAAGGCAAGAGTGGGAAGCTCCCAGTGTTCTGTGCTGCTATTTGCTTCCCAAGTGCTTCAACCTCTACCTGTAAACTTCCAAGTTGAACAGCCAGCTCTGTAATCCTTTCCAGAACAACAGAATTGAGTGACACTTCTGGTTTCCTTATCTTATCTCTCATTCTTGGAAGGTCATTGCCAGCTGGCAAAGATCACACCCCTCATGGGACAAATTAATGGGTGTGGACAAACTATAGCTCAACTAAAATCCCACACTTGGGATTAAAACAAAAACATATTTACATACCATAACTTCCTGATGTGACTTTGAGCAATGATTGGCTGTGGTTGGAACAAGCAAGGCAAATCCTTTCCTTAAGTTTTTCTTTTCTTGCCAGCATTTTCTGAATGAAGAAGTTTAAAAGGTAGAAGAAATTTTATCTAATTATCTTATTCATAATATCTAGCCATGAGGCGTCTAAGTCAGTATAGTCTTTAGTTTGCAATATGGAGAATTGAATCTGAAGCCAAAATCTACATGAGTAAAACAATTGCTTTGTGGTCAAGTGTGTTTCTACTCCCTCCACTGAGAGTATAGGACTGGAAAGAGTTTGATTCTTTGGAACTCATCTCTTACCTATGAGGCAAAGTTCTGGAGGAATTCTAGCTCTAACAATATTTATAATGTGGCTAACACTGGTAGCTCTACTCTGGCCTATTTGCACTCATACAAAAGCACTCACAGTGACAAACATGAGGTCATGGGCACATGCCCCCTACAACCCACAAAAATAAATAAGGGATGCTTAAATCTCTTGTAAATGAGTATAAGATTAGTATATGTTTTTGGCAGAAGGTTAGATGGTAGTACATATTTTAACAGGTTGAGATATAGTGATGGCTTTAGCCCATATACTGACTTATTAAAAGATAGTTACGCCTGTATTTCATCTAACAACTAGGCAGTCTGATTATATCTAGTTGAAAAATGTTTTTGTTTATTATTATTCTTATGAAAGTTTATAATGACTGAAGTTTTCAAAAACCCATTTAATATGCCTTATGTTAAATGCATATGAAAGTTTAAAAGTTGTACCATTTTAGCCAGAGTTCCCCATATCTTGGTATATGGGGTAGGGTATATAAACAGTTTAAAACATTATTTGCTAAACATTCAACTATATGTTGAAAGAAGGGTATCTTCGTTGAAAAATTTATTTATAGTTACAGATTCACTACACAGCCAAAATACAGTACTTTTCAAACAAAGTAATAGAAGAACAAAACCACAAGTGTAGTAGTTGTTGTTTGAATATCCTTGGGTAAGGGGTCACTCCCTGTACTGTTATCAAAGTGGTCATACCCTTATCTCTTATGATGACTTTTTTCCCCTCAGCAACTGTCAATTGCCCGTACATCTTCAGCTACTATTGGGAGTTGGTGACCATGTCACCTTACCATTTTGAGGGTTTTTTTTCTGGCTGTTTGAGACAGGGTTTCTCTATGTAGCCTTGGTTGTCCTGGACTCATTTTGTAAACCAGGTTGGCCTTGAATTCACAGAGATCTGCAAACCTCTGTTGCTCTGAGCACTGAGATTATAGGCATGTGTCACCATGCATGATAACTCATGTTGAGATTTATATACATACATACATACATACATACATATATCTATATCTTGAACTTGTGAAGACTTGCTCATGTTCTCACACTGATAGGTCTTCAGGTGTACAAAAGCCATCCTGTGTCCAGAAAACCCTTCTATATATCCATCCTGAGCTTTTAGCTCTTATATTTTTTTCTATTCATCTACCTTGGTAATTATAAAGCCTTAGGGATATTGGCATATAATAGATGCCACACTTAAAGATAAGGAAGGTTGTTGATTACTTTTCTCTTCCATTAATCTGTGTGGTACCTTCTTCCATCATTCTGAATGATATGGATAAAGTTCCATATCAATACCAACTGGATTTCTCCATGTTCTATGTCTCAAATAAATGGTATCAGGAATGATAGGGTTGTACTCCCAAGGTATAGACATTAACCAAGAAGAATTGTAACAACCTGTAATATTTGGGGGTCTATGTTATTACCACTGTGATCAACATTTCAAAAAACAGTAGCTCACTTCTGGTAAAAAGGTTTTTGTTTGGCAGCCTGATAAAGGCATTTTCTCCTTGTCACAGGTTACTCTGTTATACTAATTGTATTCAGGTATGTGTATATATTTTAGGAGGTTTCTTTGCAATATGTTCTCATGTAACTTTTCAAAAGTCCTTTAATGGTATTTATGCTCTTACTAATCAATCTACAGTGCAATTTTAATCCCACCTAATAGTACATGAATCAGTATATTGCCCCTTTTTATTACTTTCTCTCCTCCCTACTTTGAGGACCACCACCACCCATACTCCCTTTCCACATTTACTTCATTCTATAGGATAACCATGTCAAACATTCAGATCCAAAATTTCAAAGGTATCATTCACATATGAAAGGAAATATATGACAATTGTCTTCCTGACTTCAGGTTTCCTCACATAGAATAACTGTGTTCTCCTTTAAGATTTATTACTTTTGTTTTATTAACAACTGGATAATATTCCATGCTACAATGTACACTTTGTTAGCTATTCTTCAGGTGATGGATACCTAAGTTTTATACATTTTGAGGCAACTGTGAAAAAAGTCAATATACATTGGTGAGCAAGTATCTCAATAATATGATGTAGAGACCTTGGTGTATGTACCCAGTGGAGATACAGATGAATCATGTGGTAACTAGACCTTTTGAATAAATATTTTCCATTGGTCTATCACCTTCCATTCTTAGAACATCATTTCTTATCAACAAGCCACTTGTGATAGAGGAAAGGTAAATGTGGAAAGTGCAATGGGAAGAATTAGTTTGGGAGAAAAATAAAAGGAATGAGTTTTGTTTAGTTTTGTTTTTATTGAAAGTTAAAATGAGATCAGGTTTTCCAGTTATATTCAGAGACCAGATCGAAGCATTTTATATGCTAACTAATAAATTTTAAGCGGGCAGTAGTGGAAGACAGTTTCATCACAACCATGTGCTACTTACAAAATTATGGCAAGTTGATGTTATTATATTAAAATTTAGATGGACAATACAAAGGAACAAGTAGTCAGAACACATGGTATGTTGATGACACTAAAATAATGGAAAACTAATGAACATGCTCCTCTCAAATACAAATCATATGTGTTGGTTAATTATGTGAGTATGTGTGGAAGTCACACAGACATCTGCAATACTGCAAAGTATCATACAACCTTGGATGGCAAATTCATGAAAACTACTTCAAAAGACTCCTTTCAATATATCTTCTTTTCTACTTTAGTTTCTCCCAACACCATTTCCAGTATGGTGGGGGAAAGAGACAGAAAGTTCTAGAATACTATTTGACTGATCCGTCACCTTCTCTTAATCTATCAACCAAATAAGCAAAGCATCTACATTTCAATTTTCACAGACCTAGCGCTTCATTCACCTAATAGCATGCCTTTGATACTAGATGAAGCCTTTTTTAAGCTTAAAACCACAGGCATGGTGATCATCAAATGTACCCAGATGAAAAAAAGCCACACTGTAACATAAGTCTTGAGGCTCTTGTGCGGGGCATGTATACTGCGTTATGTGAAAAGCTGCATAGCACTCGTGTCTGAGTGAGTAGCAGGATGCATCTAGAACGAAGTAGTAGAAAATTTGTTTTAGATAGGCAGTAAGCCACTCACTGCACGTTTTGTCATTTTGCTTGCAACATCTATTTAGACTACTTAAAATTATATATCTAAACCAACTTTATTACTATTGAAATCATGTCAAAAGCAATGGTGTTAATCAAAATTTAATGGGAAAAAATTTTTCACAGAAACAGAGAGAAGGTTTAGTTAAGATGCAATTAAAGACAAAGTAATAGTAGTAGATTAAGTCCCTGAGAGAATGAATGGGAGTTCTACTCTCCTTGTTTTCCTGACTTTGTTGTTGTTTTAGTGTGCAAACTTTTTTTGAGTTTATAAACATTTTATTTGGACTTTTTTCACGTATGTTTGAGTGATATTTTCTATAGTTTTCACTTAAGCTTTCCATTCCTCCCTCACTCCTCTCTTTCCTTCCAACCTTTCATTCTTTGTTCTTGTCTGGTTTTGCTGTAGGCATGCTACTGTCTGTGTAGTGGGGTAGCGCTGTTCCTTCCCTCCTAGTTTATGAACCAGTTTCAGGCTCATTGGCATTAGCTTTTCCTTAAGGTTTGGCAGATTTCAATAGTAAAACTTTTCGTTCCTAGGCTTTTTTGTTTTTTCTTATTGGTGAAGGTCATTTTATTACTGTTTCAGCCTGAATATTTATTATGACATTTATTTAACTTTTTTGTCTTTAATTGTGGAACATCATTTGTGTCTGTCAATGTATTTATTTCTTCCAGATTTTCCAGCTTTTTGCAATATAAGTTTTCAAATTATTTTCTACTGATCTTCTAGATTTATTTCATTTGAATCTTTTGTAATAGTCCCCTTTCATGTCTAATTTTTATTAATTTGGATATTTTCTCTTCCTCTTGGTTTAGTTGCTTAGGAGTTTGGCAAAATGCAGTGTGTGTTAATGAAGAACAAAATTCGTGTTAGAGTGAATCAGCGTATTATTCTTTTCAAAGATATTTTGTTTTAGAATTATTTTTGTTTACTTTACATCCCAGCTGCATCTCCCCCCTTCTTCTCCCCATCTGCCCCTCACCCTCATCAATCCTCCCTCCCATCATCCTGTCTTCTCTTTCTTCTAAGAAAAGGGGAGATCTCCCATTGAGATCAACCTGCCTTGACATATCAAGTTGCAGTAGGCCTAGGAATATTTTCTGCTACTATCTGGGATTTTTTTTTCTTGTCTCCATATACTCTAAATAACTAAGGGGCTATGTATCTCATAAGGGTGATAGTTTATTTCACCAACTTTCTTTCATTTTCATGTTTTACATGGTTTCTTTTCCATTAAATTGCTAGCTGATCTGTCATAGAATTATAGGATCATATAACACTGAAGGGTTTAAATTTAATACAGGAAAAGAAAATGACTTCCAGGCATGTTGGAGTCAACTTCTAACTCTATTGGATGTGATGAGATTTTTGATGGAAAGAAAAAACCATTGATACTCATGGTAATAGTTGACATCTTTTAGAATATACCACATTAAGTTTAAGGTTTAGTGATCTAGGTGATATCAGTCATAACAACATTTTAAATGAAGAATAGACAAAATTTACGATAATTATGCTGGATAGGAGTCATGGCATCATAGTTATCAGAAACACAGTGAATTTAATGATGAGACTAAGGAGGACTTTGAAGTTCTTGTTGAGAGAAAGAACAGGCAAGACAATTAGACAGTTTGATGTAAGTATTTTGTCCTGTTCAATGGATTTAGAGTTTGTTGGCTTTGTTTAATGTTGATTTATTTTTGTTTCGCATGCATGGGTAGTTTGCATCCCTTTTATGTATCAATTATGGAGGCCAGAAAAGGTAACAGATACCCAGGAACTAGAACTGTAAATGATTGTAAGCCGCTATGTGGTCTCTGGAGATCAAACTTGAGTCTGCAGGATAAGCACCAAGTCCTACAAAGAGCTGAAATATCTCCAGGCTGAATTGAGAGTTTGAGTGTATATTTTTGTCAGAATGACAAAGGCATACATGCCTCTGAGTTTTATATCTTGTCTTATACTGGTAATATTTGACAATGCATGATGTTCTTATTATATTTATAGTTCATCAGCCTTGTTGAATTGAGTGAAAACCTTGGTGCAAATTTAAAAACATTATTTAAGTATAGACAAAATCATATTAATTATATCATAGTCTTGTTTTTCTTAAGATGCTACTTAGCCAGCATGCAAAAATATTTCAAAACCCAAATGCAAGTGAATCTGGACTGCAAAAGCCTTTTTCTTAGAATTCAGTGACATCTGTTTTCTTACCTTTCATTCTGGAAAAACTTTAACATTGTAACTTGTTGAGACTGAATACATTCCTCTTGAGTCTGGTTTATCCACAAGAACAAAGGCTGCTAACCCCACTTCTCTAAAGAGGTAAACATTCCCTAAGTATACAGATGGATATTTAGCATTAGAGAAATATTCCCATGACCTATATCAGATACCAAACTGGACACAATATCTGTTATTTCTCATTTCCCAAGTCCTGCTTCTTATGAATGGCTAGCGACACATTTACTATGAAAAACGACCACAGATAAGTGCAAATGTCAAAGTGTGTTTGACTCTCTATGTAAGGCTCCAGTGGCTAGGCTTCTGGAGAAAGAACACAGCAAAGAGTATGCGCTCGAGAGAAAGTGGAGAAGATTTTTCATAGTGAAAATACAGACATTTGTTGAAGATGTGCTGTGTGACTAGTGGCCATCTCTTAAGTTATCAGCCTCTTAATGTAAAAGTATGGGAATGTTTTCCCACATCCATATTTTGTCTACTTCTCTTTTCTCTGTACATTTTGACCAAGACATACAATCCTAGACAAAGAACTATGGGCATCTGTAGATAGCAGGAGAGGTGGTCATTCCCAGAGGCTAGAGAAAGTAGTTATCCAATATCCAATGATCAGTCCTGAAAACATACACACAAATATAACATTATGTAGACTGATCAGGTTGTATTATCATATTTAGGAATATATGTATATATACTGATATATGTATGTATCATAACAGTAAAAGAGGTGATTAATTTAAAAGAGTTAGCTGGGTAAATAACAGGATTTGGATGAAAGAAAGGGAAAAAGAATGAGTATATTAAATCATATCGTATGTTACATTATATATATCAAACATAATTTGTTTGAAAAGTAGTAAACAATGTAGATTATTTTGCTGATCTGAATTAGGGTTATCAAAAGTTCATAGTTTTAGCTACTCAAATGTTTGTGGTGCCAAAAAGTCCACCATAGGAGAGCAAGTCTACAGCAAAGTCAAGATGTCCTAAACCCTCAACACCTTACCCTGACACCGGAAGCTTCCTCTCTAGGCCTTTATGTCCAGAAGCACGTAGCTTTGTAACTCCCACATAGGCCACCCTTAAGATAGTCAAACAGCCTGGAAGCCAGGTTACAGTTTAAAATTTCTCTCTTCTTATAGAGACTTGCCCAGCAAGCGCCTGGGATTCCTCTTCTTGCAAATGAAGCATTCCTGCACTTTGGCCCTAGCAAGTGATGTACACCACAAAAACTACTACTCATTCTCCAAGACACATATAGGCCTTGTCCATCCCCCCATCTCCTACCAAAAAGGAGAGCTTTTTTCACTGAAAACTATCTCCTGTGAAAGCTATTTCTCCCAAACCAACGCTGACCAAGGTGCTACCTAAATGATCTGTCCTGGATAAGCTTCACTCCCTCCCATCAAGCCCAGTGTGAAATGTGCCTGGATACCTGGAAGGGAGAAGTGACCAAAAGAGACATGTTTACAGGGTTATAAAAAAAAGGCTTGACAAACCTTTCATAAGCAAAGTGGTCTAAGAAACTCACCAGGTAAGCATAACTACACATGGTAATATTATAAAATTAAAGCTTCCCACTCATCTCCCAAAACAGGAAAACCTCCTCACATTGTTTAACTAGAGAATCTGTGGATGAAAGCCCTACAAAAACATACTAAAATCTGTACACCTAAAGCAGATAATCAAGAAGGAGGATTCTGGGTAAGATGCACAAACCTCATTCAGAAAGGCAAAGAGGATGGATATCAGAGGAGGGAGAAAACAGGGAACAGGACAAGAGCCTACCACAGAGGGCCCCTGAAAGCCTCTGCCCTCCAAGGTATTAAAGCAGATGTTAAGACTTATAGCCAAACTTTGAGTAGAGTGCAGGGAATCTTATGAAAGTAAGGGGAGATAGAAATACCTAGAGGGGACAGGAGCTCCACAAGCAGAGCAACAGAACCAAAAAATCTGGACACGGGTGTTTTCTGGGACTGGGAACAGGACAGGAGCCTACCACAGAGGGCCTCTGAAAGACTCTGCCCAGAAGGGTATTGAAGCAGGTGCTGAGACTCATAGCCAAACTTTGGGCAGAGTTCAGGGAATCTTATGAAAGAAGGGGAGATAGAAAGACCTGAAGGGGCTCCACAAAGAGGCTGACAGAGCCAAAACTCTCTGGGCCCAGGGGGGCCTGCAGCACTTGATGAATCAACCAAGGACCGTGTAGGGAGAGGACCTCGAACCACTGCTAAGATGTAGCCCAGCTCATCTTAGGACAGCTCAGTCTCCATGTGGGTTCCCTAGTAAGGGGAGCAGGGGTAGTCCCCGGCACGAATTTGGTTGCCTGTTCTTTGATCACCTTCCCCTAGGCAATAGAGAAAGAGGATCCAGACAGTCCTGATGAGGCCTGGTAGGCTAGGTTAGATAGTAGGGGAGGAGGACCTCCCCTATCAGCGGACTAGGGGAGGTGCATACGGGGTGGAAGGGGAGGAAGGGTGGGACCAGGAGGAGCTGAGGGAGGGGGATACAAGGTGAACAAATTGTGATAGATAATAATAATAATATTAAAAAAGGAAAATCACTCTTAATTTTTAAAAGTGTTATTAAAACACGGCTACATTCACTTATTAGCCTATTGTGAACATCATGCTGCAACAGTGAGGTTGTCTGTGCTTCACAGTTTATGCTCCAGAAATTTTGTTTGCCCGCATCAGATAATATTTATAGATTATTAACTCATTAAAGGAGAAAATTATCTTTCTGTGAAAGGGTAAGAATTAGGAAAGCTCTAAGCAAACCGAGGGTGGAGACTCACTTCATTGGCATTATTAGCACTTATGATATGTCTTCATAAATATATATGGACATATATATATGTGTGTGTGTGTGTGTCATATATATGTGTATGTTTCCCGTACATGAGTGACTGGTTTATTGACTCATCTTGAACATCAAGGGAAAAGGGTTTTACACACATAATTCATATATGAGAGAGACTCATTCCACAAATTCTGTGACTTTAGAAAACCCTGACTAATACACACAATAAAGAGCAATAAATGGACACTAATGTGACTAATATGGTTACAATGTTACTGGTCTAGAGTCAAATTGTCTTTGAGAATCTTTGGCCACTTCTTGCTGTTTACTCTGTGAATTAGTCAGAATTCTCACAGAACTTGTGGAATGAATCTGTCTCTCACTCCATATATATATATATATATATATATATATGCATATATAATAACACGCACATATACATATAGTAACATTCCAATGTCTTCACACCTGTGAAGTTGTAATTAGATAGTCTTGCTGACATTTTAATGGGTTTTGTAGTTACTTTGAGTTCATTTGTTTATAAAATTTTGAACATGTAAGATATACAATGTTTTCATATTTTTTTATTGCTTTTCCCTATGTGAGTGACTGATTGGTTTATTGACTCGCCTTGCACATTAAGATACCAAGATTTTATCTCTAAAAATTCCCATTGTGAGGACCACAACGGATCAAAGTTTACAAAAGCTCCTTTCTGTTTTATAGTGACGTATATCGTTGTGGTTCAGAGTTTTTCTTTGAGTTGTCACTGACTATGAAATTGCAGAGGGTCTGATTCAAATAAACTCCACTTAGATTATTCTGTAAGTTTTTAAAATTTTTTCCTTTTTTGCATCATCATCATCATCATTATTATTTATTCACTTTGTATACTGGCTATAATCCCCTCCCTCATCTCCTCCAGGTCTCACCCTCCCCCCCTTCCCCCACTATATCCCTCCCATACTCACTGAGAGGGGAGGTCCTCCTCCCCTACTATCTTACCCTAGCCTATCGGGTATCATCAGGACTGTCTGGATCCTCTTTCTCTGTGGCCTAGTAAGGCCACCCTGCCAGAGGAAGGTGACCAAAGAGCAGGCAACAAAGTTCATGTCAGTGACTGCCCCTGCTCCTTTTACTAGAGCACCCACAGAAGGACTGAGCAGCTCGTGCGCTACATCTGAGCAGGGGGTCAAGAACCATGCATGGAGAGGACATAGATTGTTTAAGGTTTTAATGTTAAAGACAGACATTCACTTTCATTCTCTCCACTAATAATGAAATGAAGATGTGTTCCTTAAATCTTATTGATTTTGTTGTTTGGATTCTATTGCTGAGTAGTACTCACAGCACATAATACAAGAAGCTTAAAGCTATTTTGAGATATTTCCCAGCCTAAGAGCATATTCTATCTAGGTAATGTGAACAAAAATAAAAAGAAGGTATTTTTCACATATAATGTATTTTGATACTTGTCCTCCCTCGACTCCTTCCAGATGCTTCGGCTTAGTATTATTATTCTATTTCTATTATTCTAGATCTCTTATCTTGCCAAAATATTAAATAAATAATAAAATAATGTCAAAACAAATAACAAAGCAAACAATAGCACCAAAGATACAGAAAAAAGAAATCTACTTTTTATTGTGCAGCTACTTATGGGCATGAGGCCTACCATGGGGTGTGGTTGATACACCTATACACACCATTTGTAAAATGGGTTCTCCCTTGCCAACAGGTATTCATGGCAAGTAGATTTTTAGTTGAACAGAGGTTTTTGCATTCATTTTCCCTCCTCTGTGCTAATATTTTGTCTGGTTTGCATAGCAAAGATCTTGCTCATGCTGCCTTCCCAAGACCCTGTGAGTCTACGTGTGCATCGAAAGTCTGTGTCTTCATGAAACAGTTTCCTTGGAGTTATCCAAAACCTCAAGCTGTTAAAATTGCCTGCATTTCCACACAGATTCCTGAGCCTTTAGTGGAAGTGTTTAATAAATACTTCCCACATTGGACTGAGTGCTCCAATCTCTCTCAGTACCTACAATCTACACAATTATGAATGTTATCTGTGTTATCATTGTCTAATGTGAGAAAAGCTTCTCTGATAACAGTCAAGGATGCACTGGCCTGTGGGTACAGCATATGATATTAGAGACATTTAATTGCTCTGTTCAAAGAACTCTTTTCAGGGTTCTTTAACTGCATATTAAACAAATTTTGGAGTGATGAAATATTAAACAATCATAGGTTAGAGATTATTCCTTTGAAGTAGCAGACATAAACATTCTGAGACCCCAAGTTAATTTAACTTTTGTAGTGATTTAACAAGATGGAATAATCAAGTAATTTGGCAGGACAAAAAACATAAATATTCAACAGAAAATAATAGATGATAGAGAGTATCAAATTCATGTGTACAATGACTATATATATGTATATATGGGCATGTATTTGTTTATATTTATATATTAATAAATAGCCATAGAAACAATAATGTACTTTTACATACTTTATGTACATAAATATATTTATACATGCTTATTTTTAAAGTAGTTTTAGGAATATTCTTGAATAGTCAATAGAATGTGAGGAGAAATTTATATCATTAGGCAGAAGCTCATGCTCTTTGATCACTCTAGAATAAAGTATCACTTCCATGTACATGTGCTCACCTGAGAATACCAGCAATCACTGAAGACTGCATTGTCATGGGTTCCCCAGATATCTTTTTAAATTAGAATCTCAGTGAGACACTTTGTCTGCTCACATCTTGAATTAGCAAGATTCAACTCTGTTACTGACATGGATAATCACATCCCTCTTGAATCAGAAATTATCCATGTAAGAATTGAATTTTTTTTGACCATCAACAGCAGCATCAGGAGCAGAAATGAGCAGAAGAAAGAGCCACAACTCTTGGAGCTCTGCTGTTTTTATACTCTCTCTAGAGCCCCCAGAATTAAAGAACCTTCAGATGGAAGAATCACGCCCCCGCCAGAGCATGCATGAGGCAAATTGTCTGCAGCTGTGGACAATCTGAAGCAGCTTAATATCCCACACCTGGGATTAAAACAAAAACATGTTTACATAACATAACTGTTTAAAGCCACCAAAATTCTCACTACAATAACCAGATTATAGACCTTAACCTTTAGAAAAACAACACTGAGGTACACCAAAACCAGAAGAATGTCCTGCCCCACAGAGAGAGGCAGCGAATTAGAGAGAGAGACAAAGAGACAGAGAAGCAAAGATACACAGAAAATGAATATCAAATCATAGGTTAAATAAATGAAATATAAAATGAACAAAATATGATAAGAGCTTTAAGCTGTAAGTTACTGTTCCCAACTATCTCATTTTTTCAATGTATAAGAAAATCATTTCTAATTTATTTTTAATTTATGTATTTACTTTACATCCTGATCATAGCCCACTCTCTCCCCCAGCCTCTGCCTCTCACCCTCTTCACGCTAATCCCCTTTCCCTTGTCCTCAAAAAAAACAGCCCCCTCTACCAACCCACCCCAGTGCATCAATTCCCCTCAGGACTGCGCTCTTCCTCCTCCACTATGGCCAGGCAAGGCAGCTTGGCTAGGGCAAAGTGATTGAAAGCAGGCAGGAGGGTCCATGTCATAGAAAGCACCTGTTCAACTTACTAGGAACCCACATGAAGATCAGACTGCTCAATGGTTCCATATGTATATGGGGCCTATGTCTAGTCCATGTGTGCTCTTTGGTTGGTTCTATCTCTGCAAGGGATAGAACATGGGTCTAGGTTAGTTGACTCTGTTGATTTTCTTGCAGTGTTCTACTCTCCTCCAGGTCCTTATCTCCTTTCCTCCCACTCATCCACAAGACTCCCCAAGTTCCTCTTGATTCTTGGCTGTGAGCTCTCAGCATCTGATTTGATCAACTGCTGGTGGATGGGGCCTCTCAGAGAATGGTTAGTCTTCTGTCTGTAAACACAGCAGAGTATCCATAATGGACTCAGTGGCTGGCTCTCTACCATGGGTTGGGTGTCAGGTTGGGCCAGGCATTGGTTGGTCATTCTGTCAGTCTCTACTTTATCTTTAGCTCTATCCATCTTGTAGGTAGGGTAAATTTTGATTTGAAGGTTTTGTAGCTAGATTGGTGTTCTCCTCCCACTATTATAAGTCCTGCCTGGCTAGAAGGTGACCTCCTCAAGTCTTGTGTACCCTGTTGCTAGGAGTCTCAGAGACATCCCCGTATCCTCCCTGTAGCCTATACTGTGGCAGGTCTCCAGCTTGTCTCAGTAATGCCCACATCTTCAGTTTCCCTTTTCTTTCCAGGCCCTCAACTCCTCCCCCCCACCCCCCTCCCACCACCACCAAGGATGAAAGCTCCTCGCAAGGCTCAGGCCCCAGCAGACATAGCTGCTGAGTCTGCTGTTCCTGCAGAGGCCAGGATCTCAGCCCCCGCTACAGGCCGTGTGCTCCATGCTGGGATAGAGAGCATGAGGGTCTGGAGGTGCCCTACATTGACAGCTATTGCGAAAAAAATGGACTCTGACAGTGGCAGTTGCAGGTGAGGCCGTGGGGCCAATCCTGTTGCAGGCTAGGGGGCAGGAAATCCTTGATAGCTCCAAGTGGTGCAGGCTCCCAGTGGGTTGCTGCCAATGAGAAGTGCACCCTAACGTGCATATAAAAGCAGTTTCTCCATTAAAATTTAAAATCACTCAACTAAAGTCCCAGTTTCCAAACAGTATGCTAACCACTACCATAGGAAGGCTTCTAGTTAACACATGCATTTCATATTAGCTACACAGAACCAAGTCACAAGGCAAGAAAAAACCTCTATGGTTTGACACTATTTTACAGAATCTGGATTCCCCAGCATTGCCTAAAAATTAAACTCCTTAAGGGAACAAGGAAAAACATGTAAGACTGGACTCTGTCAATGTCACTAGATCTTCTCAATTAGACACTTGCTTCAATTGTACCATTAGTTGCCCCTGCTCTCACTAAGCCATTTCCTCAGTAAGAACAGGTCAAAGGGGATAGTCTGTGAGTGCCATCCAAACTTTATGGTCTCTGTGTACTTAGTTACTTTCTTTCCATAGCATAGTTTTGCTTCTGTTGCAGCAGTTCACTGATAGCTGTGGCCTACAATTTGTGAATTCTCTAAATAGCTCGGAGACCAAGTATGATGTTACATATGCCCCAACATGTGCCCGAGCCTCTGAGATCCTGTGGCTTCCAAAATATTTCATCAGATTAAGCAAACATGACCATGTTCTTAAATACATAAGAAGGTACCGTAAAATTTATGAGATCTGGAGTCCTGCTATCTTATTGCCAAATTCTAATCCTGGGGCTCTTCCCTAACATTTCTTCGCAGATACAAAAGATCTTATCCTTTTTTAAAAAATTTATTTATTATTTATACAACATTCTGCCTACATGCCAGATCTTACTAGAGATGATTGTGAACCACCCTGTGGTTGCTGGGAATTGAACTCAGGACGTTTGGAAGAACAGCGAGTGTTCTTAACCTCTGAGTTATCGCTCCAGCCCTAAGATCTTACTCTTAATTCTCCAGAGGACCCACAATATAACCTACTTTATTGACGGCACATAAGGCTTTAAAGGAAAAAATTTCATTTCACACATGAATATTACTTCAAACCCTTTATTGCTTGGACATCCTATGAAATTTTACAGAAGTATCTGCCTGGTCCAGCAAGAGACCACTGTATCTACGCTCCCCCATCAGAAACAATATGCTGAAGAGTGAAAGAATATGTAGTTAACTTAGAAAGAGAACCACTAAGTCATTGCTTCTGTGAACAAAAAACAAGGGAATGGATTTCCTAACTAGTCCCTCTCATGGATCTGGTAAACAATATGGATAATTTTTTCTATTATTGGTTTCTTATTCAGCTTTCTTGTTTGATTGGCATGTTTTAGTGTACATACCATGTCTTTGAAATGCTATCGGGTCAGTGACAGTAAATGTTACTAGCATTAACATCAGGGTAAATCTAACACCAGTGACATTATATGGATCAACAAGTGATGTAATATCCTGATACTTAACATCTCAAATTAGCTATACCTTCCCTTCTCTTAATCCCTCTCTGGCATTCTATACTTTACTGTCCTACTACACAAGTACAAAGATAGATAATCACTGACAACTCGAGCTCTCCTCATATGTTCACTAAGTTCTGAAGAAGCTCCAAACATGATCTTAGTCCCTTGGAAATGTTTAGACTTTGCCAGTCTGTCAGAGGAAAATGAAGGTCCCAAATTTCTAAACTTAACATCTTACAATCTGACCTAGGAATTTGAGAGATGCTTTATTCAAACCATTAGAGCCCTACTTTTTTAGGTATGTATGTATCCATTTTACATCCTGACCACAGCCCTCCTCCTTCTTTTCCTCAAGTCCCACTCTCACAACAATCTTCCATTCTTCTCCTTCTCTAAGGAGAAGGGAAGGGCTGAGATGGGTACCTAACATATCAAGTGGCAGCAGAACTAAATGAAGCCTAACTCTTCATGACCATGAAAACTTCACTCAAACTGATAATGTTCTAGAAACATAAATGTTATAATAAAACTTACTTCCTAACAAGTGAACTATCCACTTCTCTATTCAAATAGAAGAACACACAAACACCAAAGAAGATAAGACTAAAGTACTTCATTAATCTGTAATTAATGGATTTTATTTCCACAGATAGGGATAGGCAGTTCCCATTTGAGAACATGACAGTTGTGTTTTTATTCCTTCTACACTGTGTAATATTTATTGAAACTATTACTTATATTCAAGTCTCAGGCTTTAACCTGTGCTGCCTGTGCTTCTTGGTCTGGGCATGACAAATGACAAATAGATAACAAAAAATTAGGCACATGTATAGCAAAAGAACATACATAGAACTACATAAGGACACAAAACACAGCACAAAAATTTTAAAATAGATTTTATCTCTCTCTCTCTCTCTCTCTCTCTCTCTCTCTATATATATATATATATATATATATGTTAATATTGTCAATCAGGAAACTCATACTTTCATGGAAAAAGCTTTAAAAAGGTAAAACACTGAATGCAAAGAAACAATACCAGAATCAGTATTTTTAGATATCTCAGAAATGGCATCCTTTGCAGATAGCACTTCTCTAAATGTGTTGGTTTGAACACCCTCGGAAACAAACTGACTTGTTAATGGGTTTCTAGCTCTGTTGCTTTCTTAGTTTTACTTATCTATTGACATATTTTCTTCCTTCAAATCACCCAATCTGTGACATTAAAAATCAGTTCCCATAGATCATTCAAGGAAAGATAACTACATTAATCAAGTACTCGATGAGTATCTAATGAACTCTTGATCTGTAACTGAAGGCTTTTCAGTTTCTGAAATAATGACTGTTGTAAAAGACTGTTAATATTTCCCATTGATATATCTTCTGGTAATGCTGCTGTTAATCCTAAGCAGCTGTATAACCAAATCACCACACAGAGATGGGGTTTATTTAGTTAACCTAGAACACAATGCTGGGTAATAGTTACTCCCTCCTAAACCTCCAAGCCCTCACAGTTTCCTAACATTTAGATTTCCCACATTATACTTGCTTTTTGTGATATATTAGGTCCAGTCCATCTCTCCACCTCATTCCATGATCTCTCCTCCAGCTCTGCCTTCTCCTAGCTCTCCTCGCCCTCTCTCCTCCTACTCATTTCCTGTCCTCTGGCTCCTCCCAGCTCAACATTGTGTCTAGTTGCTTTATTTTGTTTACACAGAGTTGCGACAGGATGCTTACAATAAATATCACAATACAATATCCGGATTGAAACAAGGTGGGGGAAGAAGTCAGCATTTGAATGAACAAGGGTAAGGTATACATTCCAAAGGAACATTATACCAACAAATAACTCTTAATTTTTATGAATAAATGCCTTGGCCAAATCTTGGGCTTGTTGTCTAACTATCTTGTAACTTATATAACCTATTTATTCTATTATATGTGTGCAACAATGCTGGTTACTTCTCCTCAGTTTGATGTATCATACTGAACCTCTAACTCCCAGAGTTCTGTCTCTCTATCCTGGAACTCCCAACTTCTACTTCCTGCCTTTTGCTAATAGAGCATCAGCTTTTTATTGATAGATGATGCTTCCATACAATGCTCAAGAATTCATTCTATATTGCTCTTTTCAATAAACTTGTTCTGCCATTTGCTATGGTACCCTAGAATCTCTTAATAATTGTTATTGTATACAGGCATCTGGACTCCGATTCTAAATCATATAGGTCTCCTCAATCAACTGTTAGTGGATCAAAATCACTGTATACATTTAAGCTACTTAAAAGCCCAATTACTATGCTTTTAGGCCAGTAACATTCATGAAAGATACAGAAAAATGCATTCTTTGCTGTTTGGAGACCTTCATGTGTCCTTCAAGGACAAAACTATGGAAATGAAGGAGCTCTGGAAAAATGTGGTTCAGTGGGGAAATCCTGTGGCTCAATGGGCAGGTTTGAAAATAAAAAGCTTAGGGCCCCACACAGAAACCAGAAGGTGGTCCCTACTTTGGCCAGCCCATGCAGCACTGTTTCCCAGCTGGAAGTTCAAGTACAACATCATGCCCTGTAGCCACTTACTGCAGAGGCTCATGATATTGCCCAGCCTCTGTGCTACTCTAAGAACTTCTGGCTGTGTCAGGAATCTCTATTGTCCATCTCCCCTGATATTACAGCATTGGAGAAATTGAGGAAAGTTTTTCCTGTCTGTTTTGAACGCATATTTGTTTCTGACTGGTACTGAATGTGTAAGCTTACTCTGTTGTTTATTTCTCTTGCTGTCAGCCTCCTGGACTCAGAATTTACCTCTGGTCTTTCTGGATATTGAATATCCAAGGTTTCAAATACATTTGGATATTGATGATATTAAAGTTGCTTTGTGCTGTCATATTTTATTGAAAGTCTAGCTTAAGCTCACTTATGGCTCACTTTTCCCCCCTTTATTTATTTTCTTGCACCCCAATCAGAGCTTTCCCATTGTCTTTTCTTCCTAGTCCCTTCCTCTCAATTCCTCTTCCCCTATGCCCCCTCACTTTATCCTCACAGAAGGGGAGACCACCCATGGATATCAACCTGCCTTGGCATATCAAGGTGTAGTTGGACTGGGCTCATCTTCTATTGAGGCTACACAAGGCTCTTGTGGCTCACATTTTATTCAGATCCAGGCATGCTTTTAGAGCCTTTCTGTCCAGAGAGAGAGAGGGAAAGAAAAAGAAAGCAAAACAACTACAAGAATTATGGGTTTATTAGTTTTTTGGGTATAGTAAAAAAAAATCTAATGTTTGTAACAAAAGTTAACCTAAAACTCATAATATGGAGTTGATAATTAAAAGTTTGTGCATAGGTAAGTTTTAAGGAACCATGAGATACAATTCCATTTTTGGATATAAGAAACACATGGGTTGACATCTTTAGGCATTTCCATGGCTGGTTGCCTCTTTTTTCCTGGAGTTGAAGAGGGTGGATGTCATACGCCTTCACTAACATCTTGATTAAAGGCAGCCATGGTGCTGCAGCCATATTTGCAAGGGTTGGAAACTGCTAACCAAGTAGTGTAGACAAACCAAAGAGACAGCAGGTTTGCAAACATGCATTTAAATTGGGGTGAGATTTTTAATCTATCTATCTATCATCCATCATTTAGTTATTTTACATTCTGACCACAGCTTCCTCTTCCGCCAGTCTTTCCTTCTCCCCTGTCTTCTCCTCCCTCCATCACTACTCTTCAGATGTTTCTATTCAGAAAAGGCATATCAAGTTTCAATAAGATTGGGTACTTCTCTATTTAAGGTAGACAAGTCAACCCAGTGGGAAGAAAATAAGCAGGTCTCAAAAGCAGTCAGAAGAGTCAGAGATAGCTCCTGTTCCCAGTGTTAGGAGTTTTATGAGAATGCCAAGCTCAACAAATACCTAACATTTATGTAACATATACGCAGAGGGCCTAAGTCTGCCCCATGCTGCTTTCATTGTTGGTCGTTCAGTCTGTGGGAGACTCTATGAGCCCAGGTTAGTTGATACTGTGTTTTATTTTTGTAGTGTGCTGGGCATCTATGGCTCCTAAAACCTTATAACTCTTCCACAGGGGCCCCCAAGCGCCACCTAATATTTACTGTGGGTGTTTACATTTATTTCCATCAGTGGCTCTTTAAAGTCTCTCTGATGACAGGTGGAGTAGGCACCAATCTACAAGTATAGCAGGATATCATCAGGAATCATTTTATTTACCTTTACTTTTTGCCAGTAGCATTTGGTTCTATCCAAGGCTCTGGGGTATTCAGCCTCTGGTTCCTGGTCCTCTGATGAGAGGAGATGGGTCTTTCAGGATCCATATCCTCCATTACTGAGTCTTACCTAGGTTTACTCTCAAATTCCTGGGAATTTCAATTGCACTAGTTTTCTAGCTCTTTGTAGTGATGGACTCCTCATTCCAGTTGTATCTCCCAATATTGCACCTTCCATCCTCCCCCAAACTTATCCTTCTTGGTCACATCTCAATACCCTACCAAAACCCTTTGTCATCCACCAATGCGATCTATTCTATTCGCCATTTACAATGAGAAGAATGCATACCTCCTTGAGCTCTCTTTTTTCTTAGCCTTCCTTTGTGTGTGGATTGTAGCAGGGTTATCCTTTACATTATAGCTAATGTTCATTTATAAGTGAGTACCTACCATGTTTGTCTTTCCGGATATGTGTTATCTCACTATGGATGACTTTCTTGTAGTTCCATTGATTTTCCTGCAAGTTTCATAATGTCATTATTTTTAACAGTAGAGTAATACAACTTTGCATAAATGTACCATGTTTTTCTTTGGTTGATGGATATCTAGGTTGTTTAAATTTTCTACCTATTATTTAGTAAAGCTACTGTGAACATAGCAGATCTATGTTCTTTATAGATGTTGAACAATTCTTTAAGTGATTCTCAGTCTTGAGAATTCTGTTTTTATCTATACCCCCATTTACGTGTAATATTTGGTTTATTATGACTAGTTTCTTTTGACTTCATATATTTTGGATATTGGTCCTTTGTCAGATGTGGGATTGTTGAAGATGTTTTTCCATTCTGTAGTGTATCGATTGTCCTATTGATGGTGCTCTTTGTTTTACAGAAGCCTTTATGTTTCAGGAATCCCATTTATTAATTTTTTATCTTAGTGCTTCCACTATTGGTGTTATGTTCAAGGAGTTGTCTCCTGTGTCAATTTATTCAAGGCTATTTTCTCCACTTTCTCTTCTCTCAGGTATAGTGTGTCAGGTTTTATGTTGAGGTCTTTTATTCACTTGGATTTGAGTTTGGTGCAGAGTGATACGCACTTATTTGCTTTCTTCTACATGCAGACATTTAGTTAGACTAACAGCATTTGTTGAGGATGCTTTCTTTTTTGTCTTTTTTTTCCCCTTCCACCATTTTATTCTTTCTTTATTCAACGCATTATCCTCTTATTCTTCCCATCACCTCCAGCCCTTTACAATGCTTATCTTCCTTGTAATGGATTTTATACGCCTTTACCCACAATTTTACACACCTCCCTACACTTCTG
>CM053753.1:39212815-39229343 GCA_028658305.1 Pachyuromys duprasi | reverse complement strand
CAAGTCCACTGATAGGGGAGGACCTCCTCCCCTTCCATCTAACTCTAGTTTATCAGGTCTCTTCAGGACTGGCTGCAATGTCCTCTTCAGTGGCCTAGCAAGGCTGCTCCTCCCTCGTGTGGGGGGAGGGGGGGAGGTCGAAGAGCCAGCCATTGAGTTCATGTCCAAACTAGTCCCTGTTCCCCTTACTAGTGTACTCACTTGGGTATTGAGCTACCATTTGCTACATACAAGCAGGGGTTCTAGGTTATATCCATACATGGTCCTTGGTTGGAGAAACAGTCTCATAGAAGACCCCTGTGCCCTGATATATTTGGTCCTTGAGGAGCTCCTGTCCTCTCCAGGTCATACTAACTCCCCCTTCTTTCATATGATTCCCTGCACTCTGCCAAAGGGTTGGTTATGTTTCTTAATATTTGCTTTGATACCCTGCTAGGTAGAGTCTTTCCGAGGCCCTCTGTGGCAGGCTTTTGTCCTGCTACTTGTTTTCTCCTACATCAATGTCCATCCCATTTGACTTTCTAAGTGAGAATTAATCCTCTTACCCCAGGTTGTTTATTTTCTTTAGGTGTATAGATTTCAGTATGTTTATCCTATCTTATAGGTCTGTATAAGTGAGTATATACCATGTGCATCTTTCTGCTTTTGGGATACCTCACTCAGGATGATTGTTTCCAGGTCTTTATAGATTCTAATTCTGTTTTCATACTTTGCACCATTTCCTTCATCTGATTGAAGGTGGCTCCTATTTTTGTATTTGTTTCCTCTCTATATGTTTCTAATTGTTCCTCTATGTGGGCCATTATATTCTTTTGAATTTCTTTGAGAGCTTTGTTCGTTTCCTCTTTTTGTTCCTGAATTAACTGGATAATCATAGCTTTAAATTCATTTTCCTGAGTTTCTGCTGAATTAAAATATCCATTAGTTTTCGGTGTTTCTGGTGGTGCCATGTGTCCTGATTTTTGTTGGGTGAATTCTTTCGTCGACCTTTCATCATTGCTTATATATAATCTTCACTGTTTCTTCCTCAAGTCCGACCTTTGGACTGGAACCATCTTACTCTGGTGTCTGTAGAATTCTTCAGGAAGATCAGTGGGGGCCAGCGGTTTGAGAGTGTGTGTTGTTGCTTCAGTAGTTCCTGTGGGAGAAGAAGTCACTGGTGCAGAATTGTAAGTGTGTGTGTGTGTGTGTGTGCACGTGGACACTGGTGCAGGGATGTTTGTCGTGAAGGGGAGTGCTAGGGTGTGTAGCTGCTTGGGATATATGGTTTGGGAGCAAGCGCAAGAGGGGGTGTGGATGCTAGCGCAGTTAGCAAGCACAGATTGCGGGCATAAGGTGCCTGTGCAGGTTTCCTGAATACCCGGTGGTCTGCAGTCTGACGCTGGGTCAGCAGGCTGGACTCTGAGGTCTGCGGCTGGTGCTGTGGGCAGGATACGTATTCTATTGTGGACTCTCTGAGCCTGGCCCTGAGTTCTGCACTGGAAGCTGTGAACCTGGCAGGCTGCACTCTGTTCCCTGAGTTGGGAAGTGCCATCTGCTTCCTTAGCAGCTATCCCCTCAAACAAGGCTGTGGGGGCATGCTGGAGATCTGTGTTTGGAATGTGCAGCCTGTGCTCCTTGCAAGTTGCTGTGTGCACTGCGGGCTGCTTCCTCTGCTTCTCCACTGGTTGGGGTACCTCTGATGCTGCTTTCCTGCTGGCTGTGGTATCTCTTCCCCCCCCCCCCTCTGCTGCAGGCTTGGCTGCTTCTGCCCGTTGGGAGGAAGTGCCTGGGAATCGATTCCCCAGGAAAAGTCCATGGAAATGACCGAGGTTGACCTGTGTCCTATTGGACTCAGATCAGGTTTTGTGCCCCTTCACCCCCGGCTCCTCGTATGGTTGTTTTGGGTTCCACAGCCCCTCGATTCACCAATTTGGGGACAGAGAAACCCAGTGCTCTGGGTCGCACAGATCTGTCCGTGACGGATATCTGGTGCTCAGCAGGTCTCTGGGCTGGCAGCATGAGCGCCCGCTGATGTAGGGAACCTTTTCCAGGGAGATCCTGGGTACCCTAACTCAGTCCCTGTTTGCTTCCTTCCCTGTGGGTTTTTCTCCCGACCGGGCACCCCAGGCTCTGATGTTCTGGGGCACACAGTTCTTTTGTGACGGAGAGTTGGGCGCACAGCACGTCTCTGTGCTCAGAGGTAGAGCCTAGTTCAGAGATGGCGTGTGTGAGCCCACCATTCTGAGAGATCTTTTCCCTGGGAAGGCTGGGTGACCTAGGTCAGTCCTGTCTCCTTCCTTCCCTGTGGGTTTTTCTCACGACTGGGACTCCCAGACTCTTGTGTTTTTTGTACCCACCGTTTAGCCTGGGAAGGTGATCAGGACACACAGGCATGTGATTCTGGTCTGTCATCAGACCGAGTGCCTGTGTGACCAGTGATCTCTTCCGGGTTTTGGCTGGGTGTCCCGGGAGTGGACCAGATCGGTTCCCGCATCTTGGGGCTTCCTCTCACCTGGGAAACAGGATCGCTGTTGTTTTAGGGCCCACAGTTCAGTCCCTTGGTCGCTGAAAACAACTGAAAATGTTCTGCAGCTCAGAAGCAGCGTCCTCCTGGCGCTGCCATCTTGTCCCGCCCCACTTTCTTTTTTTTCTTGATTGTATAATTTTGAATTTATTGTCAAAAATCAAGTGTTCGTAGATGTTTGGATTTATTTCTGAGTCTTCAACACTGATCAACCTGTCTGTTTTCCTGCAATACCGTGTGGCTTTTATTACTATTGTTCTATAGTAAACTTTGAAATCATGAATGGTGATACCATCAGAAGATTATTTTTATTGCCAGATGACTAAGAGCCAGAAGAGCAGAACAACATACAGGGCCAGGACAACAGGCCATTACCAGAGCCCAGCCAGAAAGCTTTCAACAGAAAGCTCTGTATGTTCCAGCATATCTGAAGGACAAGAAAATGACTATAAATCCAATTAAATGAAGATTACAGGGTCCTTTAAAGATTAAATGAATAAACCTCTTAAAGAAATCTAGAAAAATACAATCAGGCAGAGGAAAATGTATAAAACTGTTTATGCCCTGAACAAGGAAATAGAAGAAAAAAAAAAAAAAGAAAAGGAACCTCAAACTGAGAGAATCCTGGAAATTGAAAATATTTGTAAGCAAACTGAAATTACCACTGCACGCATCACAACAAAATACAGGAGATGGGAGAGACACTCAGGAATAGCTGAAAGAGAAGAAATTGATACATCAGTGAAAGAAAATGTTATATCTAAAAAGTTCCTGACACAAAACATCCAGGAAATATGTGATACCATGAAAAGTTTAAACAGAAGAATAATAAGAATAGAAGAAGATTGTTAGCCAGAAAAGATTTTTTCCAAAGTTATAGATGAAAATTTCCCTATCCTAAAGAAACAAATGACTACGAACATACAAAAATATTAGAGAATACCAAATGGAATAGAACAGAAAATGAAGTCAACCTGCTACATAACAATCAAAGCCCTAAATGAACAGAATAAAGAAAGAACACTAAAAGCTACATGGGGGCGGGGGAGCCATTTAACAACAACAATAAAAACGGATTTAATAGAATTACACCGGCATCTCAACAAAGACTCTAAAAGCTAGACTGTGCTCAGCAAAACATTCAATCAATGTAGACACAGAAATTCCACGACAAAACCTAATTTAAACAATATCTATCCAAAAATCAAGACCTACAGAAAATATTAGAAGGAAAACTCCAATAGAACTACAAGAAAACAGAGGAAATAAATAATTTCACACCAGCAAAATAGAAAAAAAGCAAACACACAAATAAACACTACCACCACCAACATCAAATAACAGAAATTAACAATCACTGGTCATTAATATTTCTCAACATCCATGGAATCGATGTTCTAATAAAAAAGACATAGACTACCAGGATGGATAAAAAACAGGATCCATCTTTCTGCCACATATAAGAAACACACCTCAACATCAAATTTAAATATCACCTTCTTAAAGAAGATTTACCAAGCAAATGGCTCTAAGAGCAAGCTGATGTAGACATTATAATATCTAACAAAATAGATTTGTAACCAAATTAATCAGAAGAGATGAAGACTTCTATTCATTAAAGGATAAATACACCAAGATGACTTCTCAATTCTGAACATCTATTCCCCAAATGCAAGGGCACCTACATTCATAAAAGAAACATTACTAAAGCTTATACAACACGAGCCCAACATATTAATAGTGCCCCACTCTCACCAATGGGTAGGTAATCCAGAAGGAAACTAAACAAAGAAATAATGGAACTAATATATTATGCATCAATTTGACCTAAAAGATATTCACAGATTATTTCACCTAAACACAAAAGAGCATACCTTCTCCTCAGCATTTCACAGAACTACCTACAAATTTTACCAGATACCTGGTCACAAAGCATGTCTCGTCAGATAAAAGAAACATAGGGATTCTTGGGACAGCATTATCAACACTGAAGCCCCAGCTCTGCAAGTTTACCAGTGAAGTCGAGGCAAACAACTCCTGGAGTCCAGACAGATCTGAATACCAGAACGACAGCATGACAGGACTATAGACCACTGAGGAATTCAGGAAATCGGCACAGGTGCATTGTACCCACAAACTGCACCCAAAAACTGCAAACACAAACAGTGCTAGCATTGGCACCCCCTCCTGCACTTGCACCCCCCCCCCACATTCCAAGTATCTACGCTCTCTAGCACTCTCTCCTTCAAGACACACTTCTACTTGCACGGGCACACTTGCTCCACAATTGTGATTCTGTGCCAGTGGCTCTTCTTCCCATAGGTACAGCTGAAACAGCATACTCTCAAACCAGTGGACCTCTCTCATCTTCCTGAAGAATACTACAGACACCAAAGAAAGATGGACCCAGACCAACAAAGCTCTCAAAGAAATAGCCACACAAATGGAGGCAAATAAAGAGGGAATGAAAAAGCTGTCAAAGGAATATAGGCAAATACAGCCAAACAAATAGAGGCACAGTTAGTGGCATAGAGAGAGGAAACATACAAAAAAATCGAAGCCATCATAGAAAGACAGGAATCCACATTCAAACAGATGAAAGAAATGGTGCAGGCATGAAAAACAGAATTAGAATCAATAAAGAAAACACAAACAGAAAAAAACCTGGAACTGGAGAACTTAGAGAAAAGATCAGGAACCACAAAAGTAAACATCACCAATAGAATACAAGAGATGGAAGAGAGAATCACAGGAGCTGAAGATACACTTGCAGAAATTTATACTTCTCTCAAAGAAAAAGTAAAATCAGAAAAGTCCCAAACACAAAACATCCAAGAAATCAAGGACGCCATGAAAAGGTGAAATCTAAGCATAATAGGAATTGATGAAAAAGAAGATTCCAGGCTCCAAGGTCCAGAAAATATTGTCAAGAAAATCATATAAGAAAATTTTCCCAACTGAAGGAAACAGATGTCCATAAACATATAAGAGGCTTACAGAACACCAAATAGACTAGACCAGAAAAGAAACTCCTCAGGTCATATCATAGTAAAAACTATATCTACAAAACAGAGAAAAGATGTTAAAAGCAACAAGGGGAAAAGGCCAAGTAACATATGAAGGTAGAACTATCAGAATCACACCAGACTTCACATCAGAAACCATGAAAGCCAGAAGGTCCTAGGCAGATGTCATCAGACTTTAAGGGACCACAGATGCCAACCAAGACTACTATACCCAGCAAAGCTTTCAATCAACATAGATGGAGAAAACAGAATATTCCATGACAAAACAAAATTTAAGCAATATCCACCCAGAAAACCAGCCCTACAGAAGATACTAGAAGGAAAACTCCAATCCAAAGAAAACAACTACACCCAAGAAAACATAGGATACAGATAACTTTCATAACAAAAATTAAAAGAAAACAAGCAATGAAACACAGTAACACCACCAACTCCACAATAAAAGGAACTAACAGTCATTGGTCACTATTCTGTATCAATATAAGCAGATTGAATTCTTCAATAAAAAGACACAGATTAATAGAATGGTTGCAGAAACAAGATCCAACATTCTGCTGCATCCAAGAAACACACCTATGCAACAAAGATAAACACTACCTCAGAATAAAGGGCTGGAAAGATGTTTTTCAAGCAAATGGACCCAGAAAACAGGCTGGGGTAGCAATCCTATTATCTAATAAATTAGATTTCAACCAAAATTAATCAAAAAAGATGAGGAGGGGCACTTCGTTCTCATCAAAGGAAAAATCCACCAGGAGGACATCACAATTTTGAACATCTATGCCTAAAATACAAAAGCACCTACATTTGTAAATGAAACATTATTAAAGCTTAAATTGCACATTGATCCCAACACCTTAATAGTGGGAGACTTCAACACCCCACTCTCACCAGGAGACAGATCATCTAGACAAAGGCTAAATAATGAAATAAGAGCACTTATAGAGGTCCTAAGTCAAATAGACCTAATAAATGCCTACAGAACTTTTCACCAAAACTCAAAAGAATATACCTTCTTCTCAGCACCTCATGGAATCTTCTCAAAAATTGACCATACAGTTGGTCACAAAGCAAGCCTCAACAGATACAAGAAGATTGAAATACTCGCTTATATTCTATCTGACCATCATGGACTAAAGCTGGACCTCAACAACAACAGAAATAGCAAAAAGCCTACACACACATGAAAGCTGAACAACTCCCTACTCATTGACAGCTGGGTTAGGAAAGAAATAAAGAAAGAAATTAAAGACTTCCTAGAATTCAATGAAAATGAAGGCACATCATACCCAAACTTATGGGACACAATGAAAGTAATGTTAAGAGGAAAATTCGTAGCACTAAGGGCCTCCAAGATGGAATTTGAAACATCTCATTAAAGCAACTTAATGGCCCACCTGAAAGCCCTCGGGGGAAAAAAAAGAAGTAGATATACCCAAGAGGAGCAGACTGCTGGAAATAATCAAACTCAAGGCTGAAATCAATAAATTAAAATCAAATAAAACTATTCAAAGAATCAATGAAACCAAGAGCTGGTTCTTTGAGAAAATCAACAAGATAGACAAACCCTTAGCCAAACTAACAAAAAGGCAGAGAGAAACTATCCAAATCAGCAAACTCAGAAATGAGAAGGGGGACATAACTACAGACACTGAGGAAATCCAAACAATTATTAGGTCTTACTACAAAAGCCTATATGCCACAAAATTTGAAAATCTAAAGGAAATGACAATTTTCTTGATAGGTTCCATTTACGAAAATTAAATCATGATCAGGTAGAAATATTGAATAGTCCTATAACCCCCAAGGAAATAGAAGCAGGCATCAACAGTCTCCTTTCCAAAAAAAGCCCAGGGCCAGATGGTTTAAGAGCAGAATTCTACCAGACCTTCAAAGAAGAGGTAACTCCAATTCTCTTCAAACTATTCCACAAAATAGAAACAGAAGGAAAATTATCAAACTTATTATGTACCAAACTTATTGCCACAGTCACCTTGATACCTAAACCACACAAAGACCCAACAAAGAAAGAGAACTTCAGACCTATCTCTCTTATGAACATTGATGCAAAAATACTCAATAAAATACTGGCAAACTAAATCCAGGAACATATAAAAGATATCATCCACCATGACCAAGTAGGCTTCATCCCAGGCATGCAAGAGTGGTTCAATATACAGAAATCCATCAATGTAATCCCCAATATAAACAAACTGAAAGAGAAAAGCCACATGATCATCTCCTTAGATGCCAAGAAAGCATTTGACAAAATCCAACACCCATTTGTGTTTAAAGTCTTGGGGAGATCAGGGATACAAGACACATACCTAAGCACAGTAAAGACAATATACAGCAAGCTTAAAGCCAACATCAACCTAAATGGAGAGAAACTTACATCAATCCCACTGAAATCAGGGACTAGGCAAGGCTGCCCACTCTTTACATATCTCTTCAACATAGTACTTAAAGTCCTAGCTAGTGCAATAAGACAACTAAAGGAGATCAAGGGGGTACAGATCAGAAAGGAAGAAGTCCAAGTATCACTGTTTGCAGATGATATGATAGTCTATATGAGCGACCCCAAAAATTCATCCAGAGAACTCCTTTAGCTGATAAACACCTTCAGCAAAGTGGCTGGATACAAAATAATTCAAAAAAATCAGAAGCCCTCCTGTATACCAAAGACAAAAGGGTTGAGAAAGGAATAAGGGAAACAACACCCTTCACAATAGCCACTAATAACATAAAGTACCTTGGGATGACTTTAACCAAGCAAGCGAAAGACCTAAAGAAGCTGTGCAAGAAGGAGGACCCTTGGACAGATATTGGAAAAAGGAGAAAACAGGAAACAGAATGGGAGCTTAACACAGAGGGCCTCTGAAAGACTACCCAGAATTGTATCAAAGCAGATACTGAGACTCATACACAAACTTTGGGCAGAGTGCAGGGAATCTTAGGAAAGAAGCGGGAGATAGTAAGACCTGGAGAGGACAGGAGCTACACAAGGAGAACAACAGAACCAAAATATCTGGGCACAGGGATCTTTTCTGAGACTGATAGTCCAACCAAGGGCCATTCATGGATAGAACCCCTGCTCAGATGTAGCCCATGGCATCTCAGTATCCAAGTGGGATTCCTAGTAAGGGGAACAGGGACTGTCTCTGACATGAACTCAGTGGCTAGCTCTCTGACCATCTCCCCCTGATAGGGGAGCAGCCTTGTTAGGCCACAGAGGAGGACAATGCAGCCAGTTATGATGAGGCTGGTTAAGCTAGGGTCAGATGGGAGGGAAGGAGGACCTCCCCTATTTGTGGAGGTGGACAGGGGCAGAGAAAGAAATGAGGGAGGGAGGTACGGTTGGGAGGGGAGAAGGGAGGGGGCTACAGCTGTGATACAAAGTGAATACACTGTAATTAATATAAAAAATTGATGGCACTTTTATAATTCCACTTCCCTTTCTAGGAAGGAAGTTTAAATGATGCTTCAATTTAATGTCTCTAACTGTTAACACTCAAAGTATTCTCATATTTAAAATTTCTAATATTGCAGATTAAAAATGATATTTTCCACTTTGTATAAGTGGCTCCCAGATGTTGATTCTATTGGAATATGATTGTAGTAACAGTGTATAACTAGCATCTATAGCTTATTGCTGCATGGTCTCGGGATTATGTTTTGTTCTAGGCCTGAATTGCATAATGAAACCTCTGCAAAATATTAGTTTCTGTTCTAAAATGTTATGTCAGAGTCCCTATAATCAGCCTTTTACTACATAAAAAGTAATCATTGCTAGTGAGGCCATTTTGTCCTCGGGTGTAAGGGAAAGAAAGTGTCCTTTGGGACTGCAAGATCAATGACCATGGTAGGCAAAAAGTCTCAAAGTGTGACGCTCTATGCATTATGAGAAACTCTTTATTGTTCCATGGCTACTTGGTTGTTAAAGGTAAGTATGAATTTAGTTTACATTATATTGAGGAGACAAGCACAAGATAATCGAGACAAAAATGCTGTTTATTCAAAGCTAGTATTAACAAACATAAAAAGAAACTATATGTGGTACTCTAATTGTGAAAGTACTCATTCAAGCAGCATTAGATGGGGTATAGCACAAACATAAGTAGCAGACTTACAGAATATTCAGTTGATCCCTGAGAAGTGAGGCACTCATCACATGTTTTGGGACAGCAAATGTGTACTGTGTGTTATTTATGATCATTTGTTTCCTCTTTTGGTGTGAGATACTTCTTACTAAAGGATGTCATGCCTTATATTCTTCATCTGCAATTCACTCTGATGTTCTGAGTTCTGTTCCAACCTTTTGAGGTTTGAATGTATTAAGAATAAGAACAGAGTCTTGATAATGTGTTGGTGTTCTATTAAGAACAAAAATGATTAAAATTCTTATTCTTGATCAAGAATGATACCAGTTGCTCATGTTGTTCTTCAGAAAAGGACAAGAAACTTGGAAAGAGTTAATACTGTAGATGGGTGCCTCAAATATATTTCTTGTGCATATTAGCTTCAATTGTGGCTATTAGTTATCTACACTCATTTTTCTCAACACAGATAGATCTATCTTTATATCAATTAGCCATGCCTTTCCCCAGTTTTAGCTCCATTAGTGCTATTATATTTCTCATTTTATATCATATTCTTCATGCTATTACCCTCTCAAGACCCTCACCATACTACAGTACCCTTATAGTTTTCTGATTTCTTTGATTATTTTATGATGTATATTCACATCTGAGAACATGAGGCTGGAAAGCACTGATCAGAGTGACCATGTGATAATTTAATTTTCTTTCTGGGTTTGAGTTACTTTACTGAATATATTTTTCTTGGTCCATCCATTTAAATTTTATTTAAAAAAACAACAACAGTGATTTCCTCCAGGGTTGCAGTTTCTCAGAAATTAACTGTGCTGTGCTAGAGATCCATCAGCCCATGCATGTACTCCATCAACCATGCATGGTATTTTGTAGCCTCAATGTGGTAAAAAAATATAACACATGAAATGAGCAAGGAATAGGAGTGAGCAGAATTTGGGATGATTTGACCTGTGAACACTGAGGAACAAATTTGATATAACTACATTATATTTATTATGACTGTAACAGAATGTCTTTTTTTTTTTTTTACAAAAGTATTTTGTTTTACCCTATGTTCTGAGCTATTTAGTCTCAGGTAATCTTGGTCACCCAAGGAGTTTCAGGTATGGTTTCCATTTCATAAAGTGGGCCTTGAGTCAAATCAGATATTGGTTGGTCTCCACAAGACTGTGCTACTCCTTGATTTGCATATCTTGTAGACAGAACACCATTGTCTTTCACACTTTGCATTATGTCTAGCTGTGGATATCTGTATTTGTCCTTATCTGCTGCAGGAGGAGGCTTCACTGATGATGGCTGAGCATGACACTGGTCATATTTGTCTTTCTGAGTCTGGGATGCCTCACTCAGGATGATTTCATTTTTTTTAGTTCCAACCATTTACCTACAAATTTCTTTTTTATAAAAAGCTGAGTAATACTCTATTGAATAAATATATCACATGTTCTTCATTCATTCCTCTGTTGAGGGACATCTATGTTGTTTCCCATTTCTTGCTATTATAAACAGCACTAATGAACATGAATGAGCAAATGTCTCTGTGACAGGTGAAGCATCCTTTGGGTATTTGCCCAAAAGGGGTATAGCTTAATTTTGAAGTAGAGCTATTCCTACCTTCCTGAGGAACAGTTACGCTGATTTCCATAGTGGCTATACAAGTTTCCACTCCACAAAGGACGAGTGTTCCGGTGAAGCCATAATGTCCTGGGTTTTGTTGCCCGTATTCTTCCGCTGGCCTTTAGCCATCTGATTGTCCGTAGACTTGACTGATTGTTCTTGGAGCCTGGACTGCAGACTGGGTCCACCTGTCTCTGGAGTCTTGAGTAGTCTCTGCTGGATTCACTGTCTCTGCTGGCTCACTGTTTGTCCCCCAGATATGCCAGGTAGCTGGGGCTCAGGTAGCTGACCCAGGTGGTGGAGAGATCTCTGTGCCTAGAGCTGCTCACGTGCCCCACTGGCTTCCTTGAGATGGCGGATAATGGGACTTGAGTCCAGCACCTAGCTCAGCTCTGCTACTTTCACTGTCTGTGCTGGGCTGGCTGATTCTGACTGGGGTGAGCCAGTCAGTTGGGGAGCAAGCAGAATGGAGCTGCGCCTCCCCCACACTACCAGAAGGTATCCCCTCCACAGGACTGTGAGGGTGAGCACCACTAGCCACTGCAATCAGGAAGGTGACCACAGGACGGTGAGAGTGAGCTCCTGGATTTGGAAGGAGCAGCCACGTAGTACCCACAAAGTGTCCAAAGGGCTGTGAGATTGGGTGTTTGGGTTTGGAGTTTTACCCTCAGTACAGGAAGATACTCACTCCACAGGCAGTGAGAATGAACACCCAAGGACAGAGCCGCCAGCCACTGGTCCCTGGAAGATATCCACAGAAGGCTGTCTTGGGCCTAAGGCTGTGGGGTCAGAGCCCGAGTCCCACCAGTCCCATGAAGGTATCCACAGATGGTGGGCTTGGGTGGGTGGCCTAGGGCTGTGGCAGTACTGGGCAGGAGCAGGGGAATTTTTTCTGGTATAAGCTGGGTGGCCTGAAGATGGACCTTTGAGTATCGCTGTAGATTCTCCTCTCATGTTGCAGTTTTGGGGTCCATAGTACAGCCTGTCACTCACCCGGCTCTCACTGCTGAGCTGCTGTTCAGATACCCTGCATGGTCGGTGCCACCATCTTGAGATTATAATATTACTATTACTCCACTACAACTTATTTTCATGAAAAAGGAATGGCAAAGGCATGTAAATTTGTAAGGTTAAACATACAGCTTCATAATTTGGAAATGAAAGATAGTGAAGACAACGGATGCAATAATGTAGAGTTTCTCAGGATAACTTTGTTTCACAGTTTTTTACCCTAAAAGATGTTTATGTTGGTAGAAATATGTAATAAATAAGCAAGAGATGATTGGAAATAAAATACAGTTTGGATCGATTCATTCATTTACTGTTGTTATTATTATTATTTACAATTTATTCACATTGTATCCCAGCTGTAGACCCCTCCCTCATCTCCTCCCAGTCCCAACCTCTCTCCCTCTTCCCCCTCTATGTCCCTTCCCTAATCCACTGATAGTAAGGTCCTACTCCCCTTCTATCTGACCCTATTCTTGTTTTTTTTAATGCACAGAATATTTTAACTTTCTATTAAAAATATTAAAAGTAAAAAATATTTTTCTAACTTTTTATTGATTATAAAAAAAGGTGTTAGTTCAGATTTGGCTTAGATACTTCAGAAACTAATGTGCATTGTGCATCAATGTGCATCGATGTTGACGCTACTGAATAAGCAGAAAATGATACAAAAATCGGCAGGAAATCTGTTCTAGAGACTTATGTACTCCTATTTGGCTGTGTGTAAAAAGCATAAGTTACAAATGTATGTAAATATTCCCTGGGTGACAGTGTTTTTTT
The DNA here is from genome assembly GCA_028658305.1 of Pachyuromys duprasi. Taxonomy (NCBI): domain Eukaryota; kingdom Metazoa; phylum Chordata; class Mammalia; order Rodentia; family Muridae; genus Pachyuromys; species Pachyuromys duprasi. Next base: position 39,216,294 of record CM053753.1, on the reverse strand, counting down.
AAATATTTCAGTAACTAGAAATAATATATAAAAAGAAAACAGGGCTTGATTTGGGATATATGACTCCATGTACCACAGATTTCTTTCTGGCAAATCAAGTAAAATTCTCAGTGATTCCATATATTCTGGATTTCTTTCTGGTATATCAGACCAGAAGGACTTGGGAGCCAACAGAGCTAGATGTATTAGACATTGTTTGTTATATCTGCTGAAAGAAAAACTCCAGTTTGTTGCCTATGGCTCTATTCCACTTATGATTCCTAACTGAATTATAAAAATTAAGTACACTAATTATGAAAGAATGCCCTTTTAAAGAATGCTGTGTGGTACGTGGAACAACTTTGAATATTCTTTGACTTCTCCCCTAAGTACAACTGTGACTTCTGGTTTAGAGCTCACAGTATGGAAGAAGGTTCTACCCTTGACTGTGGGCGCCTGTACTGAATAGATCCTCTCTGAGTGAAACTGTTAACACACTTCTCCATTGAGACCAAGTGTGGTTGTGAAGGACACATTCCAGTGGTTTCAGAACTGTTGTCTAACATTTATCTGTAAAACATTGTAAATCATGACTGTGCTTAATATCTTGTGACAATAATTTTATATTCTGCAAGTGAAATCAATTTGATTAGTGAGGCATTTCCTGAAAATATCTCATCTCTGGAAATTACCAATCTCCTAGAGAATCTAGACTTGGAAATGATAAAACTGTTCCAGGACTGATTGACATTTTTCCTCATGTGACAACACAGAGGACAAGGACATTACCTTTGGAGAAGTTGCTATATCTGATCTCACATCATAATGAGAGCAAGAGAGTTTTCTATACTTTTCATATTATATAGATGGAATATTCTTCATTCTACATCAATAGGACTGTCTGAATTTTACATGTTAGACCTTTGTTCTTCTAGTCAATTTTGATTTAGTTTTGAGGGGCAAGATCTGGGTTTCTGGTTTAGAAATAGTGAAGGAAAGAAATCTAGAATTAATATCTTGAGATTCCTGTTTCATATCAGGTTGGTGACATAATCTTTGGTAAAAATAGAATAAAAGACACTGAGTATCAATTGTCAGTGACTTAGGTTTATATGTGTATATATATATGTCTTTTCTGAATAGACAATTAAATTTAAGTTTATTAAGGAATCTTCAGTTGAAAATGATCTTACCATCTCTGGTAAGTGTGGCAAAAAAGTGATAGGGAATGTGCTAGATAAGTCAAGACTCCAGTTTCACAAACATGGTGAAGCAAGAATTGGAAGCAGTGGCCAGCAGCCAGCAACTCAGGTTGTCAATTCCACAGTGATAACTTCAAAACAAATGTATTAATATTTCATTATTGCTCTACATTTTCAAAAACATTTTATTTTTATGAGTGTGTTGATGATTATTAATATTTAATAGTGATATATCTTTTAGTTAAAAAGCAGTTATTCCTAAATTGGCTGTATACCAAAATCATCACACAGAGACTAAGATTTATTTAATTAACCTAGAGCACAATGATGGGCAATAATTACTCCATTCTAAACCTCCAAGCCCACATAAGCTTCCTCCCATTCAGATTTCCCACATTATACTTGTTTTTTAGTTATTTAGGTTCAGTTCATTTTTCCTGATGTTTCTTGGTCCCTCCTCTCAGATCTCTCCTCTCACTCCCTTCCTTCTCCTCCCTCCAGACCAGGATGTCCCTCCCTATTTTCTCTATTGCTCAGCACTGGCTGGTTGTTTTATTGAAATGACAGAGAACAAATGGTGGCATGTTTACACAAACTTGAGACAGGTGATGCTTAGAATAAGCATCACAATGCAGTGTCTGGATTGAAACCAGATAGTGGGGTAGAGAAATCAGCGTTTGATTGAACAAGGTTAAATTGTATACATTCCACAAGAGCATTATACCAACGTGAGGGTTTTACTTTCGTGTCTGTATGTCCATCACTTCTGAAGACTACCCCTGGAGGCTAGAAAGCATGTAGGATCCCATGGGACAGGAGTTCCAGTTGCTTGTGAGCTACCATAGCTGTTATCTGGGAACAACAGAAGATCAATCAATGGTCTTAACACCTGATTCATTAGTCGTAGTCTTGACTTATACTTTAAAAATCTCCCTGCTACTGTTTCAGTCTTGAACTTGATGGCTGGCTCTTTGACCCTCCCCCATACATGCCAGGGAGTAACAGCCTGGCTAGATCCCAGGGGAGGACATTGCAGCCAGCCCTGAGGAGACAGGATGATCAGATGGAAGGGGAGGAGGTCCTCCCTGGTTGGTGGACTTGGAGGGGGCGGGGAGGAGATGAGGGAAGGTTGGGGAGGGTGGGAGGGGATGAGGGAGGGGGCTACGCCTGGGATGCCAAAAACCTAACCTGTGATTGATATAAAAATAAATAAATTATAAAAAAAACAAAAAACAAAAACAAAAAAAATTACTGACAATGACTGTTAAGATATGTTAGGTTTAGAGAAAACTGTGAGGGTTCACAAGAATAACTATCACAATATCAACAACCATATTCCTAAAAGCACAACCGTCTTGTATCTGGTATAGCTTTTGCCAAGTTTGGTTTTTTAAATAAAATTATTGTTTATATTATTCACGAAATTAAATTTTGACGTAATACCAATGCCATGTATTTGGATGCATCAGTACACTGTGTGATGTTTAAATCAGATTAAATGTATCTTTTTCCTTAAGCATTTGTTCCTTTACCAGAGAAATATTTGATTTTGGGGTTTTTTTTTGCTCTTTTAAAATTAAAATTAAATTTATAATATGTAAACCATAAAAATAAATAAATAAATAAATAAATAAATTTATTTTTAAAAATCTCCCTGCTTTGACAGAATTGGAGGACCCAAATTTCCTCACTAATCCAGAAGATAACTCCAGTTCATAACTACACACAAAGAAAAATTTAATTTACTATAGTGTACTATTCTCACTGTTTATGCAAAACACATTTAAATGCAGGCCTTACACAGCAGAAGATGGGCAACACAGAAGTAATTCAGTGTCATTTTTGCAAGGCTTTTCTCTCATAATGTTTTGTCTGTTTTTCTTACCTTATAGATTTTTGTTTATATATGTTCCAGTTTAAGGTTTTTGTGGGATTCCTCTTTTTCAGAATGTGTGTGTATCTCTGTGTCTTCATGTGTTTCTTATGTCTTTTTGGCCACATTTTTTACATTATTGTTTTTAATTTTCCTATTTCATTTGAACATTTTTATTTTATCTTATTTTATTTTACTATCAGTATTATGAATTTTTTTTTATTTTTATTTTTTTTAATTTTTTTATTTTTTGTTATCAATCACAGGTTAGGTACTTTGCATCCCATGCCCAGCCCGCCCACTCCCTCCCACCCTCCCCAACCCTCCCTCATCTCCTCCCCGCCCACTCCAAGTCCACCAGCGGGGGAGGACCTCCTCCCCTTCCATCCAACCCCAGCTCATCCTGTCTCCTCAGGGCTGGCTGC
>CM053753.1:39172823-39194997 GCA_028658305.1 Pachyuromys duprasi | reverse complement strand
TATCAGTGGACTTGGAGGGGGGCAGGGAGGAGATGAGGGAGGGATGGAGAGAGTGGGAGGGAATGAGGGAGGGGGCTATGGCTGGGATACAAAGTACATAACCTGTGATTAATATAAAAATAAATAAATTACTTTTTTAAAAAAGATGCTGGGCCAGGATTGAGATTTCTCAAACACCTGCCTCCTACTCCCTGCAGTGGCCACCCAGGGATCCCAATGCCAAAGAAAAATGAGGACATTCAACACATTGCTGGCTTCCTTCCTTTCATTACCCATTCTAACACCTCTAACTCTCTTCTAGGCCTAAACCAACAGATCATTGTCAAGTAAACAGATGTGCTATCAATTAAACTGTTAGCAGCTTAAACTGTACTTTACCTCTTTTATTCCTACGGTGTAAAGGGAGAATAGCCTCCTGCTGAAACACCCCCTGCCAGTGTGTCCCCTTTTGTGATTATTTCACACATCTATATCTATAAGGAAGAAAAAACAGCCACAAACCAGGCAGACAAGAGAAATATTCATTCCTCCCTGGACCTGCCATCCTCCTTGGATCTGCCTACACCAGCTGCCACCATCCAGATGCACCTGACTGGAGACTTTTGAAACAAACTCAACCAGGCAATGAAATCTACAGCCCTGAATCACTCCAGTGACAGATAAACTCCCTTGCTGAGTTTATGCTCCAAAACAAAGAACAACAGACTTGATAATTGCTAATCATGGGGACTTGCATGGTATTGGGAAAGAATGTTACATCTATATAAAAATGCTTTAAAGACCAATGATATCCTCAAAAAAAAAAAAAAAACCTCTGTACACACTATTGAAATTTCAACCCACTGAATTTAGTTGTTTCAATACCTCCTGTTTGCCAAGCTCCTACCCCTTATTAGCCCTCCAGTTGTGTTTTGTTTTGTTTGGATGCTTGCCCTTGCCTTATATAGGTCCTTTAAGCAATAGATTACCACTCTTTCTAGAAACACCACTAGTCAGGCCATGGTACATTACCAGACCTGAGATCACTCTAATACAGATGGTAGATTTCTTAAAGCTCATGATGACACTTCTACATTAAAAAATAAAACAGGGGCAGATGTTGGAGGAACCCTCCTGTTTGGGATCACAGTTCTCCTAGTCCGGATAGACATTCTGAGCTCAGTGTTAAAGTGCAGGACTCCCTCTTTCCAGCAGGGCCTCTTGTTCTCTGCCTGACTTCATCTGAAGAGTGTCTTTAGATACAGACACTCCTAACCACATTTGCTATATGGCCTTTGACACAGCTCCCTGTTAGTTCTCCCCTCCCTGTGCCTGTAGGATAATTAAGTTTTGTGTTCCCATTCGTATGATAGGAGCGTGCTGTTTAATGCAAGTTAGGCATCCTTAAAGTGCCTAGTTCCAGTCAATTATGTATGCTTATCCTTGGAGACCCCCTACCCACTCCCCAGGGGGTATATAATCTTTGTTCTTTGGAATTAAAGTTGAACTAGCTCCCTGCATTGGTTCCCAGGGTTTGTGATCCCTATACAGTGCTTGCTGGCTGTTCCAAGCACCCTTCTCATTTCATGCTTCTCCTGACTTCATGGGCTGCTGGGAGATAGCCTCTAGGCAGGAGAAAAACCAACATACATCTGACAAAAAGCTAATATCCAAATTACTTAAGGAATTCAAGAAGTTAAACACCAACAAAGCAAATAATCCAATTAAAAATGGGATACAGAGCTAAACAGAAAATTTTCAACAGAGGAATCCTGAATGGCTGAGAAACACATAAAGAAATACTCAATGTCATGAGGGAAATGTAAATCAAAACAACTCTGAGATTCCATCTTAAAGCTGTCAGAATGACTAAGATCAAGAAACTGAAGTGACCGCACATGCTGGCAAGAATGTAGAGAAAGGGAAACACTCCCCCATTGCTGGTAGGAGTGCATACTTGTACAGCCATTTGGAAAACAATTTGGTGCTTTCTTAGAAAATTGGGACTAGCAAGACCCAGCCTCAAGACCCAGCCGTACCACTTCTGGGCATATATCCAAAAAAATGTTCTGCCATACAACAAAGACATTTGCTGAACTATTGTCATAGCAGCTTTATTCAGAATAGCCAGAAACTGAAAACAACACAGATATCCCTCATCTGCAAATTGGATAAAGAAAATGTGGTATGTTTATACAACCAAATAATACTCTGCTATTGAAAAGAAGGAACCCATGAAACTTGTAGGCAAATGGATGGAACTGGAAGAGACCATCTGGAGTGAGGTAACCCAGACACAGAAAGACACAAATGGCATGTACACCCTTATAAGCAGATATTAGCCATATAATGCAGGATAACCATACAGACACAAAGAGCTAAATGACAAGGAGGATGTTGAATTTTACTCAGAGTGGGAAATAGCATAGGCAGGTGGAAGTAGTTGAAGAGACAGAACAGGATAGAAGAGGGAGAATGGCGGGAAATAAGGATGAGGAGAAAATATAGGGAAAGCAGGGGCGGAAGGACAGATGGCTTGTGAAAAGAACAGGAGCTGCAGGAGAGTGCCTTTCCAATACAAGCTAGAGACCTACAACAGGTTAGGCTCCAGGGAGAATGTGGGGACTCTACCTGAGACCTCTAGTAGTGGATGGAGATCATGGAGACTGAAGAGGCCACCCTCTAACTAGACAAGACTCCTAGCAGAGGGAGGTAGAATCCACCCAAAAAGACAAGTATGTGCAACAAAAATTACCATTAAATTTAAAGTTTCTATATCTTGGAACACAACTTTAATTCTATAGTACATAAATAATTTTTAAAAGTTTTATTATATGTGTAATATAGTAGTGTATCACCGTACAGATTAGGTATTGAATACTATGTAATAATCCCTGACACAGAAAAAAATAAAGATGTCTTTACAACCTTAAATCTTGTCTAGTTTTTATGGAGTTAAGGTATATTTGTACACAACAGCACAGTTTTTTTTTCCTATGTCAAAAGATATACATGTTCTAAAAAAAACTTTTAGATGAAAATTTTGGAAGCAGAGGGAATCCAAGATGGCAGCATCAAGAGGACACTGTGGCTGATGAGCAGGACAGCAGTGACTGCACAGCGACCAACAACTGAACCCGGGACCCTAGAACAGCAGCAATTGTGTTTCCCAGGCGAGAGAAAACCTCACGGAGCGAGAAGCGATCAGGACCCACCTCAGGTCCCCCAGACTGGGTACTCAGCCACCAGCCCAGACACCGGCCTGCACGCCCACTCATCATCCCAGACAGAACTGTGGGCTCCAGGGCATCAGAGATTGGGGTTCTCTGTTGGGGGGAAATCCAGGGCTGAGGGAAAGAGCAGGTCCGACCTCAGGCCACTCAGCCAACCCCTCCCGCCCCCGAAAAGTTCTTGGTAAAAGTTCCCCGGTTCCTACAAGTGCTCAGGCACCCAGGCGCCAGCACAGAGACACTCACCTGTGCCTGCATGCTCTATTCACCAACTCAGACTGACCTGTGGACTCCCAAACACCACAGACTGGGTCTCCCTGCCGGAAGGAAAGCCCGCGGTGGGGAAAATATCAGGTCCAACCTCAGGGCACCAGATCCAGAAAAGTTTCTGGGCTCCTGCAGGCTCCAGACTCTAACCTCCTACAGCGTGCAGGAGTTCTGCACTTGCCGCCCACTGATTACCACGTGGGTACTGGGGCACAGAGCTCCGACTTCAGACCTAAAAAAGCCCCAGATTCACAGATTCAGCCCCAGACACTGCACCAAGGCCCAACCTGTCTCCCTAGCTAAACTAACCAAACTGTGGGGCTCCCTGTTTCTTCAAGAGGGCTGTGCCCAGCAAACACAATGTAAGAGCAGCAGCAGCAGCCCACTAAATTCAGAGCAAGTAACCCAGCTGCAGGGCAGCTGTCTCCAGGACTTCTCCTGGTGAGAGGAGAACCCCTCCTCCCGCCCCCTGACTACCAATGACCACAGTTCCCACACAGGTCCATATGCCTGAGGTGAGCTGTGGCAATTCCTGAGAAACACTGCCATTCGGTTGACCATACGAAAAAAGCTGAGGAGGCCTCCTTCAAGAACCATCTTCCTTCCAAGGGGATTCTCCCCACCCCAGGATTCCAGGAGGTACCAGAAACTAACAGCCGGCACCTGAGATAGCCAAATGGGTAGAGGCCAGAGTAAAAGCACAGCCAACAAAAGCCAAAGCAATAATGAAGTCTCCGGAACCCAGTTATCCAGGGGCAAGCAGTCCTGGACACCCCTATCATAAATGAAATCCAAGAAGATGACCTTAAATCTATGCTTATGAAGCGGTTAATGGAGGAAACAAATAAAATGTATAAATAATTAAAGGAGGATAAAGTCAGACAGATTATAGCCATCTGTAAAAAAAAAAAAAAAATACAGGAAGACACAGCCAAACAGTTTGTGGCCTTCAGAGAGGAAATAATTAAGTCACTGAAAGAAATAAAAGAAACAGAAGAATGTTCAGACAAACAGGTGAAGGAATTGAAGGAAAAACAAGAAAATACAGTCTGACAGGTGAAGGAAATCAACAAAACAGTTCAAGATCTGAAGATAGAATTGAAAAAAATTAAAGAACACACAAACGGAGGAAATCATGGAGAGAAAGAACTTAGAGAAGAGGAGCTACAGAGGTAAGCATCCAACAGACCACAAGAGATGGAGGAAAGACTCTCAGGTGTGGAGGATTCAATGGAAGAAATCTATGTATCCGTTAAAGAAAATGTTAAATCTAAAAAATTCTAACACAAACCATCCAAGAAATCCAAAACATGAAAAGACAAAGAATAATAGAAATAGAGGAAAAGGAAGATTCCTGGCTCCAACGCCCAGATGATATTTTCAACAAAATCATAGAAGAAAATTTCCCCAACTTAAAAATAGGCCTATAAGCATACAAAAGGCCTACAGAACACCTAATAAATATGACTGGAAAAGAAAATCAAAACAGTAAGTACACAGAGCAAAGAAAAAAATACTAAAAGCTGCAAGGGGAAAAGGCCAAGTAAAATATAATGGCAAACCCATGAGAATCACACTTGACTACTCAACAGAGACTATGAAATCCAGAAGGGCCTGGATGAATATAATGCAGACCCTAAGAGAACACAGATGTCAGGCAAAATTCCCAGTCATCATAGATGAAGAAAACAAGATATTTAATGACAAAAAGAAATTTAAACAATATGTACCCACAAATCCAGCATTATAGAAGACACTCGAAGGAAAACTACAACCCAGGAAAGCTAACGACAGTTAGGAAAAGACAGGAAATAAATAACCTCACTAGAGCAAAACTAAAAGTAGCCAAGCACACAAACACACTACCACAACAAACATCAAAACCAAAGGATCTAACAGCCACTGGTCATTAATCTCTCCCAACATCAATGGATTCATCTCTCCAATAAAAAGACACAGCCTAAGGAGCTCCACAAGAACCAAATATATCTGGGCACAGGGATCTTTTATGGAGGTCCTTTCTCCAACCAAGGACCATGTATGGATATAACCTAGAACCCCTGCTTGGATGTAGCCCATGGTAGCTCAGTATCCAAGTGGGTGCCCTAGTAAGGGGAACAGGGACTATTTCTAATATGAACTCAATGGCTGGCTCTTTGACCTCTCCCACCCCCAAGAAAGGAGCAGCCCTGCCAGGCCACAAAGGAGGACTTTGCAGCCAGTCCTGAAGATACCTGATAAGCTAGGGTCAGATGGAAGGAGAGGAGGTCCTCCCCTATCAGTGGACTTAGAGAGAGGCAAGGAGGAGATGAGGGAGGGAGGGTGGGATTGGGAGGAAATGAGGGAGGGGGCTACAGCTGGGATACAAAGTAAATAAACTGTAACTAATATAAAAAAATAAAAATTTAATTAAAAATGATTGTCTCCTTTTGCTTCCCTCTTCCTTTAATTTGGTATGCTTGTCTGTACATGCTGCAATGGTAACTCAACTTTCTGATCTCTGCTCTTTCACTGATCAGAGACAAACAATAATATTGTGTACAGGAGCTATCTGTATCTAAAACAGTGCTTCTCTTCCAAAGAGCTTTAGAGGAAGCCATTGCCTAAACAAGGAAAGCTGCCTCATTATTCTACTACTGTCAACGCTTCATTATTTATCTTTAAAAATCTCATAAATTTGTTTTTGTATGGAAGCCAGTTTACAGCAATGGAGTCTCCTGTTCCTTCTGATTATATTCTCAGAAAAGAATGTAAGTGGTATGTTAAATTAACATATCAATAATAAGTATATTTTCTGTGTTTGAGGGATGAGTAAAAAAAACTCCCCAAATGCTCCAGAGATTAAACAAATTTCCAAGGCTCTGGCTTCTGCTGAAACTAATTTTTTTCCTAGCAAAAAGAAAAACCCAGGGAATTTCTGATGAAACCTTTTTCTCAGAAGCTTTCATTATGTGATCATAATGATTTCATGCTTGAATGGATTCAAACAACACTGATTAGGCCCATGATTATTGAATATAGGGAGATTTCATGTACTTTCAAAGTGAATGAAGCCAACTCACTTATGGGGCATCAAGAGTATTTCCTGATAGTCTACAGATATTCCCTGGTGAGTGTCGACATTAAGTTTGTGAGGCTCTTGGGGGTGCTGGTATGCTAGAGATAGTATGTGTTAACAGCACTGTGATCCCTCAAGCTGGAGCTTTCTTTCCACAACACAGTGGGCTTGAATGGAAAGATGAACTTTCTATTCCTACATGTTCTAATTCAACCACAGGTGGCCAGTAATTGGACAGAATATTTACTTTTATGGTTATCACCTATACTTTAAACCAAAGCAAGTCAGACCTACGTGAACACACAGGTCTGTATGATATTGATATTCAACAATAAAGTGTACTCAAAACAAAAGGAAGGTATGGTGATAGTACTCATGGATCTGGTACCAGAAAACTCTGCCTGGCCTGAGTGGCAATCACCATTTATTTGCTTGCTGGGTACTAGAAAAATGAGAACTAGAAGGATTAATTCTTAGCTTAGAACTTCATGACAGAGGAACTGATCACCAACATCAAGAAAGAAGAAATTTCTTTAGGGAGTGCAAGACTTGAGACCAAGCTGACATTGGCTCAAACCTTTGTCTATTATTTCAGTAGCTGTAGGACTTTAATCAAATTGCTTCATCCTTTTTTCATTTAGCCTCTTTATTCATAACACTAGCGCTAACATTTATCTGATAGAATTCTTTCCTTCAACAAATATTCACTGAGCAAGTTTTATTTTAAACCCTTGATCTATAATAATCAAATGGCTTACAGGTGTCAGTATTCTGAACATCCTCATCTCATAATGTGACTACTGAGATGAAGATTCAGTACTATTCCAGCTCATAGTGGAGATGTGGGAAAGTTTTGCAGAGAGCAGGAATATGATATTATTCCTTTACCTTAGTCAGGGAGCGTGTATAAAGATTCAAATGTTGTCTTTCCTGAGAAAAATGGGGAGAGATACAGGGCAAACTACAACTCTTATACTTGTCAGAGGAACTTCCATTTATCCTGAGTAAGAACGAAATTAAGATATTCCCTGAGATGTTCCATCCCCAACACAGAAATTCATGGCTATTTTTTGTGTGTTTGTTTTCTCATATCAATCTGTTTTGAAAGTGAAGGACCTGTTGGTGAAATTAGATGGTTACCAATATTCTTTTCTAATGAGTGGTTAGGTTTGAGTTTTCGGAAACAGTATATACAGCTAAGAGAACACTGACATAACACTAGTGTTATAGAAATTTCAGACAGAGTTATAAAGAAACGTACATGTTTTTTGTATGTAGGAACCAAGAAAGGCATGATTTGTAAGACACAGGATAGTGGAGGGGGTATGAGGGTAGCAATATTTGGTACAGTTTGTGTGTGTGTGTGTGTGTGTAAAATACTGAGGAAATGGAGACTTTGTCATTTTACTCTTATATGATTATTGCTAACCTGTGTGAACTGAGTATAATCAATAGTCCTGAGTGTGTTTACTCCTACCCCCTTTCCTCCTCCTTCTAGTCTTGTCCCCTGCCTCTTTTACTTTCAGGGCATATTTTTAGCTTATACTTATAAAAGAAAACATACAATATGTGACTCTATGTAGTTTTAAATTTTTTCTTTACTGTGTGTTCAATTTCATTGTTTTCCTCTAAACAGTGGTGTTTAACTCTTTTATTTCTGACTATCACGCCATTTTGTATTAACAACACATATTTATCCATTAATTCATAGGTGGGTATCTTATTTGTTTTATATTTTAGCTTTTGTGAATTAATTTTGTGTATTAATGAACATAGACATGGCATGCTCTGATTTCATTTCCAGTTTTGTATAGACTCAGGAGGGGTATAGCTAGTTCATATGAAACAGTGCTATTTTTGAGGTTCTTTTTTTTTTTTTTCCAGAAAGGCCATAGTAGCAGAGCTAATTTATACTTCTAACAACAGTTCATGTGCTTCTTTTCTTATTTATAATCCCATCCAGTATTTTTGTTTTTATAAAACAGATGGGCTCTGGTATCAGATCTCTGTTTTATCAGAATCTGAATCCTTCTGGTTTATGTTGGGTGACACTTGAAAAAATCACCATATTTCTTGAATCTAAGTTATTTCATCCAAAAGTACTTAAACAATTATATCTATAAGTAGTGTTTACAAAATAGCTACAAGTTTCTAACATTTCAACCAGTTTTAAAAATGGTTTCAATGACATAAAGAACATCCACAGGGCTTTGAAATGATCAGTGCCATTTATTTCCATACTCTAGAATTATAGGCATCAAGGCTATAACACTTGGGCATATGCCTACAATGGAAGCACCTATCATTTTTGTGTGGAGAGTTGTGGGTTAGTGAAAAATAATAGTAATCTGTGCACTTTACTACTCATGAGAAGTATCTGAAATAAATACCATTGTGGTCCACATCTGGGATAATTAGTAACTATCAATAACTACTCTGATCTAAATCATAATGAAATTATAAAAGGTATTTGTTATTATAATTATTCTTTTCAGGCAATTGTGAGAGGTTCTCATGATTTATATTCGGCTTGAATTTAATATAATTAAAAACATACTTCTAAGAGATAAATTAATTATTTAAATTACTATAGATCATGTTAAGCTTATCTTTGTTAAAACTCTAAGGAAATGTCTCTCAATTGGAGGTATTTTTACCTCTGATTTTGGAATTTTAAATAAATACACCAAGATGTTAAACTTTTGAGTCCTACTGATAACTCATAATAACTTTTGAAAGGACCATTTAACCTCCCAAAGAGTTTATGACCTGAGGGTTGAGAGCCACTATTCTAAGAGATAAATTGATGACTGTAATTTCTCTGGTTTATATTATGCCTATCTCAGCTAAATTTCTAAGGTAATATTTCTGGATTGGGGGCATTTTTATTCCAAGCAACTGTTGACTTGGTTTTTAAGTTCAGCATGATGTCCCACTGACATCTCATAAATAAAGACAGTCAGGGACGCTCTTAAACATTTACAAGACCCAAGAAAGTATCCTGAAGCAAAATTTTCTTTGTTCAGTAATGCCAAGTCACGAAACCCCTGATGCTACTGATCTGGAAAAATTAAAGAATTATTGCAAGGGTTTGGAAGCAAGAGTCCAAAGGTAAAGTTTGCTTAGTCTTGTAATAATAAATGCATCAGAAACTTCAGAGATGAACTTTGTAGTTTCAGGCTTGGAAGAAGCATAATGTTTACTAATAATGGCAATAAGATAGAAAAAAATCTTGGATTTTTTTTTAAAAACTAAGTTATTCTCTCATTCTCTAGCTTGTTTGAAAGATGGTCTCTTTATTGTTTATTCTGTGTACCAGACTCCCTGGCCTGTGAGCTTCTGGGAATAATTGTTCTTCTGGTTCCTAGCTCCCCAAAGGAGCACCAACATTTATACAGGTTCTGGCAATCCAACTTTTGTCATCATGCTTACCCATAAGCCAATTCTGCAGTCTGAGTTTCATTGTCTTTAATAAGCAGTTGAAACACACACTTTATCCATGGGTTAGTATGTTATATTTACTTTTCAAATATTCTAAATAGGGTTACAAATAAGAGTAGATCTATTTCTTGAATATATTGACATTAATTCTTTTCTACAAACACATCATCTAGAGATTGCTCACACAGTGATTTTAATGTATTTTACAACTAGGAAATTGGTGATATTTATAGTTTCTTGACACTTGCCACATGATATAATCCTTTGATTTTATTTTCACAACAGTAAGAGTGACCACACTTTTTCCATACATTTTGTGGAAGAAGAGAATCACATCAACTAATTACCCAAGATGACTCTGTTGCACCATAAATAAGGTGGTATCCAAGCCATATAATTCTACTTTTTCCCAAGCTCATGCAAAATGTATGCCTTATTATGTATTGAAAGCTACTGTATTCTGGATGTGTGGAATACATATTCTTACATGCAAAGTGTATGCCTTATTATGTATTGAAAGCTACATATTCTAGATGTGTGGAAAATTTTGTCATCTTCCAAACTCACAGCAATGTCTTTCTCTGCATGTATGTTAGTGAAATTATGTATACCCATGGTAATCTAGCTCATTGTGAACATCACAGTGGAAATATTTTCCTGATTCACATGTGAAAATACTCCCAGTTCTTGATCTTCATGCTTGACCACTTTATTCATTCTGTAAATCTAGCACTTTTGTGTCGTGGTGTTCTTATACATTAAGGCTCCCTACATCTCACTAATCAAAATAAAATCCAGCCATCAACAATGAATGGTTTAACCAAAGCCTACTTTAATTAAGCCTATTTTTACAGTATCTGTATGTTTTGTACTCCTTTGACCCATATGATCAATTTTTCCTACTGGTGACAGATTTGTTTTTGTTCTATGTCCCCTTCCAAAAAATTTATGCACAGTCCCTTCTGCGTGTTATATTAATTCAATAGATGCTGCAGAAAGTGCTTCTGTTTTCAGACTTCTCACTTCCCCACAACAGCATCCCTGGGATGAAAGTTAGAATGAAGTACAAACTAAAATAGTGTTTCTAATTTACACCGTAATATTTGAAAAGAACCAATGATAACTTTTTAATTTCCATATTTTTACTTTTGTGTGGTGCACAGGAGAGTTCACTTGTATAGGTGAATGCACATACATATGTGTGCACATGCATATGGAGGCATGGGCTTAATACATGGAATCTGCTTCACTGATTCTGCATATCATATATTGATGCCTGGTCTCTCATTTGAACACATAGTTTGCCAAAACAGCTGGTTTAGATATCTAACTTATTCAAGTGATCCAATGTCTCCACCTTCTAAGGAATGGAACTATGCACAAGCTGCTACACTTTTGTAACATTTACATAGGTTGTAGGGATGTGAACTCTGGCAATCATACTTGCTGCTTGTGTAACACACATTTTAACTATTGATCCATTTCCCCAGATTCAATTGGTATCATTTAATTGGAGTGTGGGTAAGAGTTCCCTTCAGATATTTAAGTTGCTTACTTTCTATTTCACATCTAGCTACATTATTAAACAAACAAGGCACTATTCTCTTACCCAATGATGCAACCAGTGGCTGATAAAATTTCTCAAAATGCCATCCCAAGCAGCCACTAAAACATAAGGGAAATTTTCATGTGAGATGAATGTGACTTGCCATATTAGGTTTCCTGATATAAGTCCATAATTTCTTTAGTTAAGCAATTTTTTTTTGTTAGACATGAGGGATGTGAATCAATCCGAGTTCTCCAACTTCATCCTGGTGAGCCTCTTCAGCAGATCAGGTTCACATGAATTCGTTTTCTCCCTGGTGGCTGCCATGTTTATCATTGGCCTTCTAGGAAACACTATTTTACTCTTCTTAATCTGGTCGGACACCAGGCTCCACACACCCATGTATTACTTGCTCAGTCAGCTTTCCCTCTTAGATATTTGTTTCCCCCTGATCACCATACCCAAGATGGCATCAGACTTTCCTAAAAATGAAGGTTTAATTTCCTTTGGAGGTTGTGCAGCACAAATTTTTTTCTTGACCATGATGGGTGTGTCTGAGGGAGCCCTACTGGCCCTTATGTCCTATGATCGTTATGTGGCCGTATGCCACCCCCTGCAGTATCCTGTACTCATGAGGCATCAGGTGTGCCTGTTGATGGTAGCCTCTTCCTGGCTAGCAGGTGTGCTCAATGCCTCCATCCAGACTTCCATCACTCTGACCTTTTCCTACTGTGCCTCTCGAGTTGTAGACCACTTTTTCTGTGAGGTGCCGGCCCTGCTAAAACTCTCCTGTTCAGACACCTCCATATACGAGTTGGCGTTGTCCATCTCTGGAGTGCTAATCCTCATGTTCCCCCTTTTACTCATCATTACCTCCTATGGCCAAGTTTTGAGGGCTGTTCTACACATGCACTCACAGGAAGCACGGAATAAGGCCTTCACTACCTGCTCCTCACATATCACAGTAGTGGGACTTTTCTATGGCGCGGCGGTGTTCATGTACATGGTACCTGGTTCATACCACAGCCCACACCAAGACAACTTGCTCTCCCTTTTCTATAGCCTTGTCACGCCTACTCTCAACCCTCTCATCTACAGTCTGCGGAACCGAGAGGTGCGGATTGCTTTGCTAAAAGTCCTCAACAGATTTGGACACAGACAAAAGTGACAATTTTATGAGAAACGGCTGGTTCAATCCCAGTGGTGCTTCACCCCACCCAAATTCTAAATTTTTTTTATCTGTGGTACAGCTACAGAGGACTTATTTTCAAACTAATTGCCCCTTTCCTCAGTCATATAACTAATTGGGTAACTGTCTCCTCTACAGACTATGGGAAATAATATTAATTGTGTCTGTCACTTTCCATTTATCATCTCTCTGCTAACACAGTCTTTAAAATAGGTTACAGGCAATATTTTTTAAAGTTGGGTCTTGAATTGATAGTTTGAGCACTAAAAATTTATATGCATTGACTGGTCATTTACGCTAGTTTGTGTTTGTGACATCTTTGATATTTAGAAAGGAATACAATTTAGATTTAAGGAAAAAAAAGAGAGAGAAATGTATAAAGTAATTAACTCATCAGGAGTCACAAAAGAATAAAATAGCATACTTACAGTTTGAAGTTGTAATGCTTATAAAAAAAGTAAAACCTACAGTCACTACGGTGATTGATTGTCACATGGAGAACTGTGTTCATGTGTTGAAAGGCCAATGTGTATTGAGTATCTTGATTTGGAAATGTTTAGTATCCACTAGATTTATAAGATATGCATAGCTGCTATTAATGTTGATTCAAGTTAAATTTAATATATTTATAAAATACTGTCTGTAAGTTTGAGGATTGTTGAGTTGATTACACTCTTGCTGCTTTGTCAATAACATTTAATATTTTTCAAGGGATTGCTATAGAATTAATTCTATAGCAAACAAGCATCCAGCTTTTGCACAAGAATCAACTTTGAAAAAAATCTGTTAACATCTTTATTGATATATTATTGTAAAATAAATTTCATATATTTCAAGTAAAAACCTTGATGACCACTGAACTTTATATCCACTGTGAATAATGATTAAGAGCATGAATATGCACATATATGCACACATTCATAAAAACTATGGGCGTCTAACAGAAAGTGGATGTGTTTACCTCTGAATCTTGTTTATTTCATTTAATGTGATCAATTTCCATTAAAATGGTATGTTTGTTATCCTGTATGGTCAGACAATGTTTCATATACCACATTCCCTGTTTTCAAACAGCTGTTGAAGAACATCCAGAAAATTCTATGGCTGTTGTAAATTATGTTGTCATAAATATAAGTAAGAAAGAACCCCTGGGCTATGATGACTTGAGTTTCTTCAGGGTTACATATAAGAGTGATAGGGGTAGATTATATGCTAGTTCAACTTTTATATTTTTGAGGAGCATTCATTCCCATATCCATATTAGAACATTAGTTTACATTCAAACTACCTGAATATAAACGTGCCCTTTCACGTAAGTCTTCAACAGCATTTATCATCCTTGTTTTCGTGATAAAATCCATACTGGATGTGATAAGATAACATCTCAGTGCAGTTTTATTTGAATTTCTATAATGGTCTGGATGCTAAAATTTTTCATGTATTTATTGGCCAATAGTATTTTTTATTTTATGTGACCAAAGGTTTTACATGAATGTCTGTATTGTACCACATATATGCCTGTTGCACGTGGAAATCAGAATAGGCTTTCTGATTCTCTTGAGCCAAAGCTATGGATGGTTATGAACTACTGTGGGGGGAGGGGAGGACTGAATCCTTTTATGAGCAACAAGTGCTACTTACTGTTGAGTCATCTCTCCATATATACCATTAGTACATTTTTTAAAGGGTTGTAAGTTTAAATTTATTTTTTAAGTTTATCTACAAAATAAGTTTCATTATTACACCATAAACTCTTAAGGAAATAATCAGCACTTGATAAATAAGTGGTATGTAGGAACAGCAATGAAAAGCTTAATAAAGAGATAGAAAAAAAAAACATGACATGGCCTAGGATTCTGTGAATTTATGCAACCTACTGGGTAAGGATGAAATCAGAGATGAGATAATTGGGACTAAGATGGCCTAAGTGATCCAAAGGTTTTGATTGTACATGATTAGAAAAAAAAAAAAAGAACACTTTTGAGAACTTGTTGCTGTAACTAAAAAGGAGTGCTAGGCTATATATTATTTTCCTTATGGTTATCATGGTGGTGTTATCTAACCTGCTATCAACAAAATAAGATGCAGACATCTGTCAGATTTTATAATTGCCCTATTACATTGAGCCAGGCAATTATTTCTACCTATGCTATCACAATATCCTCACCACCCCTTTCCCAGCACCTATCCAATGCCATCCACCTTAATCATTTCTATATGGGCTACCTTCCACCCATAATCCCAATACACTTGCTTGTATTCTTCATCATGGCGTTTTCACACCATTATTGGAGTCCTTCCTCCTGGCCTACGTGGTTCCTTCTCCGTGCTAACCCTTTGTGATGTCCTATGTTTTTTCTGCTCTCTAAAGCTGGAAACCTTAGCCTATCCCATTCTGCCTTGCCCAGGTATAGGCCATTTAATCAGTCAGTCATGTAGGTTTACACACCAAGGTTAGGTGTACCCAGGCAGTAACTAGATCTTGAGGGCCTGTAATATAAGCATCAGAACAACTTCCAACAAGAGCTTGACAGCATGTTGAGAAGAACTAAGATTATCTCAGTTACTATATTATTTCTTTATTGAATTGTAATAGGCCCTAAAACCTTGTACAAACATGAAAGCTCTCTTAAAGAAACCTCAAGATATATTTCATGTTATGAGCAACTTTTCAGTTATTCACAAAATATAGAAAAACATATGAACTAAGATTTCAAGCTTTGCTGTAAGGACTGTAAAACTGAAACTTTAGAAAGACAATAAAATGCAAATTTTTATTACTTAAGGACAGCTTTAGGACACAAATGCTAGTGTCCACTGTCATGGACACAACGCCAGAAAAAGAAAAACAAACACGTGTGCCTTTCCAAAATGTTAACAATGTAACAGACGATAATTTGCTGTAAGAAACAATGCCCAGTGTTATGTATTGATCACTTTACAGGTCCAACTAAAGGAATTATAAATACCTTTGCTTAACCAGGCATTTTGGGTAATTCTTGAGCTGATTTTCATTCATGTTCTTTTTATAATAAATTTTGTTGTTTGAAATTATGATATAATTATGTCATTCCCTCCTTGCCTTCATCCTTTCGTTCTTCCTATGCACTCTCTCTCTCTATAGATAGATAGATAGATACATATATATATGTATATAGAGATACATATATATAATTATCTATGATTTTTAAAATTGTGTGTGTATGGCTTTGGATGGTACAAATGCAGAAATACAATGTTCTCAATCCATATAAGGTTAGTATATAATCTTGTAGCTTATAATTTGGTATTAGATATTGAATTGGTGTGCTCTTTCCAGGGGAAGATCATCTCCCACTCTCAGCATTCCGCAGCTATCTGTAGTTCCTTTTACAATAAATTTTGGTTCTTTGAAATAATAATATTATATCTACCACTGACGTCCAACGATCTTTTCCTCTTCCTTAACAAAAGTGTGTTTATTTGTGTTGTTAAGAGTCGTGTTAAGAAGACTTCATAAAGTATAGCCTCTCTAACATTTCCAAGTCTTCATATGTGACTATATATATATATATATATATATATATATATATATATATATGAAGCAAACTGGAAGATAAAAGAGGGCAATAACATTGCTTTTATCCAGGCATGTTGCACACTGGGCTGGACTGGAGAGAGTGAAGCTTAGCCAGGATTGGTGGGGTGCAAGCAAGATCTTGGCAAGTGCAGGAGAAATAGCCTTCTCCAGAGACGGTTTTCAGTGAATCAGACCTCTTTGTTAGAGGGAGAACAAGGGCTATATAAACCTTGGGGGGTTGTAGGGGTTTCGCGGGTGAGTGTACATCATTGGCTAGGACTGAGGTACTGGGAATGCTTCATTTGCATGAAGAGATATTGTAGGTGCTTTCTGGACTTGTCCTTATAAGGAGAGAGGAAGTTTAACCAGGAGCCTGGCCATGAGGCTACCTGACTCTCTCAAAGGTGGCAGAGGTGGGGGTCATGAGGCTGTGTGTCCTGGAACATGGAGGCCTAGAGCAGGGGTGGAACAGTCCTCGTCTTGTTGGCCTCAAAATGAGAGTTTTGAGGCTTGGACACCTCTTGACTTCACACTTGCTCCAGGCTGGCCCGTGCACCCCATTGCTCACTGGCTCCACATAAACCAGGTAAATGAAAGGAGGGAAATGGGACAACAGAGACGCAAAGAAGAGGTACGGTAATTTGATGGAAACGTCGGGGAAAGGAGGAAAACTTTAATTGGGGAAGCAGATATATACAGAAAAAGGATGACAAAATAACTAAGGGTGTTATTAATAAATGAAAAAATAAGTAAAGGAATAGCATGACTGATCCTAGATATGGTGGAGGTGAAAGTCTATTGTAGGTGATCAGGAGAGCATAACCAGAGGCTATGGGAATGTCTAGAGTGAACATGACTCTGAGCCATATGAGGAGAAAGGAAAGAAAGGGAAGAGGAGAGAGAAAAAGCAGGGGCAGCAGCCAAGAGGGCAAAGGTACCAAAGGGGCATGCAACCATAATGGCTGGATTATATAGGGAAGAACAGCCCAGCTTCTTGGACTGGAGAATAGGGTATGCAAGCCAGGAGGACACGGAATAATGATGGGTAAGATTATGAGCAATTAGAACCCAAACCCACACATATCTACTACACTAGGGAGGGGCAGGAAAACATTTCAATAACAGCACATGTAATGGAGAAATAAAGATTATAATACTCCATTTTGTTACTCGATGTTTTCACACAAGGTTTCAGAAATCTCAATCAGTTGCGTTCATGGACCATGTTTTGACATCACACAATGACAAATATGACATAATAACCCTAAGGGTACAATAGTGGCATACATACATATATATGCTACTTTTTATTGCTGTTGAAAACACAATCGTGAGCAAGGGAACTTAAAGAAGAGTTTATTTTAGACTTACATTTTAGAGGAACCAAATCCATGACCTGTGATGGTTACTAGTTGTCAACTTGACCACATCTAAAATTAACTAAAGCTCAAAAATAAAGGGGCACATCTATGAAAGAATTGTGCTGAAGTGGAAATATGAACTTTTAATCAAGATTATTGGAGTGTGAAGACACACCTTTAGTCCAGATTTTATGAGGTGGAAAGACTGTGGTTCTTCTGCCTGGGAGGCCGTTTTTCACCATCTCACTAAGGCAGGGAGGGCAGGAGATAAGACACAGTACTTAGAAGTTCAGAACCACTTCAGGGAGGTTGTTCAACTTTAATTCCAGAAAACAAAGGCTCTATACTCCTTGGGGAATAGGTGAGGGGCTCCAAGAATAGGGGTACATAATTGGTTACAACCAGGCACTTCTCCTTGATTTGCATTAAACATTACTCTCCTATCATATGAATAGGAACACAGTACCTAATTATCCTATAGACTCAGGGAGGGGAGAACTAGGAGGAACTGTGTCAAAGGCCATATATGCCTGTATGAGGACACAAAATAAGGAAGCTTGATTTTTTTTTTTGTCTGCTTGTTCTCATCTTAATAACAAGTCCGTTACTGAGAGTCTACTTCTTTGGGATTACAGCGTACACTGAAAATCAGCTAAGACATCAAGTCTTGTGAATTAATACTCCATTCTTGGATCTTCCACTCAGAGGCAGCCATTTTTTGGATTTACTGGACCACAACCTACACACTATTCTAATAAACTACCCTTATATAGAGAAAGATTCATTTTATAAATTCTGTTAGTCTAGAGAACCCTGATGAATATAATGACGTTGGAGACGCAGTGGCAGGCAAGAAGCAACAGACATGACAGAGTAGCAGCTGAGAGTTCACATCCTGAACCACCAACAGGAAACAAAAAGGACCCTTGGAGCAGTACATCAGAGCCTGCCTGCAATGACATACTGCCCTCTAATCCTTCCCAAACATCCAATTAGAACCGCAATATTTAAATCCACTTGAGGTAGATACCTCATTCAAATGTATCTTGGCAGTAAATAACATAGACATTTTTGGACTTCAGGACTGTTTAACAAAATGGAAACTTTGTCCAGCCCTGCAAAACTTGCCAGCTACAGAGGCTAGTGAAGGCATGAGTCTTGTTGTATTTCAGTGTATTCTGGAATCCAAAAGAAGTAGGTCCTAATGCCAGTGAAGGAATAGACTTGCTTTCAAGGTAAAAGCAAGCAGGCAAAGGAAAATTTTCTTCTTCTGTATCCTTATATAGGCTTCCAGCAGAAGGTGTAGTCAGATTAGATCTGGACTAAAGATATGTCTTCTCACTTCAAGAATCTGGATTAAACATTGGACTTACAACTGTCACTTTACTAATACAGCATAATTCCTAACTACCTTCTAAATTTTTATCCTTATCCACAGACATAAATGTAGTTCTCACTCCTCGTTACAGAAACTTCTTTTTGTAAGAGACAGAGATCATTACAGAAAACCAAAACTAACCAATGTACTGAGAACAAGATGGTGTGGTAAGATTCTCCTAGCCAGAGTGGGCCCTACACCTTGCCTGGGCAGCATAGTGGAGCTGGCCGTGGTGGTGAAGGTGCAGATGAGCCAGCCCTAAGGACATGAGAGCAGGAGAGCTGATCCAGCCCCTTGCTACCTGCAGCATTCGGTGAGCTGGCCTGGGCAGTTTCAGGGAACTCTTCTTGGTGGTACAGACGTGGGACAGCTGGAGGGCACAGCAACTCAGCTACCTCCCAGGGCCAGATCCAGGGCTTTGGGTTAGCCTACCCCAATATCATCTATCATCTATCCCATCTATCATCTTCTGAACCATGTGATAAGGCCAATTGTATAGATCCAAAGCTCAGGATCTCCATGCACAGAGCAACAACAGGATATCTGAGAAAGAGTCCATGTAAGGATCCATTATAGCCTAGCAAAAGTCAGAGACTTTGACCAGAACAGTGATACAATTGCAATGAACATTTGCAAGTAAAGACGTTTGAACAAAAGGGTATAGTTTATTACTTACTGTGACAAAGTACAGCTTCCGTGACAAGATTTTGTTATTGTTCTATTTTATATTTTTATATGGGGTGCCTATAAGGTCAGAGGGTGGACACAAAGGGATAGGAAGATAAGTAGCATTGGGATGTATGATGTGATATTCACACCTAATCAATAAAACTTAAAATAGATCCTGAACCAAAAAAAAATGTTAAAAGGTCTAAGCTACATGGTTTTAGCACAGAATTCTACCAAATTTAAAAGAAGAGCTAACACCAATACTTCCAAAATTATTCCACAAAAATAGAAACAAGGGAACATTGCCATATTTATTTCACGAGGTCACAAACACCATGATACCCAAACTACCAAAGCTTCCACAAAGAAAGAGAATTTCATACCAATTTACCTAATGAACATAGACATAAAAAAACAAAAAACAAAAAAAAACTCCCAAACTGAATCCAAAAACACATCAAAAAGGTCATCTACCATGATCAAGTAGGCTTCATATCAGATATGCAAAGATGGTTAAACATATAAAAATCCATCAGTGTAATCCACCACATAAACAAAGCACATAATCATCTCACTAGATGTTGAAAAAGCTTTTGACAAAATCCAACACCCACTGAAGATGAAAGTCTTGGAGAGATATAAGGGATATAAGGAACATACCTAAACACAAAAGACAGTTTATAGCAAGCCTATGGCCAACATCAAATTGAATGGAGAGAAAGTCAAAGCAGTTGCGCTAAAATTAGAAGCAAGTTAAAGCTCTTCTCTCTCTCTCTCTCTCTCTCTCTCTCTCTCTCTCTCTCTCTCTCTCTCTCTCTCTCTCTCTGTATATCTATTTAATATTGTACTTGAAGTCCTAGCTAGAGCAATAAGACAAGTGAAGCAGATCAAGGGGAAACAAATGGAAAAGGAAAAAGTCAAAGTGTCCTTATTTGCAGATGGTAAGAAAATATACATAAACAGTCCAAAAAATTTTGGCAGGGAACTCCTGCAGATGATAAACACTTGAGAAAGTGGCCAGATTCAAGATTAACTGAAAGACATCAGTAGTCCTCCTATACACAAATGGAAAATGGATTGTTTAAGAAATCAGGGAAACAACATACTTGACAATAGCAAAAAATAATATAAAATAGCTTGATGTAACTCTAACCAAGCAAGACCTGTATGAAAGAATGTCAAATCATTCAAGAAGATATCAGAAGATGGAGAGATCTTCCATTTTCAAGGGTCTGATTAACAGAGTAAAAGTGGCCATCCTACCAAAAGCAATCTGCACATTCATTGTAACCCCTATAAAAACCCAACACAATTATTTACAGGCCTTGAAAGAACTATAGTCAACTTTACATTTTAAAAAATCTAGACAGCTAAAACAATCCTGTACAACAAAAGAATATCTGTAGGTATCACCACCCCGACTTCAATCTGGGCTACAGACCTATATTAATATAATCTACATGGCATTGGCATAAAAAACAGACATGTTAATTAATGCAATCAAACTGAAGAGCCAGAAGTAAATTCACACACCTATAGATACCTGCTTTTGGTAAATAATCCAAAATTATACAATGGAAAAAAAAAAAAGAAAGCATCTTCAACAAATGTTGCTAGTCTAGCTGGATATCAGCATGTAGAACAATGCAAATAATCTATATTTATCACCCTGCACAAAAGTCAAGACCAAATGATACAAAGGCCTCAATATAAAACCAGATATACTTAATCTAACAGAAAGTGGGAAATAGCCTTGAATTCATTGGCACAAGAGATGACTTCTTCAGCAGAACACTGGTATTACAGGCACTATGATCAATAATTAGGACCTCATAAAACAGAAGCTTTTGTAAGGCAAAACCCATTGCCAATAGGACAAAACAACAGCCTACAGATACAAACTCGTATCTGAGAGAGATAATACCCAAAAACTCTATATCAACATGCCAAACATTTCAATTAAAAATGGGGTACAGATAATTCTCAAAAGAGGAATTTCTAATGGCTAAGAAGCATGTAAAGAAATATTCAGCGGATCCAAGATGGCTGCCACGAGAGAACACTGTGTCTGAGGAGTAGGAGAGCAGAAACAACGCAGTGACCAGGAGACTGAACTCTGGGACCTAAAACGCCAGCATTGTGAGTGCCAGGTGAGCGGA
This sequence comes from Pachyuromys duprasi, assembly GCA_028658305.1. Classification (NCBI taxonomy): domain Eukaryota; kingdom Metazoa; phylum Chordata; class Mammalia; order Rodentia; family Muridae; genus Pachyuromys; species Pachyuromys duprasi. Next base: position 39,173,161 of record CM053753.1, on the reverse strand, counting down.
ACTCCTACGGTGAGAAAATCAAGTGGGAAAACCCTAGAGACACCCAGTTATTACCTGGAAAAATCTCCCGGTGAACAGCGGCGCACAGCTCTGATCTGAATGAGCAGCCGCGCTGGCACCCGCACCCGCCATTATAGACTGGATCGCACAGACTCCCGGGCAGTCTCAGGAGGAACCGGGTGCAGTTTTCACTGAACTGCACCCTGCGAGCTCACACTGCACCCGGGTTCTGCCTCAAACCACGGGTGTGCAGCAGGCATGAACCGATTGGAACCACTCCAGACTGAGTGGATTGGGGGACCATTTTGACCAGTCCGCACACTGCGGGGGGGGGGGGG
>CM053753.1:39161954-39172323 GCA_028658305.1 Pachyuromys duprasi | reverse complement strand
TGCAAACTTGTACAACCACTCTGGAAATCAATTTGGCACTTTCTTAGACAATTAGGAATAGTGATTCCTCAGGATCCAGCTATACCACTCCTAGGCATATATCCAAAAGATGCTCAAGTACACAACAAGGACATTTGTCAATTAGCTCAAACATTTCTAGAACTGGGGCTTTTCAGTCTTTGTGCTTTGAGCGCCCACCTTTAGCTAATCCCCTTCTTGATGCTCAGTTGCCCTTTGTTATTTTTACCTTCTCTCAGTGTTTTTGTCTTGTTTTTAAGTCAGTGTCTCATTCTGTAACTACGGCTGTCCTGAAACTCAATGTGTAGGCAAGGCTGGCCTCAGCCTCACAGAGATCCTCTTGCTAAGAGCTGAGATTATAGGAATTGGTCACCAAGTTTGGCTCCTTGTAATATCTATTCTGGGTTCTCTCTAGATTCTTTGGTGCCAATCTAGAGTTGTAGTTCTTTTGGGGGAGATTGGGCAGGAGCTCATATAACACAGGCTGGCCTTGAGCTGGCTATATACCCAAAGATGGCTCTTGACCTTCCTGCCTCCATCTTTCAAATGCTTGGTGAGCTAAGCTGGTTTTATAGCTCTGAGACTTCAGTGTGGAGACCCAAGCTTTTGAACTGGAAGCCAGAGTCCAGCGTGTTCTCTGTGCTCTGCCAGATCAGTTCACGATGAAGATCCTGAACACAAAGAGACCGTCTGGAAGCCTGCTGAGCCTCATGTGCAACAGTGGAGTGGAGGTAGCAAACAGGTGAGAGTCCTCCTAGACTGTACTGGAAATAGTGGAAAACAGCCTGCTATGAGAGGGACACATACAGCCATGAAAGGGACATGACGCGCTTGTGTGGATTCTCATACCACCAACTGCAAGCCCTGTGCATGCACCCAGTTATAGGTCAGGTTCACCAATTAATCCTAAACCTGGAGCTGTACCAATCACAGTCCTTTTTACTGAATCACAGTTGCGGGTGTACAGGGCCATCTGAAGTACTTCACCCTTTTATAGTGAGATCTGGTGCCCTCTTCTGGCCTGCAGGTGTACATAGCAGGCAGAACATTGAATACATAATAAATCTATCTATCTGAATTATCTTTGTTAGGTGGGAGGACTCAGCGGCCTCAGCCTCAGGCCGTCTGTGAAGATGCTTGTGAGGACAGTCAGGCTGGTCTCCAAAAGGGGCTACTTAGTCACAGCTCCCTGCTCAAGGAAGGGTCTAGTAGCTTAGCTCACTTAAGGGGAAAGTAGACATTAAAGGGTATTTACAATAAAGACATAACATTAACTTTTTTTTTTTGAGACACAGTCTTACTATGCAGTTTTGGCTGGCCTGGAACTCACTCTGTAGATCAGGCTGGCCTCGAACTCACAGACACCTGTGCCCCTTTGCTTCCCAGGTGCTGGATTAAAGCTGTGAGCCACCCCTCTATTCATTTTCATGGCTGCATTACACACGCCGTGTAGACATGCCACATTTTTCTTATCATTAGCTGACAGACGTTTTGGGGCTCCTATTTTTTAAAGCTGTTATGAATGTGTAGCTGCCAACAGTTGCGAACAAGTTTCATGTGAACATGAACTGTAAGCACCCTGTAATGGAAGTGCCGAGTCATATGGTGAATCTAAGTTTTAATTTAATTTTCTTAGCAGTTGTTTTGCTTTGGATTTAATCCTGGATGGATAGTTAATATAATATTTTAATATTTTCTAGAAAGGTATGTTGACACACACTATAATCTTAATGCTCAAGAGGTAGAGGCAGAAGGATCATGAGTTCAAGGTCATCCTCAGCTACACAGTAAGTGGGACGCTAGCTTGGACTATATGAGAGTTTGTTCCACAACACACACTCTCAAACCACTGGACCTCCCTGATCTTCCTGAAGAATACTCCAGACACCAGAGAAAGATGGTTCCAGTCTGAAGTTCAGACTCAAGGAACAAACAGTGAAGATTACATTACAGCAAATGGCCAAAGGTCGGTGTAAGAACTCACCCAAGAAAATCAGAACACCATGGCCCCACCAGCAAACCCCAAAATCAATGGCTATTTTAATTCAGCGGAAACACAGGAAAATTACTTTAAAGCTATGCTTATGCAGTTATTAGAGGAACAATATCAACAATAGCAAAAACTAAAAAAAAAAAAAAACTAAAAAAAAAAACAAAACCTACAAGGTCTGGGTGTAGCTGTTCTTAGACATTTGCTTAACACACACACACAAAGCCCTAAGTTTTATTCCTGTAAATCCAGAAACTGGTGTGGTAGTCCATGCCTGTCATCCTAGCCCTGGGGAGGTGAAAGCAAGAGGATTAGATGTTCAAGGTCATCCTTCGCTGTGTGGTAAAACTGAAGCCAGCCTGAGACCCGTTTGCAAAAACAGCAAAACAAAAATTACTCTAACTTTCTTTTGTGTGCGATTGAGTATTGTCTTAGTTTGTTCTTTTCATTTTGAGGCAAGAGAAAAGGAAGTCCTGCCTTTAATCTTCTACTACATCTTGGTATCTCAGTATATTATCAACATAAGGCTTTAGTCATATGTTGAGAAGAGATGTTCTTAATCTGATTCATCAGTTGTTTATTATAACACACACCATGTGAACCATAGTATCTTAGCTACAGTTCTGTGCACCAGGCTTGGGAGGTACTCAGTCAGCGAGATACCCACCATGCCATCATGAGGTTTGATTCCCCAGCACCCACAGGAAAAATTCTGGGCAAGTTTGTAACTACTTGTTACAGTTATAGGGGTGTGAGGGCCGAACAGAAGAGTCTAGCCAACCAGTGAGCTTTAGACTCAGCTCCTGCCTCAAAACATGATGCAGACAGTAATGTAGGAAGACACTGTATATTACACATACACACATGCTCTTACACATGCAAGCACACCCACTTGTGCATACGCAAGTATGTCCGTAAACACACACACACAATCTGTTTAATAAGTACCAGTTTCCTTCCTTCATTTTCTTTTCCATTTTTTTTCTTCTTTTTTTCCTTTCTTTTCTGTTTTTTTGAGACAGGGTTTCTCTGTGTACCCTGGCTGTCCTGGAACTCATTCTGTAGACCAGGCTGGCCTCAGACTCAGAGATTCATCTCCTCTGCCATCTCTGTGCTGGGATTAAAGCTTTTACACCACCACCTGGCGAGCACCAGTTTTCATAATCAAAACCTTAATCTGTAATTGTATATCTTTGCCTACCATTTTCTTCTTATTCTTTATTTTTTTGCTCATATCTACTCTTTCTCTAGTTTTACACTGAAATTTGAAACTACAAAGATACTTGATTTTCTTAAATCAATACAGATATGATCTTATATCTCCTTTTCTTGTTTATCTTTTTTTATTTGACTACTCTTCTTTTTCTTCATTTTTGTTGTATTTGTTTTTCTTTTGAAACAGGGCCTTGCTGTGTATCCTTCTGGCCTTGTTTTTTTTTTTTCATTTTACATTTTATTTGTGTGCATGTGTGCTCCTTCTAACCACAGAGGATGAAGAGGCTGGAGGATAGCCTTTGGGGGTCAGTGCACCATGTGGTTCCTGAGGATCAACTCAGGCTTGGGTAGTTAACACCCTTAAGCTCAAAGCATAGGTGATTTTCTTTTTGTTTAGTTTCATTTGTTTCTTGGTGGTTCTGAGAATTGAACCTGGAGCGTTGCGTACAATCATCGACCTCTCAGCTGTATCTCCAGCCTGAACTTGTGGTTCTCATCCTGAATGCCGGGATAACAGCAATGTGCCACCTCACCTGGCTTAGGTTTGCCTTTTGCAGGCAGAAAATTACAGGCAAAATATCACTGGAAACACTTTTTATGAAAGAGTTAATCACTCACATTTAATGTTCTCTCTGAGAGACATTTTTACTACCTACACTTTTCCTGTACGTTGTTCTCTCTGTTAAGCTATGCAGTTTCTACTGCCAACATTCTTCTTGTTTAACACAATTTATAAAATAGCCTCATCTAACTCATATACATTTTCCATGCCAGTATTAAATATCTTAAAAATAAACATTATTGCTGGGCTGTATGCAGTGTCAGAGCCCTTGTCTAGCATATGTGGTTCATATGTGACACAGGAAAAAAAATATATATATATATTTATATGAAAATAAAATATATATATACATATATGGAAAGAGAGAGCATGTGTGCGTATATACACATCTATGAGTAGTGTCATGAGATTAATCCCAGCACTTAGGAGGCAGGAGGATCATGGATTAAAGAACAGTCTAGGATTCATAGCAAGACTCTACTTTGAAGAAAAAAAGAAACAGCAGCTAGCAGTCTCCAAGTGGGTTCCCTAGTAGGGGGAACAGGGGATGTCTCTAACATGAACTCAGTCACTAGCTCCTCCCCCTGGGGGGTGCAGCCTTACCAGACCACAGAGGAAGGCAATGTAGACAATCCTGATGAGATCTGATAGGCTAGGGTCAAATAGAAGGGGAGGAGGACCACCCCTATCAGTGGACTGGGGGGGGGGGCATGGGAAGAGAAGAGGGACAGAGGGCAGGATTGGGAGGGGACAAAGGAGGTGGCTACAGCTGGGATACTAAGCGAATAAATTGTAATAAATAAAATTAACAAATTTAAAAAAAAACAATTGAGCTGGAGAGATGGTCTTCAAAGAGGACCAGAGCTCAGATCCTGGACCCAGATCAGGCAGCTCCTAACCGCCTGTAGCTACAACTCTAAAGAGACCTACACTCACACATGCACACACACAGCACACACATATACACAACTAAGAAATTTTAAAAAGTCCTAAAAAATAAAACAAAATAATAAATTGATTGTTTGTTGCTAACAGGTGATTGGGAGAATTGAAAAGACAAGAGTCCTGGGCTCTGGTGGAAGATGCAGGAAGCAGCTGCAGCTCTTCAAACTCTATACCTCCCAGGAGAGATTCCCCCCAAAAAGCTCAGACCACTGAGGATAAGATGCTGGGTGGATGGCGTCTAAGCCTTGGGAGGCGGCAGCCGGCTAGGGAGGCTCTCCAGGGCAGAGAGAATGGCAACGTGTATCCAGGTCTGTTACTGGAGTGAAAAGTTGATACCAGAAGGAGATCACTCCAGCAGTGCTGACGGGAGCAGATAAGAAAATGGTGTGAAGAAACTCCTCCCCTGCCTGCTGGAGGGTCCTGTAAGGGAGACCTGTAAGGGCGAAGTGCAGTTCCCACTGTGGCAGGGAGCAGAGCAAAGAAGGCATTTGAAGGTCAGAGAAAATGGCCTCACAACCAAACACATCCATCTCTGGCTACTCTGTACCCAATCCATCCTCCTTTCATTGAGCTTCCAGACCAGAGCAAAGCTGCTTCCCCTGTGAGAAGCCTCAGCTTTCCTCTGCACAAACAAAACCATTCTCATATTTCTCCTTGATAACACAGTATCCCTCCCTGGAAAAGTGATAAAGCAAACAAAAACACCCAAGCCCCATCTCCAGGTCTGGGTGGAGAGAGATCCAATTCATTATCCACCGTCCAAAGGCAGGGAACAGTCCATTGGCTTCAATGAGGATGCCATGTGGCTGTGCTAGGTTTACTAAATTTCTGCTTATTCTGTCTGGAGACTGCGTCTGTGTGTCTGAAATCAGGCCCTCCTACACAGACGTTGTCATGTTGACTGACCTCACGGAGGTCCCAAAGGAAATCAACCCTTCAGGTCTTTTGTCCTACACCACTCCATCCTATGGCCTCACTCCCACCCTCCCTTGCTAACCTTTACCAGCGTGTTGGGTTGCACCTTAATGTGACATTGTGGGCTGGACACTTGGCACTACACTCGCTTTAGGGAATCTTTCTGTTTCTGTGATCTCTGCTCGTACTATCCCTCCACAGTCACACCATAGCATCCCTGCTCACACGCTTTCTGCCCCCATTTTCCATTCTGATGCTGTACAAATGCTTGACGTTAATCTTTCCTGCAGCTGTATTTGCAGCGATTGACCAGGGGCATTGATTCTTCTTATGAATTTTTCCTGCGTCTTATCCAGATGACTGGCCAGTCCTTACTACCATCCGGCTCAGTGGAGCAAGACCTGTTAAGTTACTGTCAGTGAAGCCTCCTTACAGCTCTAGGGAATTGCCTGGACATCTCTCTCCTTCCCTCCCACTGAACAGCCACATTCCAACCCAGGAGTTTCCCCTAAGCCTTAATACATTTGATATGGAAGACACCTGGATTTGGGAGAATAGACCTAATTTTAAAGGCAATAAATGCTTTGTGCGTGCATTTGTGCATGTGTGCCTGTCTACCTGTGTCTCTGTGTGTGTTCATGTTCACATGGGTATGGTACATTTGCAAATAAGTGTGTGTGTTCACAGGGGTTTGGGTACATTTGAAATGTGTGTGTTTTTCTGTCTGTGTCTCTGTGTGTGTTCATGTTCACATGAGTATGGTACATTTGCAAATGTGTGCATGGAGGAAAATCTTGAGAGTCATCCCCAGGAACGCTGTCAGCTAATTTGAGACAAGGTTTCTCCGTGGCCTGGATCTCACCAGTTAGGCTGGGCTGACTGCTCAGGACTCCTCCTGCTCTCCCAGTAGGGGGAATATTCTTCAGAGAGATCTTACCCATCTTTGGCTTCCAACCTCCGATAGGGTAGACACTGGGGTTTAATCTTATGCAGATCAGCTTTAACATTCTATAAGGCCCTGATGAAGGTTTTAATTATCACTGGTAGGAGACATGCTCCTAATAAGAGTAATAAGCCAAGTCCTATAACATTCCATAAAAGTGACTTAAAAGATGACCCCTTATCAAAATACCAAGCCTGAGAAACATTCACAGGAACCATTATAAAAGGCTGTCAAACAACAAGAACCTGTTGTCCATTTGAAAGCTTAGAAATATAGGGTTTTTTTCCCCTCTTCAAGTGATTTCCGCTGCAGCTTGACACTACTTAGCAAATTTTAACTTCCATAACAAATGATCTTCTCATGCTAAACATTCTCTTGCTAGTTGCTTCCAGTCCCCTGGGCAGAGAGCCTCAGTAAACAAGGACTCTAACAGAGCTTGAGTAAAAGGTTCTGTAGGACCATATGGAAAGCATGCACTTTTCAATTCTTTAATTGTTTAAAAGGTATAGGAGCATGGACTCTCACCATATTGTCTTGTCCATCAGGTTTCTCTAGAACTGGAAAACCATAAAACTCAGTTATATCTTCTCCTTTCAAGCGTTTAAAGGGGATACAGTTGCCTGCACAGTGGACAAAGAAAATCCACTTGTCCTTTGAGCTACTGCAACTGTAGCCAACCCAGGAGGAGGGTCCAAGCCTGCACAATGATGGAGTTGGAGTAGGGGGTTGAGCCTCATGCTCCCTAACAGTTAATGCTCCAATTTTTCTGTTTATTTCCTCCAAGCCCCATTCCAACTTTTTTTTTTTAATTTCTTTTTGCCAAGGCTTAAGTTTTTTGACACTCATAGCCTATATCGAAGGGTATCTCTCAGAACAACACTTAGCTGCTTCTTCCTCCAACTCTGCAGTCTCATCAGGATCTAAGTCATCTTCAAAGTCTTCTTGTAACAAGAAATTATTCCTTCTAACAAGAAATTGTTATCATCAGGAGGGACGTATAACTCTTCTGGAGGTGCCAGTGGTGTAATCTCGTTTTGTCCTGAAGTCTCCCGTCTCTCTTTGCTCTTTCTCTCTAACCCGGAAAGTTTCACTTTCTCAGTCCTGTACGGACTATCTCTAATTAAACTCCATACAAAAAACATGAGGCTGCTGCCTTGTCCCATTTTTACTCTCGAATTTTACTCACCATGCCCTTTTTACTTTATGATCTAAGCTCACCAACACCCGCAGTGTCCTTCACTGCTTCCCAGTATCTCAAGTCACTGTTCAGGTGCCAAACTTCCGGAGCCCACTGGCAGAGTCAAACAGTTCTTGAGTGGAGAGTGGGGATTGAAAGAAAAATTTTTAAACCAACACACTACACATGGGATCTGCTCAAGAGCGCTTCCAGTAGAAACTGTCACACCAGTTTATTACAATAACCCCTTTTCATAGTCAAAGCAAAGCGCCTCAGTACAACGAATAGGTTCATGGAGAAGTCAAACTTGTTTACCTCGACCACCTGTCTGTGTGATCCTCACACACAAAAAAGGTGTGGAACAAAAGGAAGCAAAGCATCCTGCTTATCCCTGGATCCATGAAGGCCAGGGTGAAGACATGTTTTTCACTGAGAGCTCCATAACAAAGCAGCCTGACATACAAGTGGCTCTCCACAATTATTTGGTTTTGTTTTTCAAGACAGGGTTTCTCTGTGTAGCCCTGGCTGTCATGGACTCACTTTGTAGACCAGGCTGGCCTTGAACGCAAAGATCCACCTGCCTCTGCCTTCCTAGTGCTGGGGTTAAAAGTGTGTACCACTGCTGCCTAAAGACCCATTCTAATTATAATTAAAAGATTTATTTTTTAGCTGCTAGCAGGAAAGACAGTCTCTGAGCCAAATTTGAGATTGCCATGATAAGGGGGTTAAGTGAAACCACAAGAAGACCCTCAGTATCTATGCAAGCAAGAAAAGAATAGTATGTTTCTGCCAAGTTAAGTAGTTAAGGCAAATCAAAACAATTTTGGGGTGTCTTTAAGAAGCAAAAAAGCAGTTAGTCATATCATAACAAGTAGTGGCCATGGCTGTGCATTTCTGGATAACAGTCATTGGGTCAGAGTTACTGGGAACGTATCTTTCAGGTACTGGAGTAGGAGGCAAAAAGCTAGTGGCTACCGAGGTGTGTGTGTAGCATAAAATGGTGTTTCTTCAGCCATTCACAAATAAACGGTGCGCTACCTCTAGCCAAATATCCTTAGAAGCTAAGTCCTCTTAGCTACTAAAAATACTATGTGGCCTTTGCTTAAGATCATCTGTGCACGAACTTCTCTGTCTGTATGTTTGTGCATGCAGTGCCTGAAGAGGCCAGAAGAGGGCATCAGAGCCCCAGAATTGAAGCTGCAAGGCAGTTTTAAGCTGTTCTATGGTTTCTGGGACCAGAGCCCAGGTCCTCTGTGAGAGCTGCTGATCCATCTCTCTGGCCTCTTCCTGTTAGGAACTGGCCCTGAGAAACTTGTGACTTTTCCCCACCCTGCTGCACCTGGCTTCCACTCTGCTGCACCTGGCTGATCAACATCCTGCTTGGCAGTTGCAAAGATGTGAGAACTGTACCATGACTTTTTAGGAGTAACCATTGGAGAACTGTACCATGACTTTTTAGGAGTAACTGCTTGGCAGATGCAAAGATGTGAGAACTGTACCATGACTTTTTAGGAGTGACTGCTTGGCAGATGCAAAGATGTGAGAACTGTACCATGACTTTTTAGGAGTAACCATTGTCGTGACCACAGAATGTTCCAGGCCCTGTGCCAAGAAGATTTTGTAACTTTCCACCCTCACTCACCTGCCTACCCCCACCCCTACCTAAAACCAGCTTTAAAAAACCTGCTTCTGCTTAATAAAATTGGGCTCTTGACAAGTGCACATTTGCTTGAGTCCGTTCCTTCTCTCGCCCATCTCTTTGGTCCTCCTCGCCCCCGTGAATAACTAGGTCCCGCGGGTCAGGACATCTTCCCTTTAATTCTTTGTAGTCAAAGTGTCAACAAAGGCAAGAAATTAAACTGTTCTAATTTCTGTTAGTGTTACTTATTTACCAAGCTTTTATTTCCCTGTGCTCTTGGAGCTTATACTAGGAAGCAATTATTTCTTTTCTGATTCGGTTCCCAGCGTGATGGCTGAGATATTCTTTGTCTAGATGGAGCATAAGAAGAGCAATAAACCATGCCAGAAAGGTCAATTTAAATGACCAGGGCACCCCCAGAATAAAAACACTTATTAACTCTAGAAAAACAAAACAGAAACGAAAACAGGTGGAACTTAGAAATGATTGGGTAACACTTCAAACCACTCTGTCCAGCTTTTAGGCTAAAAGGCAAAAGGGCAAGGTCAATTGATGAAACAGATCAGTCTCAGAGTCCACAGGAAAAATCGATAGAAAGTGATACCACAATCAAAAACAAGCCACACAAATATGTTGTTTATATGTGTGGCAGTAAATTAAAAATAGTGAATTGGAAGATGCCAGAGCACAATCCTGTGTGGAGTGGGAAGGGGCAAGACTTGCTTGGGGTTGCCCCAATGTCTTTACAGACCTACAGTCACATGCCCCAATGTCTTTACAGACCTACAGTCACATGCCCCAATGTCTTTACAGACCTACAGTCACATGCCCCAATGTCTTTACAGACCTACAGTCACATGCCCCAATGTCTTTACAGACCTACAGTCACATGCCCCAATGTCTTTACAGACCTACAGTCACATGTCACTTAATTTGGGAGACACATTCAGAGAGACATGTCAGTG
>CM053753.1:39108466-39156569 GCA_028658305.1 Pachyuromys duprasi | reverse complement strand
GTCATGCTGAAATCTACACACCTAGGGAGGATATACAGGAAGGAGGACCCAGGTTGGTATGATCAATGTTTGTATAGATGAACAAATGGGATGGACATTGAATGGAGGATAAAACAAGCAACAGGACAGGAGCATACCAAAGAGGGCCTCTGAAAGAATTGATATAGCAATGTATCAAAGCAGATATTAAGACTCACAACCAAGCCTTCGGCAGAGGGTGGGAAATAATAATAAAAATAGGGGAAGTTAGTAAGACTTGGGGAGAACAAGAGCTCCACAAAGACCAAACTGAGCAGGGCACAGGGGTCTTACACGAGACAGTTTCTCCAACCAAGGACCATGTATGGATATGGCCTAGAACCCCCACTCAGATGTGGCCCATGGTAGCTCGGTGTCCAACTGAAGACCCTAGTAAGGGGAACAGGGACTGTTTCAGTCACGAACTCGATGACTGGCTCCTCCATACACGCCAGGGAGTAACAGCCTGGCTAGATCCCAGGGGAGGACATTGCAGCCAGCCCTGAGGACACAAGATGATCTGGGGTCAGATGGAAGGGGAGGAGGTCCTCCCCCATCGGTGGACTTGGAAGGGGCGGGGAGTTGATGAGGGAGGGATGGGGAGAGTGGGAGGGAATGAGGGAGGGGCTACACCTGGGATGCAAAGTACCTAACCTGTGATTGATATAAAAATAAATAAATTACATTTAAAAAAAAAAAAAGGAGTCTGAGATAAAGCCAAGGGGCTGGCTAGTCGTGATTGCTAGAGCCTTTTGGAAAGGTCCCATGTGTTGTGTGTTAGTTTATTAATTTTAATCCTCACTTCCGACTCAAGAACCATTCGACTCTGCTGGCAGGCTCTGGCAGACCAGGTGTGTCACTGTGGGAGGGCTTTGCAGTTCTGAATTAGTTCTTTCTTCCCTGTGGTTGTTATTGTCTCATGGGAAGCCCTCAGCTACTGCTCCAGCCCTGACCCTGCCTGCATCCATGCTACCTGCCATGATGGCCATGACTCACTCTTGGTAACAAATCAAGTCCTCCAGCTTTCTTCTATAAGCTGCCTTGGTCAAGGTGTCTCTTCACAACAATACAAAAATAACTAAGAGAACATGATAGGTGAATAGGTTTTCACTGACTGACTTGGTTTTTTGAAACAGTCCCAATATGTGGCTCAGTCTGGCCCTGCACTCACTGTATAGCCTAGGCTAACCTCCAACTTGTGATCTTTCTGCCTCTGCCTTTAAAGTACTGAAGTTATATTGTATTTCCCATTTAAATGCTAGTCTTTAATTTCTTTCGTCTTTGAACGAAAAAGTGACCCGAAAGCCGGTATCAATAATGTGCTGGTTAGGTTTCTGTCAACTTGGCACAAGTTAGAGGCATTTGGGAAGAGGGAACCTCAGTTGAGAAAATGCCTCCACCAGATTGGTTAGCCTATAGGCAAGTCTGTGAGAGTATTTTCTTGATTAACGGTTGACGTTGGAGAGGCCAGCTCACTGTGAGTGGTGCCCCTCCTGGGAAGGTGGTCCTGGGTTATATCAGAGAGCAGGCCGAGCAAGCATTCCTCCATAGTCCCTTGCTTCAGGTTCTGAACTCTTTTCCTGACTTCCCTTCATGAGCTATAAAATGAAATAAATCCTTTCTTCTCCAGGTGTTTTGTCACAGAGATAGAAAGAAAACTGGGGGAAAATAACCAGAAATGCACTAAATTAAAAAAAAAAAAAAAGAAGCAGTTACCATCCAGGGCTACAGTTAGGAATATTATGTGCATGCTGGCACATGCCTGTAATCCCAGAGATGCAGAGGCAGACAGAGCAGAGCAGCCTTGGCCATGCAGCCAGCCTGGGTTACTTAAGACCCCATCTAAAATAAAACAAACAAACAAACCCCAAGCAGGGCAGGTGAGATGGTTTAGTGACAGACCCAAGTTCAATCCCCAGAATCTACATGTTAGAAGGAGAAATCTGGCTCCGGTAAGCTGTCCTCTGATCTCCATAGGCTTTCACTTAAGCACGCACACTCAAATAAGTAAATAAATGATGACCTGGAGAGAAAGCTCAGTGGATAAAGCACTTGCTACACAAACACTAGGATCAGGGTTCAGATCCATCATCCCCAGAAGCCACATAGCTGCTGTGGCTGTCACAGCCCTCCTGTAATTTCAGGCCTTGGAAGTTGGAGATAAGGGATCCCTGGAACAAGATAGCTAGCTAAACTAGCTCATGTCAAAGAGCTGAAAGTGATCCAAGACTCCTGATGTCAACCTCAGGCCTGTATAAGCATGTCACACATGTGAGAATCCCTACATGAATACATACAACACACACACACACACACAATAAACAAACAAACACTTACACCTCTAAATTCCTGTCTGGGTGAAAACTAAGCCTTTTCTTCCATCAAATTCCTTACTTAGAAAGCCCAAGCCCTTTCCATCCAGGTCCTCATTTGCATTCAGTAAGTCAAATGGTGTGAAACTTAAATAGCAACATCCAATTCACATCTGGTCATTTAAGTACCACCTTATTTTTTCTGCTGCTTCACAACTGTGTCATGGTGGCCAGTGTACAGCTCTGAGTTTTATAAAATAAGAATATGTTTTGTATTTTGTTGTTGATTATTAATATTTAATATTGATTTACCTTTTAGTTGAACAGCAGTTATTCCTAAACCAGCTGTATACCCAAATCACCACACAGAAACTAGGATGTATTTAGTTAACCTAGAGCACAATGTTGGGGAATAGTTACTCCATCCTAAACCTCCAAGCGCTCGTAGCTTCCACCCATTCGGATTTCCCACATTATACTTGCTTTTTTTAGTCATATCTTTGGTCTGGTTCATGTCTCCTGGTGTTTCCTGGTCCTCTCCTCTCAGATCTCTCTTCTCAGAAACTTTCTCTCTCCTCCCTCCGGACCAGGATGTCCCATCCTATTGCTCAGCATTGGCTAGTTGTTTTATTGAAAATACACAGAACAAATGTGGCATGTCTACACAAACTTGAGACAGGTGATGCTTAGAATAAGCACACAATGCAATGTCTGGATTAAAACCAGGTAATGGGGTTGAGAAATCAACAATTTGAATGAACAAGGGTAAATTGTATACATTCCATGAGAACATTATACCAACAGCCTTTATCCTAGAACCAGAAATTTTTAAATTACAAAAATGTATTTGAACAGTCACTAGTGGACATTTAGCAATTGTGAGCGACACCTCCAGATGCCATAGCAAGTGATTAGGAGGGTGTCTAGCCTTGTGCAAGGAGTTCCAAGGAGAGTCTGTTTTGAAAGAATCAAAGTAGTATTTGTTGGTTAATAAAGTCGCAATTTTGTGATGACATTTCACTTTTCTGTGAGGAAAATTCATCTTTACAAAAGCTTTTTTTGGGGGGGGGGCACTGCTCAATTAAAAAAATACACAAGGCTAGTATATTCACTTTACGAAAGAAAGAAATATCAGCAAATAAAAGAAATGTGGTCTCTCCACTGATTAAGGAAATGCCAAGTAAAACAAGAACGACTTTACAATAACCAAGGGGCTGTTTGCTTTGTCAGCACAAGTGTCCAGGGCTGGCAAGACCCCAAAGCCCTGGAGCTCCCACACTAAGGGCGGGTAGTCCTCAGCTGCCTGTAGGGGTAGCTGTGTGTCCCAGGGGGCTGCAGCTGTGCACGGATCCCTAGCACATCCTTCTCCATGAAAGTTTTACTGATTTTGGAGTTGTTATTATTTGGGGGTTGGAGTCACTATGCAGCCCAGGCTGGCCCCAAACACAGGCTTCTCCTTCTTCCTCCTCCCAGATACCAGAGTACAGGCATGTGCCATGATGCCCAGCTTTTTACAAGTTTTGTTTCTTGATCATTTCTTGAGTACCTTCAACTAGAAAGGGGAAAAAAAATGAATCAAGAAAGTCATTTGAAACCTGGGTTATTTCATTTTCAAAGAGCTTTGGAGTCAGCATTCAGGTTAATTAAAAGATGATGTATTCCGGCTTTTATATTCTTAAAGTCCTATCTGTTCCATTAGTACTTTACCCTTCTACCCCACCCCATGAAAATTTTTCAGTCAACTCAATGTTTGTTTGGTTTTTTTCCTTCTAGCATCTGCCAACTCTATGCTCAGCCCTTCTGTTGACTTCCTTTCTTGTTGACATGATTTTGCCAAAGATAATATGGCCTCTTTGAAAAAGTTAAAATCTCCCTCCCAAAACTGGCCAGCTTGGCCCCAATCTTTCCACTTGACTGTGTTCTTTTGTGAGCCAGACACCCTAGAAGAACCACAGGTCCGCTTCCCAGAGGAGTACGCAGGCTGTATGTGCCGGGGCTCCTTTTGGGTTGAATCTCCCCTCTCTTTTGAACTGAATTCCCAGATCTGCTTGCTGGTGCAAGTGTCCCTTTATGCTTCGCCATATTTGGGGGTTAGAAGGGACTGAGAGCTACTGGCAGCAGCTGCAATTCATTTCTTAAGGTAAAAGTTGCAGCCTCCTAGAATTATCTAGAATCAGAACATGAATTCTATCATGCTTCCATTTCTTTGAGCATTAAGATGAGGGAAGCAGCAGGGTCTGCTCAGACAAGAAGGGGCAGAAGGTGGTATCATACTGTGGGGAAAGGGATTGGTTGTTCAAGGGGATTATAGATCTAAAGAGAACTAGGGCCGCAACTTAACGCTAGACATGATTCCAACATTTTAAAGAACCTGTGTGTTGTGAGCCCATTGAGATCACAAAACAATTGTCTGCAGTCAGGGGCAGACCACACGGTAAGTAAACGGTTAATGAAGATCGATGTGTGTTCAGGTCAAGGTGTGTAGGCAGGGTGTGGCTGTATTGCAGCTGTGCCTTCACTACAGTCTCTGCTCTGAACACACAACCCATGTGCCTTTCCCTGTGCCTGCTGTCACCACATGTGTCACCAACACTTCATGAAACACCCCAGTTCAGATTCAAGAGTGCTTCTTTTATTGTACACACAGAGGTCCGCTCTTAAAGAAACATTTATGATTTAATTGCAGAAGACAAAAAGCTTTCACTATTTTCCTATCATTCTTCCTTCCCTTCTAAGTATTAAGTAGGGATATGCATGAATAAAAATGTGTTAGAGTGTTTAATTTTTAAAATTACTGTTTAAGTTTTATTTAACTGAGCATATGACCCAGGGTAGAATATTTACCTATTATATGTAAGATCTGTATTCAGCCTGCAATACCACCACCCCACCCAAAAAAAAATCACCAAATGAATTTTATATTGATATTAGGACAGAATTTCCAACAATTTTCTGAAACGTCCCTGTCTTAATTACTGTTCTGTTGCTGGGAAGAGACGCCATGACTGAGGCAACTTAACACAAAGCATTTAATTGGGGGCTTGCTCACTGAAGTTGCTTTGTTATGACGCTTTCTTCTGGAGGCCTTTTATAAGCTGTTATGATCTGCAGTCTGTCTTAGGGATGTTCTCACAATGGGCGGAGTTACTTGACATATATTACTGAAGGCAGGTTTCTTTAATTCTGAAGTTACACAACTGAACAATTTTCCAGAACTCTTAAGAAGAAATAAATTCATAGAATAATTAACCTGCCATCCAGGAGAATGAGAAGTAATTACACAAGGCTGAGCTGATGAAGGATTGTCGTTTTTATGTTTGTTTGTTTGTTTTTAACATTGCTCAGTCCTTATATTTTCTAGATTTAAGAGAACGTTTTTTTTCTTTCCAGATAACTAAAGCCCATAGAGATGTTTGTAAATTATATCTTATTGAACAAAATTGAAGCATTTACTTTTCTCCTCACCTGAGCCCTCTGAAATTCTAAAACCATTAATTTTTTTAAAAACCCTTTATTTGGTGTGTGTATGTGTGAGTGTATATGTGTGTGTGTTTGTGTGTCTTTGTGTATGTGTTTGTGTATGTGCATGTGTATATGTATGTATGTGTAATGCGTGTAAGTATGTGTTCTCTGTGTATTTATGTATGTGTGTGATGTACATGTGCATTATGTGTGTACATGTGCTACTGTTTCTAGATTTATGTGTGCTCTTCGGAATTCAATGCAGTTCCTCATACTTTCATGGTAAGTGCTTCACCCAGTGAGTCATTCCCCAGCCCCATTCATGAATTCTCTCTTTCTCTCTCTCTCTTTCTCTCTCTCCTTTCTAGATAGCATCTCATTGTGTAGCACTGGCTGGCTTGAGATTCCTAAAGAGCCCACCCACATGCCAGCCAGTGCTGGGATTAAAGGCATGCACCACCATGCTTGGCAGTGTTCTTGTTTTTATGGCAATGTGTTAGTTTTATTTTATTGTTTTATACAAAGGCTCAAAAAGAATCTGTCCTGTTTGTAACAGAAATGGTGGCAAGCATGGCTTCTACTACTCAAGCTGTGACTGGAATGTCACATTGCCACATGTGACTAGCTTTAAAGAGCTGAACTAATGCCCAGGTACCTAAGAGCTCCTCATAGGAAAAACTGACCTGTCACCTTGTTTCTGTGGTTCTGGCCCTGGTGGGTCCAGAAGTAAAGACCCCAACTTCCTGGCTGGCCCAGAAACCTCAGGGTTAGGGAGACCTTGACGACAGAGGAGTCTAGCGCATGGTACAGGAACCAGAGGCATGCAGTTCAACGCTGAGTCTTTGGCTTGGCTTCCAAGCTTGGGGAGGCTTTCTAAAAGTCTAGTCTAAAGGCCAGGCATGCTTGTAATCTTAGAATTTGGGAAGTAGAGACCAGAGGCTCAGAAGCTCAAACCGATCTTCAGCTACAAAGTGACTCCAAAGTTGGCCTGAGCTTCATGAGGCCTTGTCTGAAACAAAGAACAAAACAAATGAATGAACAAACAAAACCCACAAGTCGAACTCGAGATTCCTTATGCAAAGTGCAAACAATGCACATTAATTAAGAAGTCTACTTATTCTGGTGCTTTGAGTCAAGAAAGACCTTGCTATGCAGCCTATTCTAATTTTAATAAGCTGATTCTTGTGTATATTTGTGCATATGCGTCGTGCGCACACTCATGCAGAGGCCGGAAGGCTACCTCAGGCGTCCGCTTCAGTCACTCCCTCACCAGAGGCTGGGATGACCCATGTGTCATTGTTCACTTTCTCACACCACCTCCCAGCTCTACGCAAGGCTGGAATCCAACCTCTGGTCCTTACACCTTCTCAGCGCACACTTTGTTGACTGAGACATCACCTCAGCCCCTAATCCTTTTTGTCCCCCCCACTGGAGTGAGGTGTATTTAGACAGTATGTATCTACGTCACCCTGGCTGTCCAGGAATTCACTATGTAGACCACAGAACTCTCAGAGAGATCTCCCTGCCTCTGTCTCTCAAGTGCTGGGATGAAAGGTTTGCACCACCATCCCCAACATATATTTTAATTTTAATTGTTCTATAAAAGCATAAAAGTGGAATATATTAATAGGATATTATGTCATGCTTGATGCATTGATTACACTGTACAATGTTTAAATCAGATTAAATATGTTTATCTCTCTGATCATTATCTGTGGTGGAAGAACTTACAAGAATATTCCTAGCTTTTTGTAATGTGTACTGCATTATTGCTGTAGCTTACCAGCATCCTGCACTCACACCCTGTAGCTTCTTGCTCCTCTGTAATTGTAGCTCAGTACCCATCCATCACCATTGCCCACAATGTGAGTTTAAACAGCCAGTAATCAGTCACTGGTTCCATAAACCATTAGACTAAGGCTAAACATATTTTGTGGATTAGTCAGCCTTGCTGCTATTATCTCTGCAAATGGGGTGACTGTAGAAAAAAATGTTTCAAAATAAACGTATATTCATTTGTTCTTAGACTCTGCTGGTTTTGAAGTGCTGTATCTACGTGCAATCTGGGTTTGATATGAACCCCACTCTCCACCGCCTCTTTTTCAGACAGGGTCTCACCATGTAGCCCTGGCTGGACTGGAACTCACTCTGTGGACGAGGCTGGCATCAGACTCAGAGATCTACCTGCCTCTGGCTCCTGAGTGCTGGGTTTAAAGGAATGCACCACCATTTCGGGTTTAGAGCACAATTATTGTCCTTTCTTCCAGTGGTAGCCTGTGACTCTAACACTAGTGATTTTTTTCTACCCTTCTACTTTGGACTCATTGATTTCAAAGCTCCTATGTCCAGAATCCCTGAAAGCTGGTTGATGACTGGATGAAGACTTGTAAGAAATAATCATGAGCTTTGCTGTCCTTCGTGTTGCTGTATGGCTCTAAACTCATCCTTCAAACGCAAAGCAGATTGTGGTTGGACATGCTGGAGCTCAAATAGAAAGCTTCTCCATTGGAGGTCTTAAGACTGAAAAATTGAGTCCACAGCTTTGTCATTACTCCTCTTTTTTTTTGTTGTTGTTGTTGTTGGTAAAATGTTCTTGTGGAATGTATACAATTTACCCTTGTTCCTTCAAATGCTGATTTCTGTAACCCACTATCTGGTTTCAATCCAGACATTGCATTACCTTTCTCAAGTTTGTGTAAATATGCTACCATTTGTTCTGTGTATTTTCAATAAAACAACCAGCCAATGGTGAGCAATGGCGAGAATAAGGTGGGACATCCTGGTCTGGAGGGCAGGAGAAAGAAGCGAGTGGGAGGAAGGTATGAAGAAGAGGGATTTGAGAGGAAAGGACATGGAAACAGCAGGAGAGATGAACCAGACCTAAGATATGACTATATATAAGTATAATATGGGAAATCTAAATGGAAGGAAGCTATGAGGGCTTGGAAGTTTAGGATGGAGTAATTATTGCCCAGCATTGTGCTCTGGGTTAATTAAATAAATCCTAGGCTCTGTGTGCTGGTTTAGGTAAACAGCTGGTTTAGGAATAACTGCTGTTTAACTAAAAGATAAATCAATATTATATATTAATAATCAACAATACTTTTTTTAAAAAGTTTTATTATTTCAACAGTGTTCTGCCTGCTTGTATGCCTGCAGGCCAGAAGAGGGCACCAGATCTCATTATAGAGATGTTCCCATGTTGTCGCTGGGAATTGAACTCAGGACCTTTGGAAGAACAGCCAGTGCTTCTAGCCGTCTCTTCAGCTCCTGCTCCTTGTTTTCTTTTGTGTCTACAGAAACAAAATTTAAGATCTGATTGCTGGAGTCCTGCCTAGGCCTCTTCTCAATGGGGAGCCCATCTGGATTGGGTGACTACTCTGGCCTGTTTGGGGGAATTTGGTTCGGTGGTGGGGGTGAGGGGTGGATTTCATATTAAAGAATGTTGATGTTCAGACAATGACACTCCAGAGTGAAGCTTCAGATCTCTCCCTGGCCCTCTCCTGCCCCCTTGCTTCTCCTACCTCTTGTTCTTTCCCAAGGTGAGATACAGAAGCCACAATGCACATCATCAAAACCAGAACTTTCTTTTTCCTCTGACCAGCCATGAAATCCCTGCCTTCCTTCAGAGGAGCTGCTCAGAAAGAGATAAAGTCCTGTATTCCAGAAGATCCTGCCCTGTTTCTAAGAATAAGACCCTAAAAGAAGGGGCCAAGAGGAATCTGAACAGACATGCCTTGCAGGGTCCCCCTCAGCCTGTCTTCAGTAGCACACACATGGCGCATACGTGGCTGTCCTGCTTCATTGGACCCAAGCATGGAAACAGGATTCACCTTGTAAGTTTTAGGGCCTTCAATGTGCAACTCACGTTGTTGTCTGTTGTCTTTTGTTATAGGGACATCAGCTGTAACCTTTATAATAGGCAGAGAATAGAATGACCTCTTTCTATCCTTACAGAGTTTAAAGTCATTTGGCAGCTGTCAAAAACTTTTAAGCCACATAAAATAATCCTACTCATTAGAAAACTATCTTTTTTAAGATTTATTTTTAATGTGCATTGATGCTTTGTCTGCATGTATGTCTGTGCAAGCATGCCAGATCCCCTATGCCTGGAATTACAGACAGTTCTGAGCTGCCTTGGGGATGCTATGAATTGAACCCACATTCTCTGGAAGAGCAGACAGTGCTCTTAACCACTGAGCCATCTCTCCAGCTCCTAGAACACTATTTTAGTAGTTTTCTGTTGACAGCTGTGAGGTTGGAAAGATGGCTCCATGGTTAAACAGCACTTGTTGCTCTTCCAGAGGACCCAGATTCGAGTCTCAGAACTGTTGGTAACTCCAGTCCCTGAATATCTGAGGCACTCTTCTGGTCTCCATGGGCACTCGGCACACGTGTGGTACATGGACGTACACGCAGAGAAAATAGCCAAACACATAAAATTAAAAAAAAAAATAAGTAAATCTTTAAGAGAGAGAGAGAGAGAGAGAGAGAGGGGCCTAGAACATAACACTGCGGAGGGAGGAGCATGTGCGAAGACAAGAGACGGCAATAAGGGCCCCTGATGTCTAGAGACAGGTCTGGCTCACTTCAGAGAGAAGCGTTCATGAGTGGACTGTTGGGCATTCAGAATGCTTTCTTTAACCACATAAACAGGAGAGGATAAAGCAAGCCTCAGAGAGTCCAGCTCTATTCCTAAACCGCCCAAGAGCAAGGTGTGGTGGCACATGCCTGTGATGCCAGTACCTGGGACGCAGAGGCCAGAAAGAGCATTCATTATCAAGGTCACTCTCAGCTGTGTGCTGAGTTTGGGGTCAGTGTGGGCTCATTTTAGTGAGGACCTGAGCCTGTTCAAGAATCACTTCCACTTAACTTTGAATTTAAAAAACTAATACTAATAATCCTTTTTTATACTAGAGGGAGAAGACAACCGCGGGCTAACTTACCCCTCCCTTGTCATTGCCACAGCTATTAACAACACAGAGACAGAACTTGCCCCAGTTACTCAAGAGTTGACCATGGACCAGCAGTTAGGATTGTAAATCCAGTCCCACGAGCTGGATGGCACCTGTCTAGAGAAACCCCACCAGCTGGTTTAACATGTCACACTCAGAGGCTGTCAGGAATTTCAGGGTGTCCTCCACCATCGGGTCAGAAATTACTGGTGTTACCACACGCTCAACTGTCTAAATCCAACTGGCTCAAACAAACCTGAAGATGTGCCAGGGATGGTGGCCTGCAATCCAGAGTGTAGACAGGAACATCAGTTCAAGGTCTTCCTCAGTTACAGAGTCTGAGACCAGCTTGGGCTTAGAAAACAAAACAGTAGAGAGTCGTTGTTTCTAGAGGGTCACATAAAATTGTGTAGATGGGTGAGGTAAGGAAGCTGACTGAGGGAGGTGACCTAAGATGAAAGAGCAGGTGAGAGGTTGAGTTAAAACCCTCTTGGCTTTGAATAGCCGTCGGTAGTTGATAGTGTACAGTGCGAACCTGCTAGCTTTCCGGTCAGTGAGAACTCGCCCCTTGATGTTAGTCCAGACGGTGATCTTTCCAAGAGGCCTTTGACCCCTCGTCTAGACCACCCGTCCCTGCTGTGCAGCAGCAGCTGTAACTACCTGTTCTCTTGGCCCCATGGCACTTACCACATGAGTAAACGCTCCTTCCACCGTGTCCTTCCTCAGGACTGGAAGTTTCTCAGCTGTGAAGAGTATGGCTTGTTCAGCACACAGCCCCGGCCCCGGCCCCGGCTGAATGTCTGGGAACGGAACGGTTTCTAATTTTTTACATAGAGAACGTCTTCAGCAGGTTTATCTAGAAACTTCGCTGGGGCGCCTCAGATGTGGGTTGCTGATCCCACAGAAGCTAGAGTTGGATCGCTTCAGAAAGCAAATTGCTCATACAGCTGTGTGGGCACTCAGCCATGCCCTGGGACAGCTGAGAGACTGCTGGAGACCAGCTTGTCGGAGGAGACAGCTATCACAGCAGCAGGCCTCGGGAAGCCAGCTCCCCGGGTAGAGACAGCCTGTGTTGTAGTCCTGTGTGTGGCTCAGATAAGTACTAAATGAAGGTCAAAAATATTCTGATCAGTGGATAGCTACCCAAGAACTTCTAAAAGCTATGTTTGGTTGTATCTAAGGAGGCCGGGGTGGGGAACCTTACATTTGAGACCTTGAGTTATACAGGCTGGGTACCATAGTGAGAGTGTGCCCCCAAACAAACAAACAGACTAGAAGTTTTCGTTTTCTCTAAAATTGTTTTTAGGTTTTTTTTGTTTTTTTTTTTTTTCAGAGAAACTCAGTTCCAGACTTCTTAACAATGCAATTCATCTTCTCAGGGGAGGGAATGGTGTCCTGAAGTTGGCAGCTTTCGCTGTGCAAACTTTACCCCAGTAGTCGGGGGACGTCCAACTGTGGAGGGAAGAGAGATTGGCAAATGATCTCTTTCAAAACCAGGCATGAAATTGGATGGAACCAAAACGTGGTTTAGGGCCTGTGGACATCACCCAAAGGTGAGCAAACCACACATCAAATTTATGAAAACCTGCTAGATCTTCACATGATAGCAGCAGGAATCTGCAGGGTCCTGGCCTGGTTCCCTCCAGGTGACCAGGGGAGATGGGGCCCTGGTAGCACTAGGCAGCCTTCAGGAAGAAAGTAAAAACACACCAAGGCATTATCAGTCAAAATGGTGAACCCTAGCCTGAGCCTGTGGCCTTAGTTGGGGCAAACTGCAGACCAGTGAAGTTTAGTAGTGAGATCCACAAAAGGCCCCCACAGCATCTGGACCACTAGACACATGCAAAGGAGACCTGTCAGAGCCATACTGAAAGGAAAGGCGGGGGCTGACCACTGGCTGGACACTGAACAGTATCCCAGTGTAACTGAAAATGTCTCTAGTGTGTCCAAATGTCTTCCAGAGGGTGCAATACTGCCCTCAGTTGAGGACCATTAAGAAAATAATGTCCTAAGGGGCTGGAGGGGTAGCTCAGTGGGTAAGAGCACTGATTGCTCTTGCATAAGAATCAAGTTTTGTTCGTTGCACCCACACAGTGGTTCATAACCATGTGTTACTACAGTTCCAGGGGATCTGACGCCTTCCTCGAATTCTGTGGGCAGCAGTCTTGCATGGTATATATGAATATATGAGAGCTGAAACATAAAAAATTTAAAAATCTTCAAAAAGATTTTATTACACATTTTTAAATCAACAGGACTAAACTGGTGTACTAGGGGCCTGGAGAGACCGCTCAGAAGTTAGGAGCACTGGCCGCCTTTTGGAGGGCTCTGGTTCAGGTGCTAGCACCCATAGGCATCTCGCAACTATCTGTAACTCCATTTTCCTGGAATCTGAAGCCCTCTTCTGGTCTCTGCAGGCACCAGGAACCCACATGGCACACAGACATACATGCAGGGGAAAAACTCAAGCGCATAAAGAAGCATAACTTAAAATGGTGAACTAAATCTTTTACACACCAATTAAAATATATAAAATTTAAAACACAAGGGGTGGTATTAAATGAGGAATAGAAGACCAAAAATGCTGTAAGATGTGTAGAAAACAATTCATAAACTAGAAGATACAAAGCCAGGCACATCATAATTGCATTGGCAGGAGACAATGGAAGAGTGCAGGAAAGCAAGACCACCTGTGTAGTCTGTAAAAGACACATTTTAGATCCAAAGACACAAACATGCTGACTGCAAAGGGTTAAAATACATACTGTAAGGAGGGGCAGAGGCAGGGAGCTCTCTGTCAGTTTGAAGTCAGCTTGGTCTACAGAGCAAATTCCAGGCCAGTCTGGGCTACACAGAGAGACACTGTTAAAAAAATGAGAGCGTGAGAGAGAGACAGAGATAGACAGACAGAACAGGTGTTGCCAGAGAGCTGCAGTGGCTATATTACTAAACCATATGAAAATAAACATTACTAGAAACAAGTATGCACATTTTATATTGACAACTTAATATTCAGGAATAAAAAAAATATAATGCATTAATGCTAAAAACCTGAAGTCTGCATAGTAAAATGACAGAGCTACAAGGAAAATCGACAATTCAACAGCAACAGTTGTGATTTCAATATTCCCCTTTGGATTTCTGACAGAATTATTAGAAAACTTAAATGACTCTAGGAGACTTGGACATTAACCAGGTTAACCTAACACATACTTCTATAACTCTAGGCCCTGTAATATAAAAATGCATTTTCTTTTCCAGCATATATAGAACATTTTCTTGAATAGCTGATATATAAGGTTCTAAAATCTCAGTTCTTAAAGATTAAAATTGTATCAAGATTGTTCTACAAACATAGAAAAATTTAAATTAGTGTTCAACACCCACTGACAAGAAATCTGAAAAGTCCCCAAGTTTGTGGACATTAATAACCATCCAAATAGTCCTTGGATCAGGATAGAGTCACATTAGAAATTCGAAAATGGGTCTGAAGAAATGGTTTAGTGGATTATAACACTCATCTCACAGCTGTGAGCACCTGAGTGTGGATCCCAACACCCAGGCAGCAAGCTGGTTATGGTCTTGCATGTGCCTGTGACCCCAATGCTGTTAGAGGCAGACAGCAAGGCTAGCTGGCAACCTGGCTGAAGAATGTGAGCTCTGGGTGCAAAGAGAGAGACATTGACTCAAGACAACAAGGTGGAAAGTGACAGAAGAGATACTCTATCATTTACACACACACACACACACACACACACACGCAATGAAATTAGAAAATGAACTGAATGGAAATGAAAATAATAATTTGTTATTTGAAACCAAAGCAGTGCTTCGATGGGATTTTACAGCTTCTTGTGTGTCCAGCACTGTTTTTCAGCAGGAAAATGCAAGCTAAACCCATTATAGGGTGCCACAACTCTTCTAGTGGGGT
The DNA here is from genome assembly GCA_028658305.1 of Pachyuromys duprasi. Lineage (NCBI taxonomy): Eukaryota > Metazoa > Chordata > Mammalia > Rodentia > Muridae > Pachyuromys > Pachyuromys duprasi. Next base: position 39,141,891 of record CM053753.1, on the reverse strand, counting down.
GACTGTAATCCAAAGATTGACAGTGCCCAGTGCTGGTAAGGACATGGAGAAGTCAGAACACGCAGCATTGCTGGTAACTTCTTAAGGAGTTAGGGACGCTCAATGACCCAGTTACCTACTTGAGAGAAAGGAAAGCTGTGTTCACACAAAGATAGCATCTCTAGTTTTTTGTTTGTTTGTTTGTTTGTTTTTTAGATGAGCTCTCATCTAGCCTATGCTGGCGCTAAACTTTTGAGGTACCTGAGGCTGGCTTTGGAGTACTGATCCTCCTGCTTCCACTTCCCAAATGCTGAGATTACACTACACCAGGCTCAAAGCTGGTTTTTCATGCTGCCAGTAATATCATTTACAGTAACTCTAACCTAGAAATAGGTGTGTTTCCTGCCTGGTAGGTAGTAAGCACGAAGTGGTATTGCCATGCTACAGGATACAGTTCAGCAATGACACAAAGATACCCACTGAAATATGAAATAACATGGGTATATCCCCAGGCATGATGGTAAGTAAAAAGCTAGACATGAAGGGCTACCTGCAGTGTGATTTTGTTTATATGAAATTTCTAGCAGTGGATGCTCCTGATATAGGAAGAAAATCAGCAGTTTTTTAGGTGGTGTACAAGAGAACAATTCAGATGGAGATAATTTTATTGCTGAGTTATATGATCTACAGAACATACACAGTTATACAATTGCATACATTTAATTAAAACCAGCAAAGTAAACACTTGAATTCAGAAATTTTAATGGTACAAAAATTATACCTCAACAAGACTGCGAAAATAAAAATAAAAAAAGAAAGAAACTAGCCAGGTCGTGGTGGCACACACCTTTGATCCCAGCATTCAGGGAGGCAGAGGCAGGTGGATCGCTGAGTTTGAGGCTGGCCTGGTCCTCAAAGCCAGGTCCAAGACAGCCAAGACTACATATAGAAACCCTCTGTTGAAAAACAAAAAATAAAAATTAAAAAAATATTTTAATATCTGGATGTGGAGGCTCATGCCTTTAATCCCAGCACTCAGGGAGGCAGAAGCAGGCAGATCTCTGTGAGTTGGAGCCTGGTCTACAAAGACCGTCCAGGACAGTCATGGCTACACTAAGAAGCCCAGTTTCAAAAGAGCCAGGATTTATCTACAAAGGGAAATAATTTTGCTGCGACTCACTCAAAGGCCTGACTTACTATCCGGGATAGAGACTGCCACCTTTTTTCCTGTAATAATGCAACTTGTAGTTGAGGACAAGGCTGCCCAGAATACAGACCAGTTTTAGCCTTTCTCAAGGTGTGACTAAATTCTTGCCAGTGCACATAACTACAAGTGAATTGTGCAAAACATGCCGTGCCCTAAGGGTGCAGAAACCTGTCTTCCCTCACCTCATTCTGGATGGCTGGTACCAATTTGGACCATAGAATGGCAGAGCGAAAAGACATGAAACATCAGGGACTCTGGGCAGGTTAATAGACAGAAAACAGCATATTTGCAGGTGAAAGAAAAACAATTTTCACCTATGTTATCAGCTGGTCGTTTTGGTACTGTGACATTCAGCTTGAAAATGTCCAGCTTTACATTGTGGGCCTGGAACCATATTTGCATCCCTATCTGTCTGGCTGGCTGTGAAATTCTCTTACCACACAGTCTAAGTGGTAAGATCCTATCATTCTGGAGATGCCATCTGCTCCTAACCCAGAGTGATTAATCAGGAACTAGCCTCTCGCCTTGTCTAGGCTAGTCCTAGAGTCCTGAACCCGTGTACCGAGCAGGATCAGTGACTTCAGGTATTGACACAAAACAAGAATTTTTTGAGCTTGATTCAGTGAGAACAAGTCTGGATTCCAGTGTGAAGACAAAGCTCTGAGGTATGAGAACTACTGTGTTTAGACAGCCTTGAAGCTCACGCTGAATTGAATTTTCCCATTATGAGATATCAAGAAGTCGGACAAGGGAACCTTTATTGGCGACTAGGACCCTTACTCTCATGAACGGGTTGATCCGTCCAGTGACTAATGGGTACATGGATTAAGATTGGATGGGATACCTGGAAAGTGGACCGGCTCCAAAAACCAGTTTGGTTTGTCTCTTACTGTGTCACTCCCGGCACCACCTCAGGACTCTGAGCAGGCAATCACCAGTGCTGTCCTCTGTCTTTGGACTGGAACTGTGAACCGAAATAAACTTCCTTCTTTGTAACTTACCTAGTCTTTGGTTGTCTTAGTCGGGGTTTCTACTTCTGTGATAAAACGCCATGACCAAAAGCAAACTGAGGGGGGGAAGGGTTTACTTCAGCTTGTGCTTGCAGGTGAGTCTATCACCAGGAGAAATCAGGGCAGGAATTCAAGGCGTGACCGGAAGTAGAGGCCATGGAAGGGTGTTGCTAAACGGCTTGCTCAGTTTTCTTTCTTAGACACCCAGGACCACCTGTCCCAGACGTGGCACCGATTGGGCCTTCCCCTACCAATCATTAGTCAAGAAAATGGTCTACAGATTTGCCTACAGGCATGAACCATCATGCCTAAAATCTGTCTATTATCTATCTATCTATCTATCTATCTATCTATCTATCTATCTATCTATCTGCCCATCTATCCATCCATCCATCCATCCATCCATCCATCCATCCATCCATCCATCCATCCATCCATCTATCTATCTATCTATCTATCTATCTATCTATCTATCTATCTATCTATCTATCTATCTATCTATAGGATCTGTCTACATAGCTCTGACTGTCCTGGAACTCACTCTGTAAACCAGGCCTGCCTGGGACTCACACAGATCCACCCACCTCTGCCTGGATTAAAGACTGGCACGATCATGCTCAGTTCACCCAGCTTTTTTAAATTGTGGGTTCTGGAGCTTGAACTTGGGTCCTCAGGCTGTTGAAACAAGCTTCCACAAACGGCTTTAGCTCCTCGCCCCTGGTAGACAGATTCTCTTGACTCTGCTTCCCTGTTTTTATCAGGGCAGGGCTCCTGGAAGGACCGTCAGTGCTTAGGCCCTCCAGTTCCCCCTTCCCCAATGCACAGACAGGCAGCAGAGGGGGTGGAACATGAAGCAGAAATGACTTCATGATTAGAAGAGTTGAAATATGAGCAGAAGTAAGGGGTGCAGGAGGACAGGACCAGTCAGTGCTGGTGTTCACATGTCACTCAGAGGTGGTCTGTCCACTCACAACCCTCATCAATGTCTTCTCAGCCACCACACTTAACGGTGATAGCACTGATCGCATTCCGTGACGGCCTAGGTTGACCGCAGGCTGTGCCCTGCTCTGTGTGCTTGACTCATTATTAACTCTTAATCTTTATAATAACCGTGTGAAATTGATATTGTTATTACCCTTGTTTTTCACGAGAGAAAAACGGAAGTACGGAGTGGTTAATTCTTTGCTCAAGGTCACAGTGAATAAAAAGCAGAGGGAAATTTAAGCCCAGGAAGTCCTATTCCATGACTGTAAGTTCAGGGTATCCTTGCTCTGTAAAAGCGGTTCCAAGGGAAGTGTTTATTCACCTAATCCTTCCTAATCGCCTCTCGCAGGTGCCCTTTATGAAGACAGTCCGGGGCCACCGCTGCTCACAGCTTCATTCCTCTTCCAATCCCCCAACTATGCTGGGTGCCATCCAGGTCAGAGGACCAGGCATTAGGTGACCTTAGGAGATGGACAAAGGACACTGGGATGTGTGTAAGGAAGACAGTTTTCTCTTCACATAAACTATGGCTCCCAATCGCACAGAAGACAGGGTGCCGATCCTCCAGCTTGGCCTGTGAGCTCCAGCCTTCTGAGGAGATGTTATTCCCCCTTCCCTGGGAAAGGCATTGGCTCAGGAGGAATTAATAGCTTGACCAAGGGCATACAAAATTTTAATGCAGGTATGTGGATTTCAACTCTCATAAACCGTTGCAACAGCACATGTCAGAGCTATGGGCAAAGAGCTGGAATGAGGAGAATTCAAAAATGTTCAAATTAACTGGGCGTAGTAACTCACACCTGTAGTCTGGAGAGGCCAAACAGGAGGTTTGCCATAGGGGTAAGACCAGCTTGGGTTGCATGGTGAGCTCCAGGCTAACATGGGCTATACAGAGTGTGGTTCTGCTTCGTAAAACAAACGACAACAAAATGCTGAAATGATCTAGCATGAAGTCAAGTTTCTCTCAATGGACACAGATGCTATATGGAAAGGAACTTGATTAAATTGTTATGTGCCATAGAGAGAGCACATAATACTGACTTATATAAGGCACACACTTGTGGCCACATCCCAAGAGTGTGGCTGACTGGAATGAGATGTCCTCTTTAATCCAAAGCACTGTTCCTTCACAGAAAATATAGAGCAAAACTGGTGGGCAGAGACTGTAGCCAGCATGTGCGAGGCCCAGGGTTCAGGACTAAGTATGGGGCGCCATCTTCCTGATGGGCTGTTTGGAATATGGGGCATCTAGATTAGGAGAAAACAAATCAAAGCCATACTTAGTCCTCTCTGTTGTGCCTTCATTGCCTGGACAGCTGTGACGCCCAAGGTCAGCATTGCACGGCTAGCAGCTACATGCCTGACATGTTCGGCCATCAGCCCAGTGGGTTCCCAGGCTGAGTCGCACCTCCTGTCACCATTAAATCATCCATGTCTCAAGGTGGCCCACCAGCACCTGCCTCATCACCCGAGATGCTGGAGCACCATGTTGAGCTTCTCCTTCAGCAGTGAGATCCACAGATGGGGCTATGAGGTGGCTCAGTGGGTAAATGCATTTGAAATCAGGATCTGAGTTTAATACTGGGACCCACATGGTAGAAGAAAACTGACTTCGGCAAGTTGTCTTCTGACCCCCATGCGTGCCCCCAGCACGTGTGTGTGTTTGTGTGTAGGGGGGTACGTGTGTGTGCACGTATACATAAGAAATAATTTTTTCTAATTTTAAAGAAATAAAGTTTTTTTTTTAATCAGATCTTTTCTTCTCTGGCAAAATTAGAGAGAAGAGTTATCAAAGAGATTTGCCATTGCTCCTCATGTACAAAGCCATCTGATAGGTTGCCAGTGAGGTCTCAGTTCCACAAATCATTTACTAAAATCATTTACTTACAACTCATTTTCATGACATGCATCACATCAAAAATTCCAAAAGGAGCATTCTGAGTTTTCCATTAACATCCTATATGTGTTTGCTTGAGTGCAGAGTCAATGGGTACATTCCATGTGTAAACTGTCTCTAACATCTAACAGGACGGCCGGTTAACCACTCCCACCTTACTTTGAGGCTGGGGGAGAATTCACTGGACAGCTAAGAACCTGCTGAGGTCCCAAGGGGAACAATCGTATTTCCCAGCTCCTGAGGAATGAGCTAGAAGAAAGGCTCAAGAGAAAATGTCAGGGGAGGTATCAAGGAGCTTGAAGGAAGTCCCATCATTCCCTGAAGTTTCAAAGAAGAAATAAAGCAGGTCTTCTAGATAGAACTCCCAGTCTGCTCTGCTAGTCACTTGTAGGGCAACTAGTGACACTAGAACATTAACCTTCTGGCACGAGGGAAGCACAGTGGGAGTATTTGCTGTTGTAGTGTTGGGAGCTTCCAGCTGCACAGGGTTAGAGGTCTGACTGTACTTAGCAGCTCTGTGAGCATGCACAGATTGATTAGCCTCCTGGGCCTTCCTTTCTGCCTATAAATTAGGAGCAACGTCCTAGTACTTGTTGCGGAGATTAAACAAAATTAAATGGCTCATGTGGAAAACAACCTGGTGCTTGAGATTGTCTATGTCCAATAAATGCCAATTAGTATTTCTTTTTCTTATGGCGACATGTCTCTCATTAGGTCTGGACTTGCTTCTCTAGTTCATTCCCACTCATCCACTCTGTGTAGAAAGTGAGCTTCCTAATGATAAGCAGGTGCAAAGCAAACCTGGAAGGACTAGTGTGGGGAGGAGGGAGATCAGTACCGAAGGTTGGCAAGAGAATTTTCTAGAATGAAAGAATCATCCTGTGTTCTCATAGGTGCTGCTGCTGCTAGATGTATTTATATTGCAAGACTTGGGTTCTGGGTCGTAGCTCAGTGGTGGAACATGAGTACGAGGCTCTGGATTTGATCGCCAGCACTAAACAAAACAAATAAAAACCCAAACAACCCTCATTAAATCACACATTTAAATGAATACATTTGCTTTTATGTAAATATTTTCTGTATGGAATTTTTTTGAATAAAAATATCACGGTGAACCCCACTATGCTGCATGACAAACCAATGGTAATAAATAATTTAAACATATAAAATGTAAATCAGATTACATTACTGCGTGCTTTAGAAGCAATGAGAGGTACCTTGATGGAAATGCTCAGTAAGAGAACTTTTAAGACAGGAACACAGGGAAGGGATTTGTAACAGGGGAGATTAAACAGAACACATTCTATACATGGATGAAAATGCCAAAGAACAGATTTAATTAGTAAAAATCTGTGTGAGGAAAAGATAACTAACACTAAGGGGTCTTTGAAAAGTCATATGGAATCCTTCTGCTGTGAAGGCCTCTTAATATATATTTGCAATATTTATTTCATTATATATAATAAAGAGTTTAAATGGAGTGACATGATAAAGGAAGGAATACCTCAGCTAGACACCATAGATTACCAAATCAAACCTCCAGTGCCCAGAATGGGTTACCTCTTTTGGAGTTCCCATAGAACATTCCAGGTTAGTGTTACTGCTGTTGGGCACCCTCTGTACCCTTGATGGTAAGACCCGATTGTTGAAGACACCACACACCTGAGTCATAGAACATGGAGACATCTAGCTAGTACTAGCTGGAAGCTTCATACCTATTGCCTCGTGTTCACAGTGCTGGACAGTGCTGTGCCGGAGACCAGACAAGAAAAGTCAGCACCAGTCTTACCAACTGTGAGCCATACCAGTTGCAATCACAGCTTGCCTGGCAGCATAGGCCCCCTGGTGTAATCGCAGTACAAATGTCATGTTTAAAGGGCTTGAAGGCCTGCTCTACAATACGTAACCTCCATCTGACACTGTCAGTGAGGCCAAGGACCTGTGGCTACATAGGTCATGGTCCCTATGGGAAAATCTACTATAATTCCACTAAGTAGGCAAAGCAAATAATAACTTACTGTAATAACCATAAATTAGTGCATCACTTAATCTTCATCTTCCTGCAGGAGAGACAACTATCAGAAACTCACAACTGGCCAACATACAGAGAGTAGGAGATACAGGAATGCTCAGGCCTAATCTAGTACAGCAGATCAGATGTATCTTCATGTCTTCCCCTCCAGGCTCAGGTTAACTACTAGGAACAGAAGGCAGAAAGATTTCAGAGGTGGTAGACGACTTCAGGGAAACTTTTCTAGACCCAGCAGAGTAGGTACACGTATGAACTAACAGAGACTGTGACAGCATGCACAAGAGCAGCCCAAGCTCCAGCCAGACAAAATCCCAGCATGCAGAAGAGGCAGAGGCCGTGAAGGCCCACTCTAGCTAAGGAGCTATTGGCATTTGATTGCTGCCGGGACCAGGAAAGTCAGTTTTCTTCAAGGAGTGACACCATATATATTGACCCCTCTCCAAGCAAAGTCCTTTGCCTATGAACTGGACTCCTGTTTTGTTGTAAGATAGAGAAAGAATATGATCGGAGATGGAGGATGATCTGGAAGGAAATGGGGGAGGGGTATGATAGAAATAGATGGTATGAAATTCTCAAAGATTAACTAAAAACATATTTTTTTTTTCTGAGACAGGATCTCACTATGTAGCTATGGCTGTCCTGGAATTTACTATGTAGACCAGGCTAGTCTTGAACTCACAGAGATCTACCTGCCTCTGCCTCCTGACTTGATGCATTAAAGGCATGAAGGCTGGGTCACTATACCTGGCCTAAAAAAATTGTTCTAATGAAATAATTGTTTAAAAAAGAACAGAAAAACATTTGTAACTTTGCATTCAGACTTACCAATTAATAAAAATTATACCAAGCATCAAGAAAATGAAAGGCAATTTGAGGGGGATTGGGGGAGGTGCATGGGTGGAGAAGAGGGAAGGAGGGTGGGACTAGGAGGGAAAGAGGAAGGGAGGTACAGATGGGATACAAAGTGAATAAACTGCGATTAATAAAAATTTTAAATTAAAATAAATTTAAAAAAAGAAAGGCAACTTAATGGCTACAGAAAAAGATCATAGTCCTAACATGAGGAGCAAAATATAACATTGAAGCCGGTAAGAGTCACAGTTCACAAACTCAAAAAATACTTCAACTGCTATGTGGAAGAGGAAAGGTATCTCTTCCAGCCCTGCTTGGTCCTGGGAACCTGTCTGGGGCTTGAGAATGAAGAAAGGGGACAGAGAGACACGGGTACAGAAAAGCTGGGGCTGGGCAGCTTGTAGTATCCCTGCTACTATGTAGCAAAGCCAGAACCAAAGCTGTTCACTTCCATACAGTACAGCTGGCCATCAGCTAGCCCACACGGAGGCGGCTGTAAACATTGGGAGAAGGAGGCTGTGGTCACTAGCTTTTGTACAACATCCATACAGGACCGGAGGCTTTGTCAGTTCCCGTGGTTCTGAGGCATCAGTCCCCGTCAGTAACACACATTCATTTGGGACTTCACCCACCCCTTTAACATTCACTTGACGCTTCCTCTGATCCCCCAGAGAGAGGTAGCTCTCAGACCAAAATGCTGAACTGTTTTTCCTTGCTGAAATGCTTGAGGTTGAGCCCAGGTTTGCTTGAATGCCAGGCAGGTGCTCTACCACTGAGCTACATTCTCAGCTTCTAAAATTAAATATCCCCTCTGCACAGGTTACTCAGATGTCTGATGTGGTAGTGCATATACCCTTTCCGGGGTGACTCTGGCTGCCTTCCTGCCCTGTAGAGTGGGACATAGGAATATTTATCTCCCAGGCTCTCCTCTACCCGAGCACTCACTCAGTGCAGCCCCTTGCCACTTCCCAGAGTGCTTCCAGAAACTTCCCCATAGAACCCAAACTTTACCCGTTCTCTCACTGTCCAGGGACTCCCCTGGCTTTGCGGAGGCGTTGAGCCTGCTGAGGACTGCCGTGACTTGCACTTCATTCCTCAAAGTCTATAATTTCTCTAACAACCTCAGAGTTGGGGAAGATAAAAGCTGAGCAAGGAAATGTGCTTCTGTCCATATCTCACCTGAAGTAAAGCCTCTCTTTAGCTGCCTATTTTAGTGTGGGAAAGGAAAATGGGACAGCAGTGAGCCTGGGAAAGTATACATGAGCATCTTGGAATAGGGTCTAACACGATCTCCTTACAGTGCAGTTTTTCTGTACCATTTATTTGTGACAGGGTCTCACGTGACCCAAGCTGGCCTCAAACATAATGTGTAACAGAGAGTGACTTTAAACTCCTGGTCCTCTTCTCAGCTCTGAGATTAAAGATATGGACCACCACCCGTAAGGGAAGCTTATGTCATTAGTCAAAAAAAAATGTTTTTTAATGTTTTCTCAGCCTTCTCAGTAGCATAGGTTTGTGTTTTGAACTTTCCTGGGCAACAAGCAGTATGGTCTATTCCCCAGCACCCCTCTACCCGATGATTAATTCTCAAAGTTTATGGCAACTTGCACCCTGGTTGGGGATGGGCTTCAAGGTTGGACAAGCCTGAGCCACTCTGAGTAGGCGGGATTCTCCAAGACCCTTGATAGGGGCTCTGAGAAAACACCTTTTCTGCCTCTGGAATGCCATGGAAAGCAAGCTGTTTCCTCTGTACATGAGGAGGGAAGAAGCGGAGTTCCTGCTGTTGGCTTTCCTGCCTGTGTAGCGCAGCAGAGAAAGCCAGGAGGGCATAGCCAAGCACACAGGATCTGGTCCTTGAGGCCATCACTCAGCTGCTGGCTCCTGCTCTCACTATTTCTCATTTAAACCAAGTGGAGGGGCTTTTCTGTTACTTCTTGCTCAGTTCTTTCTATCAGAATCAAGATTTGTTGCTAGGAATAAAAGCAACAGACTACAGTGGGTTGTGTAATGCTCGTGGTGGGTTGTGTAGTGTGTTGTATAGCGCTCCTCTGGCCCAGATGTTTCTTCATGCTAGCTCCTAGAAGCTGTGACAGTTGCCTTATTTGAGAAGAGTTTGGGGGAAACAGCTAAGTCATATTTATCTTCGACCAGATGTTGATGAAACATTAAAGACATTTTGATTTTAAATAACCATATTTGACCTTTATTGCATGAGGAGTCATCATTATTGCAGTTGATCATTGTTGTTGGGACTGATGGCACATGTCTGAAATCACAGCACTCGGGGAGCAGAGACAGGAGAATCATGAGTTTGAGGCAATATTGAAAGTTACAGCAGCTGGGTGTGGTGCCGCACACCGTTAGCTCCAGCACTTGGGGAGGCAGAGGCAGGTGGATCTCTGTAAGTTCCAGGCCAGCCTGGTCTACATAGTGAGTCCAGGACAGCCAGTGCTATTACAACGAGAAAAGTGTCTCAAAAAAACAAACAAACAAACAAAAGAAAGAAAGTTATAGCAAATTCAAGGCTAGACCGAGCTCCTTAGTGAGGTTCCAACTGAAAATCTGAGGGCTAGGGATGTAGCTCAGTGGTGGAATGCTTGGCCAGAATGCTCAGGCTCTCGATTTGATACACAGTATCTCAAAATAAAATAATAATAATTGTTTTTCTTTTCACAAAAAGCAAAAGCATGTAACCCAGAAGTTCATAGCTGTTTTTTAAAAAATATGTTACTTAGTTCATTGACTTATTTGAAGATGTTACAGTTAATCTTCTGTAGCTGGAAAAAGTAATCATGTACTTGAGTTCTGTTTGCTGGCCCACAAAGCTGGGGACATTGGGTAAATGACTCCCCACTCTGAGCATAGTGGCTGCTTCTCCTGCAGGACTATCAGGTGCATAGGTGCATTTAAGTCCTTGGTACACAGTTCAGAGTTCTGGGCTCTGCCTTAAGCCTACTGAATCAGACTTTCTAACACTGGGGTTCATATAAAGTTTTTGGTCTTTCCCTGAGGTTCATTTGTTTCTTGAGACAGTGTCTCATTTCCTAATCTATCCTTCCCTTGAACTCACAACAATCCTGCCTCAGCCCCACAAGTGTTGGAGTTACAGAATGAGATACCATGCCCGGCTTCCATGTGTATTTTACTAAGGATTTATTTATCTTATGGTATATGTATGCATGTCTTTGCCTGCACGTATGTATGTACACTATATGCACGCCTGGTACCTGGGGAATCAGAAAAGGGCATCAGATCCCTGGAACTGCAATAATGGATGGTTGTGTGATACCATGAGGATATCGGGAATCTAACCCATATCCTCGTTCTAGCTTCCATATGCGTTTTAATTAATTGAGTGATTATGATAAACTTCCAAGATTGGGAACTATTGCCTTGTAACTCCAGGGTCCTTCTAATTTTCATTTTCTGATTTCTGTCTCTTCTATTGTTGTCCTGTCTCTGCTGCTAGCTATTGTAACAAAATAAAAACACAAGATAAACAAAAAAAAAAATCATGATTTCATCCTCCTCCTATACCCCCAGAGCTTCAGTACCTGGTAGGTAGTAAGTACTCAATAAATACTTGAAACGTTAATCAATAGTGGTTAAAAAAAAATGAGTGTTATATGGATCCCAAGAACCTACAGATAGAGAAATGCAAAGAAAACTATTTAAAACATTTTCTGGATATGTTTTGGCAGTTCTGGCCACCATATTACATATTTCATATATTTACAAACCAGTGCCTATCTAGAGGGCTGTGGAGAGGGGCTGAGACTCTCCTGTGGGCTAGATTGCCCCGTGGCTAGATTTTACAGAGGAGGCAGCAGCTTCTTGTTCAACAGGAGCCAGCTTTCTTCTTGACCTTTCCAGGGCCATTTGTACCTGCCTTGGTGGGGTGACTTGGAGCCTATGCAGCAACTCTGAATCAACAGGGGTGACATAAGGTTTCTAGAGGCCCCAGCAGAGAGGAGGAGACATAAGCCCGCAGTGGGTGTCAGGCAAGCATGGTGTTCTCTACCCATGAGGTATTTAATAACGCCTCTTGTGATTCCACAGTTTTCTTGCTCACTCCCCTGAGCCCCTCTGGCCACCCCTTGGACTCCTCAGTTCAAATACAGTCTGCTGGCCTTGGCAAGTATCTGCTCAGGATGAAATCTGTCACGCAGGTGGGCAGCTTAGCCAGGGGGATATAGAGGAACTTGACATCCAGACCAGGGTTGTAGCGAGTGCGTGGGCACCTGGAGACAATAGCGTGCTCCATGCTGTTGGTGACATCGCTGATTCTCGTCTGTGCCTTGTCCATCAAGTTAACCAAATTTTCTGTGTCTGTTTGAAACATTGGGGTGAAAGGAAGGTAGAACATAAGCCTTTGTTGTTATTATTATGTAATGTGCTTTTTTTTCCCCCCTGAATTCTATCCAAGCTCGCTGTCTCTCAGAAGTCTGTTTCAGCCTTTAAAACTTGCACGGGGTCTTACCTAAAAACCCCTGCACAGGATCACCGGTATCATTCCTCTTTCTAAACACTAGAGTTGTGTCCTGAAATCTCACTGTTTTATTAGATGCTCAACAAAAAGAACTTTCCCAATTCTTCTACAACATTCCCCTTAGTAGTTGTCTGACCTGGAGCATAAGCTTTGATTGTCTGCAAAATGGAGGAGATAACATGGATCCTGGAGAACAGCAAAGACCACTGTCATCTTTCTGTCCCTGGGATAAAAACGCAATGGGAAGGTTGATCTAGTCCTGTTGTTCTGGGCCTGCCAAGAGGCCAAGCAGGGGATGGCGTGAAAAGCCACTCTCCTCATGGTGTTCAAGAAGGAGCAAGGGATGGAAGAGCGGTGGAGAGGGAGGAAGGGAGGGATGGAGAGAAGGGACAAAATACAGTCCCCAAAGGCACGCCCATAGGAACGCAGCCACTCTTTTTAACTGGGGCCCAGGTAAAGTCTGCATTATCGTCCACAGGCAGAGAAGTATGAACCATCGGTATATTTAATCCTTTGTTTCTTTGGCTTTGTTTTGAAAGCAAAGTCTCTCTCTGTTGCCTAAACTGGCCTGGAACTCACTATATAGCACAGGCTGACTTCAAACTTATGGCAATCCCCCTGCCTTAGTCTCTCAAACACTGGAATTACAGGTGTGAGTCTTCACACCCATCTCCCCCCATCTTTCCTGGTGTGTGTAAGGGGGGCGGGGTTCCTAGGGATTGAGCACAGTCCAAGAAACACTAGGCAAGTACTCTACCACTGAACTACAGCCCAACTGGGTTGATCCACATTAGAGCCCTTGTGATCCAATCACTCCCCCAAAGCCCCAGTTCTGAACATTGTGGTCTTGGGGACCCAGCCTTTAACAATGAGTCTTTGGAAGACATTTACAACAAACCTAAACCACCACAGTGATTAACAGCAGAGCAGATGATGTGGAAGGACAGAATGGAAAAGGCACATAATAAAAAAAGAAAGAAAGAAAATAGAAAGCAAGTAAAGCCATTGGCTGGCGGGATGCCTAGTTACTGAACGCTATTAAGTTTTCTTCTGTGGGTTCCCATGTTTTCTACAAAACCATCTGCGGGTGGGGGAAGGTATTAACAATTAGTGATTCTGCACATAGGTGTGGAGACACAGCCTCTAAGGCTTCCTGAGGAGAAAACCGTAGAGATTTTCAGTTACATATTGGGCACCCGGAGAGCCATGCTCACTTAAAGGCTGTCTTTATAGTGGTGCTTTTCCAGAACACTGCCAATGTTGTCCCTGGCATGAGTCTCCCACCAGCAAGGCCTGGGCAGGAAGACAAATGTGAGGATGTACTCAGGATTCTGCACACTCCCTCAGGGACATAGAGCCTGTACAGGCTGAGCAGATGGAGTCGAGCAGAGGGGGGAATGGGTACTGGGCCTTGAAAAATAGCAAAGATCTCCACAGACAGTGAGATGGAAGGAGGTATCCAAACACAGGTGGTATATCCTTACAGTGTTGTCTTAAATATTTGTTAACTCCAATTTTGCATAGAATGGAGAGAGAAACAGTTCCCTACCCAGCCCTTTACTCTCCTAGATGGTGAGGAAGTGAGACAATTTGGATTTGGGCCTTTGAGAAAGAGTTTGTATCTTGAGTCACAGATCTCTACTATTGGCACCTGGGCTTTGCCCCTCGGCTTTTCTGTTCTCTTTTCCTGAGAAGGCCTTGGCTGAAAGAGGAATCTTTGTGGCTCAGCAGGGTGGAGATGAAACAAGGAATCCAGTTGATAGTCTGTCGCTCCTCATCTGGCTGCAGTCTATCCTGGATCCATCAGAGCAAGAGCATTGTCCTCTGTTCCCATGCCTGCTCTGGTAACTGTGCACCACTTTAATATGAGTAATGCCAGGAAACCTGGAGCCTGCTCCTGGGCTTTAAAGCCAGGGGCCTGTGGGGTTACTTTATGCCCTATACAGGCACTGTATTAGCCTCCTAAATACGCCTCCTGTCTGGGTCCTGTCCCCAGACTACCAGGACCCTCACTTCAGTTCCGTTATGATTATCAGCAGAGCCTCTCATATCTCTGCTGATGCAAAATATCCAGCGAAACACGTCACTGAGAATAAGCTCACAGTCCTGGGCAGTTTCAGGCCTACCGTGGATTTGACTAACGGTCTGACTTACATTGCTGTAGTTAGACAAGGCTAGGACTTCAGGAAGTGAGGTAAGAGGTCTTCAGGCCTCTAAGAGCCTTTGAAGGGAATTTTGCTGAGGCCATAGCCCCTTTTTCTGTCTCTCTTTTGCCACCCCAGCCACAGAATTAAGACATCCCCCTCTGCCATGAGCGCCTGATGCACTTCCCAGTGTAGGCCCAAAGCAACAATAAAGTCAACTAATTGTGGACTGAAAAATCCTCAAAGGAAGCCAAATAAATCTTTTCTCTTTCTGTGTCTATTATCTTAGTAATGTGTTGCAGTAGCAGAAAGTGATCACCTCAAACATCTTCTGGGTATTATATTTTACAAACTCGTCCCTTTGGATTATGGGATCATTTTTATTTGTTTTTGAGACCAGGTTTTACCTGGTAGCCCAGGGTGGCCCCAAATTCACTATGTAGCTCAAGCTGGTCTGTTGCTTTAGCCTGCTATGTGCTGAGATTACAGATTGGTACCACCCTGCACCTTTGAATAATATTCTTTTGTTGTTTTTTGTTGTTGTTGTTGTTATTGTTTTCTGAGAAAAAGTTCCTCTGTGTAGCCCTGGCTGTCCTAGAACTGGCTCTGGATTCCAGGCTGGCCTGGAACTCACAGCCTCTACAGTGCTGGGATTAAAGGTGTGCATCACCACTGCCTGTCTGAATAATGATTCTCTAAGGATCTTTCTACAGCTTGCAGACACCAGGGTGATGGAGGAAAGGGGGCCATATTTAATCTAAGGGAAGATAATGGCAAGAACCACAATATTTGAATTCAGATTGTTCTTACAAGAATCAAGTGTTTCTGTGTGTATGTGTGTGTGTGTGTGTTTCTATGTGTGTCTACGTGTTGTATGTCTGTGTGTGTCTGTGTTTGTGTGTCTATGTGTGTGTATCTATGTGGGTATGTGTGTGTGTATGTGTGTGTATATATATGTATGTCTGTGTATTTGTGTCTGTGAACTGAATTCTTACTGTGGCTCATTACACATGGAAAAACTGAGAGGTTAACTCACTTCCTAGCAGACAGTTGAAACCTGCACCTGGATAGCTTAGCTCTGAGCTTAGCAGCACACAAAACAGGGACACGGGCTACTGACTTCCAGAGGGAACAGTATTAAAGCAGATGCTGAGACTCAGAGCCAAACTTTGGGCAGAGTGCAAGGAATCTTATGAAAGAAGGGGGAGATAGAAAGACCTGGAGGGGACAGGAGGTCTATAAGGAGAGCAACAGAACCAAGAATTCTGGGCACAGGGTTCTTTTCTAAGACTGATACTCCAACCAAAGACCGTTCATGGTGATAACCTAGAACCCCTGCACAGACGTAGCTCATGGCAGCTCAGTATCCAAGTGGGTTCCCTAGTAATGGGAAGAGGGGCTGTCTCTGACATGAATTCAGTGGCTGGCTCTTTGATCATCTCCCCCTAAGGCAGGGGACAGCCTTGCCAGGCCACAGAGGAAGACAATGAAGAAAGTCCTGATGAGACCTGATAAGCTAGGGTCAGAGGGAAGGGAAGGAGGACCTCCCCTATCAGTGGACTGGGGAAGGGACATGGGAGGAAATGGGGGAGGGAAGGTGGGTTTGGGAGGGGATGAGGGAGGGGGCTACAGCTAGGATACAAAGTGAATAAATTGCAATAAATAATTAAAAAAAAAAGACAGCCTTGGCTACCAGAGAACAGCAACAACAACAAAACTTTTAAAGAGGAAAGGACAACAATATGGAACAAGCATCAGAGCCTGGACCTGGAGTAGGCAGACTGGTTCCAGCACACATGCTTGTTGTCACTTTGCTATTCTGTTCTCAGTGCATTCTGACAAGATCTATCTGCACCTCATATCTGGCAGACAAGTAAGTGCCAGGAGCAGGCAGCCTCCCTCAACACACCGGGACCTTTCCCACCAACATGGCCCCTGCTGCTTGGGCTCTAATCTCAAACTCCAGCTCTGCTACTGGCTGTATGTAGGATCTCTGGGGCTCCACATCATCATCTACAAGCTGAAATCTAGCCAGTGACCCCAAACCTCCAGATCTTCTCCAGAGAGCCCATGTCTGCCTGGAGACTCACATTCTCTGTAATAGTCCTCTCCGTAGCTGTCCCTGGTCTCCTGTGGTAGCCGATCCCACAGCTTCTTCATGCGCGATTGCAGAGCTTCTTGGCCCAGAATGGATGTCTTGTAGTTCCCTGGCTCGATGATGCAGACCTTCACCCCGAAGAAATGGAGCTCACGCCTGTGAGATTAAGAGTTGCATTTGGTCTAGCCTCATAGTGACAGGCATCAAGACACACCTTTGAAGGGAGGGACCTGCCTCTTCCGGAACCTGGAGGTGCTCATCCCACCAAAAGAGCTAATCTAAACATTGCCTTCATGCAAATAAGCCTTCTTTGGGGCTTCAGTACTTCCCCAAACTGATCTAGTTGTCTGGGGCAATTTGCATTAGGCAAAAACAACAGGAAGCCATCAAAGAATCTAGGCCAAGGACTTGCCTCCTCCCAGGTTCTTTCCACTCAGCAGCCACGTGACAAAAAGAATAAGGGGATCTGTGAAAGGTCTGCATCTTCTGAGGGGATACACCTGTGCTCCACGCCTTCCTCTGTTTGGAGTCTCTGACTGTTTGTCTCTGTCACTCTGGCTCTGGCTCTGTCTTTCTCTCTATCTCTTTATCCAGCCCTCTCTCTGTCTTCCTTCCCCTCCTCTCTTTCCCCTACAGGCCTATCAGGGCTTTCCTCACCCTGGGATCACCCAAGGAAAGATCCACCTGATGTCTTCTATATCCTCATTCTACATAGCCTCCTCATCACTTCTCTCGGTCCTTGGAGAAGGCCCTAGCTGCTGTTTTAGCTTCTTCTCCCCAGAACTACCCTGCCACACCCTGCCACTCTCAGGCCCCCACTACTGTGGTAAAGCCCCAAGACCCCCACCTGGTTTGGTACCAGGACCCAGTCACCTGATGCTATCAGAGAAGGCTTCAACGCCAAACTTGGAAACACAGTAGCCACCACCAATGAGGGCCACACGGCCACCGGAACTGGACATGTTGACCACCCTGCCACGGGCTTTCTTCACCATAGGCAGCATGTTCAGGGTAACTTCAATCAGTCCCACCAGGTTCACATTGATCACTTTCACGAAGTCTTCCTTGGTCAGCCATTCATTGGGACCACTGGGCAGGGCTATACCAGCATTGTTCACGAGGGCCCAGAGGCCTAGGGTAAGAGAGAAAGGCAAAGAGAATCACACAGGAATCAGCAAAATCTGAGAAGGTTCCAGAGGCCACCAGCCAACAGCTCAGTGCCCAAGGATGGCTGATCAGGTGAGCAACACAAAGGTCAGTGAGCAGACACACTCAAGGATGGCATGGCTTGGGACAGCCATGGCCGCTATTGCAAACAGGAGGTCAGAGTGTTCCGTGTTCCTGATGAGACACGTTCCACCCTGATTTTGTGGTCTGCCAGTTAAACCGGGCTCTGTTCCAGCTATAACCCAAGGAGTGTACAACCAGTGGCACTGAAGCCATGGGGTCTGGGGCAAGAGACCCCACTCTCCTGCAAACAGATCAATGCCTGCCTCTTCATACCCTTCATGCATTCTTTTCTCTACACTTCTAAGTAGAAGAAAGTCCTAGTTCACTATTACCAAACCAGTCCATCCGTTCACTCACCTAGCAAACTCCACTCATCCATTCATTCACTCTGTATCTGTTCTGTGCCAGTTACTAAGCAAAGGACATATAAAGTGAGTAAGTTGGGGTTACACCCCTAGAAGCTCAGAGACCAGAAAGAAAAGTGTGGTTAGAATATTTATAGATAAATGCATAAGAACATTTAATAAATAGTTGTGGGAAGTATTATCTCTTTAAGTTAGGCAGAGAGGACTGGAGAAAAAGAGTGTGGTAACCCAGAGCCTCAGGGTTGATGAACCTCAGGTTCTAGGTCTGGTTCAAGCCTCCAGCCTTGGAAAGATCTCTTCCCTCCTTTGGCCTTGGGTTTCTCATAATAATAAATAATGATTTGGGTCCCAAATAATGCTAGGATAGTTGTTCCCAAAGCCTGCTAGGGGACGGGGTTAAGAGACAATTACTCCTTTCCTTTGTTTTATGTATTGAACTTTTTAGTGAAATTCCACCAGGGGATGTGATGGGAAAAACAAAACAGAAAAAAACCAACCAAACAAACAAAAACCTCTTCCTTCTTCAGGGTCCCATGAGCACATACCCTGGTCCCTCCATTGCCTCCCTAGTACAGTCTTGTTGACGAATATAGTCTCAAGACAGTCTTCCTGCTAGAGCACACCCTCTCCTAAGGGCAGATCAGGACACTTGATTCAGTTCTGACCCATCCTTGCCCCAGCTCCGGAGTTCCCCACCTAAGCCATGCTTCTCCTCATCTTATCCCTTCTTCAAATTACAGAGACTTGAGGATGACTACAGGTTGGCAGAACTTAAAACCTTCCCAGATAAGGGAGCTCTCTTGCCTTACAGAGGGAAAATGTGTCTCCTGAGACTCAAAGCTCCTAAGTTACCAGTGGTGTCTTCTCTAGAGAGGGCCACGTACCACAGATGCCTCTGCCACTGTGCTGGGCAGCAGGATGAATCGGTTTGTTTGTTTTCCTATAAAGAATAACTACAGGACAGTCAGAGCAAGGCTAACAGAGGACTGGGCCAACAGGGGGCTCTCCGTCCTTCTCCCTCAATTTCTTGAGCTCTGGGATGCAGGTGCACGTCACCTCACATTATCCCTAGTACTTCTTACATGAAAGATGTTGCCCAATGGCACATGCAGAATAGTAGTCCTCCAAAGATGTCACCATCCCAGGAAGCTGGGAGTTGGTTAGGTTGCATAGGAAAGGGAGAATTGAGGCTATAGGTGGAAGGAAGGCAGCTAATCAGTTGACCTTACGCTGGGGGCATTATCCCAAGTTTACTGGGTTGGGCCCGTATAATCACAGGATACCTAAGCAGAAGAATGCAGGAGCTGGAGAGCCAGAGACATGAAGAAGCATAAAGAAGACGTAGCCCGAGCTTGCTTGAAAAGGGAGTGGGCCACGGGCTAAGAGATGTAGGCAGCCTCTGAAGATGGAAAGTCTTGGAAATGAGCGCTGCCTTAGCGGCCTCCCAAGAGTGCGGCTCTGCCGAGACCTCAGCTAGTGAGAACCATTTTCAACTTATCTCCTCAAGAATTATGAGGCAATAAATGTGTGTTGTTCACCCCACTACATTTGCATGAATCTGTTACAGCAACGTTAAGAGACACCCAGTGAGTCACGAATACAAGTGGCTGGACTCAGGGAACAGGCTGAGGCAGGTGAGGAGGAGGCTCACCCTTGCTGAATTATTCATTAACGAACTCATTCAGCAAATATTTATTGAGCACCTTCCTAGGTACTAAGGACATGGAGTAAAAGAACATAAAACTTGCTCTCAGGAGGCTTGATTCCAGCAGAAAGAACAGAGGGACAGAGGGCAAGGTGGCTCAACACATAAAGACGTCTGCAGCAGAAGCCTGATAATCTGAGTTCAATCCCCAGGGCTTACCTGAAAGAAAGAGAGAAATTACTTCCAGAAGTTATCCTCTGACTTCCACACACTTTTTTTCTGCTCTGATTTTTATTTTTCTGTTAACTCCAGACCCACAGATCCAACGCACTCTTCTGACCTCTTCATGCACTGTGTACACGTGCGCATGCTCACACACACATGCACACATGCACATGATAATAATAATAATAATAATAATAATAACAATAGCTTTTTTAAAACTAAAATGCATTATGTACTGGATAGGGCGCTATGTTGAGGAGAAAACTGGCAAAGAGCTAGAGTTGTTGACCCAACCTGGACAGAGGCCTAGCCTTTGTACTCTTCGAAAGCAAGTACTTCCCCCAGTTTCTGTTCCTGTAACTAAGCAATCCCGTGTCACAGCCTGTATTCTACAAGTCCATTAGGTAAGTTCCACACTCTCCTGGTACAGCCCCCGGCACAGGCTCACTTTCCAGCAAGAGCAACCCGCTGCTGGAGGCAGCAGCATCCACGGTGATGCACAGAAGAGATCACCCTGGCCACCCAGTGGTTCCTACCTTTTGCCCCTTTGTGGCTGCCCCCAGCCTGAACCTGCACTTTTATGGGAGCCAATGGTGAGACTCCCAAAGTCTCTCAAAGGCCCCTCCACCTTTCGAGGTTTGGACATTCAGAACATTCCGGTTGTTGCCTCTGTCCTGACCTTCTGAGGGAGAGAGTTTCCTCAGGGTGTTTCTTTCTTGTGTCAACTGGCCAAACCATGCAGTGACTCCAGATTCATCTGGACCAGAGCCTCCCATCCTGTTTCCTCCATCCCGTCTCCAGTCCCATTTGGACATCAGGATCCCAGAGAGAGAGAAAGACAGAGAGACAGAGAGACAAAGACCGAGGGAAACAGAGACAGAAAGAAACAGAGAGAGAATGCTAAAGACTGCAGCTCACCCCACCTTGGTCGCCCACTTGGTCCCTCACCCACTGGGCTGCTGCCTTGATGCTCTCGGTCTTGGTGACATCCAGGAGGATGGTCTGCAGCTGGAAGGAGGTATCCCGCTGGAGTTTCTGGGCCCCCTCCACAGTGAGGCAAGCAGCAAGCACTTTCATACCCCTATCGACCAGCTGTCTGGCCAACAGGTTACCAAAACCGGAGTCACAGCCAGTAATGAAGACATACTTCTCTGAGAGGTTTCGAACCAGGTTGCAATTTTTGAACCAGCGGTACATAAAAGAGAAGTCTGTAAGGGCCGCCATTGGAGCCGATGTCCAAGGATGGGCAGGGGACTGGCAGGATAGGCTGGTCCTCAGAACAGAGAAGGAGAGCTGCTGAGAGTTGGCAGCAGATGCTGGGCCCTGGGTGTGCTGCTCTGTAATTTTATAGGTGGATGCATTGCCACAGCAATTAGCTCAGGTGCAAGAAATTCAAGTCCAACCTGAAGCTGTCATCTCTGACAGAGCGACCGCCCTGGCCGCAGCTTCCATCACTCCCTGACCTTTCAGAGAGGGATCCAAACATGGGGAAATTCATAGCAGTGTGAACTCTGGAAAGGGCATGAGAGGCATGGCAGCTTGGATCCGAGCTCTCTCAAGAAAACCCCACCCCAGTTTAACCTCCTACCTTGGGATAAAAACCGTCTGCCACCCATTCAGGAATATCAACAAACTTAATTTTTTATTATTTGGGGGTAAAAAAAAAAAAAAGACAAAAATCAGTAATGCAAAACAAACAAAAGCTGCTTTGTGACTGCCACGTTTTAGGAGAAATGAACTGCAGCTCATCAGCCCTTTGAGATCTTTTATTAATTAACTTAGTTCAGTTTTTGAGACAGGATCTCCCTTGTAAAGCCCTGGCTGTCCTAGCCTGAACTTGCCAAGTTGACTTAAAATGTTCCACGGTCCTGCTGCCTCGTCCAGGCTCCGGGGTTGCAGGCAGGTGCCACTGTGACCGTCTTCTTTGGAGCTGTTGAGTCTCCATCATGAGCAATGATAAAAAACACAGGGTTTTCCCAGGCTGGGCGTGACTCACTCCATGAGAGTCTCTACAGGGAGGCTGGAGATAGGAGTTTCAACTTTTAAACTGGGCGTGGTGGTGCAGGTTTGTAATTTCAGCACTTGGGAGGCAGAAATGCGAGGATCAGGTGTTCGAAAGTTATCCTTTGGCTGCTTACCTAGCCAGAGGCCAATCTGGACTGCATGAGATCCCGCCCCAAACAAAACGCCAAAACCAACTAGAACCTTGGTGGTACTAGGGTGGGTGATATTCAAGTTAGCAGCAAGGAACCTCCACACTGGAACTCAACCAGTATTCCACCATCCTACCCCCTGGTGACTGGGCCGTTGTAGGGGCCCAATTCTAAGGACACATCAGCTCCCTTAGAACAGGGCTCTCAGGAAAGGCATCTCTCCGTCTCCCCCACTCTAGGTGGTTTGATGAGCTGAAGGCAGGGAGGGTGAGAGCACAAGGGAGGGGCTGTCCAGCCCCTGACACAGTGGCTAGTTGGATATGAAAAAAAGATAGCAGAGCAGAAGTCAAAACCATTAGAAGGTATGGGGCCAAGGACAGACAGAATAGCAGATGGCAAGAGAAGCCAGCACCAAGAGGGATGTTAAGGAATGGATAGCTCTGACCTGAGGTACTCTAAGAGTGACAGACAAACAGACTCTTGTCTTGTGGAAAGAGTTGAAGCAGAGTCTTGGGTCCAAGAGAGAGGATTTGTAGGGAGAGCAGGGCCAAGACTTGGAAAGCATCAGCAGCAGAACTTAGAGAGAGTGCCCCCAGACAATAGAGCACAGAGCTCACAGAAAGTTAGGAGGAAAAGCTACTAAAGCAAATGAAAGAAGGAACCCAGCTGAGTTGAGTCTTGAGGGACACCACCCATCATTGCATAGACTTTGGGGACTGAGCAATACTGGGATGATCTTGGCTCAACTATCCAGAATCATCAAGAGGAGACTGGTTACTGATCTCTTTCCTGTTTAAAGGGTTTGAGACAGAAACTGGGTGCAAAAGTTCCCTAAAGTGGAGGAGCAGTGGGTGCATCCTTGTGCCCCACTATTTACTGACAATGACCATCTACACAGGTAAAGAGAGTATCACATCAATTGCTAATTCCACTGGGAGAGAATAAGACCACTACCACAATTTTTGAGACAAATTTGAAGCAAGTTTTATTAAATCACGGGCAGGATGAGAGACACTCTGGCCAGATTCACACCCACAATTCCCAGAGAATGGCTGTGAGTTACCTCAGCCAGATGCTTATCAAAGCAAACCCCACAAGGGTACACACTTCCCACCTTCACCTAACGTGGGGTGGGAGGGGCATACATACCGACATACTTCCTGTCTACATACCTCCCGCCGACACGTGATCACGCATATCCTGTGCAGTCGGGGCAACCAATCGTGTTAACTGAAGTGAAGACACGTGGATTGTTATTTCACATGAACAACAGACCCAGCATTCCAGGAAGTTATCTGTCCTTGGGCAGGTGGGCCTTACGGGTTAGAGGCATTTTTGTTTTATAGGTCTCTTAACCACAGTAACTTTAACTTAAAACATCAACTTTAGCCTTCACACAATAAAGCTGGGTCATTTTGTACAAAGGTATGGGGTGGGAATAGGCTCAACAGCCCATCTCAGAAGGGCAGACCCAAAGCGCACAGGCAATGGAGGTGGGCAGTGATAGATGACAAACCATGTACTTCCTATCCCCTTGAGGCCATGACACATCCTGTACAGGTTTGGCAAGCATCCCTTAGTCTCTGTTGGCCTCCTGAGTGAGTGATCAAGGAAGTCATACCCAGGAGAAGGCCATGTTTCTCAAGGGGTGAGGAGGCTGAGGGGCAAGTATGCAGTGCATGGACACAGTTATGACTGAGTCACCTGACGCCAGAGAAGAATAATTCAGAACTGTTCTGCAGCAGTCCTAGTATGGATCTAGTCACCTTCCTGGCCTCTCTACTGACTTTGGCCAAGTCAGCAGCTGCCTGGACTCAAATTTTTAAAATGTAAGCTAGGTGCTGTAGGGTTGCATAGAAGGCTGGAATGCCTCCCACCTTCAAATGCCAGCTCTTTTCACCTAGCTGACACTTGAGGCGTGAGAGTTCAGGCTGCTGTGTCCTTTCTCCAGCTCACTCACTGTCCACAGGAGTCTTCAGAAGTAAAACGACCTCATTTCTTTTATGTCATTTCCATCCTGTAAGAGGGCAAGGACTGACCACACCGAAGCTTACCCTAAGCCCATGGGTGACAAGAGGGGGTCCAGGTTGAAGGGCTGAGAGGCATGAAGTCATCACACAGACACTGGGAGTCAGGTGAACATAATCCAAGGGCAAGTGGATGCAGATATGTTTATTCCAGAAGAGAGCACATTATATAGCTTTGGGTGACCAATCAGATTCCTCCACTTCCAGCCTGCTATTGGTTGTTCATCTCTGGGCAGACTCTTCAGCTTCAGCAGGTCACATACTTTCTACCTAACTACTTCCTTAGTCAAGTCAGTGGAAGTTGCCTCGGGCTCACCTTGAGAGGTCAGAGAATTAAAAATTAGGTTTCTTGAGTTACTGAGCCAAAAGGTTTAAAACATATCAGGCCAGTTGATGTTGCTGCTTCCAAGTTGGCAAATCCAGCCAACTTCAGGGAAGAGCTGACCTTGCTGCTTATTAGAGATACCGTTGCCAGGAAACTGGCCTGGATGGCTGCCAACTTGCTCCAACTTGTAGCTTTGCTCCTGAAAATAGCATAGACTAGATAATCACCCCTTTTAGCCCAAGGCCAGCCATTCTCCCCACCCCTTTGCCAACAGAGAGAACAAAGAAATCCAAAACTGTTCATGGTTTTGGCACCTTCCCACAGCAAATTGTTTCTGAAATGTAGCCTCCCCTTTTCTGTTTTAACCAGTAGAAGCTTGCCAGGCTGGAATCCCCCTGTTTTGGGTGTGCTGGGAGGGACTGGGAATCCAGAGCTCAGGGCTCTCAGCTGGATACCGATGCCTTGGTGTCTGTGAGAGTCCCAGCTTGAGCCAAGAATAAAGATTCTCATATGTTTTGCAACAGACTTGACTCGTAGTGGTCTTTTGGGGATCTCACAAATCAGGCATAACAACCTCAAGCTGCGGTACCTGTCTTAGGTTGCCCCAACTCTTACCTGGCTTTGGCTATCTGTCTTCCTGGGAGTACTCCCCCAGGATTGCTCTCTCACATAGGAGGTGTGGAGGGGTGACAACAGGCTGGAGGGGAAAGAGGGGAGGAGGGGACTACACACTCACTCACAAGCAGCCAAGAAAAAAGGCAGGCATGACAATTACATGTACACACTCACACTAGGACTCTCTTTATAGCCTAAAGAAAACAAGCATTTACATTATTCATAATTTGTACTAAATTTAAAAAGATCAGTTGTGGGGCTGGAGAGATGGCTCAGTGCTTAAGAGCACGGGCTGCTCTTCCAAAGGACCCGGGTTCAATTCCCAGCACCCACATGGCAGCTCACAGCTGTCTGTAACACAAATTCCAAGGGGTCTGACACCTTCACACTAATGCACATAAAATAAAAATTAAATAAATTAAAAAAAAAGATCAGTTGTACACTTTCCCCTTAGACAGGATGAACTGCTGAAGTGTACAGCTTCACACCAGGCAGGCAAGGCAGGCAGGGCAGGAAGCTCTCCTCTGTAGGAAACTCGAGTCAGCTCTCAGCTGGGCCAAAAACTGCCTAGCATCCCACCTCCTAGGCTCATGACCTCATGCAGGTGAGAAACAGGAACCCAGCAGTTGTTTTATTTTATTTTTTCTTCTGTGGTTTCCCCCCAAGCCTCCTAGATCTTGGAGGAATCTGGGTAGTACCTTTGATTGCTCCCCAATCCCTACATACATCCCTTCACCCTTTAGAGACTATAGCACCACTCTCTGGTTTGTTGATTTCCCGGATTATGGTGTCCAGTATGAGGTCTTGTTCCTTGGCTGCTCGGCTCTCTTCTCCATCAGAGGTTTAGCCAGCAACCTCATGTCTGACCAGCAGGATCCCAGAGCTAGAATCACAGCCCGTGATAAAGACATGCTTCTTTGGATATGGCTCACCACCCACCTTTCCCTTTATGAATTCCACAGGTCTGCTATAGCCACAAGGTACAGCCATAGGGCTTCACAAAGATCAGACACCAAACTCTGAGTCAAAATGAGCCTGAATTTTGGGGCTAGGTGGGGGAAGGGAACTGGGGACTCAACCCAGGATATCAGATTACAGGTATGCCCTAACAGGTACTGTGGCTGTAAATGTGTTGAAAGACAGTAAACTGTGGTTGGCAGGGCAGCCCACAGGCTTTTGGCATGAAGCCTTCTGCTTCTTCCCAATTGCAGGCCTTCAGGAATGCTTTATCCTCATCCGACCTTGGCTCTTTGAATTGCTTTTGCTATTATGATAGACTAAGGTCCTTGGTTATTTCCTGTCTTGCCCCAAAATAAAACACAACTCATTATTCAGCAAAACTTTCTTGATTTCTCGAACCTCCTATGGCTATGTGAGAATCCATACACCCGTATTTCCCAACACATGCTCCGCCCTAATCCAGTTCTAGGCATGGATTGTGTCTTAATGTCTCATAAGCAAGCACCTTTGAACTGGGATTTTTTGAACACAGGCAGTTGCTATTATCACCTGGACTTAGCATAAAAACACATTTACAGCCACAGTACCTGTTAGGGCATACCTGTAATCTGATATCCTGGGTTGAGTCCCCAGTTCCCTTCCCCCACCTAGCCCCAAAATTCACATTTAAGCGAAAATCCTCTCTGAATCTAGATTTTTCTCACCATACTTAAAATCCTTACTGAGAAATCTAAGTCCATTTTCCCTAGAACTGCTGGAAAGAGCCAAAGGGGAGGACAGGAAGGCTTTGGTGACCTTAAAGTAGAATGTAGACATGGAAAGAGGAAGTAGGGTCTCCAGACAGGAAGTCTGACCTCTTGAGTAAGGAAAGGAGAAAGGAAGGGGACTGGGAACCAGAACGACAGTTCTGTTGTCAGTGCCAGGGGGACTGAAGAAGAATAGTCCTTCAATGGGAGGGAAGAATAGAAAGAGACACTTCTTCCTCCTCAAGGCGCCCTTTCCCCTGCTGTGCAGAATCCGTTTGTTATGACTACAGCCATCTTGAGCTATCACCACCGTAAATTACCTTGACTAACCTCAGCTGGTCAAATTTTCTTACAGAGATTCCCAGAAAACAAAATTATAAATGGAGTTGGGGAACTGTTCCCTGCCATTACTGGAGAGGCTTGGCACCTTGAACCTGAGCTGAGGGAATGAAGGAAGGACAGACACACAGACACATGTACAGAAAAGCTGGCATCCAGCAGCTCCTGTGTGCACTGATGCAGCCTGGATCCTCAGCACCTTATCATGATCAGCAAGCGGGAGGGGCAGGCTAGTCTCTGTAGGAGGTCTGAAGACAGCAGTCTCAGGCTGAAAAGCCTCCAGGAGGACGCTGCAGCCGCTAGCATTTGCACACACTGGTTCAGTCATTCACAAGTGCCTGAACTTGGGCCAGGTGAAGAAGGTTTTGCCAGTTCCCACGGGTCTGTGTAGCAGCAGGGTCTGGTACGTTGCATTTGCTCCCGAGGTCGTTTTGCTGTCTGTTTTGAGCACACTCTCATGTATACCTGTCTTTGTTGTATAAACCTTGCACTACATAATGTAAACTTGATTGGTTAATAAAAAAAAAAATGCTAAAGCCTGTGCAGGGCAGAAGTGGGAAGTGGAGCTAAGGTTCTCAGGCTTTTGAGGAGGGAAAGGTCACGGGAAGGAGAGAGAGAGAGGTGCCGGAGGAGGAGAAAGGAGCAGAGTGTCCACAGGTAAAGAACCTCCGGGGCTGGAGTAGGAACGGCAGAGAGAGCAGCGGCCCAGATGGAAAGCGTGCGCAAGCATTGGTGGGGATATTGGAAGGGAAGTAGCCCAGATAAGAACGATTAGAGCAAATGGCATGGGATGTGGGGCAGAGAGGTAACAAGGCAGATTGGAGGGTAATATCTGCCCAGCTCCAGGTAAAACAAGGCTTACTTAAATACACAGGTGTCTGGGTCTTTTATTGATATGGCAGCAGGTTAATAATAACAACTGCCACGATAACTATTTAATCATTATTAAATAATTTGGTAATGTTTATTATTTAATATTAGTTATTAAACAATAAAATATTTGATAACAAACTTCATTAGCAATTTTTATTTACTACAACAGGTCTGAGGACTTGGTCCTTGTCGTGATGGTGTCCATGTCAGTGGTGCATATCCACTCAGGACCTTGCTCTCTGGGACCCCCCTGCTCTCCACAGCATCCTGGCTTCAGGGGCCTGTTTGACTCTTTGAACAAGGTGACTTCCAACTACAACCAAGTCACTTTTTTCTTTTCTTTTTTAAATTTAAATTTTGACAGTTATGTGTGTGTGTATGTGTGTATACACATACATATGTTCTCCTCCATATTATTATTCCTGCAACATGGGATGTCAATTTCTGGTTTCTCCTGATGTAGGACTCATTGCTCCATTAAACTAGATTCACTGATGACAATATGGCTTCCATTTTTATACTTAGGGAGACATTAAGACATCTGGGGAGGTTCCTCCCAATGGCAATTTTGGATTGAACCCAGCACTCTGCCACTTCCTGCAGATGTTTTCTCTGCTCATTCCTCACTTGAGAGGACCTTCTCCTGGCATAGAGATCCAGATCTTGGGGAGTCAGGGCAAGTCCAAGAGCATCTCTGACCTTGCACGGCAAATGTTGAGCAGAAAATAAAAAACCAGGATCCAGAGACAGCACTCACTCCATCCTCCAAAGGGTTGCAGGAAGACAGGAAGAGTGTCAAGAGCAGAACCACAGGGAACTGAGATGGCCAGTTAGTGAGTCTGCAGGGAAGTGCTGGGAAGAGAAGGAAGAGGCTTCGGTCCCTCTCACCCCCAGAACAGGACCTGGGCTGCCAACACTTCCCAGACATCTCCTTGATGCCCATTCTTTGGCCTTATCCTGTGAGCCAGAATACTTCAGAATCCTGGAAGGGAAGCCATGGTCACTCTTGTCCATGGTGGGAAGAGCTGAGCATTGCAGAGTTGACAGTCCAGCTCACTTGTGCTAGCCCTCCTCAGGACAGTCTCCTCTTCCCTAACTCTGTCTGCCAGGACTCCACACCTCACTGCTTCTCTAGTTCAAAGAACAGGATGCAAGTAATCTTTTCCATTTTTATTCTAAAATGAAAAGAATCCAAAGAAAGTCATGGCTCCAAGACAAATCAAAACTGGTTTTTTCCATCTTTGCCAGATTCTATATCACCAAAGATACTACCTCCCCAGCACAGCTGACACCATGGACAAAGGTGATTTCAAAGTGGGTTCTTTCAATCCTACATGATAGTGTGAGTAGTCAGGCCCATGTATAGGGGGCAGGAGGTAAGGCACATTCTATGAATCCTCACAACAGGCCATGGAGCTCAAAGCCTTCGGAAGTTGCCTAACATAACAGGATATTGCCAGCACCTTTGTATCCCTTTCCCTTGGCTGAATTCTTTGGCTGTTTCCTCTGGACTTCACTGACCTTGAGTAGTATGAAAGCAGAATTATCTTAATGAGTGTAGTGAACAACGTTCCCTCCATCCACCTTACTTCCCTGATTCTGCAAACAAGTACAGACTTCACAGGGCCCGGGCAGGCTTTATAGAGTACCAGTAAATTATGGCATCTGATAGAAAGGTGGGCAGGTAGCTTAGGGGGAGGTAGAAGAGCTTGGCATCCCAGCCGGCTGAGTACCGGGTGCGAGGGTGACAGGAAGTCAGTGCGTGCTCCATGCAGTCCGTCACCATAGACAGGTCCTCTGAGCATGTGTTCACCAATAATTCTGTTGCTCTCAGATCTGTGTAAAATGAGAAATTATTTGGATAGACTCTTCATCCTACCATTGTTGCTCTGTGTCCAAACGAAGGAAGTGGCTCTAGAATCCGTGTACCCCATACTCGGAAGCCATGCCCAAGCCTAGCATGTCCCAGTTTCTCAGAAAGGGCCGCAACCCAGCTTCTAGGAAGAGCTGTGCACACCCAGCTGTCTGTATGCCTGTTCGGAGAACTGTCTGTCAGAATAACTGGAAGATCTCACCTAACAGTGGGAACCCAAGCATGAGGAAAGTGGTGCCAATGCCTATCCCTGGCTTTATGTTCATCATGAAGATAATGATGAGTTCAGGTAAAACAGAGCCCCACATTCCAGAATTCAGAACCTCTTTAAGTGATCAGAATCTCATAGGCTCCGAAGGATAGAAGACTGAACATCTCCACTATGAGGAAAAATTGCCGTGGCAGGCCCTGCACCAGCAGCAGAAGGAGGTTTCTCTAGGTCACTCACAGGAGTCCAGGTATTTCTCCCCGTAGAGCTCCTTGACCTCCGAGCTGCTCTGGTTCCACAGCTTCTTTGTGAGGGGTGATAGTCTCTCACTATTGGAAATATTGGTCTTGAAGCCTCCAGGCTCAATGATAGCCACCTTCACTCCAAAATAGGAGAGCTCCCTCCTGCAAGACAGCAGGCAAAGGTCAAAGGCATCAGAGGTCTCTTGAGGAAAATAACACAACTGACAACACAATAGCATGCCAACATGAGCCCGTGGAGAAAAAAGTTCAGAAGCGTTTGGGTCTGAGATGGGGATGGATCCTGTGGCAGGGACATTGTCTCTGGGCTTTTGAATGTCGCTCCAAGGGAGCATGCGTGGCTCACTGGTCTAAATCTAGATCTAGACATTCTGTCAAACGACACAAGGACGGACTTCTGTCTGCATAGTGCACGCACAGGGGCTCACTAGTCTTGCCTAAGTCAGCTCCCCCTCACTGCTGGACCCCACCTGCGCCCACTACTGGCTAAGAAAGTCTCAGGCCATTTCTTTCCTGGTTCCTCCAAATGTCTTCAGGGTGCTACACTGTGTCCTGGCATCCCACTTTTAGAGACCTGGTCCCAGCAGGAAGCTTGACCCGCTTTCTTGCGGTGATGTTTGATCAGAATGGTGCATAGTCTAGAACCCTTAGACTCAAACGCTGCCCTCTGAGTGTCTACCCAGCCCCACTACTGCCAGGTCTGACCTGCCCTTTGCTCCAGGATGACACAGCACCCTGCTAATAGTCACGCTGGGCCTGGACATTTTATTACCCAGGAAGACCGTGTAAGCAGTTTGCCCTGTTCTCATGTTTAGCTCTTACCTCAGACCTCTGCTGCAGGGTCCTCCACAAATCTGATGATCAACGTGATTGCTACTGCTAATAATTTCTCTGTCTTGTCCACCTTCTCTCTCCTTTCTCTCCTCTTTCATTCTCTGGGTTCCCCAGGTCTGTGTTGTTGTTGGGTTTTTTGTTTATTTGTTTATCAGGGTCAAAATCTCATTGTCCTCCTAGATTGTGAGGACTGTGAACTGAGTATGGTGCTCAGCCCACCTCCAGGACATTGCTAACCTGAGAAAGAAAGTGGCCAAGTCCAAGGGCACTTCAAACACTTCCCTGCTATGGGAGAGGCCAGCCTCCAACAGGACAAGTTTAAGCAACCTCAGGCCTCAGTGACCTAACATAGGTTTGGAGAGGGGCTTCCCAACAAATGACCACCTTACTCCAGAGAGAAGATAAGAAAGTCCCCCAAATGAGAAAGAAAAGACTGTTCATTAAGGGCTCTCAAAGACTGCAATTAAATAAAACACCCTGCTGAAGGTTTTTCCATAAAGCCCATAACTGTCCAATACCTGAGGGAGTCCGAGAAGGCCTCTACACCATACTTGGAGATGCAGTAGCCACCACCAAAGAGAGTCACTCGGCCCATGACACTGGCAACATTGACCACACGGCCCCTTGCCTTCCTCACCAAGGGCAGCATGTTCAGAGTCACATCGATCATGCCCAACAGGTTCACGTCCAAAATCTTTACAAAGTCTTGTTTGTTCTGCCACTCATTGGGAGTAAAGTCAGCGATGCCAGCATTGTTGACCAGGCCCCAGAGTCCTAGAGACAGTGGGAAGAACAGAGAGTCACACAACACAGGTCAAGTTATAACTAAAATTCACATCCAATGGGATATAAAACCATTCAGACAGGCACTGGGTACAGAGTGGGATACAACTAGCAGTGTGGTATGTGTGGGCTGGGACGGCAGGATGGTACTTCCTTTTCTTTTGATTCTTGATGGTTTGGCTCACTGCCTGAGAAGTAACAATCAGCAGCTTCACGTTTGCTAATAGCAAAAACAGATGTCAAAGACATATTATCACTCTGTTAATCTGTACACCTTGCAGATGAGGGAGCAGAGGAAAATACAAAGGGGGAAAAGGGGAAGGAAAGACAGAAGGCTAATACTCTAATGGCATTTGAAAAGCATTAACTAGAGGTTCTGGTTGGAGGAGACTTTGGATAACCATGCTGCATTTGCGCTTTGAAGAAAGTTGGCCTTGGCAGTCATCAATGTTGAATGGTTTATCACACTTACCGTGTAATATTTTAAGAAGATGTGAAGTTGGGAGGAAAATATAGAAGAAAGGAACTAGAGGGAAGAGTGAGGGTTTGGGTGGGTGTAACACAAATACATTGTGTTTGAAATTACCAAAGAATAAAGAAAAATGTTTTTTAATATATTGAGCAATTTTCCTAAGGAAGAGGGAGGAGACGCTTTTACAAAAAGTAGAAATAATAAAATAAAAGAAAGAAATATGTGCCAAGGATTCCAGTATGCAGCCCCAAGATACATTTAAATTCTTGGAGGTTTGTTAAGGGATGGTCCTAAACCACTGAATATAATTTTTTGAAGAAACGTTCTTGAGGCAGTAAAATTGATCATTTTTAAGTTTAAAGAATTCACATATCTTAATCCTATATAGAATCAAAATGTTTACAGGCTTTTTTTGTCAGGGTAGTGAGAATATAGGTTAATTTTGTTTCAACTTCATATTCCCCAGTGTTTTGAACAATAATCATATTTTCAATTTATTCTTAAATTTCTTTAAATCACACTTCTTATCTCACTACTAGCAACCCCCTTCTTGTGCTTAGTTTCCCAAGTCAGTCCTTAAGCTGGCCCTGGCCTACTTGTACAATCATGTGTCCCTTCATAGAGGAGTGCAGGTGTCAAGTAAGAGCAAGCATGGTGCTGACACAGGAGAGCCCCTCCAGCATCCCCAACCCAACCCCAAACCTAACCCTAACCCCATCCTAACTCCAACCATAACCATAACCTCCAACCCTAACGCCAACCCCAACCCCAAACCCAACCCTAACCCTCACCCCTAACCT
>CM053753.1:39012527-39099357 GCA_028658305.1 Pachyuromys duprasi | reverse complement strand
CAGCCCGTGATGAAGACATACTTGTCTTGAAGATGGCTCACCACCTTCCTCTCCCTGAACAAGCGCAGGAGAGTCCAGAGGCCCACGAGTGCCACCAGGTAAAGCCACATGGCTTGCAGAGGACATGCACAGACACTTTCAGGAGAAAATGAACCTGCCCTATTTTCAGACAGGAAAAAAATAAGAACACAAAAGACTATGATAGTCAGGGTAGTTAGCCTATAGGCTTCTGAAAAGGATGCCTGTTGGTCCTCTCTGATCACATTTCTTTAGAACATTCTACCACTCCTCAGGTTGATTTTCTCTGCTGATAACACAAATGCTCTTGGGCACTTCCTACTTAGAAACACCCTCCTAATTGGTCCATTCCTCTAAGCCTTTCTGTGCAGATCTATCTATGCCAAATGACCCATGGCCCACATTAGTCAAAGTCCAGGCTCCAACTCTATGTGCATGACCTGTCAACATCTGAGCACAGGTAGAATGCTACTGTTAAGTGGGCTACAAACAAATTTACAATGTAATTCCTTTTTGAACCCATGTTTCCTCATTGACTAGAGCACTCAGCAACACTGCTGTTTCTTGCAGGAGCACAGGAAAGGCCAAAGGAGAAGGCAAGAAGATATCAGTTGTTTTCCTGGAATAATAATTGTCTGAGATGGTTGAGTGGGGGACCCTTAGAGTAGAGTCTGACCTCAAAGCTACACTGTCCTCCTTTGCAATGACCAAAGCAACTTGTGGAGGAAAGGGTGTATTTGATTCACAGTTTACCATCCCTGAAGGAGCATGGAGGCAGGAACTGAAGCAGAGGCCATGGGAAAACCCTTCTCACTGGCTTGTTTTCTATAGCTTGAACCGCCTGCTTCCTTACACCACATGCCCTGGGGTGACACCTGTGAGAGCTAGGCCCTCCCGTAACAATCATTAATCAAGAAAAAATGCCCCTAGGGACAATCTGATAGTAGCATTTTCTCAAGTATGGCTCCTTGTCCTAGATAACTCTAGCTTGTATCAAGTTGACAAAGAACTAAACAGTACATAAACAAAACAGGAAAGAAAGGGAATAGGTCCTAGGAATGTCCAGGAATGAAAATTCCAGAACTACCGGAAGGGAAGAGAAGAACGGCTCGGATAAGCCCTTCTCCAGCTGTGTGGATTTAGCTTGACATGACTGAGCCATCTTGAGTTGTAAGAACCATGACTGCTTCAGATTAACATGAGCCAGTTTTTTCCTGCATAATTTTCCAGAAAGATGTCTGATAACAAACTTCTCTAGCAGAATGTTGAATTTTGCCATTGGTTCCTACACCAGGGACATACCTAACTCTGGTCCTGGCTCCAAGTTCCTCTCAGGTAGGATGAAGTCACTTTTGTGCCAACTGGTATATATGTCCTTCTTTCTGACACTTTTGTGTCAGAAAGACTGTTCTTGTCGTTTTAAGGATGAAGTGTTTGTTGAAACATTTTGTACTTAGTTCAGAATTTCACCTAGAGGGAGATACTGCCTACTCTGCTGTAGACATGGCCTCACAAACACACCCAGAAGTTGATCTCCTCCGTGACTCTAAGCCATGTCACACTAACGACCAAGTTTAACCGTCACAGTCTCCCCCATAAAATGCACTGTTGCAGTTTGAATCTGAAATGTCTCTGTCCATACTCTCATTTTAAATGACGATTCCCCAGCTGCTGCTGCTGGCTGAGGAGGCTTAAGGAGCCTGTGGATGTGCTGGCAGGAGAATGATGATCGCTAGGTGTAGTGGGCCTCTGTCGGTTATTACTCCCTGCGCCACCACCCCCGCCCCCAACTCTGGTCCTATTCCCTCTGTGCCCTGCTGTTCCGCAGTATAAATAACAGAAGAACAGTGCTCTGCTGTGGCTTTCCCTCACTAACCACCTAAGAGCCTCTGAAACTGTGAGCCAGGATAAGCCCTTCATCCCCAAGGTGCATCTGCCAGGTGTTTTGCTCACAGAAGTAACTAAGACACACCTGGAGTGCTCCTCGCCCTGTCTGCCTTTCTTTCTTAGAGTTCACAGCACCTGGGGGCTGGTCCTAATGCATGAAGACTTGGTTGTTCCCTGGCATCAGCTTTGGGTGCCATTGTTGTCCTCTTACTTCCTGTTCTGGGGCCTTTCTTGCACACACACACATACACACACCTAGATTCCACGGAAACTCTAAAAGCAGAAAGTCTCTATTGAAAGAGGACCTAAATTTCAGCCAGGCAGCAAGAGCCTGAGCCACACTCCTGAGAGTGTGGGTGTCTATCAGGAAAGTACTTCCCCTCTGGAGACTTGAGGCAGGGCCAGAGTCTGGGCCACTTAGGACTGCCCATGGAGAGTTCTAGGATGGGTACAGGATGCCACATCCCACAGAGGACAGAATGAAGAAAGAGCAGGGAGCTAAAGGAATGTGCAGAGATGAAAGCCAGGCTTCCATGACTCTGACTGGTTCCTCTACTGCCCATGTTTAGCCAACGTTCTGTCCTTTAGTTAAGGGAAGATGGGGGTTTAGACGAGGGGGGAAAACTGCTCTTCCAGAGGACGCAAATGCAGTTACCAACACCCACAGTGGGTGGCTCACAACCACGTGCACATGGTACACACATACACATAAAGAAAACTACATCTTTTTTTCTCAGACAAGAAACCAGTGTCTGGGAAGAGCCATTCCTCTCTACTGATTGTCTCTGGCACTTCAGTGTTGACAGGGTGTTAGCTTGGAAACTGCCATCCCTGTAATGTCCATTGGAGCTCTTTCTGATGAAGGCAGACTGGATACTGTATAACGATATGACCCATGCCCAGGCATTCTTCATATTCCAGAACTGGTAAAGGTCTGGGCTGCACATGATTATTCAAATCAGTTTCTAGCCCTCAAAGGCTACAATACCCTTCTAAGCTAGGGACAATGATGTGCTTTTTCTTGCCAGGAGTCAAAGACCTAAAACTCACTAGATATGGTAGCACAAATCTATAATTTTGGCCCTTGGCAGGCAGAGGCAGGATGATTGCAAGTTCAAGACCAGCTTAAGCAACTTGGTGAGGTCTCCTTTCAGTAGAGCCGAGAGGCAAAGCCAGGGAGTGAGACCTTTTGCTCATGCTACCCATACATGATGACCGAACTGGGCTCCAGTCCCTGCTCAGACCCACTGCACTACATCTAGTCTCTTCCCTTAGAAAAGTGGTCTGGGGGGGGGGGGGTCGAGGGTCTGAAGGGCCTTGGAGGCAAGGGTATTTTAGATGTCTTTACCCCTTTATCTTTCTTTCCACCAGAGAAGGCCCTTGGTTTGCAGCCCCAGGTGGAACCTTGCACAGTATTCAGTCTGTGTCCATTAGAAAGACCTCGGAGCCCATTTCCTGGGAGTCCACACCTCTGTAACTTTCCCTTGGAGCTAGACTGGGAGTGTGACTTCATTTGACTAAAGGCACATAGATGGTGATCTGAGTGCGCAAACCACAAGAGCTTTGATGGGCTTGGAGACCCACAAAGAAGTCTCACAGCCATTTCTTGTGATTTAAGCACCACACAAGGTAGATGACTTTGTACTTCTATCCGTTTCATGCCTTGCCTGACAGTATGAGCTTCCTTAGAGCCTCCATTTTCTTCATCTTTATAATGCAGAAGAAACTAGGTGACTTCATCGGTAGACAGAAACTGAAGGCCCACAGGAAGCACTGCAGAATTCAGAGAAAATTCTGTTAGCAGGAATCGAAAAGCTCTGGCATCAGCAAGAGGCTGTCACACATCCACAGAACAGCTGTGGGAGGTAGAGGAAGCTGAGAAAGAAACAGGGGCTTCGGAAGGGATGGGAAAGGAAGGAGGTTCAAAGGTGGAGTGAAGCATGCTGGGAGATTTCTGGGTGGAATCGATGTTGAGGACGGGAAGCTGGTATCTGGTGCCTTTAGCTTCTCTTATCAGTCCTCCTAAGCTTCCCTTTCCTTTCCCTGGAGTTGCACTTTCCCTCCCCCTCTCCCTACCCGCTCAGGAATGCAGAGAGTAAGTAAACAACTGTTCTTCACCTTGTGGAGGGATGTGGAAGAGAAGCAAAGCTATTCCCCTCCCCTTTCTCAGGGCCCTTTCCAGAGCACCTCAAAAGCACCGGTGTCGTGGAGGGTTCCCAGGATTTCCAAGGTTGAGTCACCTCCAAAACTAACCATCCAGCTCTACCTTTTCATCCCAGCTTGTGTCCATGCACAGTCATTTTCGACATTTAGCAGTCTTGAACCCCTTTGAGAATCTAAGGAAGTCCTGATAAAAGCATACAGAGCAGACAGAATTTATGTATGCAGACCATGCTCCGTGGGCATCCATGTCTGAATCTGCTGTGCTGGTTAGCAACCCGTACAGGATTATTGAACTGCTAAGCAGCTTGACCTCGGCCTGTGTGTCACCTCATCTATGATAATACTCACCTCAAAAATTCTGATATTTTCAGGAGATAATGTCCTTTACAGCTGTGTCTGAAAAATAGCAACCACTCAGTTGACGTTAGCTGCTACTGTCACTGAGTCTCTCTGTAGTGACTCATTCTGGCCCTTGAGGCTGTTCTTATCCTTCTGTGTGAGAAATGTAACCAACTTAAGGAAGAATGGCTGGTGAGTGTGGAGACCACAGATGGTGGCTTCCAGGCTCATAGCAATTTACATTTACAATCTACTGTACTTTTTTTTTCTATGAGGGAAACATCGTTATCCTACCAAACGAACAAAAATGGAGACTCTGAAAACTTAAGTGAGTTGCCCAGTGTCACACAGAGGCAGCAACTTACTTGATGGAATAAGTGAAATCAGTTCTGATCCCCAGGTTGGCATTATTGCTGCGTTGTCTCCTGAAGAACAAAATGGAGCTGAGCCCAAAGAGCCAAGGATGCGGGAGGTGGGCACCATCCTTTGGGGAGCCTGAGGGCCAAGTAGTTTCTGAGGCCATCCTTAGCGTCTCAGTCAGTGAACCTCTGGAAGCTCACACTGGGTGGCTCAATTGTTGCCAAAGTCTTCAGCCTTGACCTGTCACTACCCACCTGCCCATACCAAACAGGCCAGGCAATTAAGCAAGGACTCTGGGACAGCTTGTCTCAGCCTTTCTGCAGGGCCAAGGCCAACTGTGAGAAGCTGCCAGCCTTATCTATGCCCCTCAATACCTCTTCCCTCCTACTTTCCTTCCTCTGTAATGTTGATTATACCGACTTGTCTATACTGTTGTAGGGAAAAAAAAAGTGCAGTTAGGCAGGGAGTGAGAAAGTAAGTTTCCAGGAATTGTTTCAAGGTGACTGTTCCTGCTACTGAAGGCAAACTGTAGTCGTCAGGCTGGCAAGAAGCCTAGACACACGTGCACACATACATGCACACACTCACACATGAAAGAGAAAAAGAATCTACCCTGAAATCTGCAGAATTCTCACCCATTCCTAAATTGTGGCTTCTCTAATTGCTTCTGCTGGCTTTGTAGTCTTTAGTTCAACTGAGACTTCATTCTTTTTAGACCGTTAGGGACTGAGTGGTCTGGATTCTCTCTGTCTGACCATACAAGGGAGGACTCAGAAATAGAGGTAGGGTCATATAATGGCGCCTTAGTTAACTGTTCTATAGCTGTGAAGAGACACCACAACCAAGGCAACTCATAAAAGAAAGCATTTACTTTGGGGCTACCTTACACATTTAGAGGGCTAGTCCAAAAACTAAGGGGAGGCTGGAGAGATGGTTAAGACAGCTGTCCCAGAGGGCCTGAGTTGGGTTGGAAGCGTCCATGTGCAGTGGCTGACACCACATGTAACTGTATCCCCATAGGATCCGACACCTTCTCCTGAACTTCAAGAACACTCACAAACGTGTGGCAAATACATGCAGAGACAAACAGACACCTATGCTCAAAATAAAAGCATTTAAAGTCAATTAGAAAGCAATAGATAAAAACAGTTGATACTGACATCTGGTCTCTGCAGACACACACACCTGCATGTGTACACACACACACACAAAGTTTAAAGATTTTAAAATGACCAAGAGCCCTTGAGGGGCAGAGAGGAAGGAGAGTCACAGAGCTACAATGTCCTTTGCCATGGAGCTGATATGATAGTGCCGTGGCAACACTGAACCGTACCCTTTAAAATGACACAGTTAATAATGTTATCTGGGTTTACCATAATGACAGGCGATGGTGGCGCACACTTTTAGTCCCAACATTCAGGATGCAGAGGCAGGCAGATCTCTGTGAGTTCATGGCCAGCCCTGTCTACAATTGAGGTCAAGGACAGCCAAAGCTACACAGAGAAACCCTGTCTCAAAAAAACAAAAACAAAACAAAACACAAAAACAGTGAATAAATAAATTATGGGTGGTATGTACATATAATGGAACCTTGCACAGCTAAAAGGAAACTAAGTGTCGACACATATTACAATGTGAAGGAGGCCTGGAAACATGAACAAAGAACAAAAACTACGGAGATCCACTGTCTTATGGTTCCATTTACAGAAAGGCACCCAGTAAGGCACCATGGGCAGAGAGCTGATTGCAGGTGGGTTGCCTCAGTCACAGGTGCGAGCCCGGCTTCCCTCTAACCTCATTCTATGGGCAGAAGAAATCCATGCCTCATGTATAGAAAGTGTCACAAGGACAGTGTGGAATCCCTGGGCAGCATGTCCTCATAGAGGGAACAGGAGCAGCTGCTTATTGCTGCTGCCGGGGACTCTGCACATCCCAGCTCTGCCCTGGCAGTGTTCTCCCTGTGGGCACCATGCCTGGAGGTACTTGGTGAGTAGTGTTAGCTCAACTGAGTCTCCAGGAATGATAAAAGCTATTGTTAGATAGCCCCCCAACATGATAGGGTGATAAGCTGCCCTTAGCTTTATGTTTCCACTTCTAAAAACAACAATAACAACAAACACAAAAAACAGCATCTTTCCCAGGGTCCTCCTTCATTCAGAAAGGCAAACAGGATAGACATCGGAAGAGGAAGAAAACAGGGAACAGGACAGGAGCCTACCACAGAGGGCCTCTGAAAAGACTCTACCCAGCAGGATATCAAAGCAGATGGCAGATGCTGAGGCTCAAAAGCCAAACTTAGGACAGAGTGCAGGGAGTCTTATGAAAGAAGAGGAAGATAGGAAAACCTGGAGGGGACAGGAGTTCTACAAGGAGAGCAACAGAACCAAAAAATCTGGGCCCAGGGCTCTTTTCTGAGACTGATACTCTAACCAAGGACCATGCATAGAGACATGGAGATACCCTAGAACCCCTGCACAGATGTAGCCCATGGCTAGCTCAGTCTGCTTTCTAATAGCAGCCAGGAGTGGCCCCACCCACAATGGGCTGGGTCTTTCCCCCTCAATCGCTAATTAAGAAAATGCCTTCCAGACTTGCCCACAGCTGATCTTCTGGGGGCATTTTCTCAGTTCCCTCCTTTCAAATAACTCCAGCTTGTGTCAAGTTGGCAAAGACTAGCCAGCCCACACGTACTGAATGTCATTGAATTGTACAGTTTAAAATGGTTAATTTGGGGGCTGGAGAGATGGCTAAGAGCACTTGCTGCCCTTTCAGAGGCCCTGAGTTTGCTTCCCAGCACCCATATTAGAATGAGTCACAACTGCCTGTAACTCTGACTCCAGAGATCCAATACCCTCTTCTGGAATCTGTCAGGTACTAGCACACACATGACACACACACACACAAATAAATAAAAACAAATCTTGTTATGAAAATTTCAGTTTCATAAAAATACCTTTAATCCTTGGCAGCCAGCACAGCCGTAGCTGTACATCCTCCAAAACACAGACCCGGGTCTAGATGGTCTGCCATGTACGGGCATTGTGCCTGATATAACAGAGACAATCCCGAGGCCCCAAGCTCTCGAGAAGCTCCCCGCAGTAGCAAACCTCTGATTACATAGAAGCTCTGAAGGGTCATAAGGGGGAGTGTATCCCCGAGAGGTGCCACACGTGAAAGCCCGGGTGATTTTCAGTGTGCTTTTGTCCTTGTCCTCCAGTTCTGTTAGACACACAGTGGGGAGTGAGACTTTAAGCCGTTGGGAAAAGTCAAAACATGCTTTTCTGTTTCATATAAGGAACTTGTTATAGAGGCTGGAGAGATGGCTCTTGCAGAGGCCCCAGGTTTGATTCCCAGCACCCATGTGGGAGCTCACAGTCGTGCACAAGTCTACTTACAGGAGATTTGACCTCTTTTGACCTCTTTAGTCACCAGTCATACACACAGTGCATGCATACACACGCAGGCAGAATAAACTCACACACATGAAATACATCTTTTTTTTTCTTTATTAAAGAAAAAAGAAATTTACCATAAGGTCTTTTGTTGTTGTTTTGCTTGCCTTGAGGTCTCATAGCCTCCCTCTTATTAGATACCGTGGTTGTCCCATTTTCAGAGGTGATAAGAACTGAAGCTTAGCTAATTCGCATGCCTAGTGAGTCTGCTTGCAGTCAGGCTTGCAGCTTGACCACCCCCTCAACCCCCACCCCCGACACATACACACGCTGTCAGTCTTTCTGGGATGTCCATCCCCTTGGACTGGGTTGGGAGAACACAGGAAAAACCCCAGCCCTCTCCCACAGAGCCTCAGCCTGTGACAGCTACTTCCCGCTGACAAGCAGACCGGCCTGAAGCCAGCAGCAGAGCCAGCTCCGACAGAGGCAGAACTGCCTCTGCGGCCTCCTGTAGCTAACAGCCCCATCCACAGCCTCCCCAGGGCAGGTGCTTCCAGGAGAAACCCAGGTGAGTGCTGGCCTCTCCCTGGGAAGATGGCAGGCAGGGATCGGAGACAATGGCTTTCCCATGGAAATCCAAAGATTTTCCCAGAGGCAACTCAGAGGTATGAGGGGTGGGTGGGTGTCTGTGTCTGTGTCTTCCGTACCTCTAAACAAATAGAAAGGCAGAGCAGGAGCCCCTCATGAAAACTGCACAAAATTAGGAAAGTCTAAGACGGAAGCAGATGTTAGAAACCACTGGGGCTAGTGCCAATTCTGGGAAGAAACCTCCTTGAGTACAATTACCACTCATCTTCCTACAAAATGTCTGCTTTTAAGTCAAATCTAAGCAGTCATAGTTTGAGTTCTAAACATACTTTTCTCATTGAATCAGCCCCAGAATTCCCCTAGGGCCCTGGGGCTTTTAGATGGGGAAACAGAGACTGCCCTAGGGAGGAGGGGTAACTCCTCTCTCTTTTTCCCCAATCTTCCCTTCTTTCCAACAGACATTAGTTGGTCCTCATGTCAGTGAAACCCAGTCTTGGGCCTGGCCCCACCTTGGCAACCGACAATGATTTTGAAGAGATCCACAACTGGACACAGCTGCTGCAACTCTTCAACCACACCTTCACTGATTGCCACATGGAACTCAATGAGAATGCCAAACAAGTGGTCCTCTTTGTCCTCTATCTGGCCATCTTCGTGGTGGGGTTAGTGGAGAACATCCTGGTGATATGTGTCAACTGGCGCCGCTCAGGTCGGGCGGGGATGCTGAGCCTGTACATTCTCAACATGGCCATCGCAGACCTGGGCATCATCCTCTCTCTGCCTGTTTGGATGCTGGAAGTCATGCTGGAGTACACCTGGCTCTGGGGCAGCTTCTCCTGCCGCTTCACTCATTATTTCTACCTTGCCAACATGTACAGTAGCATCTTCTTCCTCACGTGCCTAAGCGTCGACCGCTACTTCACTCTTACCAATGCCTCTCCCTCCTGGCAGCGCCACCAGCACCGAATACGGAGAGCTGTGTGCGCAGGCGTCTGGGTCCTTGCAGCCATCATCCCGTTACCTGAGGTTGTGCATATCCAGCTGCTGGACGGCTCTGAGCCCATGTGCCTCTTCCTGGCACCTTTTGAAACTT
This sequence comes from Pachyuromys duprasi, assembly GCA_028658305.1. Classification (NCBI taxonomy): domain Eukaryota; kingdom Metazoa; phylum Chordata; class Mammalia; order Rodentia; family Muridae; genus Pachyuromys; species Pachyuromys duprasi. Next base: position 39,089,517 of record CM053753.1, on the reverse strand, counting down.
ACAGCAGCTGGGCCCTGGCAGTGTCCCTGTCTGCTACCATCCTGGGCTTCCTCCTGCCCTTTCCTCTCATCGCAGTTTTCAATATCCTATCGGCCTGCCGGCTTCGGAGGCAACACCGGCCAGAGAGCAGGCGCCACTGCCTGTTGATGTGGGCTTACATAGCTGTCTTTGTAGTCTGCTGGCTGCCCTACCACGTGACCATGCTGCTGCTCACTCTGCATGCGACCCACATCTTCCTTCACTGCCACCTGGTTAACCTGCTCTACTTCTTCTACGAAATCATTGACTGCTTCTCCATGCTGCATTGCGTGGCCAACCCCATCCTTTACAACTTTCTTAGCTCAAGCTTCCGGGGCAGGCTCCTGAGCATCGTGGTCCGTTACCTGCCCAAGGAGCAAGCCAGGGCAGCCGGGGAGCAAGCCTCCTCGTCATCCACCCAGCACTCCATCGTCATTACCAAAGGGGACAGCTTGGCTGCTACAACAGGCATCCACCCCCACCCCATCCAGAACTTTCAGGCATCCTCTCTGCCTCCAAACACCTCACCTACACTCTGCAATTCCTTAGCCAGCTAAGGTAGACTCCAGGCTCTTCCACCAATAACAAATTCCAGAGGGGTAAGCAAGAGATCTGGAGGGGAAAGAGAAGGGCTGGCTTCTTTAGGGTCAATTTTAATTGTATCAAAATGTTGCTGTGGGGAGAGGGAGAAGGTTTGGAAAGAACAGAGAACCCGGTCAGGTCTAAGGGAGCCACACAGGTGTGAGGCAAAATAAATAGGCAAAATAAATAAACAGTGGAGACTGCCATGCTGGGAATATCTGAGAACTGTGTGCTTCAGCTGGGTTTAGGAAAGCAGGGAGGCTCAGAGATGCTCTGCAGAGGGAACTAGGGGCCCTTGTTTCATAAATCACTCTGGCCGGAAAGAATGAGCCCCACAGGAACCTTGCAAAGCTTTCCTTTCGTTTGTGCGCCTGTTGATCTTCCAGCTTCACTATGCAAGTTGTGGGGACAAGAGGCCAGAGGCCAGGGACCCGGGAGGCTTCAGCAAGGCGTTCCCTAGCTGTGCAGTCATCCGGTGTGATAAGCGGAGGGGGGTGGGGGTGGGGGGGGGAGTTACAGCCAGCAAGCCCCGTCTCGGCAGGCACCCTGCAGCTGGCTCAGCAGGATGGTCCTTCCACCCAGTCATCCAGGAAACGTGTGGTATACTTCCCCCCTCCCACCCATCCTCACTCCTCCCGGCCTTGAACCTAGGACACTCTTATCTTCTTGGGAGACACAGAGCCACTAGTGATCCCACCCACCCCCACCCCCATCTTTTCTCCAGACCATAGCAAACTATCAGGGGCAAAACAATCATTCTGAGAACACTCTGAGAGCCCACTGCAAGTTCTCTGCCGCTGTCCCACACAGGGAGAGGGAAGGCCAAAGGCTGATTTCCCAAACTCTGCACTGAGTTCGAGTCTTTTCATAGTTCCTCTGCTCAGCATTTTATCTACTGAAACTAAAAGAAAAGATGTCCTCTTGCTAAAAAGTTGGTCCCCTGGCAAAGGCTCATTTACCAGACTTGGGAAACTGGGGGGGTGAACACGAAGGATCGAAGCAAAAAACTTTAGAATGCAGCTCCTGCTTTCTGCATCCGTGGCCTTGGCTTCTGGAACCCATCGGGAGAACAGTGGACATGCAGACCCAGGCTGCTCTGGTAATGGGTGCCCCTATACTGTCCTCTGATCTGTCCCCCTGATTCTTCTACCAGCAGTGTACCTGTGTGTTGTATATGTGTGCATGTGTGTGAATGGGCGTACCAAAGCCAAAGGTCAACATCAGATGTCTTCCTCAATTGCTCTCCAACTTCTATTTTGTGAGTGTCTCTCTGAGCAGAGCTCATCATTGGCTAGCCTGGCTGGACAGCAAGCTTCAGGACCCACCAGTTACCCCTGCCCTCCAACACTAAGGTTGCAAATGCATACCACTACTATGTCCACCATGGGTGCTCGTGTGCGTGGCAGACACTTTACCCAACTGAGCCACCTCCCTAACCACCTGGAAGGCTTAACCACTACTCAACCAGAAACCTCAACCTGTGCTCACCAGAAAAATTCCCCACAGGCTCCAATGGTGCACACACCCAGGTCTATCGACCGTGTGAAGAGTGACTCTGCTCACTGCTTCCGCAACAAAAGGGTCCTGAGCTATAGACAGCGACTAAAGGCTTGCTGACCCAGACACCTTAGTTGCAGCTTAAGGTGCAGTAAAAAATAAATAAATAAAATAAAATAAAAAATTAACCAAATAATGCAAAAACTGCACTAAAAAGACCTTCTTTAAACAATGTGAGCTAAGCCCTAATGCCCATCTGTACACTGGTCTGTATCTTATACAAAGGCACCCGCAGAAGTCACCTCCCTGAGACCACAATGCATTTTCCAAGGGCTTTTCCATCCATGGAAGGGAGTCTACCCAGCACATGTTCACCAAGCACAGATGATCCGCCAGGCCTCCGGCCTCAGCCATGTGCTTTGGGACCAAACGGACCACAGGCCTGTGTTCTACCTAACAAAATGAAGCCTCTGCCTCCTGCATAATGGTTCTTTTCCCTCCCCAGCTGCCTCCCACTCAGACACACTACCCCACCATGAAGTGGATGGCAAGAGCCACCTTGTTTCCTAACTTTGGGCTGAGACCTGCACAGAGTCCGGGCAGATCACCTCAGGGCTGTGTCCCTCAAACACGGAATCATTTCCCACTAAAAACCAGCCAACAAGCCGATCCTGGGGAATTCCAGCCATAGGAAAACACGATGTTGTTGACTGAAAGAATCCTGCCATCTGCCTCACTGGTGGAAGCTCCTGAGGTGAGCAAATGAACTTGAGGTCTGAGCAAATATACATAGACACGGAAAAAGAACTCCCACTTCAGGTTTCTTTTTAATCTCACTCTCTTTTTTTATTCTAAATAAAAACCACACTTTGTGCTGAACAATGGAATATAAAAGAATCAGATGTACGATTTTAGACGTCTACTATTTTGGGGAAAAAGGTTTACAAAATATACAAAACTTTACAGCAGATAGTAAACACTTAAATATCAGGTCAGGACTTCTTAACTTAATGGAAGGAGTTAGACAGCAACAGCTTCTCCGCTTCTGAAGAGACTTGAGCTACTCAGGTAGGGACTGACAAGGAAAATGTCACTGCATCATCTTCTCTGTGACATGGATTATGACACAGAGTCACACTGAAAGGGATGTTGTGCAGCTGCTTGGTGCAACTGGGACATCTAGGGACTCTCAGGCAGACAGGGCCCACTTCACAGGGGCTGCTCAGCAAATTCAGTGGCCGTCTGTACAGGGACATAAGCTCACTTTCCAAGTTGAGTAGTCTAGGGTATGGTGGAAGGGCACAGCAGGAAGCCACAAAAGGAAGGTAATCAGTAGTAAGGTCCTGCCTAGGTAAAAAGCTTTGAAGTGTACAGGTCTGCCCTGTAGACAAGGGGCTAGAGATAGGTCACAATAAAATCAAAAATAATTCTCACCTATTTCCTGGTTTCTGAGCCCCCATTATTTTTCTTCACAACTAGCCATGAACTGTGGGGACTCGACAGAATCTTAAAAAACTTAGAACCAAATACTGGGGTTCATTCAATAGAGCTTTCAGCCAGTCTGTGGCATTACTGAGCCACCGGGGGTCACCAGCATGCAAGGACACATCCTGTTGCCTGGCCACAGCAGCCCATGTTGTTGATGCCAGCAGGCCACATCAGCATTACCGTTTCTCCTTAGGAAAGAAGCTAAGACTGTCCCCGAGTCTGGCTTGATGCTCTTCAAAAAGCCAAGTAGACAGTCCTAATGACTGCTGAACAAGAGAGTTCTGAAAATCATTCAGCTGGTCCTGAGTAGAAACCCAAAAGGTGGGGGGGGGAAGGGTGCGGGGACACGCAGAGATGAAACACTGAGTTCAAAGAGAGCTCTAGAACACCGCAGCAGGGGAGAGAGCTAAAGGGAATCCAAAAGAGAGGAGAAAGCAAAGTACAATGAACACCTTCCACCAGGGATCCTTACGTACCCTTCACTGCCGTGTTAAGATTCAAGTAAATCAACTCAAGAGAAGGATGAACTAGGTGCAGGCAAAGAAAATACAACAACACAGAATGGGTGAGGCATGGTTTGGACAATGTGCCTCATGAGCTTGCTACATGTCTGCTTGCTACATGTCTGAGACCAACTGGGCTTCCATGATCAGAAGATATGGTTTGTATTTTAGTGTTTCAGGGGCAAAACTTCAAAGATCTGCTTTTTGGTTTACGGCAAAAAGGGAAAACTTCACAGTTTCAAGTTAAGTATACAGATCACCCAGCATCCATGATGCCACATGCTAAGGAAAACCATTTCTCCTCCATCAGCGCCCTGGCTGAGAGCCACTAAGTACGACCCCTCTCAAATCAACCATTCACAGCCTCTGCCGGAAAAGGCTTAGAAAGCTCAGCAGACTCGGAACTGTAGCTTGTTACACATCCCCAGTGTAAGAAAACGGGAAATCAGAAACTAAAAGTCACAGCAAGGACTTCCTGATGGAAACATCACAGGTTTAGATAGTGAAAGCTGGCCTTTAACTGGCCACTGTTTAAATATCATTTGAGCCCACGAGAAAGCCCTGTGCATCAACTCACAGGCTTTCTCAGTTCAAGGCTCGAGAAAGAGGCAAATGGCGACCCAATAGGGTACAGGTCTGCCTCTCTGTCTTAATATATAGACAGGAGGCTCCCCAAGTCAGAAGGATAAAAAACTGTGCAAAAACCTTCTTCGTGACTCAACTGGGATTTGTTCTGCTAGAGACTACACCTGAAGAGGCTGTGCTGCATGAAAGGCCCAGCACACTCTTTCGTAGTTAACCCCATTCTCCAACCCACAGATGTAACCACCTGTTGGGATATGGCTCCTTGCTTGAGAGAAACTAATTTTCCTAAAGCCGCTTATCAAAAAGAGATGCTGGGTAACATGTATACAAATCTGAAAAATAAATAAATATTAATGTCTAAAAAGGCTTTTTGAGTTACTTAAAACCACTTGCTTATGAAACAGCCCAGGGTGCTGCTGAGTACCACTTGGGGGCAGCGTCAGGCTGAGCCCAAAATTAGGGACTCTCAGAGCTCACCTGAGCAGGGTGAGGTAGTATGAGCTACTGAAGTGCCATCTTATAAGTATGCAGGATCAAGGGTCCTCTGTAGCCCTTTTTTGTTTGTTTTTTGTTTGTTTGTTTTGTTTTCCTGGGCAAGACCCCTTCATAGACTAAGAATGAAGCCAAACAGCCACAGGGAAGGCCCAAACCAGCTACCATCCAAGAGCACCCCCTGGAGGTGATGCAATGAAAGACCGGGACCAATTTCAGCAGGTGAACTGCCAAACTCCCACATTTTTACCACCAAGTAAACAAGTTACCCAACTGGGACAGTTGGAAAGCACACCCTGCTATATACCACGAGTTACTCAGGTTCCTTTAATCCCGAAGAGCTCACGATCCACCACCTCACAGGGTCTTCCCATCTCTGCCGTCGGTCAAACCATCCTGAGTGGGAGACTCGATGTACGTTAAGGCAAGACAGCTGCTTGAGGGACATCTCTGTACCCAGGATACGAAAGGTCAGGGAGATGCAAGGAGGCCAGGCGACAGGCGGCCACACTGAAGCGGCTCTGCCCTCTCTGCTCCTGATAAAAGGCTTGACATCCAGGGTTCTCACTCTACAGAACCGTGTTTCTTTGGAAATGAGGAGAAAGGAGAGCCATTTCTTCCACCCAGGCTGCCCCATCTGCTGGCACCATGGGACACCCAGTGCTTTCCAACCTAAACAGAAGGCTCAGTCCTCAGTTTGGATCCAGCTGCCAAGAGACTTTCACTGTCCAATCAGGAGCTCGAGCCGTGGCACAAGCCACTCCTGAGGGCTTGTCCCCGCTGAGGGTGTGGTGGCCCTGAGGCTGGCTCCTTCGGTATGGCCACACTCCCCAAATCTCCCCGCTCTTGTCCTGCCGAATGCTGGTACTCACAGCCACAGTGAAAACCTGTCCCCACCTCTGCTGTTTAGTGAGGCTGTTGGTCGGATTCTTAGCAGCATAAAAACCTATCAGTAAACTACAACTAGAGAAACTGGCAAAGGGACCTAGGTGACAGGGCCACTTGACTAGATCCTAAAGCCAGCCTCAAAAATTATCAAGAACGCTGCCCTCTGTGGGCAAGAATAGGTATGGAGGTAAATGTAACAGGGCTGTTGCCTCTCAAAAACAGTAACAGCTTATGTGCTATTTCTTCTCTCAACACAAGACAGAACAGGATTCCTAGCAAGGCGAAACTGGAGTGTCAGCTGAGGAAGGACCAACAGCCTCTAAAGAATCACCATCCCGGCTGCCACCTGGGAGCCCCCTCGGCTGTGCTGAGACCCAGTCAGCTGTCCGGGTTCTTTTCAGCCTCTTTGGAATGGATAATGTACATGAAGGTCTGCTCGATGGTGAAGTCAGGTGGGAGGCTGCCTTTGTGCACCCCAACATGCTTGCTCATAAGGTTAAGGGTGGAACTGTAGTGGCCACAGACAGTGCAGCGGTACATGAGCGCCCCCGAGTGCGTCTTAAGGTGGCACTTGATGGTTGAGCGACCTCGGAAGAACTTGTGGCACACCTTGCACTGGTAGGGCTTCTCCCCTGTGTGGATCCGCCGGTGGTAGTTGAACTCGCTCGTGTGGGCAAACCTTTTGCCACACACCTTGCAGCTGTACTTGCTGTTCCCAGGTTGGCCCTGCAGAGCCAGTTCCTCACTCAGAAACTCCTCTGCTGCAGGCGGCAGCTTCCGCTTCTGGAGGGCTAGGTGTGGGAGCCCCAAACCAGACCGCGTGTCAAGGCCACTGCTGCACTTGTGCTGTCTGACGTGGTAGCGGTAGGCGGCCTCGGACCTGAAGCTCTGGCTGCATAAGTGGCAGCGATACAAGGTGTCCTCCAGACTCTGGTGCACCACCATGTGCTTCTCCAGGAGGTGCCAGTCCACAAAGCTGCTGGCACAGACCGAACAGGAGAAGACTGAAATGCCCAGGTGAGAGAGAGTATGCCACATGAGGCTGCACAGGTTGAGGTGGCGCTGGTCACAGACGCTGCAGGCCTGGCCCTTCAAGTTCAGGTGCTCCAGGATATGGCCTCGGACCACATGGAAATCTTTGGCCAACACTTTCCCACAAGCAGCACATTTCAACTCAGGGTAGGCTGCCCCTGAGAAGAGAGCCAGTTTCCCAGACATGGGCTCGTTAGGGTGGACAATCACATTGTTCTCAAATATGCCATCCCGTCGATGCAGGGTTAGCTGCCACTGGGTGAAGAACTTGGTTTCACACATGTCACAGGAGAACAGGAAAATACCAATGTGTGACAGGACATGGGTCACCCGGGAGTTCCGGTCCTGGAAGTGGGTCTCACAGACCTTGCAGTTGCCTGTGAGCAGGTCCACGTGGTCCCGGGCGTGCTGCCGTATTAGCTGGATGTTGGGCTCCAGAACTTTCTTGCACACCTGGCAGGGCATGGCCTTGCTCTCCCGACTGTCACTCTCACCAAAAGTCAGGTCATCCTCACTGTCGTCACTCAGTTCGATCACCTCCTCCACTGTCCCAATGTCCTCAGCCGGGTCCTCAAACTGCAGATCATCGTCCCCCAGGTCCTCCATTTGGAGGTCATCCATCTGCCCAAAGCCTGGATCTCTGGAGTGGTCACTATTGCTCTGACAGGAATTGGTCCTGGGTGTAGAGTCTATGGCGTTGTCCAAGGTGAAGAGGCTGTTTTTACCAAAGTCTCCATTGCTTTGAACTTTGTATGGCTGGCAAGAGCTCATGCTGGTCTGGATGCCTGTGCTGGCAGAGCCTAGGACCGGTGGGGTTGCCATCCTGGGAACAGATGTGAACGGAACAGGGGTGTCGTGGTCTTCCGTCTTTGGTGGCAGCGGCAGCGACAAGCCATGACTAGTGTCACCTGCAGCATTCCTCTCTTCCTCTTTATAGCTCCCTCCAGCCTCAGCAGGCAACACATAGTTTCTATCGGGACCAAACGGGTGGGCAGGGTCTACTGAAGGACAACTCAGAGTAACAGCCTGGCTGTCACTGGTGCTGGTCAGGGACTTAGCCACTGCGGTGCTCTCTAGGTCTGGAAAAGTAGAGTGGCAGGCCCGGAGGAGGTCCTCCATACCCAGCCGCTCGGCGACCTCATAGATGACCCCGACGTTGATCAGGTCTGTGAAAAGCTCTGATGTGTAGACGAAGCTGAGAATCTTCTCGAAGTTGGCAGGTGTGATGAAGTCCACCACGTAGGTCCGGGCAGCGTCAAGCCCAGTGTTTAAGAACAGGTTCTGGAAGTACCCGGCTGCACATGCCAGCACGGCCTTATGTGCAGGAAAGGAGCGGCTCCCCACCACGATGGTGACATCGCACATGGTCTCTGACAGCCGGCACTTGTTGAGCTCCTTCAGCAGGTTGCTGGGGTGGTTGCTGCTTTGCAGTTTGAGCCTCATGCCCATCTTAGCAGCTCCTATGAAGTTGCCCCTGGATCAGCAACGTCAATCTGTGGACAGGACGAAAAGGTGAGAGAGCCAAACATCCCTACAAGAGGGCCCTGTGCAGGCAAAAACTACAACTGTTCTGAGTGTGTCCTGGCTGAGCAGGAATGAATGGGTAAGAAAAACGGAAGCCGAAGACAAGAAAGAGGGAAACGATCTTCAGCCTGCATATTCTCAACTATAGAGTCTTAATGACAAAACCCAAAAGGGACGAGAAGAAAGAAATCGATTAGCTTGCTCTTGAAAGCCTAAGAGGCTGGGATTGCAAAGCCCCTAAGAGCATCTGCTACTCATGCAGAGGTCTCAGGTTCCATTCCCAGCACCCACAACTCTAAAACTATAATTCCGGGGGATCTGACACTTTCTCCTCACTTACTTAGGCAACATTCACACACACACACACACACACAGTACACTTACATACATTCAGGCAAACACTCATGCACACAGAACAAGAACAAATAAATCTTTAAAAAACAAAAACAAACAAACAAAAAAACCCCTAAGAGACCAAGTATAATGGCATATACCTGTAATTCTAGCACTTGGAAGGCTAGAATTAGGTGCAGGAGAATCAGGACAGCATGGGCTATAAAGCCAGACTGTATATTTTAGAAAGAGGCACATGGCTGTAGGTGAAAAGCTAGGACTCTTCCAGCTGAGTGGGAGACCGTCTGTTGAGCACAATCCTCTACCACCAAAACTGTGGGCTCAGGTTTCTTTATTAACTTCTTTCTATACAAAGTTTCTTCTGTTATGAAGTCTATTTTTTTTCCTCATGATGCAATGTCACAAATATACTTGAACACCATTCTCAATGCTCCATCACCTACCGAGGAGGAGATAACGCTTGCATTTTTAGTTGTCTACCATAGCTGTCCTTTCAAATCTCTAAATAAACCTCCTTCTTTCCTTCCTTCCTCTCTTCTGAGACAGTCTCACTAGCCCAGGCTGACTTTGAAATTGCTGTTACGAAGGACGACGGCCTTGATCTCACGATCCTCCTGCCTCTACTTCCCAAATGTTAGATTACAGATATGAGCCACCAGAACAAGCTCAAAAATCTCGCCCTCTTGAATCCCCATCTCGCCCTCCATAGGATACATGCCTACTCTCTGGCCTTTCCCAGAGACATTCCAGGTGTTGATTTCACAGCGTCCGTGTGTTCTGTGAAAGAAGCTAAGTTCTCAACCAAAGAAAACAAAGCGAACACAGATGTGGTATTTAACATTACTTATGTACGCTGCATTTATCTTTACCAACATTATACTAACAATTACTGACAACTGAATGCCTTATGCAAGAGAAAGATTCCTTCAAGCCTCTTTAACATCAATTTTTCCCCTTTCGGCTCCTGCGCACCTCGGAAGAACAGCTGGTCACATGCTTGTGCGTCTCACAACTCGCCCTGAGCAGCACAGCCCCTTTCTCCATCGCACCAACAATTCCCAACTTTTTCCGTGCTCCAGAACTCGTCTGGATATTGCTGGGTACCAACCGCGAGTCTCCCGGGCCCTGATGTTCACTCATCCACCGTGGGAGGCTCCGGGCATCCCGTGGATCTGTAACTTGCAAGAAGTGCACCCCAACCGTGTGGCGACGCCGAGGTCTCCCCAGCGATCCGCGGAGGCAGGGGCATGACTGGGAGGGGGGAGCACCGCTCCGGCCAGGGGGTCGCCCCAGACAGCGCACGCTGCCTCCGTGCGAGCCAGGCCAGGCGCCCGGGAGCCGGCCGAGTGCAGGCCGGGGAGCCGCGGCCCGGCCGCCGCGAGGGAGAATGCGGCCGGCTGGGAACCCCGGCGGGGCGCGTCCGGCCAGGGCGACGGGAAGGCCGAGCGGGAGTCCGGCTCGACCCGGGGCAGCCCTCTCCCGACCGCGCTTACCCGGCTCCGCGGGGCCCGAGCACCATCGCCGCCGTCGTCAGCGCCTCACACAAAGGCCCCGGCCCGCCGTGCCCGGCCCGACGAGGAGGCGGCGCCGCCGGCCGCGGCCAGACTCTCCATCCGCCGAGCCGCTCGCCGCGCCGGCCCGGGCCGCCCCCGCCGCCCGGCCCGCAGCGCCCCCCGCCGTCCCGGAGGAGGCAGCGCCCCCCGCCGCACGGGAGGAAGCAGCGCCCCCCGACGGCCGGGCGGAGCCCCTCGCTGAGGTGCCTGAGGAGGGAAAATCCAGGTGGAGCATCTCCTTCAACAGCTTTACAGAAAGTTGTGCACTTGTTTTGGCTTAATTCGGTTTTGCAAGAGCCCCCATTTTGCGTTTTGTCTGCCGCCCTTCCTAGCGCAGACGGTGTAGGTGCTTTCTAAAGCCTGTTGACAGTGTGAGTGTGTGGACTGGGGATGAACGAACGCGGTGTTTCAGGTTAGATCCTGGGAAGCCTTCTTCTGAATCCTCTCATCAGTGTTCCTGCTCAAGACTAGCCTTAAAACCAAAAGTATCTCCCCTGCCTACATCCTTAGCAGCCAAGACACCCAAGTCTGGCTCCTCCACAGGGAAGAAGCCCACCACCTTTCCATGAGTCTCCCCTCCTTGGGGAGAATGGGCAGCCAGGCATAACTCCTGGTGGAGGCACATGGCAGAGTTTAATAATTCTTGGTGAATAAATGAGAAGGGGGCGGCGCAGGTGTTGCTAACTGGTCTAAGCTAGTTGGGCTGTTAAGTAATTCTTTAATATGGTGAGTGGTGTTTTCATTCCCACTACCAGGTGGGAGATGACACTGAAAGCAAGTGGTGTGCCAAATGCACAAAAAGACTTTATTAGCCAAGTCTGTCCTCTGGCAATGATAAGGGTGTTGCCCTTTTGAACTGTGGGCAGCTACAATTATTAGCACAGATCAGCACAATAGGCGTATTGACCTCTATGTTTAAGAAGCCCTGCCCCCTCCCTGATTTTTGGGAAAGGTCTTGTCTTCCTCCTCCTCTTTGCTAATTAGCTACAAATTAATGAGTTTCCTTATGACGTTCTGGTATCTATTTAGTTTTCTTTGACCCTCCATCATCACCCTTCCCTTCCTCCATCTCCCTGTTCTCCATTCTTGCTTAAACCCTTCCATTACCTAGGATTCTTCCACTTTCAGATCCTTCTCACCCTCACCAATCTCCCTTAAAGCCTCTTTTTTTTTTGTTCTCTCCTGAGTGAGTCTCTTTCTATGTTCTTTGCCTCTATGTATGCTGCCACTTAAATACAAGTAGATAAAAATTAGAAATTAGAAGGACCTACAAATAAGAGAAAATGTGTAATGTTTGTCTTTCTAAGCCTGGGTTACCTCTCTTAATGTACTCACCAAGTTCATCCTTTTTTACTCAAAATGTCATAATTCCGCTTTTCTTTCCAGCTGGATAAAAGCTAATTGTATCCATATACAACATTTACCTGCCAGCTGATGGAATTCTATATTGATTCCATTCCCTTGGTGTTGTGAGTAGAGAGAGCAAGCAATAAACACAAATGTGCAAGTTATTTCTACTAGGATATTAAATCCTGGGTCGTATGTTAATTCTATTTTTACTTTTTTTTTTCTGTATCTTATCTATTTTTACTTTTTAAGAAACTTCCAGCAGGGAGGTCTATAGAGAGAGTTCTGTGGAGAGCTGCTAGTTTTTCAGGCTGCTTTGTTATTGAGTTTTCAGGGAAAAACATGTTTTCACCCTGGCCTTCACCTGGAGACAGGGATAGGCAGGATGTTTTGCCAAGTTCACTTCCTTTTATTTGTGTGAGGATGTCGCAAGTGGTCGAGGTAAACAAGTTTGACTTCTGGATTGACTTCTGGATGAACCCCTTCATTGTATCAAGGTGCTTTCCTCTGACTATAAAAAGTAATTGTAGAATAAACCAAGTGTGACAGTTTGTACTGGCAGCCCTCTCAAACTGATCTCCTGTGTGTGCGTGTGTGTGCTGTGTTTTTGGTTTTTTTTTTCAGTTCCCACTCCCTACTCAGGAACTGTTTGATGCTGCCTGAAAGAAGTGGCCACACCAGTTTACATTCCCCTAATGCTGAGTGAGGGTGTGCAAGGGTTAGGTCTTCTTGCTGCAGCTGCACTGCCCTTTGCTGTGGCTAAAAAGACATGCAACAGTGTCCCAGCATGGCTGTCTTCATGTGATGTAGAGTGATGTAGAGTGGGGAGCCTCCTTGATGAATGAGCCTTCCACAAGCCTTGCACAGGGTGCAGCGACACCACCAGTGTGGCTGTCAGATGCTTTCCGGTCCCTGACAGTAGCCCACATGGAACAGGAGCTGGAAGCAGCTGCAGCATCAAGTGCAGCGTCGTAGTCCTGGGCAACTTGCCACACAACTGAGCCTCAGCTGTCCACCCAGGGAGGGACTACCAGTAAAAGACATATAGGTACTAACCCTGCACTGGCCTCTGAGTCCGCAGAACTGGGGGTAGAGGTTGCTTGCTTGCAGCTTTAAATGGTTGGGGAAAACAGGATATAGAGTTACCTGGCTCAGTTGGTAGAGTGCTTGCCTAGCACGTGTGAGACTCTGATTCCCATCCCCAGTGCCACCTAAACCACATGTGGTGCTGTGTATTTGTAATCCCAGAATTCAAGAGGTAAAGACAGAGTGTGTTGGATCCAAAGGACACTCCACTTCCCAAGATTCCAAAAGGTAGTCTAAGCATCCAGAAATCGGCTCCACCTGGCAGGATTTCTGGCAGTTAGGTCAATATCAGCATTCCTCAGGAACTTGTGCAGCTTGTTCCCCTCTACCAAGAGAAGTCATTTCCCTTATCTCTGTCAGAAGGCACTAATGGCTATCTGTGCTGCCTATCAGCATACCAGAGCGTGAGCTAGCCTCCAGGCTTCCCCAGTATCACAAGTTCCTGTAACACATTTTAGGATCCATGCTAACATCCTATCTCTTCTCACCTTGTCCTCTCCCCTAAATTCCCTCCAGCTCATGGGCTTCCCTCCCCCAGCTACTCATCTTCCCTATAACCCTTCTAAATTTCTTCTCTGCTTCCCCCACTGTTTCTCTCTTTCTCTCTCCCTCTCTCACTCACTCTGCTCTGTTCCTACTTCTTTCATGGCCAAGTCTATTGCTGTGTTCATTCTACGCACCCCCCCCTTCCAGATGCCTCTATCTGTGTTCTCTCTACCCCCCTTTCCCCACACCCTCTTTCATATCTACAATAAAAACCTTCCCTTTAACCATACTATGTAAAAGTCGGTCATGTTGTCTGTTTATATAAAAGTATCTGATAATCAAGGTCATCCTCAGGTACAGAGCAAATTTGAAGCTAGCCTGGGCTATACAAAAAGCCTGTCTCAGCCTCGGTGGTGGCACACCCATTTAATCTCAGCACTCCAGAGGCAGAGGCAGGCAGATCTTTGTGAGTTCGAGGCCAGCCTGATCTACAGGGCTAGTTCCAGGACAGCCAGGCTACACAAAGAAACCCTGTCTGGAAAAACAAAAAACAAAAACTCTGTCTACACTGATACCCCATCCTGAGTTCCTAAAACCTGAAACCTGTGGAAGAATTGGACAGTGAGGAGGGGGTGAAGGAGTGATAAAAGATCTCTCTCAGGTCCAATCTTTAATTCAGAGAGAGGCAAAATCTGAGGCATAGCATTAAGTGGCCTTAATGACCTAGTACATGAAACTATGATAATCAGAGAACATTCTGTCTTTGAGGTGCTTGTTTTGGGACTTTTCCTCTCTGGGCCAGATGACTTCAGCCTCTGGTTTTGAGTTTGCAGCAGCATGAACTAACACTCTGGTGTAACTATGCCTGGCAGGGTCCAGCTCAGCTCACATTGCTTGTTGTAGTGGGGTGTGCCCTGTGTTCTTTGCAGAAAACATTCCACCTGTTTCTGCTTTCTAGGGCTCTTTCTCTTATTTCCCTTTCTGTGCCTTTTTACCTTGACTTCCTTACACCAAAACTCCTTGTCTCATAGACATTGTTTCTGATTCACCATCATGACCTCATCACACCCTTTTCTCAAACTGCCTTCTAAATATTTATGTTTACACTCATTTTATTGTTGCTGTCATCCTTGGTCAGGGTTGCTTCTTTTCAAGGTGGGCTGTGGTTAACTGTGAAGACTCAGCTGGTGAGGGCTGAGAATCAGTAGTTACTGAATGTCCTGACTGAGAGATCTACAGTAGCCCCTTCAGGGCTCAGGGAATTGAAGTGAGACCAAAACAGGAACAGCGGACCTTGAGGTTAAGAGCTGTGTTTGCAATGAGGACAGTTTCTATTTGTCCTATGTTAAGCCCTTGCTGTTGGGATTCAGACCTGGGACAATCAGCTGAGGTGCCTATTTAACCAAAGCGGACCTGGCCTCCAGGTTCTCCCAGCATCCCTCAGTCCATACCTGTTATAGGGCATGGTTAGCATATCCTGCAATCTACCCTGAACTTTCCAGCCCAGAGGTTGGGCTCCCTCTCCCCCAGAGGTTCTTCACTATATACCCAGACATTTTGGCATTTTGATCGCCTTCTCTCTCTCCTTCTCTCCTTCTTCACATTTCTTTCTCTCTGGATGTGCACACTCTTTCTTTCCCACCCCATCCCTTTTCTGTCTCTCAGTCTGCATGGTGACTTCCCTGTTCCTTGGGACCCATGAACCCACCTGAGAGCTGATCCCAATAAACCTGTTTTTATACTTTAATTTGGCTTGAATTGGCTCATTCCATCAGCAGAAAATACCTATCACTTGCGACTAAGATTTCCAATTAATATTAAGAAGTTTTTCTGTTTTTGTTGTTGTTTTAGGTTTTTTTAAAGATTTTATTTTTTTAATTTATTTTATGTATGAATGCTCTATCTGCATATGTGCCTGCATGCCAGAAGAGGACATCAGATTCTGGTATAGAGGGCTGTGAGCCACCGTATGGTTGCCAGGAATTGAACTCAGGACCTCTGGAGGCGCAGACAGTGCTCTTATCCACTGAGCCATCTCTGCAGCCCCCTAAGTTTTGTTTGTTTGGTTGTTGGGGTGGGGAGGGTGGGTTGGTTGGTTGATTGGTTGGTTTTGGTTTTTCAAGACAGAGTTTCTCTGTGTAACTTTGGCTCTCCTGGACTCATTTATGGACCATGCTGGCCTCAAACTCAGAGCAATCTGCCTGCCTCTGTCTCCCCTAGTGCTGGGACTACAGGTGTGTGCCACTGCACCAGGTGCCTGGAGTTCCTGTTTTAAGTGTCTGCAAAATAAGGTTTCTATTTGCAGTTAAGAGCAAGGACCCATTTCTTAGGTCTGCTGTAAACTTCTTGCAACCCCATTCACACAATGCAAGTTTTTACCTTTGTTTCTGTCCCGCTGTATTTTTCTAACAATATATACTGACAACCTCTCTCACCCCTGTGAGCACCTTATCTCTCCAAGAGGCCAGCAGGAGCTGCTGTCTCAAATCCCCACTTAGCCAACTAGCAACCAGCTGGCCAGTCCTGAGTGTGCCCCAAAATACAGCTTACTTTTGAGAGAACCAGGCCTGACACCCCAAAGGTCACCAGGAACTAGACCTAAACAAGGTCATCCAAAAGTCACCAGGAACTAGTGACCCTGTCCCAAGTTCACCAGGGACTAGGCCATAGGTCACCAGTTACAGAAACAAGGTCATAAGATTCCCTACCCAAGGAACAGCCCAAGGATAACCACAAGAATGGGAAGGTATCTTATCTCAGGGTGGGGCATCTGTGCTGAGCAGCACACTGACCTTGTAGAACATTTCACGGCACAGAAAATACCTAACATTCCTGAGGTCTATAGATAGCTGGCTCAATGTTATATGAGTTAGCCAATCACTTTGTAACAAGCTTACCCTTGCTGAGTGTCACCCAATCATGTAACTTAAATGAGAAATTCCTGGTCCTTCCTCAAACCCCAATAAAAACCCTACTGTGCAGCTGCTCAGGGCTCTCCTCTCTGATCTACTGCTTTGGTGATGGTGGAGAGACCGAGCTTAAGCCTGAATAAAGCTCTTTGCTCTTGCATATGTGATCCATCTCCTGGTGGTCTTTGGGGACCTTAAAATATGGGCATAAGACTTTAATTGGATAACTGTGGACTTGGTCTTTTCTCTTCCTGAATCTCAGTTTTAACAGAATATCAATGAAGAAGGGGCACAAAAGAATACAAGGGTCGGGGGAAAGGGGGGGGGGGAGTGTGGTACATAACCACCTTTAAAGTATGACAAGGCAATTGTCCTCTTGAATTTTTCAGTATCTGGCTAGGTCTGCGTAAGATTGGACTCATTAATTTCTGTCGTGGTTGGTGGGGGGGGTGTCTTTCATGAGGTTCCATCCCTTTCCAGGGTATATAGGCAGTGACTTTCTTAGGGTGTATATTGCTGTAGCTTGACCAACAGCAACTTAAAGAGCAAAGAGTTTATTTGGCTTACAGTTTATGGTCTCTGAAAGGAAGCCAAGGCAGGAACCTGGAGGCAGAAACTGAAGCAGGGGCCATGGAGGACCATGCTTACTAGCTTGCTTCTTCCACTCCAGGACCTCCTGCCTAGGGGTAGAACCACCCACAGTGGGCTGGTCCCTCCCACATAGATCCTCAATGAGCAAATGACCCAAAGGCTTACCCGTAGCCTGGTCTCCTGGAGCCGTTTTCTCAGTTGTGGTTTGCTCAGGTGACTCAAGCTTGTGACAAGAAACTAGCCAGCATTGGCAGTTAAGGGTTGCTGGGTGGAGGACACCCACCTCCCTGAGGGTGTATAAGCACTTAAAGATCGTCCCTGAAAGTTACCCTCACTCATGCTCCTGTAAATTACCTCTTACTCATACTTCTGTAAGTAAGCCTAATTAAATTAAGCTCATTGGTTGGCTAGACTTGAATGGAGTTATTTCTTTGGTCTGCCACTGGTGACTTATCTGGAGTGAACAGACATTTGTCTCCCACAAAAGTTCACACAACAGCCGTTGCGACCTGTTCTTGTAGTTTGGGGTGGGTATTTCACTTTGCTCTGCAATGGAAGAGTCACCTGAAGGTTGATGCTATCTATACTCCAAGGGCAGGCCCAGTGCCCATAGCTGCACAAGGTAAGGCAAGGCACAGGACTCTCAAGACCCGTTCAGCCTCTCGCCAGCTGCCTTAGTCCATTGCAGGGTGTTTAATTATTGTACATACAAAACTTAATTGTTTTTTGCTTAGAAGAGCTCTCATGGAAGGAACTCCCAGTAGGAAATAGGAATTTTTTCCCTCTGCACTTGCAGGAACAGAGCAGCGGCTAGAAGGACACAGATGAAACAGAATTCTAGGAAAGAGCTAAGAGCCCTCTTGGGTTTGGGGGAGCTCAAGAGAAAGGTAAACTATCTCAGTAGAATGACACTGGTAAAAAGATTTCTAAAGAGCCAGCAATTGTAAAATCAGGCTTGTAAGTACGTATTTTATATATAGTTCAGAAAATAGTTTCCTCCCTGAGCTAGCAAGTTTTTACCTCAGTTTACACCTCCCGTGTCTTTATTAGTACAAATATTAGATAATTTAAAAGGATAAATATTACATTTGTCATCTTTGGAGTACGGCGCCCAGTCAACTTCAGCTAACAAACTGCCTGGAAGGAGTAGACCAAAGCATAGAGTGTTTATTACTAGTGTTATTAAAGTAAATTACCACACAGTCACAATGGTACTTGTGCACAAAGCTAAGTGGGGAAGACAGGGCTGGGAATGTAGTAAGGGAGAGTCTCTGTAGACTTATGCTCCTTATCACAGGAGGGAGAGGGTCTCAATGTTCTAAGTACAGGAAATAGGAATTTGAGAATATGGACGTGGTATCAAATGCTTGTCAACCCAGAATTTAGAAGACGGGGATTTGGGGAGTTGAGACCGGCCTGGGCTACATAACGAATTCAAGGCCGGCTTGGCCTGCGTTACAGAGTGATGAAAGAGGGAGGGGAGAGGAGGAGAGACTGACTGCCCCTGAGATCCCAGCACTGTAATATTTGCTAGCCCCACCAGAGAGCAACCTCTCTGCATTTATGTTCCACTCGGCAGACAACTGTCGCAGCTCAGCCAGACTCCAGATGTGAGCAGAACTGACTCTTGGGGCTATCACAGCCCTGAGAAATTCTCACAGACCCTGAAGAGCTGCCTTAAATACCCTGCAGACGGCTCGTTTGGAAAGGTCACATGGATGACTCCTAGGGAATGGCTCTAGAATGTGGAATGCAGTCACCTTTTTTCTAACATATTTTTCTGGGTCGTTTGGGAATTTCCTACAGAGCATCCAATCACTCCTTCCCATTCCTCCCAGGCCCACCCTTCTACCCTTATGCCACCCATCCAAAAAGAAGACACCAATTCCAATCTGTGCTGCCCTCATTGGCGCACAGGCAGCCTCTCAGAGATTGCTTAGTCCCTTCCCACCCCCACCTGCAGAAGCCAGCAACTGTGAAGAAATACACCTTAGCATCCATCACAATCCCTAAGGACCCTCCCCAACGACCTCTCGTATTCCCCCTTTCCTTGGGGTTGAGGAAGAGGTTGTCACAGAAGCCTTCCGTATCTCATTCTCAACTATAGCCCTCAATATCACTGAGTACAGTTACCTTCTTTTGGGGGGAGGGAGGGGGGTCATCGAGACAGAGACAGGGCAGCTCTGGCTCTCCTGGGCTCCCTTTGTAGACCAGGCTGGCCTCAACGCAGCGATCCACCTGCCTCTACCTCCCTGAGTGCTGGGATTACAGGCGTGTGGCACCACAGTGGCAGAGTGCAGTTGCTTTTTGACCTGCCTGTGAGAATGGGGATCTTTCTCTCTTTTCCCTGCATATACTGTGCAGCTGTCAGTCAGGGGGACCCAGTTGGAAACTAGAACTTCCTCTGAGGAGGAAAACCTGAAGACAGTAATAATCTCATGTAACCTGGGGGAAACAGCCACCAAGCAATGGTTACCATCATGCCCAGAATCTGTTAGAACCCACGCTAACATTCGGAGAGAGGAAAAAAGGTCTTTACGCAGCCCCCTACTTACAAAGTGGGGACATTGTGAATTGAACTTTTCCAGGCCCTGCCTAGAAACACAGACAAATCAATCAGAATGTCTGTTTCCTCTTTATCTGAAACTAGCTATGAAGGTTTTCAAGTGTTAGGAACTATCCAGTTTGGGGGATTGTTTGGTTTTGTTTTTGTTTTTTTGAGACAGAGTCTCCCTTCGTGGTCAAGACTGGATCTTCCTGCCAGGGTTACAGATGTATACCCCCACACTGGGGCATATATTCTGTTTTTCTAATCAGCAAATGTGATGTTAATTGCTCAGGGCTCTGTTAGAACAATTAATATGTGTCCAAATAAAGATGTGTCATTTAAATATCATCTTTAGTGGTTTTGTTTTAGTGTGGTGTGTGTGTGCATGCCTGGGTGCATGTGTGTGGGTGTGGGTGTGGGTAAGAACTGTGGCTCATACATGTGGAGGTCAGAAGACAATCTTTGAGAGTCGATTCCCTCCTTTCATCGTAGTCCAGGGATTGAACTCAGGTCATCAGGCCTGTGTGGCAAGCCCCTTTACCTGCTGAACCACCTTGCAGGCCCTGTATCATATTTTTTGTGTATATGTATTTATGGAAAAGCCCACTCATTCACCAACCAATCTATCACTCCTTTATTAAAACCCTTTATTGTTGAAGAGGAGGTATTGTATTTTTAATGCAGGACGCTATGGAAACCACAGTGCCCATGGGATCGAGGCCATTCAGATGCAGCTTTCATGCTGAGGAGGAAAGTGTCCACAGGAGGGTCTCACAGGCAGGGAAAGAGGAAAGGAAGCAGATCATCATGCAGTGGGGTCCTGTGATGCAGTCCGGGAGTACAGCACTAAAGACAAAAATAAACAAACAAAACTCTAAGATCACATCTTCGTCCTACAAAATGCCCACTCTCTCACCCACCGAGGAAACAAGGGCTGGCCACCTCTGCAGAAGGAAAAGTTAACTCTAGCTGTCCCAGTAGCCTTTGGGCTAAGCACTAACTGGGGGAGCCGGTGCTTGCCTCTTCCATGATGCGCTACATACTGAGTCATGGTCTGTGGAGTGCATGCGGGAAGATGACGTGCCCAGTTTATATCACCCAGCGCTCCCAGGAGGCTGGCACACACAGCCCATCCACAGCA
Source organism: Pachyuromys duprasi (assembly GCA_028658305.1). NCBI lineage: Eukaryota > Metazoa > Chordata > Mammalia > Rodentia > Muridae > Pachyuromys > Pachyuromys duprasi. The sequence continues at coordinate 39,068,893 of CM053753.1, read as the reverse complement.
ACTGGCCCTACCCTGCTTAACTCAGTCTTCCCAGACCGGCTCTAAATGACTTTCGGTTTCAGTAGCTTCATGTGAATGAAATAGGATAACAGAGTCATCTGTGTTGAGCCACTTCCTCTAATCACCCTTAAATGCTAGCCCCTGTGGATCATATGCCCCATCTGTATGGCACCTAACAGGCTTAGAACACCATCGGCGGTGAGATTAGGAAGGCTGCAATTACTGTCTCGATCCCTCTGAAAGGGCTTGGATTCACCAGCAAATATTGAAAGTAGATTTCCACAATGCACTTGCTTTTAACCATTTGTATAAAATACTATGGTAAAATTGCACTGCAATTATCTTTATGGCCAGTGTATAATGCTAGAGGAGAGTATGTCACCCAAATATAGCTATCCAAATAACTATCTGCCCATCGGCAGGACTGAAATAACCATCTAATGAGAGCAAGATGATACGGTAAGCACCATGTAATCAGCAAGTTGCAGTTATTACAGCCCTTCGTGCCCTCTCGCCGAACAGTAAATGGGGGACCAGATCCAGTCCTAGGGAGTCATGAACAGGTGGTATCAGGAATCAGCTTCTTTGGCCTCAGACTGGCCACCCTGAAAACAGTGACCATCTTCCCAGAGCAAAGGGAGGGAGGCCAGAGGCTGTGCAGGACTGCAGGGGCTTCCCAAATCCCTGATCACTCCGTGTCTTCCTTTTCTTTAGAAACCACAAAGAGGAAGGCATCAGTTGTTGTCATGTGTGGGTGGACAGTGTCAAGGCAGAAGCTTCTGTGTGTCTGACTAGACTTCCCTGAGGGACTTTCACACTGGTGGACGAGTGAGGAATCTCAGCCCACTCAGTCCTGAGGTCTGGCCTAGATGGTTTTCGGCAGTCAGATAAAAGCCAGCCAGGGACACATATAAGGACATACTTTACCACCCTCCCTAACACCCAGCTCCCAGACCAGAGGAGCTACAGTAGAGATGACTCAGTAAGCTTTGTCTATAAAACCACAACCCTGGGAGATTTTATCACCACCCTTATGTTCCAGATGGGGAAACTGAGGTCCAGCATTAAGTCACTTGGCCAGGGAGACACAGCTAAAGAAAGGAAGATCCAGGATCGAATTTAGGTCTGAATTACAGTCTGCTGCATTGAGGAGCTAAGATGTGGTTTCCGGCTGTCTGCATAGACTTTTATTGTCCCTGAATCTCTCCATAAATCACAACTGTCCCTGCATTCTGAGGCTGTAGCTCTGTGCAGTTCAACCTGCTTGGTAGGCAAATACTTTGGCTGTGAATCAGGCCTTCGGAGAATGAAAGATGACCTCACCATCTTTTGTATAGATCACAAGAAAACTGTCCAAAAAAAACCAGCTGACAACTGGAGGAGCTCCACAGGCCTCTTCTCCCTGTTTCCTACCGTCCGCTCTATCTCCTCATAGTCATCAGAGTCCATGCCACCAGAGAAAGACAGCAGCAGGGCTAAGTGCATGCGTGTATGTCTCTGGGCATCACTGTGCAAGACTGGGCACTGGCAAGGTACCTGTGTTTGAGGGAAAAGGTGTAAGCCTTGATAGCATCTAACTTCAGCTGATAGCTCCCTCTCTCCAACTTCCCTGATCCCCAGCCAATAGTGCTTACCTTTTCTGCACTGGGGGCCTATTTGAGGGTGCCGAAGCTGGGGGTATTCTCTTCAGCCACATTAGTGGGAGTGTCTGGTGGTAAAGTAAGCAGCAGAGTTAGGACGGATTCTTGCCAATCAGTGAAGGGCTGGCTATGAAAGGCAGAGCTGGGGGATGGGAAGGAGGCAGAGCCTTCTGTCCCTCTCTCAGCCAAGTGGGGCTGTCCTGCTCTGTGCGCAGGGGTGTGACTGACCGTGAGTGCATATCTGAGCCGACAGAAAGAAAGGGCTACAGACACTCACTACAACTGAGGAAAAGCTCATTTTCCTCTTTGGTCACATTGGAAGGCATGTCTGACATATCTGTAGCAGTACCCAGACCCTCCTTCTGGTGTACCCTACCTGGCTGGCTGTTCCTCTTGCCCATAAGTCCCACAAAGAAATCATGCATGTCACCTGAAAGAAAGGGCCAGTGTTGTCAACATATGCGTCAAGACTTCTGAGACTGGAACATTGGTTCCCTGTCTCTATTCTTGTCTGCACCCTTACCAGGTCTGTGTAGGACAGGCTGCCCTGGAACATGCTGTGTAGCCCAGGCTAGCCTTGTACTCTCCATCCTCCTTTCCTAATCTCCTGAGTTCTGGAGTTACAAATGTGTCACCGTATCTTTGTCTCATTGGAACCTGAACTCCTCAGCTAGCAGGTGTATTCTCTCTGCCCATCTTCTCTTTTCACACACACACACACACCCTAACACACACCCACATTTCATCCATTTCCGCGCACAACAGGTGCCTGGCTTAGACTCTTTCATCGCCACCAGGAGAGCCTTAGTTCCCAGCCAGTGAAGGACAATCTCCCGTGCCCCTCACACCTGCATTTTCCTTGTTCCCCTATGCCATCGTGCGCCTGGAAAGACTGGCTAAGCAGTTGCAGCTGGCATATTGTCTGCACCAGCTGAGAAGAGGCCAGCCAAAATGGCTCATCCATCCCAACCCACGCCTGCAGAACTTTGGGCAACTGGTCAGCACTCATAGGCAACAAGCTACTCACGTTTCTGTGGAAGTGATGTCTCCTTGGGTCCTGTGAAGGTGGGCAGTTGTGTAAGAGAGAGGAATCCAAGTCATTGCCTTCATCAACACGGACAACCCCCATCTCCCTCCCACACGAATCGGTTTCCCAGCCAATTTAATCTTCAAACCCCTGCCCCTTACACTTCCCTCTCTAGAGCCTCCTCCTACCCGCGCTAGCCTTGCTTAGCACTTTGAGCAATCCTTCCAGAGAGACTGAGCGGTTGTTGTAGAGTCTCCGAAGCAGGGACGGGGGCAGCTGGTAGAGATCAGAGTCCTTGTAGGGAGAGAAGCAGAGAGCTAAGAGACAGGTCCACACCCCACCCACTTGTTCTCTTCCTGCACAAAACAGCTTTACCCCAAACCCACCCCCGGGTTGAATCCAACACCATTTCCTTCAGTATTTCCTCCGGCTTACCCTGAAAGAGAAATGGATGCATAACGTGTGGCATGTGGGCCAGCAGCAGCAGCAGCAGCATGTTAGAAATGTAATCTCACCTGAGAACCTCCTGGACAGGACCTGAATCTGAATGTGATTCCATAGTGCTGACATGCAGGGTGAAGTTTGGAGCCCTGCAGAGGCTTCCGGTGACTGGCCTAGTGGCCTGACTGCCTAGAATGACTTCCTGGGATGCTGATCATGCTATTCTCTCAAAGCCAAGGTTGATTGTCTCCCCTCCCCCCACCCCTCAGCTCCTGCAGCACCTCAGTGACAAAGCCACAGGTTCAGAAACCAGCTTGCTCAGACATGCGGTTAGTCCACCAATCAGCCATGAATTCCCCACACCCAGGAAAGGCCCATGACACCTGTACCCCATGACTGAGTCAGGGGCAGGACTTGGTCCCGAGGTCAGGTGGCAGAGGGCAGCCAGGGCACACATACAAACGTGACAATCCCTACTCTATGCTGTGCCCATGGATGATTCTCTCCCCATTTCTTCACAGTCTTTCATTCACTCTTTGCTACAGCTTCCTGCATTCTGGTTTTTGCTCTCTCTTCCCTTTCCACCCTAGATCTAGAATTTCAGGAAGGCTGCCTGCTCGGAATGATGGCCCTTCTCCTGCAACAGAACCTCAGACTCCAGAGCTGCTGCACTGCAAGAGCACTAGATATCCTCAGGATTTTTTTTTTTTTTAAGCAGCTAGGGCACGGCAGGGTGGGTGGGTACATGCCATGCACCCAGTGAACTAGAGCCCAGAGAAATGCTGCCGCTGCTGTTAGGCAGTGCTTGTCTGGATCTCTAGAGTCCTAGCATCCTTGGGCTGCTGTGTACACTCAGGACCCCTCCTCCTCAGACACTGGGGAGAGAGGTGGCCTCTTTTGATGAGTAAGAGAGGCAGAGGGGGTTTCTTGTTGCCCCAGGCACTGAAGCAGGCTGGTCTCTGAAGAACCTCGATAGCCTCACCACCCCGACTACACAGGGTCCAGCCTGACACTTCCTGAGCAGTGGGTTTTTGTTTGGATCTAGTACAACTGCTGCCACCTGTGCAGCTGCCCTGGTGAGCGTGTGTGTGTGTGTGTGTGTGTGTGTGTTTTCCCTCTCTCTCTCCCTCTGCCCAGCACACAGTTTCCCAGAAGCCACTTTTTCCAAATTGTTCAAATACTCAGCCCACCTCCTGTAATGAGATGCTAAATAGATTGGAGCTGGAGAGGCAGTGAGACTTCACATACTGAATGTGTAATAAGTCCCACCTGTAATCATCTTGAAAGCATTTGTACCATTGTAACTGCTGTCAACCCTGGAAAGACTTCCTCCATGTACTCCCCCTACACCGACCCTGACAAGTCCTATTCTTCTTAGAGGAACTTTGGAAATCCAGGCTCACCCTGGTTGGGTTTTTTTGATTTCTGTTTTACTAGTGTGGTGAAGCAGAGGCTAGAAGTAGGCAAGGGAGAGAAGAGAAGGAAAAGAGGTGGGACCTTAAACATGCCTGAGACTATGGGAGGTGGGTAAGCAGAGAGGAGAGGGGGAATCTGCATCTTGAAATTAAAAAAAAAAAAAAAAAACGAAAACAAAAACCTGTGTAGCTGATAGATGAAATAGCACACAGGGGCCACTTGGGGGAGAAATTCTGACGGCATCTGGTTCCATCTAGGGAGGAGAGCTGTCCCTTAACAAGAGACAGACCTGAGCCAGGCCACTGAGAACTTATGCACCCCCCCCGCCCCCACCCCCGCTTACCCACAGTGCCACTCACGTCGCCAACAACTAACTGCACAACATTGTTCTTAATCTAAAATTTTTAAATGAAAAGATAATTATATTATTTCTCCCATTTTCTTTCCTTCCACCAACCTATCCCATGTACTTCCCTTCATGCTCACTTCTCCTTTAATTTTGTTCAATATATATATGAAAATATATGTAAAAATATATTTCTAAATATATAAATGCAAACTTCTCAGTCCATATAATGCTGAACAACATTTTCAGGGTACAAGACGCTCAAAACACAGAGAGGTTCCCTGGAGACAATGGAAACAGGAGAGGACCAGAGAGCTAGAGAAATTTAGAGACAAAATTGCCCAACACCGGCAGCCCGCCGTCTTCCCTCCACACAGACAGACACACAGAATCCTAGTGATACTAGCCTCTGTCAGGGTACACTTTACCTTACTGTGCCTCCTGGCAGCGCCCCCATGCTCCTGGGACTCCTCACACACAGCCCCGAAGCTCCAAGCCAAGCTGAGGGCAAGGACGACCACAAACAGCATGCTGCTCCTCATGGTGCCTGAAGGACAAAGGTGAGGAGGAAAAAAGACACAGCTTGGTGGGAACGCAGTAGGCCTTCCTGAGCAGCAGTTCGGCACTACCATGTTCTTCTATCCCCCAGCTCCCTAGTCCAAGCCCTGATCTGAAGAGAGGGAGATACATCTCTGAGAAGAGAGTACATCGTCTGGACTCAGCTTCCTAGGTCCCCTATTAAATATCTCCCAGGGTCTGCCCCAACAATGAGCAATGGTGTGGTGCTGGGACCTTTATATCCCCAGGATGATAGAGTCAAAGGAAAGACACTGGTCTGTTTCTTTAGCTAGCGAAAGAGACCCTGGACTACTGTCTCACAATACTAGATAACACCAAGACTTACAGAAAAACTTTCTGACCTGCAGATGCCAAACATGAACCATTCTCCATCCTTCAGGCACTTTCTGATATCCTTCCTGGTACCCTGCTTGCCCATCAGAAGCTGCCCTCTCCTCTATCCCCGTCTGACTCTCACCCCTCGTTCTTGGTGCCGGCCTCAGTCCACCGCAATGTCCTCCCAGAACCTACTTGTGGAGCTGGCTGGATGGCAAGATCAGGGAGCCAGCTGGTGCTGCTGCAGAGAGAGAAACAGGAGTGCAGGGGCTCTGGAAGGAACCAGTCCCAGCTCCCTGATAAAGGTTCTGGGAGGGTTTGGGGGAGTAGAGGGGAGGGACCGAGAGTCACCAATCCCAGGGTGGCTGGAGGGGAGGAGGAAGGCTGGTAAGGGAGAAAATGCAGGCTGCAGTCACACACCCAGACACGCACGCGCATGTACACACACACACACACACACACACACACACACACACCAGGCCCAGCAGTGAGCTAGAGCTGTCTAGCAGCCCACTTTCTGAAGGCACCCAAGGCAGGCACTCTATGGAATGCTGTTGTGATTTCTCACAAAATGGCATTCCAGGTCTAGCTCAATAGGTGTGTCTCTTGGACCTCTTTCTCATAACTCATCAGCTCCTCTCCCTTTAAACCTGAAAGCTTGACTACCAGCCTGGAACAGCTCAGAAAAGCGTTTCTGTCCCCGACACCCCCAAGACAGCTGGGGCTGAGGCCCCACTTGAAGACTGGGGGTGAAGCTGGCTCGGTCTGTTCTCCTCCCAGGAGAAGCTCTTCTGTCTCCTGGTCCTCATTCCAAGAGAGTGCTGGACTGAGGACTGAGAACCCCTTCATCTCCCCCAGTACCACCAGTGCCACACACTCCCACCCCACCTTTCTCCTTCCTGACTCTGAATGAGCCTCCTTGGCTGCGGGGAGTTCTATTTCCCTCCCTCCTGCTATGGTCTGAGAGAAGGGGCAGACAGCATGGCTGTGCTCACCCTGTTTCATGACCTCGTCTCTTAATTGCCTCCCTTTCCCCTCAAAGCTCAGACATCTTCTCTGAGCCCTGGTTTACACCCCACACAGATGAAGAGGATGTTCTGTAGGTTTCTCAGCCTGGGAGAGACAGCCAAGGGAGGAGAGAGCTCCAGGGTCAGAATTAGAACTCAGAGAGGGCCAGCCATGTCTGGCAAAGCTGTAGCTGGGACCTGGCCGTGGGGTTTGGAGACTCACCAAGAGCTTACATATGCAGTTGGCATTTGATTTCTTCACTTCCATAACAGAAATAAGAAATGCACCCATTTTTTTCTGATTAGGAAACTGAGGCTAGGGAGGTTCAATGACTCACTCCAGCACACACAGCTACCAATTAGTGAAGAGATGCAAGCCAGGCTCTTCATACCCTAAGTCTCTCACTCTTTTTACCTCACTGGTGTGTTGACCTTTGAGGGAAAACATTTGCTCTTCCACAGAGCACAGACAGCCATCTTTCTGAATCTTGGAGATTTGGAAACATCAACCCTTTTGTACCTTGAGGAGAGTATAGTGTGTGCTCCCTATTTACAATAAACTCCTTCTCTGGTCACCCTATTTAAAACTGCTACCACCCATACGCCATTCTTCCAGCACGTATTATATCCAGCATGCTGAGATTTTTATTGTCTCTGCCAAAGGCACAAAGCCTACTAAGCATCTTAAGAACAATAATTTTGTCTGTTATTGTGTCCTTCACCCTATAGTATTCGACATATCACAGATGCTCAATAAAAATTCATAAAAAAGAAGGGAGGGGACAGGGCACACGCCGTCCCCAGCACTTGGAAGGCAGGGGCAGACGGTTTTCTGTGAGCTCTGGGCCAGTGAGTTCCAGGACAAAGTGAGTTCCAGGACAGCCAGGGCTGTTTCACAAAGAAATGCTGTCTCCAGAAAACAAAATTATGAAAAAGGAAACCAGAGCCAAGGTATGCGTTTGTGTTTGTTAATTTCCATCCCCAAATGCTAGATGTGTCCTGAAGTCCTTCCTCCTCTCACACCCCCTGGGACTTGGGTCACAGTGACAGAAAGTCACCCTTGCTGCACAGGACCCTACGTTTACCCCAGAATGTGGGCAACAGCTGGGTACCAAGCTCTTTACAATATGAGAAGCTAATAGGGCCACATTAAAAGCTCCTCATTACCCAGTTAATTGCAGGACTGTGTGGGCAAAGACCATGGGCCGGCACCCAGAGCTGTGAGCTTTGCTGCGGTGAGGAAAATGGGGGGCTGTTTGCATGCAAATGGTTCCTTAGAGAAAGCCAGGTATTGTCCTACATGGTTCCCCTCTCCTCCTCTCCTCCCTGGGGACAGAAGGCCAAGCTGGGCAGGCCATGGGAGCTGGTTATGCAAGAGCAGATGTGAGTCCAAAAGCCTGGTGGCCTCTCCCTGCAACACAGCCACCCCTATCCCCAAGTCCTGACATCAGGCAAGCAAAGCTCCAGCAAGGGTCCACCATGAATAATGTCCTTTGATGATGCTGTAGCTTACAGAGGATGGCAGGAGTCAAGGCTGGGAGGGAGCTCATCACCCCTTGATCTCTGGGATTAATAAAGACTTGAAAGAGCTGGTGCTGACCCATGTTGGAGACGTGGTGAGGGAGGGAGGCGTTAGGGAGCTGGAGCAGGCAGCTTCATTTTGCCCACAAACCATATGCAAATAACATGTGAAGTGTCTGTTGCTGCTATAGAGCACCTAGGAGGGTTTTTTCCCCACTTTGAACATTTCTTTACTTGAGGCACACCTCAGGTGCTGCCACCATAGGGAAGACGGTCTGTAAAGCCCAGGGTCTGCAGCAGCAGGCACCCCCATCCCTGACCCCACTGTGTGTCTGTTCAGTTATACAGAGGTGGGGCGCATGAGACAGCCATTCTCTAAGGCACATGCTTGTGCACAAGATGACATGTACTTGGCTACCACGTACTCCACGTGGAGAGACGAGGAGGTGAGTGTGGAGCAGGGCCACATGTGACTCTGGAGAGGGAAGGACGGCAGGCAGTTCTCTGATGAACCGGTACCTGCAAGTTAACACTGTCAAGAACTAGGAAGAGGCCCTGAGGGCACGGAGGAGGAATGCCTGGACTGAGTCAGAGCGGGATTAAGCTGTGAGGGCTATGAGTGGCTCCTCAGTCGGGGAGTCAGGGCCAACCAGGATGGCTTGGGACCCTCTGAGGTTGAAGCAACCTACAGGTTGAACATGCTGGCTGTGCTGAGGCAGAAGGCTGGGCAAGGCAGGGTCTGGTGGCAGAATCCTGACTCCCATCATGAAAATGTCAGTTCCAAAATGGAGCCCCAAAGATTTCAGGACCCAGAGCTCCAGAACAAAGGAAAGGCAAAAACAGGAGAGAAGAGGAAAAGGAGACAGCACAGGGGTGATGAACCCTACCCATCTGCATGGTGGAAGAATGGAGGCCCAAAACCTATTTAGCCCTCCTCATCCTCGCCCCCACCCAGGGAGCTGGCAGCTCCCTCAGCCCTGGGAAAGGAAAAGCAGGATAGGAGCAGCAGCTGCATTTTGTCCTGAAATTGCTTCTGAAAATGACCAGACACTTCACTGGGAAAGTGACGACAATTTGGGCCCTGGGAGCAGGAGATGAGGCAGAGAGCGGGGGCGACCAGGCTCAGGTCACCACCCGCTCCCAGTCAGACAAGATTTTCTGATTCTGAGAAGTCAAGGTTGGAGCTGTCATCTGGATAGTGGGAGGCTAGTCAGAGCCGGAGCTACCCCTCCTCCATCCAGCCCCCACAGGACAGGCTATAGCCTCTGTCTGCCCAGGACCCATTGCTGTTCAGAGCAGGTTATTCCAAAGCTTGGTCTTAGGCTCAGAGTGAGAGAGAAAGGAGGGAGAAAGCGGGAGGAGAGAGTAATCTGCAGGCGGGAAGGACAGTTAATCGGGTCTCCCCGCCAGCATGATTACTTGGGCCCGTGAGCTGCCTACTGATAGAGGCTGCTAGGGACCCCAGCCTCAGAGCTCAGTGCAGGAGGCAGGGAGGAGACACAGAGGGTGGAGCCTGAGAAAGGAGGAACAATGGCAGCCCTTCCTAACCTCTCCGAGTGCAGGTCTAAATTTCACTGCTATGTGCAGCATGTTCCCCAAAGAGAGAACGGGGTGGTGAGACAAGATGGTCTATGAGGAAACAAAGGACAGTGGGGAAAGCTATAAAGCAATGGCTTTCTACAAAATATTACATAGTAACATTGTCAAAGCCCACACAGAGACAGTGAGACAGCAGGGCACAGTCCCAGACTGAGAGAAAACAATGACACAGAGAAATTGAAGGAAAGGAGTCAATCCTGGAGATGCTCATGCCAGAACTGGGGGAGTCTGCACCTGTCCAGGGCTGCCAGCTGGGGGGGTCACAGCCATGGGACAGTGATAGTAGCAGTTTGGCATCTCCAGGGCATGGAGACGAAGAGGGTTTCTGGGAGGCAGCTGTGATGCAGCCCATCTCTGGGGTACAGGGTGATGGAGATCCTGGGAGTAGGGTCCCCACATACCCTAACTTGCCTCAGCTTGCATGAAGCCTCCAGCCTTATCCTTTTTTTCAGGGTACATCTCTCAGGAGCCCACTCTCCAAGACAGGCACCCTCAGGTCTTCCCTCCAGGGACACATTTAATGAATCAACTCATTGGCCACCTGCGACCTGAGCCCTATCCCAGTATCTCTAAACTCTGCCAGAGCTCAGCCGGTCAAGGAGGCCAGAGACAATTCCCTTCTTCTTCTTCTTATTGTCTGTGCAATCTGGCTCCCAGAAGCCTAGGGGGACACATGGCATGGGGGAAGGGATGGAGGTCCAAGCATAGCTGCGTAAAAATCAAAGTCAAGTAAATAAAGAAGTGTATGTAAGTGAGCAAACATGGACCCACCAACACCGCCCAGACCTTTTTGAACAACATGATTTATTAGGGGACAGATGGGCTGAGGCTGGGAGGATGCTACGTTTGGAGAAAGATTCTGGAATGATCCAGGGAACAGAAAGGCCTCTTCTTCAATAAGCCCCACCTCATGGTCAGAAGAGCTAGACACAAAGCAGGAAGGAGCTGCGTCTCCGGGAGGCCCCAAACTCCTCACTGTACAGTCACCTCCATGGAGTGATTCCCCTTCTTCTTGCAAATCAGCTTGCTGTTCCCATTCCCCCCAGGGCCTTGGATAACCTTGACAGCCACACTGCTGTCCTTGAACCTCACGGAGAAGCTGGAGGGAGAGGAGAGAGGGAAACTGAAGCTAGCACCTCTGTCCTCTCAGCCCGACTCTTGCATTTGTAGGTGGACTTGTCTCCATGGGGGGGAGGACCACCACCCACCTGATGACTCAAGAACTGAGAGAACCGGGCGCACAGAGTCCCATGCGAGGTGAGAGCAGTGTGGACAACGCTAAGGAAACCTATGAGCCCTGCCCTGACACAGCCCGCATCGCTTTCTGACTGCATGAATTTCCCGGTCACAGTGACCAGGAGTCTGGTCATCTGTCCCAAGCTGCCCCTCGTCACCAGCTCGTGGCCTTACTTCTCAGTCACAGTGACAGCAAGCTGCCTCTGTGTGGCATCCAGCACAGCTTGGTACATTTTTGTCAGCAGCTCAATCACATGGTCACTGACTAGAAGGATGTCCCCCTTGGAGCTTGCCGAGGACACCTTAGGAAGAGGGGAAAAAAATAGTAGAGATTATTTTCTTTCTTGGGAGCAGGCTGAGGGACATCAAAAACCCATAGTAAGAAGTTTAGCTCCAGCATATCCAACCCACCTCAGCCCCAGGACACCCACTCCGGAGCCCCTGCCTATGCTTACACACCTCACTCAGATGCAAACTAAAGAGCCCATCCTGCAGGCTGGTGACCGACACGCCAGCCACATTCTCCAGTCCAACGATGATTTGGGCCTGGGACTTCTTAGCATCCGTGAGAATCACATGCTTCTTGGTCAGGAGGAGAATCCGAGCAGATGTCTAGAGAGGAGACAGGAGGTTGAGGACAGGCACTCCCCCGCCCCCATGTCCTCCCAAGGTAGAGGAGAAGCAGATGGCCTAGGGCCATTCTTCTGGGTCAGTGGGTGGCTCTTTACCTTGCCATTGCCACGGTTGACCTTCCTCACAGTGTCTGCCACCAGAATAGGGCCTTCCTCCTTGCCCTTCAGCTTCTGCAGCTTGGGGTTCCCCTGCAGCCCAATGTAATCACCACGGAACGGAATAGGGACACTGAGGGCACAGGAGAGGTGTGCTGTGAAAACAAGGCCCTCCCTTCTACTGCATCCTGTTTCGGTGATCTGTCCAGGATCAATGCCATCAGCATCGGTGACCCCCGCACCTGCTGGGTCAGGGACTTAAAGGACAGCACAGCCAAGTGTCTACAGTTCTCCCAGGAAACTCTGATGCAGGCCCAAGCTTGAGAGGTATCATGTGACAGAAAAGGCTACAGTATTTGGAGGCCCTCACCTCTGGGGGTAGGACGCCTTCTTGCCTTTGAACAGTTCGCTGGCACACAGCTTTTCCCTCAGAGTCTGCACCTGCTTTGGGGACAGCTGATCTCGGAACTTCTTGCACTGTGAGGAAGAAGAAACTCAGAGCATGGAGGTGAGAAGTGAGGAAAGGGATCATGAAGACACGAGAGGGGAAGAAGGCTAGACGGGAAATGTCAGCAACAGGGCACAGAATAACTGAGGAAAGCAGAAGGAACCGAGGGATGTTGAAGGGAAATAGATACGATCAAATGCAAGCCCCACAAGAGCATGTGCAGATCACATAGGACAGGCTTGGCCTGGATTGGCATCCTATAGTATTTCCTGAATAAAATAACAGATGACATTATGATGTAAAGTGAAGCAAGTCAGACACAAAAAAGATAAATATTATGTGGTCCCCCACTAACAGGAGCTTGCTACAAAGGTGAGTCATTGAAACAGAGTAGACTATAAGTTATGGGGAGGGAAGCCAGGGCTAAGGGGCCAAGAAGAGAAGCATGGCAAGGTTGGTGGTACCAACATTGCAATACCCTGGGCACACTTACTGCCAGAGTTACAACATGTAGAAATGAGAACATAATAGCTGTTACTTTATGTATATTTTGCCACAGTAAAGACAGAAAGGAGTGAGGAGGAAAACAAGGGAGGATGGGCGCATAGAGAAGGGAGGTGTCTGGCCTCACCTTCCACTGGTGGAAGAGTTGCCGCAGCTCCTGGTTGGCTGTGTTGAAGCACCTGTAAGGGGCCGCTGGCCACATGCTGTCCAACACTTTGGCGGGTGGCAAATTCTTCTTCAGATTCAAGAGAAATTTCTGTGCCTGGGTTGAAAGCAGAGTGTTAGGAATGGAATCATGAGAAGAGCCACTCTCAGGCAGGCAGATCAACACCCAGGTCCTGCCACTCCAGAGGAAAGCCACGCCTGGGGAGAAGCAGGAACAGAGCTGAAGAGGTGGCACAGAAGTACCTCTGGGGTCTCGGTCAGTGGGTGCCATGCTTCAGGGCTGAAAGGGCAAACATGGCCAGTGGCAGGACATATCGGCCTGACTCCTAGGGCAGTGAGGGGCGATGGACACCAAAGCTCTCTCTATACTGTCCTCTGGCTTTCTTTTCTCTCAGGCCATTAAATGACCTCCAGCTGGGGCCGCTTTCTATGTTGGTTATTGGATAGACACCAAATCTGCCCTCCCCTGTAATTACTGGTGCCTCCGCCTGCCATTCAAAGCCCTCCTCTTGGAGCCCAGGGTCATGTGCCGGAACCCTCTGCACTCCCAGTACTCCAGCCTTGGCACAGCTCTCCTTTCTTTGCACTCGACCTACTTCTTGCTCATCTGATAGATCAGCTCTGCCCATGGGACCCTGCCCAATCTGTGAGCTGCAGCCTGAAGCCCCAACCCAGCCGATGTCCCAGTATCTCCCATAACATCCTTCCAGCCCATGGGCATATATTTCTAGATTTTCAGAGTTCAAGCCCTCCTAGAGCCATGGGCTGCCCAAACTTGACTTAGGAACACAATCTTAGGCAGTGGCTAGAAACTTAGAAATCAAATGCTTTACATCCCAGCTCTACCATTTACCAGCTACAGGGCTTGGAGCAAATTACCTAGCCTCCCTAAGTTTTAGTTTGTTTTGTTCTTTGAGATATGATCTCACACATAGCTCTAGCTGGCCTGGCACTTTCTATGTAGACCAGGCTGGCCTCCAAGTGTAGGAACTAAAGGCGTGCACCACCACACTTGGCCCAAGTCTTAGTTTTTTAACCTATCACATTCGAGGAAGCAGAGGGCCTATATAACAGGGCTGTTAGAAGCCTTGGAGTTAAGCATGGGAAGATAAGCGTAGCATGTTGTCAGTGTTGGGAAGACAAGTGTAGCATGTCGTCAGTGTTCAAAGGTGATGGCACTAGATTAAAGGCCATAGTGTGTCAGAAACACAGAGAGAACAAACAACCCAGGATTCTTGGAGTGTGAATTATTGAGCCACACAGGTCCTGGGTTGACCTTCAGCAACTGCCTGAGAAAGTACAGGTGGAAGAAAAGCTGGAAGAAGGGACGCTCAGAGATAAGTGCAAAGTCAGTAGAGGGCTTCAAGTGTCTAGTAAGACAGCACAGAGTGTGGGAAGACACAGGATGTGGTGGAGCCGGCCCAACAAACCAGGCTAGCATGGGGGGAGAGGGGAGAGAGGGAAGCGAAGGCAGAGGATGCCAGGAGGCCTCAGCTTCAGAACTCCCACCCCTCCCCAGCCAAGAAGTCAGGGCTCTACAATGGCAAAGAGGAGTTCCAAACGAAGGCACCTCATGCTCAACAGAGCAGACTTGGTGAGGGTCCAAAGAACTAACAATCCAGTTCCCTGAAGTTAGTTACACCTTCTTGCCACCCTTGGGTCAATGCCCCATGTCCCCTTCCTGTCTGGCCTTTCCCAGAGGCTTTACTGGGGTCCTGTTCCTTCTGTGGCTTTCACAATATCCTCTCAGAAGTGCCACCACTATCTGGCAGACATCCTGTGGGAAGCCTCTAGGCTTCCCTCTGTCAGTTCCCTCTGTCAGAGATGGCCCTCCTCACTTGCCTGGGGAATAGGAGATAATGGGATCTTAGGAGGCCAGGCTAGTTAATCCTGTGTGTCCTCATGTACACTTCATAAGGAGGCTAACCCCAGTCAGTCTCTCCCCAAGTCTGTGCCATGGCTCAGGTGACGCTGCCAGAACTGCTCCCCAGCACAGGACGCAGACAGCATCTACCTGGCCATGACCTCCGGAGCTTGCTCCCAGTGTATGACTGCTCCATCCCATACAGTGAAGAAGCTCCAAGGGAAAGCTTGGAACACCCCCCATCTCCCCACATGACTGTCCCAACTCGACACACCCCCATCCTCTCCCAAGACTGAAGACTGTTCCACCTCCTCTGCCCCCTCCCACCTTAGCCCCAACACTTACTATGCTCTTATAGATAAAATTTGCCAAGGTTAGGGCAGCGCCTGACCGAAAGTATTTTCGATAATTCTTGCGGGCCTAGCAGGGACGTGAGAGGAAGAAGTCGGCATAAAGACAGTCTAGAAGAGGTTCTGCTGTTTTGTTTTCAACCAAAGTACAATCAGAAAAATAAACAACAAACAAACAAAGGGCTGAGATTATAACAGGAAAAATGCAGTCACCTACAGCTAAGGCAGAAACCCACCCAGACTCCCACACCGGTCTCCTGGAAACACATCCACAGTCCGATAGGCCAGAGCTATTGGACGGCCTGGTGTCGCTTTAGGAGCTCTTTCTCACAGGATGAGGCACAACCCAACAGAAGCCCTCTACCCTTCGTTACCTTCCACCCTCTCACAAAAGACTGGATCAGTAGCACTGACGCTTTTATCTTTCCATACTGCTTCTTTTGCTGTAGAAAACACAAGCACTGTTAGAAAGAGCCACACCCTAAACCACATATCCCTGCAACAGGAGTGCTGAGGTGGTGTTCTGGAAGTGGCGACACCTTGTTGCCCCGAAACCAAGCGGAGATGAGGATCTGACTCTTCCGCATCTGCTGGTAGTGCGTCCGACAGCGCCAGCCCCGGTAAACCTTCTGTATGAGGGTGGCCAGCTGCTGAAGCCTCATGCGCCTTTGCTCCTCCAGGTAGAAAAGCTGGGGGAGGAGGGTTGCAAAAAAGGTCTTTTCTCTCTCCTTCTGTACTACACTGGATGGAGATTCCCCAGCCGGCACCCATCTTTCAGGTCTACTACCACCAGCCAGGCCCCACAGTGAGCTCCTAGCTTAGGGTAGAGAAGGTCCAGCCCTCAGCCCCAGGGTCGCGCTTCCCTCAGGCACCATCTAGTCCTGCACTGGACGTGGCCTCCCCTGTGAGCCTCTTTCTCAGAGGCTCCAAATTCCACCCCCACCAAAGGCAGTACACTTCAAGACTCACGGTCTTGGGGCTTCTGATGAAGATCTTTGTCTTCCCATAGGCCAGCTCCTCTGGAGACACAGTCAGAGAGCCCAGGACCTTCTCTACACCTTCCCTACAGGGGTAGATGGGGGAGAGCTACAGAGAGGCGTGACATCTCCCCGCTCCTGCAGCCCTGTTGAAGAGCTGTGGGTTCATTTTCCCAAGACCCCATCGATCTGCTTCATCGGGTTTTCTCAGCCCCTTCTCCCCACTGGGTCTTACCTATCTCCCCCACTCCAGTGAGGCCAGGTGCTGCGGCTCAGCAGTCTGTACCTTTCAAGGAAAGGCTTATAGCACTGGCGGTGTGCATAGCCAGCCCTGCGCACCCGAACATTCTCCAGCAGCCCCAGGTATCGAGTCTGAACCATCACCAACTCTGAGGAGAACTTGCCTTGCTGCTGCTGGCCATTGGGCTTTATGCACCTGGTCATGAAGTCGGGAGGACACAGGCTCAAGAGCAGACACCTTGTCAGTGAAATGCCCTGGTCTCCACATGCCTACTCCCCATGACCCCTGAGGTGAAATTTTCAACAGAAATGAAAGAAGATCCTCGCGGCCTTCCCAGTTTCATTCTCCTGATACCACTTGGTTGGCCATAGGATGCTTGGGTCTTCATCTGGGCAAAGACTCCCCAGCACAGACATGCTCCACCAGGCATGGACCCCAGCCCACATGGAGGATGCTCCCTGTGTGCCCTGCTTTTCACCTGATGTAGTTGGGGTTCTTAGAATACAGGTTCTTCATGAGTATGGACACGGAATTCTTAAACTGGGCCCCAGCAGTCGGGGGACGTTTAAGAGACTTTTCCTTGGGATTGCCCTCTGGAAACAAGGACCGAAGGAGGGGATGCTGGGCCTTCCACATTGTTTGGGATAAGTCTCGGAAGAGTAGGTCATTATTCTTGTCGATGAAGCTGGTCACATTGTATGTTACCTGTAGAGAAGCAGCTGTGGGTTCAGATCCCATGCCCTTCTTCTAGCACTGGACTTCCCAGTACCACCAAGAAGCATTCTCAGTTATCACTTCTGTACCCGCCATTGCCTTTGGCTTCCACATAGCCCTACTACATCACCTTGCCCGCATAGTGGCAGATGCGGAAGCAGCTGAGGCCCATGGTGGGGTCGTACTGGTGCTGGGCATTCTGGGTGACTTTGCTCTCATAGTGATTGTGCTTAGAGAAGAGCTGGTTCAGCTTTGCTAGGAAGGTGGAGTCGCTGACCACCCCAGGTCTCAGACACTCCTCATCCAGCATGGCCAGGATGCCTCGCTGACTCTGGACCAAGGTAACAAGATCAATATAACCTTGACCTGGTTCTTCAAGATGTCCAAATTATCACTGCTGTCCCCTCAACCCTCTCCCATTCTTTTCCCTCTTACAAGAGGGGAAAGGGAGAGTGGGAGACAGAGAAGGGAGGTGTTCAGGCAGTCTAGAGAGGGAAGGGGTGACAGAATAGCTGCTCACATGCTCAATGAGGTTGCAGATGATGCTATTGTCAAAGTAGTCCACCTTTGTCCATGGGATGCCCTGGCAAAGGGAAGTATCGGCTACAGAAACAAATTCCAGAAAACCTTTAAAGACCTCGCCAGATGCAGGCTCACTTTGGTGACCCTACAAAGGAACTTGAGAAAGGCTAATCACTCAGAGAGGTCCTTGGTTTCATTCCGTTCACAACTCATCCCCCATTGGTGGAGAAAGAAGATCTGTGAAACAACTTTTTAAATATCTTTCCTGCATTGTAGCCATATTTCCTCACGCCCTGCTGCAGACATGGGCTCTTAAGCTCACAGGTTCTGGGAGTGTTTGTGAGTGAGACTTGGCTGCTCACACTTGGCAGTGGACTGGCTTAATCTGAGAGCTTTTCTAACACCTAGCCATGGGATGCAGGGGCTTACACTGAGTCAGAGAAAAGGTGTGAAAATTGGGCACCACAGGGCACTTCTGATGAGTCTAGAATAATGCAACTCTAACAGCAGACAGCAGCATCACCCAGTGCCTGGGGGAGGCCAGGGATTCTGACATGTTAGAGAAGGGAGTGGAAAGGGGTGTGTAGGGTGCCAAGCCCAGGAGAAACATCCTCAGTGTGGTCTCAATTTGTCTCTCAGCCGACTGTCAAGTCATTCTCATCAGGACTCTCCACACACAAACAGCCCTCCATCCATCTATCCCCTGTCTGGCCTGGCCTGGTTGGGCACATGGAAGATGGGAATGGAGCACAATGTTGGGGTGACAGTAATACTGAGCGCTCAACTGTGAGAGGGAAACACTTTCCCCCCTGTGTTCTCCTCTGGGGACAACTAGAGGGAAACTGTCATCAAGAAGAAAGGCATACATCTGGAATCCCTGAGCAAAGCGAGCAGGAGGCTTACTTCTCTCTTGTATTCCTCTTGTTCTTCCTTGAGGGTCAGCTCTAGGAACACTTGCTGTAGCTTCTCATTGCAGTAGTTGATCACAAACTGCTCGAAGCTGTTATCCTAAGTGTAAGGAGGGTGGCTTACTTCAGACCCTTCCCCTCTTGGCTCTCCCTCACCACTGGGAGCCTGGCCCCCTAAGCGGGAAGCAAGATATTTGAGGGTATCTGACACTTTCTCACCTCCAGGATCTCAAATCCATAGATATCCAGGACCCCCATAACCTTCCTCTTCTCCCCGGTGCCCACCTGGAGAAGGGGGACGGGTAAGTATGAGGGATGGAGCACTGTGCACACCAGGTAGACGAGACTGGAGTAGGGACGGACAGAATCGCAACACACTGACCAGGCTGGAGAGGAACTGTGGCATCATTGTCCCTACCCCTCAGGTAACGGCCATCCCTCACATTTTACTATTATTTTTTATTTTGTTTTGTTTTTTTTCAAGACAGGGTTTCTCTCTGTAGCCCTGGCTATCCCGGAACTAACTCTGTATACCAGGCTGACTTCAAACTCACAGAGATCCGCCTGCCTCTGCCTTCCGAGCGCTGGAACTAAAGGCGTGCGCCACCACGCCCGACTACATTTTAACACTTTATAAAAGAAAATCCCATGCCATTTATAGCCTTATGTGATTAGTTCCATTTTCTAGAGGGGAAAAAAAATCAACTTAAAAGAAAACAGCATTTACCCTGGGGCCTTTTACCTTCACCGTAGATGGCGCTGTCATGGACAACTTTACTGCAGCTGGACTGTAGCCCAGCTGAAGCCATGCTTAGCATGAATGAGACCCTTTGTTCTACCCCCCACACACACACACCAAAACCATAAAGAAATAAATATTTATTTATTAACTGCTGAGCCACCTCTTCTGCCCTTCTGTTCCTTTTTTATGACTGAGTACTCTGTTGCATATATACCACACTTTATCTAGTCATAAACTGATGAACATGGGTTGTTTCTACTCTTTGACTATTATTTAGTTATGTATTCATTTACTTATGTGGTACTTTGTAGAGAAACAGTATTCATATAGCCAGGGATGGCCTTGAACTCACTGTGTAGCTAAGCTGGCTGAGACTTCCTAATCTACCCCCCCTCCCCCACTTTCTTTTTTGGCTATCATGTACAGCTTTCCTACAAATGTTTGCATGCAACATTCTCTTGGATAGATGACACATACACAACCATGCGTCCTGATCTGCAGTCAACGCTGTGGAGCAGGCTCTGGGGAAGCACACTGGTCTCTTACCTTGATGCTCTCATTGATGCGATTCACTATCCAGTCAAAGAGGCGGCTGTAAACATTCTTAGCCAGGGCGTCCCGAGCATACTGAGCCTGAGGTGTGGGACAGTCTCGTTAATGCAGCAGCCACAGAACAGTCTCAAAGCCAGCTCCTCCGGGAGCTTACCTGCGAGACACTCAGCTGTGTGACCACCTTCTCTTTGGCTGTCTCCACGGTTCTTGAACACAAAGCTCTCTCCAGGTCCACCGAGGTCATGCCCATCATCTCCCCAATCTCCTGAATGCCTAGCATGACAAGAAGTATAATGCAGCCGGAAAGGGGACCTCATCTTAGTGTGTATCTGTGTGTGGGGGGGTGCTGATCAGCAAAGCTGCCTGGGTGACTAGTGACCCACTTTGGCTGGAAAGTCACTGCAGTTGATCCAGGAGGAATGGGGCACATCGGCTGCACTTTCTATTTTCCTACGAGAATCTCCTGTCAGAGTGTCTTATCCCAGAAGATTCAGCTAAGGTTCTGAACGTTGAAGATTGAAGCCTAACATTTTTCAGAAGCTCATACCGAAAATGAATGATCAGTAAGTCTCTCTGGAGGAGACTGCAGGAGTGGGCTGAATGTAAGTGCACCAGGGGAAGCCAGTCATGTTGGATGTAGGAGACTCGGAGCCAGTGGTACTGACCTTTCCTATCACAGAGGCCGCTAGCTGGTATCCCATTGGCCTGGAACTCATCTGTCAGCTGCACATTCCCCAGCTTCAGCACCAGAGCTGTGACCTCCAGTACTTGTCTGACTTCCTCCTCTGAGAACCCGATCACTGACATTGCGTTCTTGGGAAGAAGGCAGAAATGAAGCTGAGCTGGTGGGGCCGGCCGGTGCCTCTATCCACAAACCCTGGGTTCGGAGGATGGCCTCAGGGTCCAGGCCTGCCCCACGCTGGGCACTCACCTGCACAGCCCTGAAGTTGGAGGCGTCATCCATGCCATCCACTCTGGACACTTCCCCATTCAGATAGGTGTAAGCCTTTGTGTGCTGCTCAAGCTTCAGGGACTCTGGGAGGACAAGCACAGAGGAAAAGAGTCAGCACCTGCTCTCTAGAACATACAGCCTGGCTCCTCACGACCTGGGTCATGACCCCGGGTCATGCTTTAGGTTCACCCCTTATCTCCTTTGCTTGGGGATAATAAATTTCTATGATGATAAACTAACTTTTAAAGTGGTTTTGGGGGTTGGATATTCATACCTGTTAGAGAATTCCACAAGATCTCACGAATTTTTATCCCCACCCTCAGAGTTCCAAACAATGGAAACAATCAAGCAAATCTTGTCTCCTGCTCTGGCAAGAAGGTGAGGGAAGAAAGGAAAACACATATCTGGCCCCAGCCTCAACATCCTCAACGTACCCAGTACCTGTTCTCCAGCCCTAACGCCTTCACTGGACGGTTTTTTCCAATGCTGACTGCTGAGCTAAACAGCTTTCCCTTGAGGTGAGACTCTCCCTGCCTGCACCAGGAGAACTAACTTTTGATTTTCTTTCTTCCCCCAAAATGAATGATTTTTGTGTTGGGATTTCTTCTCATCTCCATATTCTTTGTACCTGGTTGGCAAACAGAATTTTTTGTCATTTTAATAAATGAATCAAGGAAATGTTCCAAGCTGTTTACCTAAGATAGGAAGAGTTAGGCTGATCATAGACTAGGCATGTCAATTTTATTTTATGCAAATAATCTGAAAATCAAGGTAGTGAACCTCAAACTGGATTTTAATGGCAGCTTCCTCTAGCACACAGATTCCAAAATTTGTGCTTATTATAAAAGGCAAGGGGCTGGAGCGATGGCTCACTGGTTAAGAGCACTGCCTGCTCTTCCAAAGGACCTGGGTTCAATTCCCAGAACCCACATGGCAACTCACAGCAATCTGCAACTCCAGTTCCAGATGATCTGACAACTCACACACACGTACAAACAGGCACAATGCTAATGTACATAAAATTTAAAAAGAAAACGAAGAAAAAAAAAAAAAGAAAGGCAAGCTGGAGAATGAGTCAGAAAATCTGGGAATACTAACACCAGGGAGATTCACCGAGACTCAACTTAGACTAACAGGTATGAATCAGACAGAATAAAACCCTAGTACTTGTGAGTCAGACAGATTGAACAGCACTAAGGCTATTAAGCCAAGAAGAGAAGGAAAAGACCTATGGAGGCTCCCAAACCATGGAGATTTCAAGGAGCAGACATCAAAAAGACGGCTCCTTGAGGGGCTAGAGATCACAGCGAGAGGGGAGGCTGAGCCAAACCCCATCCAGAGCAAAGCCCCAGCAGATCACTGAGTGACACTCACCCATAGCCACCTGCCCAGGACAGGCGAGGAGAGCCGCACTAGCCACTCCTACAGCTGACCACACGGGCTTACCGGAGCCGCTCTGCATTGCAGGATGTCTGCTCAGGCATCTGCATCTCTACGAAACTGAGTTCTTTGACAGGATCCTTGTCATACTCAGCTCACCACTAACATGATGCCTGATCGGGAGTTCAAGACATGCTTGATGAAGGAATGAATGAAAGAAAGCTCTAGATAGTTAGCTAAGAAAATAAGGCCAGGGAAGATTCAGGAGACAGAGGCAGGCGGATCTCTGTGAGTTTCAGGCTAGCCTGGTCTACAGAGCTAGTTCCATCGACAGAGAAACCCTGTCTCAAAAAAACAAAAGAAAAACAAAAACAAAGAAACAAAGAAAGGACAAAAAGAAAAGAAAGCCAGGGAAGGTCCTAGGTGAGGTAGGTAAATGAGCCCAGGCGCAGTTGCGGAAGCTGTTGGAAGTCCTCAAACACTCACACATCCTGCCTACATCTCTGTGCAACTGTCAACACAACCCCTTAATGTGAGGTAAGAAGGAAGGTGGCTGGGGATGAGTGTCTTACACCTGACACCAGCTTGAGGAGGGAAGAGCCAGCAGGGTCCAGGGATGAAAGCAGCGATGACTTGAGGAAGGCTCTCTGGCAACCCATATCAGCAGGGGCAGAGAGCACAGTGGCCAGGGGACTCACAGGAGAGGGGAGGAGGCTTGAGAGAAGGAGGGAGCGAGGCCTAGGGTTCTGGTGATATAGGACAGGGTTGAGGTTCCCAGGAAGAACATACTCAGCAGCTGTGTGTCTGCCCCAGCCAGCAGCTGATAGAAGATATGGAAGTTCCTCTCCCCCTTGAGTTGCTTCACCACTCGGGATTTCTCAAGCAGATCTGGGAGAGAGCGAGGAAACATCTACCTGGGCGGCTGGGACACAGCAAGACATCTCCCTCTAATTCTGCCCTGAGCCCATGTTCCCAAGGGTTGGGGAGTTTCTTGAAATCGAATAATCCTCCTGTCTGCAGAAGCAAATGGGCAAAAAGGGACCAAGTCGGCAGGTGGAGAGTGTTGGCGAGGCATATGGGAGGGGGACACATACAGTTGGTGATGACACCGCCGAGGGGAGACCCTTTGAAGTCAAACTCGATATCCATGTATTTTCCCTTCAGAGAGAGACCAGAGAAAGCCTTGACTTCTCTTCTCAGCACCTGGGGTCTGTGCTGCCCTCCTCACTCTCAGCCTCCTCCCCCAACCTCCTCCTGGGCATATGCGGTTACTCACAAATCGAGAGGAGTTATCATTTCGGATGGTCTTGGCATTGCCAAATGCTGTGGAAATGAAGAGAGAGGAAGTAAGGGGCTTCAGCAGGGAAGCTCCTTCCAATCTACTAACTAGTCACATGGTTTTCTATGCTGAAGGCAAACAGTGATTTTGGAAGAGTGTTTAAGGCTGAGGGACTGTGGGGGCAAAGGCAAGAGGGGATGGAGAGAGTAGAGGTCCAAGCACTCACCCTCCAGCACTGGGTTTGACTGAAGCAGCTGTTCCTTCACAGAGTTCACCTGCTCTCCTTTCCCACAGACGGCGGCCACATAGGACATCACCAGCTTACTCGCCTCTGTGCAGAGAAGCTCTGAGTGCTTGGCCAGGGCATAACCACTCCCACCTCCCTTATCGCCACCACGGAGTCCCCAGCCAGGACACACCCACCCTCACCCCACTTAACTCTGACACTCCATACCCCTGACAGAAAGCAAAGCAGGAGAGACAGTCAGCTCAGTGGTTAAGAACACTTGCTACTTTTTTTGGTTTGGATGGTTGCTTTTCATTTTTAGGTTTTTGAGACAGGATTTCTCTATGTAGCCCTGGATGTCCTGGAACTCATTCTCCAGACCAGGCTGACCTCGAACTCAGAGATCTGCCTGCCTCTGCCTCCTGAGTGCTGGGATTAAAGGCGTGTGCCACCACCACCCGGCTTGCTAGTCTTGTAGAAGACCTAGTTCAGTCCCCAGCACACACTACATGGCTCAAAACCACCTGCAATTCCAGTTCCAGAGGATCTGATCACCTCTTCTGTTTTCTGCAGGCACCTGTATGTATACGATGCATTTGCATATACACTTAAGCATACATATATGAACATAAAATAAATAAACTCTTACAAAATGAAGAAGAGGAACTAAAGAGGAAGTAGTGGGGAATGAGGACAGGACAGCCAAGCAGGCCTGGCTTGCAAGAGATAAGGAGACAATTCCAGTCGTGATTCTCTGGTTTCCCCCACGCCAGCCACCTCCTCACCAGTCTTCCCAGCTCCGCTCTCGCCCGTGATGAGGATGCACTGATCTCGGTCCTGATCCCGCAGTGATTGGTAGGCCACATTTGCCAAAGCATAGCTTACAGGAAGGAAGGGGGCAAGAACTGACGTAAGACCAGCCCAATATAGCATCTTTCAATCACTAGGTTCACCCACCCTCCTTATGTGGGCAAGTTTAGGTAAGATATGACTGCCTTAGGAAGGACTCTCAGGGGGAAAGGGATGCTCCTTTAGGGGGAGGGGATGGGGGAAATGAGAATGCCTCACTGACACACAGCTAGAACTTCATTGGCCCTCCTCTAGTCCCTTTACTCACATGTGGGGTTTCAGCTCATAGAAAGTATAGTCCCGGTATTTGGCAATGAACTCTGGGCCGTAGATAGGAAGCTGCTGGTAGGGGTTCACCGAGATCACCACATTCCCAATGTAGGTCTGGGGTCAGGAGGAGGGTGAAGCAAATAAGCCTGGTAGTAGGGATATTGGAACCCTCTGGGTACCCCCACAGTTTGGCACCCACAATGGGCTCACATAAATCTCCTTGTTTCCATAACGAAGCTGCAGGTTCTTGACCAGAGACTCCTCATCCAGAGGTTCCAGGAGGACGAGGTCCTCCACCCCCACGGGGCCATCCAGGAGAGGCATATTGAGAGGCTTGAGGGTCCTAGCAGTAAACAGGGTAAAGAGCTGCTGACTACTTAGGAGCTAAGACCTGATGGGAGGGGAAGGGGACAGAAGGGCCTATTGGAGCCCTCTTCTCCCTCTCTGCAGGAGAGCCCTCTAGCCAGAAGGGCCTCTGAATCAACCTAGCCAGCCAGGGAGGTGGAGGGTCCTGATCCCTGGCTAGAGGGTAGGATGGGCATGAGAAGGGGGTATCTTTGTCTGCCCACCTGGGGAACGATGGAATCAGTGGGCAGCAGTGGAGCAGAATTGTGCCTAAGGAGAAGGCTGAAGGAAGTGTGAGCCAAGCTTCCCCCTGAGGGAGTGCTCCCTGGCTGCTTGCCCAGTGCTTGTCTTCAACCCCTATTTCAGTCTCCTAACCCCTTCCATAATGGTGGTCTCTCCTCCCTGTCATTACCACAGTGACTTCATTTTTAGATGACATTGGATAATGTGGTAAGTTCAAGAATATAGTCGGTTCTCCCCAAAATGTCTCCCTGTAGAAGACGGAAGCAGGTATGGTTTTCCAGCTGCCGGTCTCTAGTTGACCCTCCTGATTTGCCTTTCACTGTAAGATCTTCAGGTTTTATACTCATCCCTATCATCATCTTCTGGGCCTCATGGACCTTGCCTTAAGAGACACACCCCACTTTTTAGTAGCTAGTGGAATTGGCAAGGAGGATTGCTACAGGGAGGGCTGTGGGGCTGGGCTGCATGCAGCAGGCATGTGGCAGGTGTTTCTACAGGAAGAACCAAGCCCTCCTCAGGCCGACAGAGTAGGCGGGGTGGCAGAATTAGTACAATGGTCACTGCCACTCCCAAGCAGGACTCTTAACACATTCCCTCAGTCTCTGGCTTCTCTGAACCTAGAGGCGAGGAAGCAACCCAGCTTTCCTTCTCTTCCATTCTGCTTTCTCCACACTCCAGTAACTTCCAAAATACTTAGGGCACAGTATGAATACTGGTAACAGCAGTCTCTAGAAAACATGCAGCATTCGCCACAGGCCAGCAGAGCTCTAAACACTATAACTTGGCAGATATAACAGCCCATGAAAGAGATACTATTGTTATCCCATATTTTTTCAGATTAAAGCTAAGTAGACATGCATGGTGGCTTATGCCTGTGATCACAGTACTCAGGAGGCCAAGTGAGGATTGCCATCAGTTTGAGGCCAACCTGAGTGACCCCAGACCAATCAGCCGTACAAAGTATGATCCAGTCTCAACACACACACGCACAGGCATGCACGCACAAACACACACAGTGGGGAAGGGTGTGAAGCAGACACGTTTTTTTAGTTTGAATTAAGAGGAGTAAGAGTATGATGACTTGGAGAAAGGAGAAAAGGATCCCGGAAGGAGCACTCCACAGCGACAGGTTAAGACAGGACTTACCCAACACTGGGAACAAGGGTGTACTTCGGTGCCCCTTGGAGAATGGGGTCCAAGTCTCAGTCTGGCAGAAGAGTGTGAGACACAGATGCCAACGGTGGAGAGGGCTTGGTTAACAGGAGCTGTCCATGGTGTCAGCGAAGCCAGGTGTCTGTCTGACCTCCCTGTGTTGCCTCCTCTAACCCCGGCTCCTTGTGCCACTCAGGCCAGAAGAGGCTGCAGAGACGGCTGCTCAGCACAAAGTCCAGGGCTGTTCCTGCTGAGGGTGTGGCTCCCTTAACCCTTCACAAGCCCTTGAGCTCAGACTCCGTGTTTAGGGAAAGGCTCTCTGCCTGGCTTTTGCTGAGGGGCTCTAATAGAGACAAGCTCATGCTCCACTATTCCAAGAACTTGGAACTAAGAGCAGAAGGAACAGAATTTATATCCAAGATTTTCCAAGAATTGGAAATTTTGCCATGGATGAAAGCAGGTTTGTGTAGGTAGGTGGGTAGGGTGGAGGTCTTCCTAGCAGAGAAACGGTATCGTCTTTAAAGCTATCGTTTCTATCTTACTAAGTATTCCCAGGATACTCAGATTACCTGGAGGGCTAAGTGACAAAATCCAAATCCTGTCTACTTCTCTTCCTTTAAGTGAGACCTCATCATAGAGACCCACAGATTAAAGCCAGAGCTGTGGCCCCCACCACACACACACATACACAGATGCCCTACCCTGTGAGGTATGCAGTGCAGAAGTTCAATTCATTGTGAAGAGAGACCAAGCCATGCTCACAGGACACCCATGCCACAGCTAGCACATCAGGAACAGGACACACTTCCTGATCTTGTCTAGAAAGATTGCAGCCTAAGTTTTGAGGTTTCTAAGTAGGATACCAAGTAAGACCCTGAGATTCTGTTTCCTGGGCATTAGCCCAGCAGAAATGGCTTCCTCAGACAGGTAAAAGCCTATAAAATCCAATTTCCCCAAGCATGCCTTCATCCACCCAGGAAAATTCCTTAACAGCCTGTGCCCCTGCCTCTGAGGCTTGCACAAAGAAAAAATTAGGTAATTCCATTTACTTAACTAACATGGAGACTTGATTTTCCAACTCTCAGCCTCTGCTGCTAGGTTCAAGGTCTGAGCTCTACGGCTCTCGAAGAAGCACTCTGCATTAAGCCTGGTTCATCAGCAGTTCCGTTTTCAACCTGCCCTTACATAATTTATTGATATACTCTATCTATTTGAAGGGAGGGAGGCAAGGAAGAGAAAGCTAAGCAGAAGTGGTATCAAAACATAAACCCCACTACAAGGGGTGGGGTAGTATGTATCAGAGCCAGGGTCACTACTGATCTCACTCTCCCCTGGAAGAAACAGACCTAGAATAAGAACTACTTTCCTAGGACCACACCACATAAACCTCCACAGAAACCTCCACAGTTGGCACTAGAACCCGGACCTTACATTCTCATGGCTAGGAGCCTGCATCCACTTGGGAGTTTGTTTCTCTACCCAATCAATCATGTGCCTACTGCATGCTTTAAAACAAGATGGCTCTTGGGTTTGAAAACAATGATATTAATAGTACATCTCCAGCTACCAGCCATCCTCGCCTGCCAGGGCTCCTGTATACCCAGAGGTGTGAATCTAGAAGCTGAGTGCAGTCTGTAGCACACGTGTTGACACACACATTTAATCCTGGCACTGGGGAGGCAGAGGCAGGTGGATCCCTCTGAGTTTGAAGCCAGTCAACTATATAGGAAGCTTCAGGCCAGCCAGTGCTGCATAGTGGGACCCTGATCCACCCTCTACAAAGCAAAAACTAGGGAAGACCTGGGGGGGAAGGGGGAATAACAAGTGGGTCACTCTAAAGTTACAATGTATCAAACACACATCCAGGTCAGCTGCTGGGATTTCAAAGCCGCCTTTGCTGAAGAGGTTGTGATGAGCAGGTACTACAATGCAATGTGCTTTCCAGACTGCAGAAGCAATCTAGCTATTAACTCACTCCTATAATTATCCCTTCTCTGACCTACTCCAGGGACAGATTTGGCTCAGTGGTAGTGTGTGGCTAGCACAGAGCCCCTGAATACAATCCCCAACCCTGAAAAGAAAAATAAGACTACTCCCTACAATGGCTGTAAAAGAACTTGGTGAGATGCGGCCTCAGCATGTGGTAGTGTTTAGACAATCGACTCTGCCAAACACAGCCCAACTATACACTTAAAAGAGGAACTTACTGTCTGTGTAACTTAGAATTCTGAAGAAGATGGAAAGAAGATGAAGAGACAACTCCAATCCTTTGGTACTGGTTTCTAATAGTTGAGGGCAGCCATCTAATCACACCAATTCACTCAACAAGCCTCCCAGACACAGTCACTTTTTAAAAGATGTTATAATTTAATACACTTGGTGTGGTGGCTCGTGCCTGTCATCCCAGCACTCCAGAGGCTGGGATAGGAAAATAAGGAGTTCAAGATCAACTGGGCTATATGAGATACTGCCTCAAACCTCCTAGGCTCCAAAATAGTAACCCAAAATATTCTCAGGATGGGGAGGTGTGGTTAGGTAGGAAAAAGGAAATAAGTATGAAATTGATGTAATAATTGTCAATTATCTGAAATTATCTGTATGAGAGTCAAACAAAAATGACCGCTCTTTAAGAGACTCAGTGGGTAAAAGCGTGTGCTGCCAAGCCTGATGACCTGAATTTGATCCCTGGAATCCACATGGTAAAAAGATAAAAGAAAGTCACACAAATTGTCCTCTGATGCCCATGTGTGTGCACGAGCACACTCACACAAAGGAATGCACATACACAAAAAATTAAAATATTTTAATTTTAAAAGATCACTATGTACAAAGTGTATAAAACTTTATTAAAATTAGGATTATTTACAAGCCATAATAAAAATAAAAAAATACACAGCATCAGTTTTTCTTACAGAAATGTGTAAGACGCATGGCAAATAGCCATCCCTGAAAACTTTGTTTTTCCTGAACATTCCTTAACATTTATTATTTATAAATGACAACTATTTTATCTAAATATCACTAAGGCATTACCCACAGGCTAAAACTTACCTAGTAGTTTCTCAGCCCTGTTATTTCAGTATCAATCCTATAGGCATGGAAACTGTTGCCACTGCAAGTTGATAGGTTCACATTAGGGGCAATCTGTCCCAACAGTGATGCTCACGCTGTCCACAAGTTCAAACAAGTGACTTCACCATTTTCAAGTTATCACCAAAAGCATGAAAGAGGAAGCTGGGGATGGTGGCTCACACCTGCAATCCCAGCACTCAGGAGGCCGAGACAAAGCCGCCATGAGTTCCAGGCTAGCCTGGGCTATAGAGTGGCACCCTGTCTAAACAATACCAGGCACCCCCCCCAAAAAAAAGTATAAAAGAAAAATGACACACTTGTGTGATCTCCGTGACGTCTGTCCCTGCTGAGGTTGAAGGACCAACAGTGACATTCACGTGCTTTGTTTAGTCCCGTGGCTTCTAGGTCCTGCCATGTAAAGCACCTAACACTCTTTGCCTTCCTGTTTTGAGACTGGGCCTCCATTGTTGCCAATTTCAAATGTGCAGACTCAGGTGACCCTGTCACCTCAGCCTTCCAAGTTCAGGCACACACTACCATGCCGGACTTTCAGAGCACCTTTTCAAGGGAGAAACCACAGGGACTGCAACAGCAACACAATCCATAGTTACATCACTAAGATACCACTGGATTACCACAAAAATTGTGTAACTTCTCCCCAAAGAATTACTTTCTGCTGTGTGAATACAAGCATACTTGTGTGCATCGGCTCTTCTGTGTGTTTACCCCCTTGGTTTCAGTGCCTGGCTAAGCCAAAAAGCTCAGGAAATCTGCCCCACTGTCCTCCCTTGCGTTCAGAAAAAATTCTTAGCATTCAAATACAATCATCTCATATGCTAGACCTGAGAAAAGGACTACTAGAAGGGCACTTAGTTTTCTGTACTCATACTTTAACTTGTACCATTCAGTTCATAAGAGTAATCAAGACACAGCTAGGGACCATGTTAACACGGGAGTCCATCTCAGCTCATCTTTTTTTTTCCCCCTAGAAAGAGTGAGGACAATTATGCAACCCATTCCCAAACCCTTCGTGGGTATCAAGCCTGTGAGAATTCTCTGGCCTACCCATACCAAGTAGAGTAGGCTAAAGGAAGTAGGCTAAAGCACAGCTGATTAGTAAGAGGGCTAAGCCCTAGCATGGGGGTTAACAGTAAAGTCAACAGTGGGACTCAGCACCGTCACCAGTCAATCACCACTGCTGATGTAAGAATGTGGGTGGGGAATTGCTCTTTCAGAGCTGCTAGCTTTTTCTTGGCTTTGGTCACTGTGTTCTCATGAAGAAAGAGAACAGTCAAGTTTTATGCCGGTTGCCTCTTGTGTTCCCATCAAAGGGAATCATGTTCCATAAACTCAGGTCAGACCAATCAGAAGCAATTGATTTCCAATACTGATGAGCCCCTGAGCCCTGGAAACCATTTACGGCTTGATGGTTGCTGAGCAAGACGCTGACAGGGCGAAAGACGGGGCTCCAGTGTCCAGCTCACTCCCGTCCCCTCAATCACGGGTGAGCCGGGTCTAAGGGATGAGACTGAGCTGCGTCAAGCAGTATCTGCACACACGGAGGCTCAGAACCAGCCAGCAGAGCCACGCAGGCAGCCAGGTCAAGGATACACAGCATTCAGGAGGCCCTGCCCTCCGACGCCTGAGGGCAGCTGTCACGGCACTCAGCTCTCCAACCACCAGGCAGGGGGTAAGAAGATGAGCTTGCTTTACTCACCCCAAATTCAAATCAGTTTTTAAAATGGCCTTGAAATGAAATCCATATTTCACAGGGAGTTAACCACACAGAAGAGAGAAATCATTCACAGTGATTTCTCATTAAAATAAAAGTGTAAGTCAGATGCCTCCTCCATTTGGAGGAGCGATCTGGGGAAAGGCACCAAGGTCTCCCAAGAACTAACACCACTTGTACAGCTGAGTTCTTTTTCACATTAAAATATACTAGGTAAAATATAATTTCCAAAGAGAAGGCTCCAAAATAGTGTATTCTAGAGGCTTTTGTTGTTAGCAGTGGGCTTTGTTTCTCTGATGCCAGGAGTGAACCCAGCCCTGTGCCTGCGCGACAAGCACTAAACCTGAGCTGTGTCCCCACCCCTCATAAGCTTTAGCAGTTCTTTGAAAAGGGACAAATTTTTACCATATTCATTATTCACAAAGACAAAAATGTTCCCTACTATTGTATTCTACAGCTTTAACCTATAGCATCTGCTCAAATAATGCTCATTTTTCCATTTCTCCTTATTACTTTCTACCAACTGAGGTAGTTGTCACTTTAGGACAATTTAAGGCTATGGGGAACATTGGTTGAAATACCTAACTGGCCACCTGGAGCAGCGTCTCAGCTGACATTTTGGATGCTAGCAGTAGAGCCCAGGGTCTTTCAAAATGACATGCTGACAGCAGGTCTGAAGAAGCCATATGAGCTTCCTGAAAATACCACCTTCCTCGTCAATGATCCTAAGACAGTGAGTTTGAGGCTGTACACCCACGTGAGCAAGCACCTACCTCCCTGGCTGAAGGAATTAAAAGCTACACACTTCTTCCAATGCGATGGTGAAGATCACAATGAAAGAACCAAGCAAACGGCAGAACCTTGAGAGTCTGCTCCCTCATAAACGATAGTGCCAGCTCCTACAGATATCTGCAACGGCAAGGCATTCTGAGGCTACATCACTACAGCAAGAGGCGTTGCATCTCTTATAGAAACGGAACTGTAAGTATAGTAAATTCTGGGGATCTCGTCTAATGCCAACAGCTGAATGGATACAGAGACAGGAAGCACACCTTAAGGTCTAGTCTCTGCCATGTAAAGTGTGACAGCTACAGAACTAAAATCATATACAAAGAAACTTAATAGCTCTGGGAGCATGCAGGTGCTAACAAAGGCTAAATGGGCAGAACAGGCATATAAAAGGTGACAATGGACAAGGAGGTAAGATTGGTTTTGTTTTGTTGCGGTGCTAATGATCCAACCAGGGCCTCATATGCTGACCCAATAATGTCCTACCACTGAGCTACATCCTCAGCCCTGGTACAGCTTCTTGATTGTGTAGTAACTCAAAAGATATGTCATCTGGCTGGGGGGGTGAGGGGTGGTAAACAAGACTTCTCTGTCCAGTCATAATGGAGGAAGGCAAAGGGAATATATACATAAGAAACAACACAAGAAATTTGGCATGCCAGCAGTGGTGATGGACACCTTTAGTCCCAGCACTCGGGAGGTAGAGGCAGGTGAATAATGTCTATGAGTTTAAGGCCAGCCTGGTCTACTAGGCAAGTTCCAGGACAGTCAGGGCTACGCAGAGAAACTGTGTCTCAAAAAAACGAAAAAGAAGAAAAAAAGCTTGGTACAGCAGCATAGGCATAAAATTCTAGCATGGAAAGGCTAAGTTAAAGGACCAGACTGAGACACAGCAAACCCCAGAGCCAGAAAGGAAAAGTAAAAACAGAACTGTTAGATGCAAAGGGAACCCAGTGTTAGAAAAGAAAAGGGAGAGAGTAAAGAAGGAGGCAAAGAGGAACATGAGACAACTTCTGCACTGTGTGCACTCCACAGATAAGCAGCAGACCCTTCTGGAGTGGAAGAGGTGAGTGGTGAGAAACGCCAGGAGAGAAGCACCAATGTTAACAGACTAAGAAGCTTGGGAAGCCGAGCCTACAGAAGGGCCAGCAAACATTTCTAAATGGAGCAAGCTCAGAATTTCAGAGTTGTGAGAATCCAAGGATCAACAACAGCTCTAGGGGTTCTCATGGAATATCTATACCAATAATATCTGGGGTCAGTAGGGTTTTGTACTTTGGAGAACTTATTGGTTCTAGAACATGGATTTGTTGCATTTAAAAAAATACCTGTGCTTAAAAGAACAAGACAGGCAACAATCTTTTTTCAATAGCTAAATCAAGGATTGTTATAAGGATCCACTGAAATAGAAGCAGAATTAAAAATGGCTCAGACTCTCTTTAGAGGTGCGGCCTCCGTTCGAACCCATCACTGCACTTAATATTCATTTTTGAGGGTTTGTCACAGTGACAGTGTTGCCAGAAGTCAGTGAACTTTCAAACAGGAGCTACCATGGTCATGCTGGCCATGGCCACCCAACCTCTTCAGCCACAGCAAGTGCAGTAATAGTTTAACTGTCAGAAGCAAGCTACCACAGCACTCACTATCCTCCAATCTTCCTCGGGGATCGCTTGGAGACCACCAGAAGTCCTGCCGGAGGGTAGCCCACTCAGCCCCTCATGGAGTAGGACCCCTGTGCCCTCTCCAGGCTGTTACAAAGGCCTGGGAGAACTGCACAGCACTTACAACATAGATCATCAAGGCACCATGTCCATCTACACAAAATAACCAGCTGCCATCTAAGTCAGGAAGCTGTTCTGTGTGAGAGTAGGGTACTCGGAGCTCTCCTCCTCTGAGGACAGCTCCTCATCCTGGGCAATTATGCTCCCTAATCCATACTCCTGCTCGTGAACAGAAACTTCATTTGGCGTGAGGTGAAAAGAACCTTCCACAAAGTCGGCGAATCTGCAAAAGAAAGGGATGATCATCAGGAAGCCTCCAGTCCTTCCCAAACAGCTTCCAAAGTAAGAACTGTCTGAAAGGCTCCGCAGTTCAAATTATACTGCATCTGACTGCAATTCCTGCCTTGGCAGATAGATACACTGAAGCAAGAACTAGGCAGGAAACAGGAATGGGATCAGAGGCCATCATCCCTGGCACTCTCATCCTGCCTGACAATTACCACCTGTCCTTTTCAGTTATGAAGTGCTAAGGTTCCTTGAGTCACTGTATTCCTGATAAGACAAGACTGAAGCATTACAGTTCTTTGCACTTATGGCCCTATAAACTTTATGTTATCATGATTCCAAATTGAAACTTCACAGATTCTTTGGTACAACTACTTCCAACCAAAAAGCGGGGAGGGCAAACTCAGACATCCACGTCAAACTTTCAAGGGCCTCACTTAAACATTGAACTACAGTCTTCATAACTTAATGCTATAATCAAAACAAGGAGGTAGCTGCCATGGGGAAACAGGAAATAGATACTGTACAATGACACAGGTAACTTGCTCTTGACTACTCCTAGATAAATAGTAATCAAAGGGCAAAATATAACACATTTATCTGTAAGTATGATCTCTGTCAGAACTCAAGGTCATTAACTATCCATAAATACTTGGATTATCAGGCCAACAGTTTACCTTTTTGGAGACTGAATTCGAGATATGGTCTTCCAGGCAGAGCATTCTGGACTGTTACAAAACTCTCGGAGTTCCTGTAAAGCCTTTTGGGTCTCTACCTCTCCTTGTATCCGATATTCTTCTTCTGTCAGGAGGCGAGGGGGGACAGGCTTTTCTGCTGCCTTGCACATCCTTCTGTGCTCAGCAAAATAACATCATGAGTCATTAATCATAGCCATGCCCTTCCTTACTCCACTTGTTTCAGGAGAGCAACCACACACCAGGCAGACTAAGCATTAGAGTCACTACCCTACCTTTCTTCCACACACACCTTTCATTAGTGTGCTCCTGACATACCCAACTATGAGTGAAAAACCAGAGTAGTCAAACTCACTTATTTTCCAATAAATGACCAACAAAATATTTATTTTCCAATAAGTGGAAAAACAACAACAAGATGATGTTATAATGTTGTGGTTCGTGACTCAAGTTCCCCAGACTGAAAGTACTGTTTTGATTATCTGCAAGGGAACAGCCATTGACAACCTCAGAATCCAGGACCATTCCTTAATTACTTTTGCAAGAATAACATGTGTGAATTACATCTTAAAATAAGATTACGATTTTTGGAGCAGAACCTGAACCTGAGGCCTGTGGTACAAACCAAACCAACCCTGATATAATTTGCACCACCCAGTGGTAGCAGGAACACATGACACTTTACTAGATGCTTTTATTTTATAAAAAAAAAAAAAAAGAAAGAAATCAAGAAAGAAAAAAGTAATATACTCAACTGAGAAAGGAACAAGGGTGGAAACAGCAGTGATTCCTCACTTACAAAGGTTCCCAAGAAAAGCTCTATATCCTTTTGCTGCAAAGTGAATCCCACGTCTCACATCAACACAAGACACACTGTCTTTTAGTCACCTGTAGGTGATGTACAGCCAGTGAATAGGGTACTCCAGGTTCTTAGTACACAGTGCAACGATGATAAGAGCAAAGGCAATATGCGGCATCTGGATGCTGGAATACATGAAACCCAGGCCCATCAGCTGCAACGTCCAGGTCAGCAGGTTGATACTCCGTTCATTCTCCAAGGGCCCATACTTGTAGCACACTGCAAAACTCATGAATCCAACTATGAGGATATAGCCTGTAAGAAGTATCAGAAGACGTCCCTTTTCAACCACTGTGTGGAAAGCAGCGGACACTTCACTAGATGGCATCTACTGAACTGGGAAATTAGACAAGATCTGTACTCAATTATTTACCTATTTTGAATTCTCAGGAAGTTTTAGTCACTGTTCTTTACATACATACATACAGACAGACAGACATATATACATGTATCACTCTTATTCTTTTTTGTCAGAAATTTATTTACCTCAATTAACAGCGGGGTTGCAGAGATGGCTCATAGGTTAAGAGTACTCAGGACTCTCCCAGCGACCACACTTGGCTGTTCACAACCATTTCTTAACTCCAGCTCCAGCAGAGCTGACTCTACAGGACCAGCATCCAGTGCACACCCCCCCCCCCACACACACACACATAGAATTACTATTAAATCTGTTGGTGGTGGTTTTGGTTATTTAGTTTTGTAGTGGTGGTTGTTTTTTGAGACAGGGTTTCTTTTTGTAGCCCGAGCTGCCTTCTGCTTCCCAAATGCTGAGATTGAAGGGGTGATGTGCATCTGCTTCTGCTTCCCCAGTGCTGAGACTGAAGGCC
Organism: Pachyuromys duprasi; assembly: GCA_028658305.1. Classification (NCBI taxonomy): domain Eukaryota; kingdom Metazoa; phylum Chordata; class Mammalia; order Rodentia; family Muridae; genus Pachyuromys; species Pachyuromys duprasi. The sequence continues at coordinate 39,032,372 of CM053753.1, read as the reverse complement.
TGGTGTGCTACTGAAACTAAATCACTTTTAAAAGCTACATGTTAGACATTTCTAAAAGTCTATTTTAATCCCAAAATATAAATATCCATATTAATGTTCTCAGATAATAAACTGATTTTCTATCTGTATGACCAAAGGATTATTACTGATAAAAGATTCACTGCAGCTTTATATCTTAAGGTTCCTGATTCCCAAGCATATTAAATTAACATTAATAAAGCCAATTTAAGTTTTTAAATTTTGCATATTATAAAAATAAACACCAGCAAATTAAAGCTTTATCCTTATCAACAGCATATGAGTTCAAAAGATGTTAAGGAGAGTGTGGTATCAGAAATAAGTAGAAAATTGTAATTTCTACACGTTAATCAAGTGATATTAGCTACCAACTCCTTGTTAACAGGCAACATCTTCTCAAATAACCAAACAACCTATAAACAGTCACAAAAGAAAGCCAAGCCAACAATACTTACTTAAAAGATAATGCCAATAGCACTTCCATATCTCTTGTAAATTCTTGAAAACTAACTGAATGAGGTACAGAGAAAAGGACCAGCCTCCTACCAGGATGACATAAATGGGACTTCTCTAGACAAAGTAGAAATGAAAGCAAAAGTTACAAGGCTTTTATAAAAGAAGAAAATGGCACAATTTTTCTTACAACTCTACCTACTTAAAATGCATAAAAACATATCTCTTAAAAACACGTGCTTTATACCTAAAACGGTTCGGCCCGCAAGGAGTACCAGGCAGATGAGATGCTAAGTAACTCAAAAGCCTAACTGTGCAATTAGAAACAAAAAGTGGCTTTCAGTTCCCACTGAGCACATGATTCTAAAGAAAGAGTTTGTATGTAATCGGGCTTTTAGTATTATCATATAAGTGCTTTTCAGAATCAAAAACCAGGATGGATGCTGACTCATCAGCTATCAATGCAAATGTTCAGTGTCCTAAGACTACCCAAGAAGACAATGCCACCCTCCAGCTATCCAAGCTGAACACTAGAAGGAATCTGACTTCTTACCTTGGGCATAAACTTGGAGAGCATAAAAATGATGATTAACAGAGAGGCCACAATCCCCACGCTCATCCCAGTGGAATAGTAGAAAATCTGACTCCTGCAGAGAGAATATTGTTCTTGACTATGTAATAGCATAGGTTATACAGAGCACTGATGAAATCACAGCTGCTCTAGCTAAACTGTCAAGCTTAAAGGAGGACCCACCCTATTCAAGGCTGCAGAAATGTAGACCAATGTGCAGTTGATACATTAGGAAGGTAGTATCAGCGAGAACCTCTCAAATCGCACTCCATGCTCTCCAAACCCCAGCATGGAGTAGACACAGAGCATAGAAATCAAGCCAGAGCTGACTGCAGCTTGCTTCCTGCTGGGGGGCCTTCACAGTGCCAGAATGGGCTATGCAGGATGCTGGGGGAGAACTCTCAGAAACAGGCTCACTCAGCTGCGGGCCCCATGTACAGCAGTCCTGACAGGCTACATAAGATGAGCACACTGCAGAAGCACACTGGAATCTGCTTCAAGAGTAACCAGCCACTTTAGGACTGGATCTGATGCCATTGCACAGGAGAGAATCCACATCTGGTGAGCAACCCCATCAAAAGCCCATGGCTGGAAAATCTATGAACCCATGAGGAGAGCTAGTGCTCTTCTTTTGCTAAAGGAACACAGCATGTCCGTCAAATCACCTCCTTTGCTCTGAGAAGGTTCTTTTCGCAGTGGTCAGCGATGACTGCAGCGATCATAACTGGCCAGAGAATAAATGACTTTTGAATGGGGTAACTGTATCAGCCCCTCTAAGGGGCTATGAGAGGGGTTCAAAGAGTGCAAGAGCTGAGAGGAAGAGTGGGGGAACCTAAGTGTCAGGCATGACACACACGCTGCACTTATTTTTATAGTTCAGCTTTTTGAGGCACAGTATGTAGCCCTGGCTGTCCTGGAACTCATATACACATCTGGATGGCCTCAAACTCAGAGATTCCCTGACCTCTCATGAGCCACTGCACCCCCACAACCCACCAAGAACTTGTACAGTTAGTTACTGGGTCATGGAAGAGAGAAACATGGTTTCAGCGGTGCAACCTGTGGCTGCAAACCTTCATCCATGTTGTGAAAACAATCCTAAGGAGACTCAATATAACAACACACAAGCAACCCATGCAGTCTGTTTTGTGTCGGCCAATTACTCCTGGTTGTGAAACCTGCCCTGGAATGAGGCTAATGGACCCAGTGACCCTCTCTTGAAGAAAGGGATATTCCCTTTCAATTGCAAATAGTTTCCTTTTCTTAAATGTCTTTAGTTTTATTTTATGTACATTGGTATTTGACTGCATGTGAGGGTGTTGGGTCCCCTAGAACAAGAATTACAGACAGTTGTGAGATGCTATGTGGGTGCTGGGAATTGAACTCGGGTCCTCTAGAAGAGCAGTCAGTGCTCTTAAGTGCTGAGCCATCTCTCCAGCCCCTGCAAATAGTTTCTTGGTTAAAGGTGGAGCTTTGTGTCTCTTCCCCTTCTTCATGCTGTTGATTCTGAGTGGTTTGCACTTGTGTGGGACTTGTTAATATAGCCATAGTCTCTGAGTTTATAGGTGTGGCATTCACTACCTCTGGCTCTTACAATCTCACCTCCTCTTCTACACACATCCCTGAGCGTTGAGGGGAGGGAGGGACTAGATAGAGACAGCCTACCTATGGGTGAGAGTCCAAAGTCTTTCACTCTTCTGTGTTGGTCTCTGTATTAATTACCATGTGCTGCAAGAAGCAGCTTCTCTGATGAGGTTGAATGAAGCACTGATCAGCACTTTGTCATTAGGAGTCATTTTACTGCTATGTTCTTTTAGCAAATAATTGTAGTAGGTTTTCCCTAGGCCTATGACTTATCTGGTCTCAGGTTCTTAGTTGCTTCAGGGGTATCAGATAAGAGTTTCATCTCCAGAGTGGGCCTTTGCACTAGTGCATGTCAGTTTTGCCTATCATGCTAGTAGGTTTCTAAAAAAAGGAAATGAACTGATGGTTGTCTCCTTATAGCTAAACAGCATGAAACTCATCAATGTATAATTTGGTAGCAAATTCATTGTATAAACCCCTATACTAATGCTGGGCATGGGTGGTGCACACCTTTAATCAAGAGGCAGAGAAGGCAGAGCTCTGTGAGTTTGAGGCTACCTGTGTGAAACCAGAACAGTCAGCACTATTACACAGAGAAACCCTGTCTTGAAAAACCAATAATAAATAAACAAACAAACAAACAAATAAATCTCTACAGGAATGCTACTTCTAACTTGGTAGTACTAGGTAACTCAAATTAAACTAATGATGGAGCTACCTAATAAAAAAAGCATATTAATTAACGATCATATTCAAATTAGGGAGAAAAATTCTATTTTAAAAATATTTAAGCAGAGCCAGAAAGATGACTCAGCTGTTTCAACTGCCTGTTGCTCTACCAAAGGAACTGAATTCTGTCCTCAGCACCCAAGATGGACAGCTCACAACTCCCTATAACTCCACGGCCTGGGGACCCGATGCCCTCTTTTGCTTTCTGCAGGCACCACATGCATATGGACAGAGACACACAGACACACATTTAAAAATACTGAATATGGTGGCACACACCTTTAATCCCATCACTTGGGAGGCAGATGGAGTTTGTGGCCAGTCTGGCCTACATAAGGTCTAGGCCAGCTAGCACTACATAGTAAGATCCTGTCTCAAACAAACAAACAAAATAGATATAAACAAAGCAAGCTGGGCCTGGTGGCACACACCTACAGTATCAGCGAGTTTGAGGACAGCCTGGCCTACAAAGCAAGTCCAGGATAGCCAAGGCTACACAGAAAAACCCTGTCTCAAAACATCAAACCAAACAAAACAAAAAGCATAGACCCCAGAAGAAGGACTAGCAGTACTTAAAATTCTTATGATAAGAGTTTTGTCAAATTCACACCTACCTGCTCAATAAATCTCCGCAAAAAAAAAGCGTAAGTCCAAGGAGGAAAACAAGAAAGAGTTTGGGGTCAAATCCTGAAATAAATAAAATTTTTGCTTAACAGAAGAAGAAGACTCAGTTAAAGTTATTATAAAAGGTAACATTGGTATTACTGATCAGCTAAAGTAAAGCAAATAGCCAACTAAATAGGAGTGTAGATACCACAAAAATCCTGAGCACTCTTCCAAACATAATTAGGTTTCTATCTAATCTGTACTCTCCTAAATTCTTATTTCTATTTTGGCTTCCCTCTATTAAGGATTTTTTTTTAAATGCTGAACTAAACTAGACACGATACCATCATAACTTCATACAGTCGCTCAAAAGGAGTCTCTGCCATTTTGGTTTCAAGGAATTTCAGAGATAGGCCTAGAACTCTGGATGTAGTCCTTATGTCCTCTACCTAGCATTTTTCTTGCCCAACCACACCTCCTACTTTGCTTCACTATATAGCACTGTGCTGAAAAAGTCTATCTGCCAAACATATCTCACTCAGGACCAGGAGACCCAAGCAGCCCCCTTGTTGGCACACCAGAGCATCCCATGGCTTTTATATCCAAAAGAAAAATCTTCCCCAAGGGCCAGTCAGTAAGCCTTAAACTACAGGGGTCTCCATCTTTAACTATGACTCCACAAGCACTCTTTTGTGAGTTACTGACTTTACTGTTTAGCGTTCCTGTCTTCAAATACAGGCCTGAACACAGCAGCACAACTACCTTTGTCAAGAAGTCTCCAGAAAGCATGAATACAACTAACTGACCCCAGCAGCACTGACCATATCAACTTAGGGCCTGCCCAATTCTAGGCAATGAGTTACTGAGGGAGACTTTTAATTCTAAGCCTTAAAAGTTTTAGGTGGGGTAGAGACTCCCTAAGCTGTCAAGGGCCATGATACAGTCTAGATTGTAATCAAAAACTGCACAGTCCTGGGCTGACTTCCCTGTCTTACTAATTTTACCCTCCAAAGCTCTGTCCCATCTCACTAGAGAATCCACCAGAAAACAGAGGTGAGACTTACTCCGGGTCACAATGACACTGTATTTGGTGTCCTTCTCTATAATCTCAACTTTGAGGCAGGTTTTTGTGCTGTACAGACCCACGTTAACATAGGTGTCATTCAATTTCTCTTTTAAAAAAGAAGAAAAAAAGTTCCAGATACTAAACTGCTCTAGCTCCTTCAGCTTCTCCTCACTGTCCACCTGGGTGACTCGGACCAATTTGGAACTATTTACCCGGATCTGTAACACAAATGAGATTAGGATGAAAAAGTAGGAAATGTTCATAAACATAATTTTTAAAACCCTTACACAGCTAACGCGCCAGGTGTCAGTTTCCCACAAAGCTTACCAGAAATGCACAGATGCAGCAGCAAAACATAATTTGGCAAATGATGCTGCTCTGATAGAGGCAGCTGCTACAATTTCTTGTTAACATGGTCTGAATCTACTATTAAGCCGGCGGGGGGCGGGAGGGGGAGTTCCCAAGCAGAAAGGGTTATCAATACAGCTATTTATGAGATCATACAAAGTAAAGGCCTGGAATATTAAGAAAATTGCCAGTCATAAACAACCCAGAAAACTGAAAATGTTTCCCATAATGACCGGCTGGGAAATTCAGTGCATTGTCACAAATAACTGATTATGGATAAATGTTGGTTATAATGTGCCCCAGATACAGTACGAATTTTGTATCAGAAAATGAAAAAGGAATTTTAAAAAGCCTACAGCCCCAGCTCTTATGCTATTGATGTGAACAGCAAACACCCTCATCAGTGTCCACATTTTCAGCAGCATCTTCAAAAGGCTAATTTTGTTCAATCACTATCACACCCAGAGACTTTCTTGCTGGGTGACTTAGCAGTGTTATGAAATAAAAGAGCCCAGAGTCATTCTACCCAGAGGAAACCTCTCACAGAATCAAAATAGAATGGTAAACACAAGACAAAAGCTTACATGCTGACATGCACACCAGATTCCAGCCCAAAGAAGGTACAAGACATTTCAAAGGGGGCATGAGCATGAAGACTGCAGGAAGGAAGTTCACCTCAGAATCATAGTACTCTAAGCTGGCAAAGGGAGCTGAGATGCCCTGGGGGAGGGGTTTCCCATTACCTGTATCCGTGTCCATATATCATGCCACTTTGGGATAAGTACATTTTTATAACAGAATTGTTGACTGGTATTTGTATCAACTTGGGACTCCTGAAGCATGACCACATTTACATTAATTCCAGCTTTATAAAAAAAAAAGAAAAAGAAACAAGAATTAAGTATAACATAAAAGAACAAGCTTACAATTATAACTCATTTTATAAAAAGAATTAAAACAACTACTTAAACTTGGACTTAAAATATGAATCAGAAAAAACAAAAACCTGAAACAAGAAACAAAATAAGGCAGTTTATCTCTGTCCAACTTGCATGTGTGCATACACTTGCTCTCATATGTGTACTTGTTTAGGACTGACTACAGGATATCAAACATGCTAAACACATGCCTTATCACTGAGCTATATCCTCAACATTTAATTGTCTGACTATTACAGATAGTTAACAATACACTAACACAGAATGAATAAAAGCTACTTTTTAAACTTTATGTGGATGTATGTTTTGCCTGTGTATGTGTGTGTATGTGTCTGCTCACTATGTGAGTACAGTGCCCAGAGGCCAGAAGGGGATGTCAGATGCCCTAGAACTAAAGTTACATATGGCTGTGAGACCCCATGTGGGTGCTGGGAACCAAACCTAGGTCCCTCTGTGAGAACTACTTTTCTGAACAAACTCTGCTGTCTGTTTCACTTAACCCTCCTAAACAATGCTGTGTGGTAGGCATTTTCATAACCTCTATTTTATATACTCAGGCCCAAGGAAAACTAATTCCAAGGAAACTGACGCCCAAGGAAAATTAATTCCCAGGGTCATAGAGCTAGTCAGTAGTCGGTGACATTCACACCCAAGTCCAACTCGTACCTCACCACACTCTTCCTGTCTTACAACAGGTAATTAAAGTAAGCTAAAGTAACCCACCACTTGTTTCCCCCATGCCCCTTTTCTGAGAAGGGTGGAGCTGGCAAAGGTTTTGCTGGGGTTTTGAAGAGCCACTGAGTGGGTACTAAAGGACTGCAGGCAGCTGTCTCGCTCCACTGCTCTAACAGCCTACGACTATCCATCACCTGATTCAAACATAAGATTCTGCCTCAACCTGCGTTCACTCTTAGTAACTAAAAATTTAAGAGAAACCACTCTTCAATATCTTCCTCCCTTCTTCAACACAGTTAAGTAACTTCTCCCTTTGTACTACTAGAGATTAAACCCAGAACCTCTATTCTAACTATTTCTTCATTGAATTTCTATATTATGCAGAACATTTTTAAAATATTTTGTTTTTACATTTATTTTTTGTGGGGATGAGGGAGCTATGGGTGTGCATCTGAAGTGTACATGTGATGATCGGGGGACAACTTGATTCTTTCCTTCCACCATGATAGCCCCAGGTATCAAACTCCAATCATCATGCTTGATAGCAGGGACTTTCCATCTAAGCCATCTTCAAAACCCTGTGCAAAACACCTACTAAACAATCATAACTAATTAATTATCAATTATTTCTTATTAATTATTAATTAAGAAATGTGACTCAGTGTAGTTTTTAGTAAAAAAAAAAAAATCTTCATCCAAATCCAAGTCAAAAGTTATCCACACAAAAAGCATTAATGATCTGGGTGGCGGTGCATGCCTTTAATTCCAACACTCAAGAGGGAGAAGCAGGTGGATCTCTGAGTTTGAAGCCAGTCTGGTCTACAGAGTGAGTATCAGGACAGCCAGAGCTACAAAGAGAAACCTTGTCTCAAAAAACTAAGCCAAACAAAACAAAAAGCATCAAAGCTCACAAGGCTAAAATACTTTTTTAAAGTTATTTCCTTATTAGGTTTTATTTACTTTGGGGGAGGGGGAAGCCTTGCACAGTGCAAGTGTGGAGGCCAGAGGAGATTTTCAGAGTCTCTTGTCCTACCATGTGAGTCTTAGGGACTGAATTCAGGTTCTTAGACTTGATGGACAAGCACCTGCACCCACCGAGCCATCCTTCCAGTCAAAAGGATTTTAAAGTGAAACTAGGACTAATTTTTCTTTTCATTGATGAGGATCCAACCCAGGGCTTTCTTTATAGGCAGGCACTATCCATCTGAAAGATGCTCCTGGCCCCAGACTAACACTACCTTTAAAGTAATATTTAGCCAGAAGCCTAAATCACAGCAAGGCAAAGAAAACAAAGCTGTAATTCTCCACAGCCTTGGATTAGACAGTGGCCTTCTTTGGTAGGATCCTAAAATAGATGGAAATCAAGAAGAAATCCCTCAAGCGGACTTGAGGAAACCATTGCTTCCTACCAGCACCAGAAAAGAAGGAGAGGGCGAGAGGAGAGGTGGAGTCAGCAAAGCAGCCCTGTAAGCTCATGGAGGAGTTACATCCCAGAACCTACATAAATCATATGTCAGTGTGCACACCATAATCTCAGCTCAGGGAAGTCTGAACAGGAGGGGCTCAGAGGCTCCCTGGCCAGCCAGTCTAGCCTAACTGGTGAGATTTGGCTCAGCAGTTAAGAGCGAGTGAGTTTTGGTCTTGCTGGTGGCCCATGAGAGACCCTAACTCAAAAGAGATGGGCAATATCACTAAGGGTGACAGCTGAGGTGGTCCTCTAGGCCCCACATACGCTTGCACGCACACACGCGCACACACACATATGCATGCATAAAACTTTACAGAAAGCAAAACTTTTCTAATGCAAAGAACACAAAAGGACAAGAGAAGACTACCCCAGGAAACAGGAGGGCACATCTTCCATGCATCAGACAGTGGAACAGCTGGATAGATATGCAACCATTACAGTAACTCCCTTCTTTTTTTTCTTTTTCCCCTTTTTGAGCCGGTCTCGCTTGGTCTACACTGGCCTCAATCTCACTGTGCAGCTGGAAAATGACCCTGAATCCCTGAACCTTCTGCCTCTACCTCCCAAGTACTGGGATTACAGTCAATATGATATCACCCCAGGCCAACCCAGGTCTTTTAAATACACAAAAGATGTAAATTGACATTTCTCCACAGAAAACACACAGAGATACATGAAAAGAAACCTCAAATCATTAGAGAAATAGAACCCAAAGTCACAATGAAATACTACTTCACACCTACTAGAATGGCTACAGCCAAAAAAATTGCTTGGGTGCCAGGCACAGGTGCCTTTAATCACAGCATTCAGAAGGTAGAAAGTGGACCTGGGAGTTGGCCAGCTGAGTTCCATAGAGCTACAGAGTGAGTCAGTGAGTCAGTCAGTCAGTCAGTCAGTCAGTCTGTCTGTCTCTCTCTTTCACGCGCGCACGGAAACCACATAGAGCCAGAGATTTGGCTCAGCAGGTAAGAGCGAGAGAGTTTTGGTCTTGCTGGTCTAATACCTGAGCTTGATCCCCGGGACAGACTGCAAACTGTCCTGTTCACACACATTGTGCACACCAGCACACACACACACACACACACACACAAGATAGATATATTTTAAATTTTTTAAAGAAATTCAGTAGCATTATGTTGGTTGGGAATATGGAGAAACTAGGACCCCATATACTGGTGACAGAAATGTAAAATGATACAACTGTTTTTTGGTTGTTTTCTTTTGGAGAATAAAATAATACTTTAATAGTTCCTTGTACAATTCCAGAAACTGAAAACATGTTTACACAAACACATGTACTTCAATTTGTATAAAAACCTGTCATAGCAGTATAACCACCAAAGAGAGAAAAACACCCAAAATGCTGTTCTACTAATGAGTAGATAAACAAAATGTGTATATCCACACAATGGACTATTACTTAGCTCTAAAAGAAAATGAAGTATTAGAGCTAGCTACAAGATGAAGTGGTTACAAGCATTGGCTGCTATTCCACCAGACTTGTCTTCAGTTTCCAGCACCCATATGACCAACTGCTCACAACTATCTCTAAGTCCAGTTCAAGGGAATCAAGTGCCCTCTTCTGGCATCTTTGGGCACTAGGCATACACAGGGTACATAGACATACATGGAAACAGAATATCCATATAAATAAAATACAATAAAAAGCTTTTTAAAAGAAATGAAATATGCTACAAAATGGATGAGTTTTGAAAATATGAAAGAAGCAAAAGAAAAAAAACCACAAGAAGAAAATGGCAGTGTACACTTAGTATCGAGTCATAAAACATCTGGAAGAAGCAAATGCAGTGACAGGAAATAGATTAGCAGATGCCAGGGATGGAGAGAAGATAGGAAACTAGGGACTGACTGATAAGGTTTACAGGGTTTCATTTTGGATTGACTGAAATATTCTGTAATTAGACAGTCACAAACTGGCATAACACTGTGAAGAATAGTAAAATCCACCAAATAGCATATATAAATTAAACCTCTATTTTGAAAAAGCAGGTCTCGCATATGACATAAAATGGAAGGCTAGAGTACAAAGGAACAGGATGGGGGGGGATGGAAAGAGAAGAAATGACAAGTCTTGTTTGAAAACACCATAAGGAAAATTAACTCAGTGGGCTAAAGAGAGCAACCTGGGGACTGGCGAGATGGCTCAGAGGTTGAGAGCACTGGCTACTCTTCCAGAGGTCCTGAGTTCAATTCCCAGCAACCACTTAAGAGATCTGGTGCCCTCTTCCGGCCTGCAGGCATACACACAGGCAGAATACTATAAATAATAAATAACTCTTTTTTTTTTAATCCCATTGAGTGGCTGGAAAGATGACTCAGTGTTTAAGAGTGCTTGTTGAACTCAGAAGATTTGAGTTCAATTCCTAGCACCCATGTGGGGCAGTTCACAACAGCTTTTAACTCTAGCCCCAGGGGATCCACCATCTTCTTCTGGCCTCTATGGACACCTACACACATATGGTACTCACATAAATGTAAATAAAGAAAAAAGCAAACTTAAAACTCTATTGGTATTTATCTCCCTAACAAGTTCATATGTAAAATATATATGGACCCACAAATAGAAAAAAATACTTATAAATACAGCTCAAGATACTGTTTCCTTCAGAAGAGCAAAGAGCAGGCTACAGAGGATAGCTAAGTCTATAAAGCGCTTTCCATGCAAGCATGAAGACCAGAGTTCAATAACCAGAGCCTGTGTGGAAAAAGCCAGCCATGGTGGTACACAACTGCAATTCCATGCTCTGGAGGCAGAGACGAGAGTTTCCCTGGGATTCACTGGCTAGCCAGTCTAGGCAATTTGATGAGCTCCATGTTCAGTGAGAAATTTGTCTCAAAAAATAAGGTGGAGATTGAGGATACTTGACATCAGCTTCTGGCCTCCACATATACACATATACAGGCGCACGAACGCATGCACAATGCCATTTATGCTGAGCTTGGTAGTGCTCGGTTGTCATCACAGCTCTTGAGAAACAAGTTTCTCAAGAAAGGAGAAAGGAGAAAGGAAGTTCATCATAAGCACTAGGGCAGCCCATGCACAGTGAGTTTAAACCAGCTTGAGCTACACAGCAAATCCTCTCTCATATTATGTAAAACTTGAAAATAATGTATTTACGGATTCACTGAGGATGGGTTGGCATGGTGACATACACAGTAATTCCAGCACTGAAGAACCAGAGGCAGTGATCATGGCAAAGCTGTATTCTTTCTCCAAATAAAGTTGAAATTTAAAAATAATTTTTAAAAATTTACATTTTTAAAGACAGCTCCACAATTAACATCCTTTAAAACCTAGTTTGTTTTCAGCAACTGGTGGTGGCATGCACCTTAATCTCAGCACTAGGGAGACAGAAGCAGGTGGAACTCTGCAAATTTGATGCCAGCCTGGTCTATAAAGGGAATTCAAGGACAGCCAGGGCTACACAGAAAAACCCCATCTTCAAGAAAGAAAGAAAAAGGAAAAACAAAACAAAACAAAACAAAAAACCAAGTAGATCAAGGAAAAAAAAGGTTGAGCAAACATTCTGGAAAACGTTTTCTTCCAGTGCACACTCTCAATGCTGAGCAAAGCTCCAGCACCGCCTTCTAGTTCTTAAATATCCTCCGCTCCTTTCTGTCAAGAAGCAAACCAGTTCAATCTAAAAAGACTCTTACAACTGGCATCTTTCTAAGATTACATATTTTTATGTTTAGTGTTGGATGTGTCCCTGCAAGCATGTGTCACAGTGGTCCATGTGTGCAGGCGCACAGTGCCACAGCATGTGTGGAGTAAGTCACAGAACTACTGAAAGAATCGGTTCTCTCCTGCCATGCAAGTCCCAGGGATCAAACTCAGGTCCTCGGGCTTGGCACCTTATCCCCCGAGCCATTTGGCTGGCCCCAAAACTGCCATCTCTCCAGACTCCAATCAATAATTTCAAATCCGTGACCACACAGATGGCCCTAGTTAAACTCAGTGAGTAACTGAGTTTTAAAAAAAAAAAAGATAGGAATGTGGAAAAGGAACCTGCAGGGAGGAGCATGGGCTGAGCAGGGCTGAGCACTGGCTGGGCGAGCAGCAGTCATCAGAGCATTATGCACATGTATGAATTTGTCAAACAACAAATTTAATAAAAGCATTCTAAAACCTAGCACCTTTAATCAGCAGGTTTGTAAAGGATTATTAAATTACATGCTGGGACAAATGACTATTTGAAAAATGGAATCCATCCAGATCCTCATCTGGCACACCAAACACCAATACAAATTATAAATTAAAAATAAAGAGGCAGGGCTACTTAGCAAGACCTGTTCAAAAAATAAATAAATAAGCTAGGAGCGGTGGTACACACCTTTAGTCCTAGTACTCAGGGGGGCAGAGGCAGGTGGATCTTTGTCTACACATTGATTCCAGGACAGTTAGAGCTACACAGATACCCTGTCTCAAAAAACAAGAAAGAAAAGAGAGTGAGAAAGAAAGAAAGAAAAAAGAGAGAAAGAAAGAAAAAAGAGAGAAAAAGAGGAAGAAAGAGAAAGAGAGAAAGAGACAAAGAGAAAGGGAAAAGAAAGAGAAAGAAAGAGATAAAAATAAATCTAGAACTGCAGTTCAATGGTAGAGCTCTAGTATTGCACATTTGAGGACCAAGGTTCAACTCCCAGCTCAGCTAATAATGTTAGTAAAATAAAACTATTTAAGACTTATCCTCCAAAAAAAAAAATATCAATTCAGCTTTACAGATCTTTTCATCTTATTATTATTGTGTGTGTGTGTGCATATCCTGGCCTACATGCAGAGATCAGAGGACAACTTTAGGGAGTCACTTATCTCCTCCAATTACAAGTTTCCTGGACTCAACTCAGGTCACCAGATTTGTGCAGCAATTCCTGTTTAACCCCAAAACCATCTCACTGGCCTGGAAATACCTTAAATAAAAATCCAAATAATGAAATGAAATGACCACCTATGAAATAAATATAAAATAAAAACAAATATAAAAATAAAAACATTTTTATAAAGGGGGCCAGGCGCTGGAGAGATTGCTCAGTGGTTAGGAGCACTTGCAAAGGATCCCTGTTCATTCCTAGCACCATCTAGCTACCTGTAACTCCAGTTCCAGGGAATCTGACACCCTCTGCTGACTGTCTAGGCACCAAGCACACATGTGGTGCAACTATATGCAGGCAAAATACACATAAAATAAATCCAATCAAAAAAATTTTGTTTTTACATTTTTTAAAGATTAATTTATTTTATTATGTATACGAGGACACCAGATCTCATTATAGACGGTTGTATACCACCATGTGGTTGCTGGGAACTCAGGACCTCTGGTAGAGCAAGCAGTGCTCTTAATCTCTGAGCCATCTCTCCAGCTCCAATAAAAAAATTTAAGGCTAGTGTGGTGGTGCGTGCACTAGGGGAGGCAGAGAGGTCAATCTCTGTGAGTTTGAGGCCAGCCTGGTCTAAAAAACAAGACCAGGAGAGCCAAGGAAACCCTATCTTGACAAAACCAAAAAATAAAAAAATAAGGAGGGGAAAACAAGCTCTGAATTTTACAGTTATATAAAAGTCCTTATAAATAACAATCACAGATTAATAGTGCTAGGATGCAGCTGATTGGCGCTCATGCCTGGTGTGTATAAAGTCCTAGATTTGATTTCTAGCACCACAAAAAAATATATTTTTTTAATTTGTAGCTAGGTATGGTGGCATACAGATGGACAAGCTTCTAATCCCAGCATACAGGAGGTAGAGACAGGAGGATGAAAAACTGAAAGTCTCTGATACAAGGGGCCAACCTGGAATACGAAATCCTGACTCAAAAAATTAAACAGTCCAGCAGGCCATGAATAAAGGGCATACACACTGTCAAATGGTATCAGTATGTAAAGTGTCTGCTTTTCAGACACAGGGACCTGACTAAAGATGCCCAGCGCTCAAAAAAAAGCCAGGCACAGTGGCATGAACGATGATCAACGATGATCCCAATGCGGAGAGGGGATCCAGGGAGATTGCTGGCCCTGCAGTCTAGCCAACACTCTAATTCCAGACCTACTAGGGGAACCTGTATCAAAAATAGGACAGGGACTGAAACAGACACCAGATATCAACCTTTGTCCTACACATACACACAAGTGCACATGACTCCTCCTGAATATGCTCAAACACAAGAATACACGCATACATATGCAATAAACCCTGCAAGAGTTTTTGCCTGCTTTATACCAAACTATTCATACTTGCTAAATAGAGGAACAGAAAGGGGCTATATGAGTTCGGAACTGTGTTTATCTGTCTCCCTCCAGTGGAAGTTTGCAATCATTGCTTACTTTCCTATACACTGTTAAGGAAGGGGGTTAAAAATATCAGTTTCTTATTAAACTTTAATTTTTCTAGACTCGAGCACAAAGTAAGTTTTTTACCCAGTCCAAAGTGGGTTGTTCAGTTAACCAGAAAAGAGAGAAGGGCCATCAGCTTTGAGTAGGACATCTTTCCTAAGTTTACTCATTCTTTCAAGCATATGTTTATGCCTGAAATATGACATGTTTAAAGTATGACAGACTTCAGGGCGAAATGGTCCCCAGACCAGCAGCAGGTACAAAATGAATGTGCTGGAAAAATGACAAAGCTAACGGCTCTTCTACCTTTTCTGAGCAACTGAACTATAGTGATTTCAGGTCTGCTCTCCAGGGCTGTTAGGGGGGGAGGCTCTTAACAAGAGAGCGGTGGTGGCGCCCGACTTTGATCCTGGCGCTCAGGACGCAGAGGCAGGTAGATCTCCGTGAGTTCGAGGTCAGCCTGGTTCCAGGGCAAGTTCCAGGCCAGTCACGGTCACACAGAGAAACCCTGTTACCAGTGAGGCGAACTCTATCGAGACAGAACGTACTTTTTTAGTAAAGTGAATGAGTGGGGCGGTTCCTCTCTCGTGGCTTATTTCGGGGCGAAGTGGTCCCCAGACCTCCGTTTGAACCGAGGAACTCAAGGAAGCCGGCAGCACCTCGCAACCCTGCAGTGTTCTCACCAAGCCCAGGTCTCCCTTCCCGAGACCGCCAAGGCTCCGGGACCAGCCCCGGGACGCCCACTGGCCCCGAGGCGCCTCCTCGGCATCCCTCCCGAGTAACGGGCCGCACCCTTGGGATGAACCCACTTTCCCAAAAATAACGCCCTCGCACGCGGCCCCGGGCAGCTGCTGCCCCAGCGCTACCTGCGACGGAGACCACGCAGCCGGAGACGACAAGGAGCAGCCACGCCGCGCCACCGCTCCTGGCCCCCGACCGGGGCCAGGGACCAACCGCCGACCGCACCGCCACTTTGATTCCTCCCGCCATGCTTGCCTCACACCACCTCCTCCTCGCCGGCCCCGCCTCAGCAACTGTCCCCGAACAGGCAGCGCCAACAGCCAATCAGATACGAGGCCCCTCCCCACACTCCAGGGGAGCAGGCGGGGCTTCGCGTGACCCCGCCTCCCGCGCCCCTAGGAGCCACACCCCTTAACAACGCTAACCCCAGCAGCCTCCGCAGGAAAGTCCCACCCTCTTACCCGACCTGCTTCCGTCCCCGGTTTATTTACAAGGGAGATGGATGGCGAGGCTACCCAATAGGAAATGCGAATGGGCGGGGCTTCCTGGACTGTGTTTCCGTCGACACCGTCTGGAGTTCCTCCCAGTTTTTCTTTCCTTTTTACGTCGGTGTTTTCATTTACGGGCAAGCAGATGGTACCACTTTCTGTACGAATCAGGTTCCTGACACGACAGTTTCTTGGGTCTTTTTGTTTGTTTGGTTTTTTTCGAACCAGGGTTTCTCTGTGTATCTTTGGCTGTCCCGGACTTGTTCTGTAGACCAGGCTGGCCTTGAACTCAAAAAAGGTCCGCTTGCCTCTGCCTCCCAAGTGCTGGCACGCGCCACCAATGCCCGACGTGTGACAGTTTTGTGTTTTTGTTTGTTTGTTTTGGTAAAATGATTGACAGCATGTCTCCAAACTTCTGAAAGATTTCGGCGTAAGGGCAGGAATATTGTGCGTTGTCTAGGTCTTATAAACAACGTTTTAAAAATGTAATCATTGAGCCGGGCTTGGTGGCACACACCTTTAATCCCAGTACTCGGGAGGCAGAGGCAGATGGATCTCTGTGAATTCAAGGTCAGCCTGGTCTACAGAGTGAGTTCCAGGACAATCAGAGCTTCACAGGGATTACATTATCATTCTTAATGTAGTCGTAGAGTTTAGAGTGTATCTCAGTGGGAAGGCATTTTAGGTATTAGGCTCTCACTTCGGTCCCCAGCACTACAAAACAAACAGAAAACGAGACATCAAAAAAATTTAATTTGTTTTGGTTTCCTTTTTTGACTGGACTATGCACAAGGCCTGGGTTTCAGTCCCCAGCACCACAAGAAATAAAGCACAAGTCACAGGGATTTTTGATTTTGGAACGAAACAGGTGAGAATTAAGACAGTTTATCATCTCCATTTAAAAGGAAGCCAAGACTAAGAGAGAGAAAGGAAAGACAAAAGTAGTTCTGAGCTCAAATCTAAGTTCTTTCTGTGACTTAGGTGGCTCCCACTAGATGACAAAGTTGTGGTCCAGGCAGTGTATGTATAGTACTTACAGAAATTGAAGTACCTTAAAAAAAAAAAGATTTGAAGATGGGCAGGGGAACAGTGACTTACGCTTGTAATTCCATCACTTGAGAAGCTGAGGGTGGAGGATTGTTGAGAATTGAACACTAGCAAGGATTAGAGAATTTGAATCCTGAGAACCTGTGACGTGTGTGTGTACACATACATGTATACACATCTATGGCCTACTGAGAGATGGCTCTGTGTGTAAAGATGCTTATCACTCAACCCACATGGCAGGATAGTAAATAGCAAGCTTCCTGCTCCCACACGTTGTCCTCTGACCTCCATACTGATTCTGTGGCATAGTATCCCCACACACAATAAACTTCTTTTTAAATCAAGTTTAGCAGGAGGCATGGTGGCACAAAGCTGTTAACCCCAGCATCAGCACACTCAGGTTAGAGGATCACAAATAAGGTTAGCTTCCACCATGAGTGTAGAACCGACCTCAAAACAAAAACCGTGTTCATCTGAAACAAGAGAACACTAAGAAACTATCCCAGGCAAAGGAACGTACATAAACATGAAATACATGTACTATATGGGTCTTGAAACAGGAAGGGAAGAAGAAAAAAAAAAGGCCTGGAAACAAGACTGGGATTACAAGCATGAGTCACTTCTCTCTGCCCATCTTCTGATCCTACTTTTTGTTTTTTTAAGTACTTCCATTTCTACAAGTACTGTACACTTACTCTGCCTAGCCTGCAAATGTTAAGCCATGTAGTGGAAAGGAGACTAATGCACCAAAAAACTTAGATTTGAGTTCAGTGACTATGATGGAAAACTATGAATAGGGCTGCAGAGCTGGCCCCAGTCAAGAGTGTATACAGCTAGGCTGGAGAGATGGCTCAGAGGTTAAGAGCACTGGTAGTTCTTCCTAACAGCCTGAGTTCAATTCCCAGCAACCACATAACCATCTATAATGAGATCTGGTGCCCTCTTCTGGCCTGCGTGGCACACATGCAGGCAGAATACTGTATGCATAATAATACATCTTAAAAAAAATGTACAGCTCTTTGCCTCCCAGCACCCACTTCTGGTGGCTGGCTACCCGTTACAGGCGTTCCAACACCCTCTTCTGGCCTCCAAGGGGACTGCATTCACGGGCACTCATCAAAAAGTAATTGAGATTATTTTGAAAAACATAAAATATAACCTTAATTTGTTTTTTTTCCTTTTTGAAAAATATTTATTTATACTTTATGTACACTGGCATTTTAGCCTGCATGTATGCCTGTGTGAGGGCATCAGAGCATCAGATCCCCTAGAACTGGAGTTAGAGGGAGTTGTGAGCTGCCGTGGGTCGCAGGAATCAACCTGGGCTCCTTTGGAAAAGCAGCCGGTGCTCCTAACCACTGAGCCACCTCTCCAACCACCAGTTTCTTTCTTTTTTTTTTTTTAATATGTGAGCAATAATAAGGGCAGCAAGTGTAGCCTATTTATCACTGGAAGATAATAGGGGAAGATGGAAGCAGCTACATGGAAAGTCTCTGCACTGTCTTTTCAGTGTTCAAGTCATTCAAAAGCTGATTTTAAAAACTAAATTCTAGCAATGCTCTTGTGTGCATAAATATATGTGTGTGATATGTATAGATGTGCATTTTTTAGATAGGGTCTGGCTATGTAACCCTGGCTGTCCTGGGGCTTGTATAGATGAGGCTGGCATCAGACTTTCAGTGATCCTTCTGCTTCTGTCTGCCAAATGCTGGGACTACAGGCAGGTACCACCAGTCGGGCACACTTCACTTTTCTTTCAGGCCCACCCTTCTCTCCCTTTCTCTCCCTCTCTTTCTCTCCCCTTCCCCACCTCTCTCTTCTCTCTTTCTGGTTTGTTTTTAAGATCTATTTTTATTTAATGTGTATGGCTGTTCTGTCTGCATGTATGTTTATGCACTACATGCATGTAATGGTCATATAATGCCTATGACAGTCAGGAAAAGTCTGTAGATGCTCCGGTGCCGAAATAACAGTGGTTGACTCTCATGTGTTATAGGTAACCAAACCTGTCTCCTCCGCAGTAGCCAGAAGTTCTCTAATCACTGAGCCATCTCTTCAACCTGCTTTTATTTCACTTTATTTTGAACACAAGGTTTTGTGTACCCCAGGCGGGTCTCAAATTTTCCAGGTAACCTGAGATTATAGGGCTGGGCCACCATACCAGGACAGGCCTTTCCATTTTCACCGCCGAGCTTTCTCTTTTATTTTCACTAATGGCAAAAACCGGTGAACTACTTCTAGGTTTGGTAACTAATTACATAAGATCACTGACCACTTACTATTAAAATGTGTAAAATGAGGGCTGGAGAAATGGCTCATCGGTGAAGAGCACTGACTGTTCTTCCAGAAGACCTGGGCTCATTTCCCAGCACCAATATGACAGTTCACAACTGTTGTAACTGTAGGTTACTTTTGAGAGGTGAAGTGCTTTCAGGACAGCCAGAGCTACAAAGAGAGACCCTGCCTCAAAAACAAACCCGGGCAGGGTAAGCTGAACCAATAGGGGCTAAGGGAGGGCTGCTTTTACAAAGGACTGAGTTCAGTTCCCAGCACCCACATAGCAGCTCACAATGATCTGTAACTCCAGTTCCAGAGGGTCCAATGCCTTTTCTGATCTTTGCGAGCCCTTGTATGCACATGGTGCACATACATACACTCGGGCACACATAAATATGCCTCAAGAGTTAAAGACTCTCACTGCTCCTGCAGGTTCGGTTCCCAACACCCATGCACCATTTAGGTGGGCTCCCGCACTCATGTGGTGCATACAT
>CM053753.1:38985522-39012427 GCA_028658305.1 Pachyuromys duprasi | reverse complement strand
CTCCCCTCCCCCCGAGGAGGGTGAGTTTGAGCCAAACCTTGCCGAGTGCTTGAGTGCTTCTCCTTTGGCAGGGTGAGGTGACAGCGTCGGGGTGGGGGGGGGGGGAGCGGGGCAATCTGTTAGATGAAAATCTCCACGTGCCTGGGAAGCCAGCCCTGGCACGCAGTCCCCTCACCCCTCTCCCACCTACTCTCTTCTGTCTCCTCCACCCCTTTCCTTAAGAACTACGACTGGGAATACTGTTTTCCTCCCTAGAACAGACTGCTGGAGACAATAAAGGGAATCCTACATTTTGGTTAAATGACATCGGTTGCTCTCTTCTGCCTTTAAGATGACTTGGAGGGCATAGGAAGAAAGTGAGGATGTGGTTTTAGAATCGAATCAGACACTGGGCAGAATGGAGTCCAGGCAGAAAAAGAAATGAAAAAAAAATTGTTCCCACTCCTCTCTTGTCAGCCCCAAAGACACACCTGTGTGTGCGCGCGTGCACACACACATACACACACAAACACGCCCCTTTGCTAAAGGCTGGAAATTCCTTGTTCTCAGGGGGAGAGAGTAGGCGGGTATGCGGGAGTGGTAACAGTAGGAGGAAAGCGAAGAACAGACATCTCAGCAGCTCTGGCTGCGGGCTGCGGGGGCGCCCTGGGCCCCTGGTGGAGCCTGACAAGTCAATGTTGCTTTTTGTATTTTTTTTAGTGTATTATTTTAAAACACACACATAAGGACTCAGATACAATCCTACAGATACACAAGTAGATATAAAGAAACAAACACATCAACTAATACTGTCGATAGTCTTCAGTCTGACCTGCACTTTACAATGAACAGTTTCCACATTCATTCTCTACCAAAACCTCAAGGCAAGTCTACAAATGATGAACTCCGCAGTTTCACTCTCACACTCAGGTTCGCTTGGGACCCATTCCGACTCCCAAAGAGATCTGGACAAGTGTCTCAGGGAGATCTGTCTCCACTCCTTCCTCTCTGGTCCCAAACCCGAGAGCCAAGGCCTCAAGATTCGGTTTCTCCCTCCAGCGTCTTCTTTCCTGGACCCGGACCAAGCGCTCAGAGCCCCAGCTCCCGGGCCTCACGCCCACTCCTCCCCGCCCCCTACCGCACCACTAGCTGCTGTCTCTCTCTCCAGACCTCAGGACTCAGCGCCACCCCAAGGGGATCTGTGGGAAGGAGGGGGGCGCCAGGAGCAAAGGCAGCGTGGGCAGAGGATGTGCGTCACGGGGAGCGTGGGCAGAGGGAGGGTGGGGGCACGAGGAAACCCGGGGCCAGCGGCTGGCAACCCAGACTCCAAAATAACCAGATGGGGTGGGGAGAAGGGCGCCGCACACAACGGAGGGGACCCGAGTGCCTGCGAAAGAGGCCGTCCAGTCGCGTCCTCAGTCGCAGCAAAGGAGATCGGGTGAAGGACCCTGCTCTTTCCTACCATCTCTACTATGTTTGGAATGAAGACCAAAAAAAAAAAAAAAAATCCTAGCTACTGAAACCGTTCCTCCTCGATAAAGTACCCGTCCCTCTTCTAAAAACCGAGAGATCCCCTCGCCAGTCAGGAATGAATCCGGAACGTAGAACCCGCCCCGGCCCACGCCACCCACGCCCAGCTGGGGCAAGCCACTCGCAAGTGCGGAACATAGGGGCGGAGCCGAGGTTTGGAACTGGAGGGAGCTTGCCTCTGGCCAGTCCGCCACGCTTCCCACCGCCGCCCTCCATTTTCCCCAAAGTCTTCACAACCCCCGCGTGCCCAGTTCCCACCCCCACCCCTCCTAGCCGTGGGCGTGCGTAATGGGAACCAGATGGGGCTGCAAGAAATCGAGGAGGCTGGGCTCCTTGAAGGCGTTCCTCCATGGTGGGTAGTCACGTAGACTACTCTCAGCGTCTTGGTCACCTTCCACTGCGCTGTCCCCCAGAGAAGGTGGCCGCCTTTTCCCGGCTTGGCCACCCAATCGTCCAAGCGACAAGACCTGGTCATCAGAAAATAGGGTGCCACGAGTCATGGCAACTCCATCCCTGTCCTACCTAGCAAAACCGGAGGTACCTAACCGACGCTCGAGTAAGTAGTAGTTTCTAGTATAACCCACCTATTTAAACTTCAACAACTAGATGCAGGGAGAGATGCGACCAAGGTTTCTAAGAGCCACCTCTTCAAATTACAACTTTTAGGGCCAGAGAACGGTGCTGAGACACCCGAAGGGATTCCTGCGCCGCCCGGCGCTCACGAAGCGTACATTCTAGGGAACCCGAGCAGAAGGAAGCGCACATCCCACGACCCTCAGCCAACTTTTCCCCATCGTTTCTAACATTCAGACGAACGGCACGGCGCGGCCGGAGTGTGGGCAGCCGGTGTCTAGGTCGTTGTTGAGACGCTTAGATAAGTGTGCATGTATTTGAGCTTCTGTGTCTTTGCATACTTGTGAAACTGCGTTCTCGGCTCACGGGTAGGAGTGGTGCAGGGAGTAGGAATGTAGCCGGCGGGGTGCTCACGTGGGTACGTGGGCGCAGAGAGGGCCGGCTGTGCATCCGGCGTGGGCAGCAAGGAGCGACCTGCCCCGCCCGTTGGGTCCCCAAGCTCCCCCTCCACAGCCAGGCCTCCGTCACCTCGGTCCCCAAGTCGGCGCCCGACTCTTGAGTCCCCGCCTCCGCCTCCTGCTCTACACCCCCCTAACCCTCCCCCCCCCCCAGTCTCCTCCTCTCAGTCTCCGCGGCAGCCTCTCGGAGACTCAGAGGCCTGGGTTCCCACCCCCCACCCCCGCCTCCGGTCCCAGCCCCCGGTTCTGCCCACGCCCTCCTCCCGCCAGCCCGGCAGCCAGCGCCGCGCGGGGCCTAGCTCCCTGTGCGTCCTGCGGGGGAGGAGGCGCGGAGAGGCGGCAAGCGCAGCCGAGGAGGTGGGGGCAGAGGCACAGACAGAGGCGCGGAGGCTCCGAGAAAGAAGACGTGGAGGGAGGGACGGAGCCTGGACAGCGGTGGACCAGGGCCGCGCGCGCCAGGCAAAGCGCAGCGCGCAGCAGGGGCCGGGCGCGGCGAGGGGAGGCACTCCGTCCATGCACAGAGCGCCCTCTCCCACAGCGGAGCAGCCACCCGACAGAGGGGATAACACCCGCCGGACCCCGCAACCCAGACTCAAGTTAGTGGACAAAAGGAGGTGGCAGGGAGTCGAGAGAGGTGGAGTTGGACTCCGGAACGGGGTCCGGAGGGTGGAGGTCGAAAAGAGGACGCGGGGAAGCGGAACGGGGGTGGGAGGTGGAGACTGACGGAAAGGGGGGCGAGCATTCGAATTAGGGGACCCTGGGAGCAAACAAAGACCCGATGAGCCTGGATATGATGAGAGTACTGCCTCGCTTTCCATTTCCATTTATTTACTCTGTGGGCATGACCTGGCACGTGAGCAAAGAAAGTCCCTGAGCCCAGGAGATGGTCCAGAGCTTGCTTTGTCAACAGTGCGAGGGGCAGGGGCGCTTTCTCGGCTAGCTCAGTGTGTCGTTAGGCAGCGCACCATCCCTAAGTCTGGAAGAAGGTGGTTCCCTTTGAGTTGAGGGAGCATCTTTCAGCCTTGAAGGGGGTGTGCTCAGGTCTCCCTTCTCATTAAATCACCGTCCACAGCGTGGGGAAGGGTAGTTCCCGGGTGCAGCCCCTTCCTCAAGATGCCTTCAGCTGCTCCCGCACCCTTCTAAGAAAATAAGGGTGGAAAATAGGGAAGAGAGTAGGCGGGAGCCCCCAGGCGGTTTTCGCCCACAGACGCTGCCTCTGTGGGAGTGTGTGGGAAGTATGGCCCCGGAGCAGAACAAATGAGGCTTCCCTCCCCCATTGCCTGAGTTAGAGAGGGGTCTGCTGAATAGAGGGAAAGACCACACAAAGGGAGGGGAACAACTGAAGGGTCCTGGGCAGCCTGGAAAGTTGGGGCAGAGTCTCAGAATCTGGTGTTCCTAATCCCAGAAAGCTGAGAGCAGAGGAACAAGGGTCCACCAGGTACACTGACCGATCAGCCAAGGGAGAGTCCACACCCCTGCCTCTCAGCCGAGTAAAGTGGCCAGCAGTAGCCCCTAGTATTCTAAGTTAACTTCAATATGGGATGCCACATTAAGTAGTGTTAAGGCTGTTGAGTGTTTAGGGGGAAAGGTAAGGTCTCTAATTTGGGGGTGGGGGCGGGGAGTGGGTCTAGCCATCTTAGAGAAGTGCAAGTAGGCCTCAGTGTTCAAAATTGTGCTGCCCCAGACCAGTAAAATCAAAGTAAAAGATGAAGTAAGAGTTTGTTAGATAGCTGTGTATAGGGAAGCTTGCCTTCTGTGTTTCTGGGAATGGGATGGCAGGGACATGGTTGTGCCTGTGAGGAGTGTGTTCTCAGTGTGCTCAGCTTTGTGCACTGGGCAGAGAAAGCATTCAAGAGAGAAGGGAGGAGGAGGAAAGAAAGAGAGGACAATTGTTGGTGTGGGTTGGTACCCAACAGGGGCACTTGTACTCACTGCCTCTCTCTTCTCAGGGCCAGTGCCCCAACCATGGCACTACCTCGAACACTGGGTGAGCTGCAGCTGTATCGGGTCTTGCAGCGGGCCAACCTCCTTTCCTACTACGAGACCTTCATCCAGCAGGGAGGGGATGATGTGCAGCAGCTGTGCGAGGCGGGTGAGGAGGAGTTCCTGGAAATCATGGCACTTGTGGGCATGGCCACCAAACCGCTCCATGTCCGTCGTCTACAGAAGGCTCTGAGAGAATGGGCCACCAACCCAGGGCTCTTCAGCCAACCAGTGCCTGCTGTACCTGTCTCCAGCATCCCACTTTTCAAGATCTCTGAGACAGCGGGTACTCGGAAAGGGAGCATGAGCAATGGGCATGGCAGCCCAGGAGAAAAGGCGGGCAGTGCCCGAAGTTTTAGCCCCAAGAGTCCTCTTGAACTTGGAGAGAAGCTGTCCCCACTGTCTGGAGGACCTGGGGCAGGGGATCCCCGGAGCTGGCCAGGCCAGAGCACTCCAGAATCAGATGTTGGAGCAGGAGGAGAAGAGGAGGCTGGGTCCCCCCCTTTCTCCCCACCTGCAGGGGGAGGAGGCCCTGAGGGAACTGGGTCTGGGGGGGTGGCTGCAGTTGGAACTGGGGGTGGCCCAGACCGCCTGGAACCAGAGATGGTCCGAATGGTTGTGGAGAGTGTGGAGAGGATCTTCCGGAGTTTCCCCAGGGGTGATGCTGGGGAGGTCACATCCCTGTTGAAGCTGAATAAGAAGCTGGCACGGAGTGTGGGCCACATCTTTGAGATGGATGATAATGACAGCCAAAAGGAAGAAGAGATCCGAAAGTACAGTGTCATCTATGGCCGCTTGGATTCCAAACGGCGGGAGGGCAAGCAACTCAGCTTGCACGAGGTGAAGACCTGGGTCCTCAGGGCTGCCCTTAACTCCTGCAGCTCGATCCATTTGCCTCTGAGAATTTCCAACTCTGTACTGTTGTCCCCTTGACCACCCAAGTTCCTTACACACCCCCACACACATCCAGCCCCAGCTGCTGCTTTACCTCCAATGACTAAAGGGGAAGCTGTCATAGCAAGGAGCCCAGCTGTTCAGCGCTCTGCTGCTCACATCCTCCCAGGAACAGGAGAGGCCTTGATAGGGACACCATGCTATGAGCCCCTACCTCTGCCTTCTAACTTTGAGAAGTTTCTGAATGTTATTTAGAGCATGCATCCTTTGGATGGGGCCTCTCTTGGTGGTGAAGGGCCAAAGCAGTAGGAGAGTCAGAAATTCACTCTGGCTGTCTTCTTGCCACAGCTGACCATCAATGAAGCCGCTGCCCAGTTCTGCATGAGGGACAACACACTTTTACTGCGAAGGGTAGAACTCTTCTCACTATCCCGCCAAGTTGCCCGAGAGAGCACCTATCTTTCCTCCTTGAAGGGATCCAGGTAAGAACCCCCACCCACTTCCCCAGGGCTGCCTTGGGTTGTAATCCTAACGAGTTGGACATCTCCCCACTTGGGGTTCAGGCAGCTCTAGGCCCGCTTCCCGCCCACCTACATGTCTTCCTCTTGCCAAGTCAACTCATCTGAGGCTTGCTCTTTACTCCCAACCCCCCACAGTGATGATTGAACTTGAGGTTCCTATCCAGCCAGCTTCTGTGTGGAGTTTTGAAGTAATGCATGTTTCCTGGTTTCCTGGCCAGATTGTGTGCCCTGTGCATTCTGGGACCCTCCCTTACTCTGCCTTCCTTGTTCTCCATTTCTGTAGGCTTCACTCTGAAGAATTAGGAGGCCCACCACTGAAGAAACTGAAACAAGAGGTATGGTTTTGGGGGCAGGGAAGGACAGCCTGCACCAACCACTTGCCTTGCTAGGTCCTCATTTCCCAGTGATGGGCACCCACAGGTTGGAGAACAGAGCCACACTGAGATCCAGCAGCCTCCTCCAGGCCCTGAGTCCTACGCACCCCCATACCGCCCCAGCCTAGAGGAGGACAGTGCCAGCCTGTCTGGGGAGAGCCTCGACGGCCACTTGCAGGGTAAGTGTTCATTATTGTACTCTCCTCCACTCTGGGAGGAGGTGGGAGTGGGTGGATGGGTTACAGGAATGAGGCGGGAGTCAACCGCCTGGAACAGGGTTGGGAGGCCTGGATGGATGGGGGCACAAGAGCCTATGGGAATGACTGTCGGTTGAGGGTGGGTATCGTTGGCGGCAGCCCCTGACCTGACCAGTGCCCATGCCCACAGCTGTGGGGTCGTGCCCAAGGCTGACGCCGCCCCCTGCTGACCTGCCCCTGGCATTGCCAGCCCATGGGCTATGGAGCCGCCACATCCTGCAGCAGACACTGATGGATGAGGGGCTGCGGCTCGCCCGCCTCGTCTCCCATGATCGCGTGGGCCGCCTCAGCCCCTGTGTGCCTGCGAAGCCGCCTCTCGCAGGTGAGGCAGCCAGCAGTGCTGTCCCTAAACACCCTAGCTACTCAGGCTAGGTGGGTCCTTATTTTCTAGGACCAGAGGGAAGAAGAGGGATACAGCTGTCAGAAAAGTAGAAGGTGCTCTAGCTAGCCAGACCTTGAGCAGGGGCAAGTTACTCTGTATTTCCAGTGGGGAGGGTCTGACCCAGATGGGGTTCTTGGACCATGGAGTAGACAACATGAGGGGTGAAGGTGAGCAGGAGAGTCAGCAGTAAAGGAAGCCTGACTAGAACTGCCTAATGCATGGGGGGAGGAGTCACTGGGAGTTGTGGGGTTAGGGTTCCCCAGCTTGGAAGCCTAGGAACCCAAAGCTGGGCGCTTTGTGTGTGGATAGGGAAAGAGTGGGCCGGCAGAGGGCCAGGGCAGCCGCTGGGCTGAGAGTGACGCAGCAGACAAAGCCACCAACCCTGGCTTGGTATTTTTAAACGGTTCGTGGGAGGGAAGTGGGGGCGGGGACTGGAGGGGGGCTTTTCTTGAGGGAGGAGCTGGGAGTCTGGCTTCCTGTGTTTCCCCTGATTTGGCTACCAAAAACTGGTGGAGGGGCACTTGTAGGGAGCTTGAGGCCTGGGAGGAAGCCAGAGATGAATGGGGGGTGGCTGGGCCTGGCAAGAGGGAGGGGGAGAGGTCAGAGCCAAGCGGCCCCCGCAGCTCCTGACAGAACCAGAAATTCCAGCAGAGCAGAGGCGGGAGATAGAGAAAGGGAGAGACACACAAGAGACAGAAAGCTACACACAACCAAAATAGGAGGGGGAGCTGCATACACTTGGGTATGGAACCCCCATACACACACAGTGGGCAGGAGGCAGTAATTCAATAAATGGAGCTGTCTTGACGTTTTTCTGTGCCTGGCCCCACTCATGGCAGTGTTTCTGCTCGGCCTGCATCCCAGTATTCTAACCAACCTACACCTCTTTCCTACAGAATTCGAGGAAGGCTTGCTGGACCGATGCCCGGCCCCAGGACCTCACCCAGCTTTGGTGGAGGGTCGCAGGAGCAGCGTCAAAGTGGAGGCAGAGGCCAGCCGACAGTGAGCATGAGGGTGTCTCAGATGCAAGACCCAGGGCCCCACATTCTCTGTCCCTGCACTCCTGTCACCACTGTAGAAGGATCCTTCTGCTGCCCTTCTGCCTCTTATCTGCTCCATGGACACCGTACTGTGGGGCTTCAAGCAATAACAAGCAGAGACCTGACCGGAGGACATAGAAGGGGTGTAAGGTGCACCCTCACCCAGCTCAGGGGCGCGGCCTTTGCCTCTAGCCTGTGGGACTCTCTTCCCTTCTTCTGCACACACCCGTTCTCCTGGCGGCCACCAGCGGTGTGAGCGCTGGACGATGTAGGGAATGAACTTGCCCAGGAAGGCCTAGCAGCTTACAGTGGAACCATTTGCTCTGAGACTGGGGGGCCTGGGGAAATTGGGTCTCCCCTCCCCATTCCCATCCTTTTTGGTTTGTTTTTTGTTTTTGTTTTTTTGTGCTTCTAGTTTGTTTCTTTAACAAGTGCTGCAGTTTGCCCACCCATTCTCATCACCCGCCTCCTGGCAGTTCTCTCTTCACTGTGTGAGGGTGGCCCGCAGTCCCCTCCATCAGCCCCTTGGAGGCCTGGGTCAGACCCCGGGTCTCCTCAAGCCGGCCAGCAGGACGGCAGCACCTGTCGACCACTTAGAGTGTCTTTCTTTTCAGATTGTGTACAGTAGATTATTTATTTTGTTATTTTGGAATAAAATTTATTTTATGGCTTAGGATCCATGATCCCCTCTCCCCAGTAAGGGAAAAAGAGACTGCATGGCACATGAGAGTGGGGAACAGCTGGCAGTGGACAGAAAAACACAAGAGATAACCAGTTGGGGCCCCCAAGACCCAGGGAATTTACACAGTGATGTCTGTGTCCCTACTCAGTCCTCAGGCTCTGGGAGACAACATATGCACACGGCATAGCCACATAGTTACTAAACCCCAAAAGGCATTGGGTTGCTCTGTCTTGTGCAGTGTGTCAGCCTTTCAAATATGTGAGGTTGCACAGGCAAAAGCGCAGATACATGGTCTGTGTCGTCATACAGTGATTATGTGACATCTATAGGTTAACATGTCTCAGGTAAGTATCAGCACAACTACACACAAAGAAGCTTAGCTCCTGTAACACAGTCTGTCTCAACTGTCACAGTACCTGTTTTTGGCAAGAATTTGGAGAAAAAATTTTAAAAGCCCCGGCAAAATCTGTATCAGTAACCATATACCTACACCCCTCCCTTTTCCTCCCACCCAGGGCCTCCTGAACCCCTGCTTCAATGCCCTAGGTTTATGCCCTCTATCCTTGGCACAGTTATGTTTCTACATGGGTGTTCCAGGCCCTGACTTAACACAGGAGCTATTGGTGTCCTAACCTGTGCTTGCGTAGTTCCCCCTCCTGCACAGCGTGGTGTGTGGGGGAGAGTAGAGGCATGCAGGGGACTGTATCACATTAGAGCCTGAACATCCTGCTGCCCCCAGCGCTGGAAAAGGGGCCTGGTATGGCAGGAAGGACAGAGCACAATGATTCCATACACCATGCATTCTTCCAGCCATTTCTTTTCCTCCTGACCAGGGGGGAGGTACCTGCATGAGCAGGTGTCCAGAGCAGGTCCATAGAGACAGAAGAGCCTCTGTCTCTAGACTTCTCCAGCTGGGATCACCAGCTGGGGTTGGTCCTTAGGTCCAGATGGGACATTGACATCCCAGATTGCCCATAAGGAGATGGCTGCAGGAGGGGCTGGGCTCCCAAGGACCCTCCTCCTGCTTCTGCTTGGCCCTCCAGGAGAAGCTTGGTGAGGTCCTGCTCAGTGGGAGGCAGCAGGGGAGGGAACATGTCTTCACCGAGCCTGCAAGGAGGAGGGGGAAGTAATGGAGTAGACAAAACCCCCATTTCCTGTTTGGGAGCTCTCACTCCCAAGCTGCCACTTACCAGGTGTCCTGGGGGAACGCTCCCATGGGTTGGGTCAGGCGGCTGTCTTCCGCCATGGTTACATCTGAACAGAGCAAGGGGTCTGAGCTGGACACGGAGTGCTCCTGGGACTGGCACTGCATCAGGCCCCTGCCAGGGGTCACAACAGAGAATTAGAAGGAGTGGTGTAGACAAGGAAGGACAGAGAGGGTGGCCAGTAGGGGCATTGTCACTTACTGGGGGTGAGGCTGGTCAAAGGGCAGGTTTATCTGGCTCATGCTGGGGGGCATTTGCAGGTGAGGCCTGGAAGCAGGAAGGGAAAGCAGGCAGAGGGAGAGTATTGCAAAGTCAAGATACGAGTCAGGAATCGAGCTGGCAGTCCTGACTGAGGAGCATGTCACTGACTGGCTTCCCTTGGGCAGCCATTTTTGTGCTCTGAGACCAGATCCTCCCCCATCCACCCGCCCCCACCCCCCGTAGAATGGCATGTGTGTCGCTATGTCCAATTTCCAATGTTTCTTTAGTCTGAACTATGTTCTGTTTCACAGACCCGCCCACATCAACTCCCAGAAGACAGCTAAACCCTTGACTAAGCTGATTGAACAAGTGAGTGGTGCTTGGGGAAGATAAAGGTCTAGGCCACGTTGAGGAGGAAAAAGATTAACAAGTAAGAGTCATTGCGCTGCTGGGCTGTAGCTCTGTGATAGAGCCATACTTGGCACGTGATCAGTCCTTAGCCCTGAGCTTAGCCCCCCGCACTACAATACAGCAAATAAGCCACCATCAATTTCACAGGCAAGAGAGGATATGCTAACAGTGTTTGCTGTAAGAGCTCAGCTCAGCCCTACACGCATTATGAACCCATAGAATCTTCACAATAAGCTCGTGCACTAGAGAATACCACTATTATCATCATCGCCGGGGGCTAGGTGACCTATATGAAGTCAGCCCAGCTGGAACGCAAAGGCTGGCCACCTGAGTCTCAGACATCACTCCCACAAGTGTGTAGAGGATTGGGGTCAGCCTGTGCTGTCTCTCCTACATACAGCCCCCTCCCCACGGCTTGTGGCAGGACGCTGCCCCACCCCACCCTGCACAGGTTCTGACTTACTCCTGAAAGGCTGGCAGCACACTAATCGGCTCTTCTAAGGGAAGGCTTTGAAATGTGTGGATGGAATGAGGCTGTGAAGGGTACCTGGGAAAGAGAGCAGACTCTGAATCAAGCCCTTCCCCCTGATAACTGTACACCTTGCCTCCAAGAAAGGAAAATTCTCCACCTCAGTCTGAAAGTCCAGCTCTCTCAGCAGGCTATGGTGAAGGCCCTCCCCGCACAGGCCAGTGCCCTCCCTGTCTCTCAAGCTCCTTACACCATATCTGAGCTGAGCTGCATGGAGGTGTCAGCAGCCATTCCAATATCATAAGGGGGCACCATGACAGGCATCTGGGGCTCTGGAGTAGGAAGGGGCTGGTCCCTGAAGGGGAAAAACAAGCACAGGTGACTGACAAAGGACACTCCCTCCTGCAGACTAGTACCAGCTCCCAGTCTCCAAGCACTAACCAACTCACTCACCTTTCTACAGTCATCTTGATAGTAGTTGAGACATAACCCCTCCCGTCCTTCCCCATCTGTTCAGCTGTAGTGGGAAGGAAAGGAGAACTGTGGAGTATCCCACTGTCAAGGAGATGGCGAGGGGGAAGGTCCACAGGCAGTGGAGGTGGAGCTACAAAGATGGGTGGGAAGACAGGGACAACACACAGAAGGCAGAAAGAGGGGTGCAGTTGGGACAGGGAGGAAGTGGGTGACGGGAGGAATCAGAGCTGCTTGCTCACGCTTATAGTGGCTCCGGAAAGCCTCATCTTTAGGTTTCTTGGGGTAGAGGTTTTTCAGCTGAGCAAGATCCCGGATCCGGTCCCCCAGTGAGCGAATGGACAGGTCTTTGGCAGAAAATGGCTGGATGTTCTCTATCTGTGGGGAGCCTACAAGAGGGAAGAGACCCTAAAGTCTCCTCTGTACAAACTTCTCTTTACCCAGCCCCACTGCAAGACCCGTTCTCAATCCACCAGGGCAGAAGGACTAGGGTAGAAGTCTTTCATGAAAAAGACCCAGTAGTCTCCATTACCGTGGGAGTGGAAGGTGAGACTATAGAAGATGAGAAGTCAGACCTAAGGAAGAACTTACTGAAGATCAGGTGGACATCAAGGGTAGCTAGGGCATTTCTTTCCCCCCAGAAACCCAAGAGATCACAGCACAGAGTCAGCAGGCTGGCTGTGGTGACTCACCATCCTGACCCCGGATGACATGGGCAATGGTGATGCCCCCAATCTCAGAGTCACTAAAGCGGAGGAGGAAGGTTCCATCCGGCTCATTGAGGAGGAGGCTAGTGACATATTGTTTGCTAATAAAGCCGATGATCAGCCTGCCAGAGTGAAGGAGAAGACATGGCTGTGGGCATTGTGTATGGACTGGATGGTACAAGTGTCTGGCCTCCTGGGGCAGGGACTCACCGATCTGACCAGTAGCTCCGGAGACAGCGTTTAGTGAGGTCCAGGACACCATCAAACCACTGCCAGAAAGTGAAGCCACGGCCCAACAGGATCTCCTGAAGGATGGAGAAGCGCAGAGGTGAGTGGGGAGGGGAACCACTGCAAGCACAAGACTCTAAGAGTATGAGAGTCAAAGGCTGAGAACCAAAGTAGGCCTACGGCCTAGCGACAGCAACCGCCTACGGTGACCACCCTGGGCACTCCTTCAGGCTTTTCTTTATTTGATTTATTTTCTTTCTTTATTTAAATTTATATGATCTTTCTGGGGATAACATAGCAGTCATAACAATCTCGCCCAGAAAGGTGAATGACCTCCTTGGGTCCACACTGCTAGTGAAGGACAGAATGCAGATTTAAGTCAGCAGTCTAGCATGGGAGCCCCTCATAATCATGGTGCTAAACCCTGTTCTCAGTGGGTCCAGACAAAGATCCATTCCAGAGGAAGACCACTGTCCTGCTGTCCTGCTCTCTTCAGTAATACATTTTCCGGTCACATGATCTTCTCCTCCTCAGGCCATTTTGCTTGTTTGTTTGAAAGAGGGAAGACCTAAAGTGGGAGTCAGGGGAAGGCATTGTCCCGTGAGAGGTGACCTTAGCACTGATTTGGTAGCTGTGCATGATGGCCACCAAGGGCAGACACATGAGCTCTCCTTTCCCTGTTCTTATAACTGATTCAGTCCCGGGCCATCTCATTTTGGAGACTAAATAATACAGTAGCTAATAAGTCAGAAATACAGGGCTCCTGTTGGGCATAGTGGCTTATTCCTGTAAATTTCTCTACCAAGGAGACTGAGGCTGGAGGATCTTGAGGTCAAGGCCAGCCTGAGATATACAGTGAGTTTGAAGACAGCCTGAGCTACATAACAAGCCCTGTCTCAGAAGAAAAAAAGCTATCTGGGTTTCCACCTGAGCTGTGTCACTCCCTTGCTGGGGTACCTTGGACAAACTCTAGGACTTCTCTAAGCACAGGCTTGTCATCTATGAGACAGATACAAGTGACAGGAACCTAAAAGGCGTGTCGGAAAGGATTACTGGAGATAATGCACAGAAGTTTGAAACAGTGCCTGGTGTGCAGTAGGCACTCGACAGGCACATGGCAGCCGTCCTGACCTACGTGGTCTTGTGTGAGTTCACCCAAATCTTGCAATAGACTATTTTTCTGATGTGTCAAAGTCAGTTTTTTGTTTTTGTTTTAAATCAGAGCTCTGTTTGCACACAATCTGAATAATCATGTAAATCACTGCTAAAAAGAAAGGACAGGTTCCCCTAGACCAAAACTGAGGGGTGCCAGAGAATGCCACCAAGTGGAAGAGTTTTCTCTCTGGGTTGGACATGATGGAGCTGTGAGGATCCTAAAAGTCTACCCCTGAGCAGAGGCTAGGGTGATCTTGAGTGCCCCAAAGGTGAAGAAAGAAGGAAACTAAAAGAGCAGGGGAATGACCTTGTTGAACTGTGACCAGGACACACAGCGGTGCTGGAAGGCCTCCATGCTAAGGCTATTGTCATTGAAGATCTTCTGGGCCAGGAAGAGGAAGTGTTCTGGTAGCAGTCCCCGGCTGGTCCCCACCTCAGCCATGAACTTGAGATTCAGAGTTTCACACATTTTCTCCCAGGGCACTCGCTCAGCTACCACAAAGGGCACACGGTCCTGGGTAAAAGAAGGGGAGAGAGCGTGGCCAGTCTTCCTCCAGTGGCTTTTGCTCTTCCTGAGTTCCTGAGCTGCCCTTCCTAACACTGTTCTTTGAGCTGGCTCGCAAACAGTGATTTCTCAGTAGCTGTGGGACCGTTGTACAACAAAAGTTAGCTAGCCCTAAAAAGCCTAAAAGTCGGCCCACAAGAAAGACTTGTCACGCATTTGAACATGCCTGCCACCCACCAGTCAGGACAGTGCTCATCTTACTACATAAGAACTCACCCTGCCCCTATCTCCCACTCTGGGTTTTTTTTTTCCTTACCATCTCAGAGAAAGCATTGTCCCACAGGATGGTGGCTTTGGCATTATTGTCCTGGTTGCCGTGGACGATGACCACTAAGGGCAGAGACAGGGCCTGAGGGGTGAGGGGAGAAGTTTCTCCTTAGTGGTCAGAAGCATCTTCTGAGAGCTGGGTGTTACCCAGCGTCATCAGTTCACATGACAGAGCTCAAGGTTGGTGGTACATCAATGGACACTATGAAGCGCAATGAGGGAGTGGATGTGTCAAACTGGTCACAAGTCAATGTTACAAAGTTATGAAGCCTAGCTTCAGGCTCAAACACCAGTTCCAATGCTTAAAAGCCGTGTGACCTGGGCAAAGTACTGAGTTTATTCTACGACACAATGTCATATCTGTAAACTGAAGCAACTAATAGTGCCT
Source organism: Pachyuromys duprasi (assembly GCA_028658305.1). Lineage (NCBI taxonomy): Eukaryota > Metazoa > Chordata > Mammalia > Rodentia > Muridae > Pachyuromys > Pachyuromys duprasi. Next base: position 38,997,687 of record CM053753.1, on the reverse strand, counting down.
ATCTTTTTATTGTTTTGCTTTTGTTTCTTAAGACACAGTTTTACTGTGTAGCCCTGGCTGTCTTAGAGCTCATTCAGTAGACCAGACTGGCCTTGAAATATCTCCCTGTCTCTGCCTCCTGAGTGCTGGGATTAAAGGCCCATGCCGCCTTGCCTGGTTTAGTACTTATCTTACAGTGTTATCTAGAAACAAGTCCTGGTTGGGTTTCTGTTCACACAAGCTAGAGTTATCAGAGAAGAGGGAACCACATTTGAGAGAGAGAGAAAAAAAATGCCTCCCCAAGACTGGCCTGTAGGCAGGCCTGTGGAGCATTATCTTAACCAGTGACTGATGTGGGAGGGCCTAGCTCACTGTGGGTGGTGCCATCCCTGAGCAGGTGGCCCCGGTGTATTAAGCAGGCTGAGCAAAGCATAAGGAATAAGCCAGTAAGCAGCACCCCTCCGTGGCCTCTGCTTCAGCTCCTGCCTCCAGGAGCCGGCCTTGCTTGAGTCCCTGCCCTGACTTTCCACAGTGATGGAGGTCACCTGGAACAGTAAGATCAGTAAAGATCAGTTTTCTCTCCAAGTTGCTTTGGCTCTTGGTCTTTATCATAGCAACAATAACCCTAACTAAGACAAAGCCATCAGACCATGTGTTGCTTGCATATCACTGGGAACAGCATCCTGTTCTATTAAAAAGTTCTTCATGCGTACTCATTTGTGTGCGCACGGGTGTGCATCATTTATAGCAGTGCCCCAATCTCCTGATGCATATAAAGCATGTAATAAGAGCTAGAGAGGTGTGGTGGTGGCATAGGCCTATAATCCCTAGCACTTAGGAGGCTGAGGCAAGATATTGAGTTTACTCCCAGCCTAAGCTATAGAAGAAGACTCTAATAGAGAGAGAGAAGTGGGGTATGAAGGGGAGAGCGGGGGAGGGAATTAGAGGGGATGGGAGGGAATAGGAAAGAGAAGAGAGGAACAAAACGAGAAAGAGTTTGAGGGTCAGGAAGATGGCACAGCGGCAGAAATGTTTGTGGCACAAGCCTAGTAACCCAAGTTAGGCCCCCAGAACCCACAGAAAAGCAGAAGGGTTGTCCTCTGACCTCCATATGTGCATTTTCACACCCCCATAATTATGATAACAATATTTAAAGGAAAGAGTCTTTTTTTTTTCTTTTTTTCTTTTTTCCTTCAACACAGGGTTTCTCCATTTAGCCCTGGACTCACTTTGTAGACCAGGCTGTCCTGGAACTCACAGAGATCCGCCTGCCTCTGCCTCCCAGAGTGCTGGGATTACAGGCGTGTGCCACTGCACCTGGCTAAAGAAAAAGTGGAAAGCCAGTGTAGACTACATGGTGAAACCCTGCCTCAAAAGAAGTAAACAGAACAGAACGAAACAACAGCAGCAGAACTTGGTGGCCACACTCGCTATTCCCCGGATGTGCCTGCTCTCCAGGCCTTGCTCCTGTCCGCTGTCTGGCTCCACTGTATTATCCCAGAAACATGGGCTATGAGGCTGTCAGGAGCATCCATGGCTCTAGTATGTGTCTTGGAGGACACGGGACCCTGTCTGCAGCGGAGCTGGGGTCGGCGCTCACCTGAAGCTGGATGAGGAGTTTGTTGGGGCCCAGTGTGAAGCTGGTAGAGAAGAGCACAGCACACTTCTCTTCCGTGACAGACTCTGTGCCCTTCCGCTCACAGCGCTTGATTTTCTTCAGGAGCTGAGGGGATGAGAAGAGGGAGAGCAGGAAAGGATGAGAGACCAAAGGTGTGAGTCACACGTCTGAGGACGCCAGTGCCCTACAGCCTCTCACCAGGTTCTTGAACAGGGCAGAGCAGCAGTTTCCGGGGATACTGTTCTCCAGAGGCACCGTGTTGTTCATGATCTCCCCTGTGCTCTCCCTGCAGGGGCATCAGAGTGTAAGCAGGCAGGCTCATCTGTGGTGAGGAGCTTGGGTTCCTGGGGAACAGTGCTGACCACCGCTGTCGCTGGCCCTGGCTCTCCATGTCCCTACTTGTATTTCTCCTCCTCTCTGTGTGTATTTACATATACTGCTAGTACTGAAGCCGGGCCCTCGGTGTGCGAAGCACCTTCTATCACTGAGCTACACTGCCCTGCGTTTTTAATTTTTATTATTGTTCTGCATATGCATGGTAGGATGGGTTCATGTATCAGTCAAGAAACAGCTTTTAGGAGTCAGTTCTCTCCTGCCTTTCCATAGTTCTAGGAATCAAAGTCATATCATTAGGCTGGTGCAGCAAGGTCTCACTGTGCCATCTTGCTGGCCTCCTTCTTGTGGGTTTTTAAGAGAAAGGTTTCCATCTTGAACTGATCCCTCCCCTTCTTCTTCTGCCTTAACTAGTCAACAGAGTTCAGTGTCTCCACACTGCACAGGTCTCTTTTCCTAAACTCTACGCCTTATGTAGCCAGCCCGCAGCTCCTCCCACCCCATCACCCCATCCAACCCTCTCCCACCCATGGCCAGTCTCCACTTACACTCCAGCCCCAGGCCCCTGGGGCAGGCTTAATTCTCTGGCCTGTTTCTCTGTCACCATGTCAGCCCTGACCAAGGGAGGCTTGGCTGAGGTTCCCAGGAACTGCAGACCCAGCAGGAATCGAACTCCAGCCTGGAACTTTGTCTGTGTTTTCAGAACCTGGGGAGGCTGCTTCTCCACTAGGAAAGAGCTGGAGGAGCAAGGAGGAGTGGGCAAGGGTTAGGGCTGGGGTCTCCTCTTCACAAATTCTAACCCCGTTACTCTCTGGGTCTTACAGTCAAGCAAGAGATTGTGGCATATACCTGGTCACGAGGGCTTGCAGCACATCGTCCAGACGGCTTATCAGTGATGCTCGGGTTTTGGGGTCAAGCTCCCCACTGGCTGCCCCAACCTCCTGCTGCAGCTGGGAATAAATTTCCACCAGGCTTTCACACCTGGGGCCAGGGTGGTTGTCAGGGAGCATGATATCAGGCTGTTTTCTTCAGCCCAGACCCAGAGAGATATTACCCACAAGGTATTGAGTGAGCAGGCATCGGTAGGTACTGGGTGTGGCTGCAAGGCACCAGGCCAGTTCTAGGACCTGTCTTGGCTCTGGGTGGGGAGTTCACTGTAGATTCCCTTTGGAGAACCTAGCCTCTTCCCACCTTCTAGTACCTGAGGCGCCAAGTACTTTGGGGAAAGTGTCATCATCCAACAGAAGTCAGGAATGGGGCCTAACACCTATAATTCCAGCACTTGGGAGGCCGAGGCAGGAGGGTTACAGTGAGTTCAAGGCCAGCCTGGTCTACATAGTAAATTCTAGGACATCTTACAGTATAAGTCTGTATCTTAAAAACAAACAATCCAGCCTTCTGGATTGAAGAGAAAAGTAACGGTGACTCTCTACTTCCGACCCCTCAACTGAGACACTTGTGAATGATGTACATGGGCAGCTGTAGGAACTGCTTCTGTGCATCTTGGCCTACTTTACGGCCTTCATGCTCAGCTTCTTCCCCTCACACCTATGGACCATCCGGCAGAGACACTGGCACCACCCCGCCCTGCTCCCTCCCCAGCTTCCTGTCCTCACCGCTCCTGCAGCCCTGACAGGCTCTCCTCGAAGGGAGTCCCATTCCCCGCCAGCTGCTGCTGCCGCTTCCAAATCTGGATCCTTTTCAGCACCAGGGCCTGGGTGGCCTCCAGGTCCCCTACAGTTCCCTGCAGCATGGTAGCCAGGTCCTAAAAGCAGAAAGGAACCTGAGCTGGAGCCAGACACTACCTTCTCCCCAGGACCCTTGGGAGCAGGACCCACCCCCCTGCCATCCCTTCTTACACCTCAGCCTGTGTCTGTCAACGGCATCCTTCCAGCTCACTTGGAACTCAGTCATTACTCACCTCACTTGGACCAGTGCCATTGGCAGGAGTTTCTATCAAGCTGTGCAGAGACACTGAGGGCAGGTACAGAAATCAGGGTGTAAAAACATGACAGAGGTCTAAAAAAAGATCACTTCTAAACCATCCCCAAAACCATCTGGAGTTCAGACCTTAGACCCCCACCTTGTCCAGCCTTGGTCCTTTGCTGCAGAGATTCTCGGAGAAGACAAGTCTCCCTTACTCGGTGCTGAAGCCTTCCAAGGGCCGTAGTAAACTTGAGTTCTTCCTGCTTCCTATGGAAGGGCCCTGGCAGGTGGCGGAACTGCCAGGAGCAGATACCAAGAGATGAGCCACTCGGCCCATGCCTCTAGATGCACCTCTATCCCTCCACAAAGAAGTATGGACCATTTACTGTACTGGTCCCCGTTAGCCTTTGGCAGTTCCCAAACCTTTTGGAACCTCCTCAGGATAAAATCTTTCTCCTGGCAGGACTAGCTCCTTAGCCCTTATTCCAGATAAAGCCTCCCTAAATGTGGTTTGGGGTTCACTCTAACCTCAGGAACTTCCTCTGGCTATCCTGGGTCTAGATCACTGAGTTCTGAGTTTAAATTCTTCCTAGGATTTCACGGCTTGGGCTGGTATCCTTGGGTCCAGGGATCAAGAGGTAGAAAGATGGTTCCACTTACTCTCACTCCTTGCTTCCTGTTTCTGAAACATTAAGTTCTGCTGACCTAGAAGTTTTGGTTCCAGAGGGGCTGCCAGGAGCCACAACAAACACCCCATTGTATTAGAAACTCAGACTTCCCCTAGCCACTTTGGGCTTCTGATGCCTTTAAGCCATCAGGCTAAGAAAGGAATAACAGCATTAAGAGGGATAACTGATCCAGATTACCAAGGGGAAGTTGGATTGCTTCTCCACAATGGAGGTAAAAGAAATTCTGTCCGGAGGGCAGGAGACACATTAGGGCAGCAGTTCCCAATCTGTGTGTCGTGACCATCAGAGAACACATATTTCTGATGGTCTTAGAAATCCTAACCATAAATTTATTTTCATTGCTACCTCAAAACTGTAATTTTGTTACTGAGCCACTACCTCATTTCCTAAGAACACCGGGAATACATGTTTTCCAATGGGCACGACCCCCAAGTTGAGAACTACTGCTTTAGGGCATCTCTTGGTGCTGCCATGTCCTGTGATTAAAGTCAATGGGAAACTAATCCAGTCAGGACCAGGAAGGACACAGACCCTTCGGGAATGAAGATATGGGGCCGTCCTCCAGGAAAAAAAAAGCCAGGACCTGCAGAGGAGATTGCTGCAGGTGAAGGAAATAAAGAATGGGTAGAGGAAGGTAGTTATAAATATCATCTTTCCAGGGACAGGAGAGATGGCTCAATGGTTAAGAGCACTGGCTGCTCTTCCAACAGGTCCCAGGTTCAATTCCCAGTACTCACATGGCAGATCACAACTTTCTGTAACTCTAGCTTCAGGGGAAACAATACCCTCACACAGACATATACGCAGACAAAACACTAGTGCATATGAAATAAATTATTAAAAACAAATAAATAAATGCCAGCTAAGGCCATGAGGATTATAACTGACATGAGTTTTTTTTTGTCATATTTTGTTAAAAATGTGTTTGTACAGATATTTGTTTTCTTCCCTCAGTGTATTACAATCTCAATTAAAAGACTATCAGTGGTTATAATATTTAAATTTTATATACTTAAAAGAATGTTCCTCAAGGGACATTGCTACTTATTTTAAGTATATAATGTGTTTGTCATTGTACATGGATATAATATGTTATATTATGTTAGGTGTAATTATGACCTGGTTGTTCCTTTCATTTGGAAATTAAGCATGACCCAAGGAGATATGATTGTGTGTCTAGCTGACAAGGTATGGGCCTGTGATGGCTCTTCTGGGTGGTCAACTTAACTATATCTGGAATTAACTAAAACCCAAATGGCTGGGCACAGCTATGAGGGATTTTTCTTTTTCTTAATTAAATCATTTCAAATGGGAAGCTCCACATCTATTCTGGATCTTTGAGGTGGGAAAATACACCTTTTTGTTTGTTTTTGTTTTTTTGAAACAAGGCTTTTTCATCTAACCCTGGCTGTCCTGGAACTCACTCTGTAGCCAGGTTGGCTTTGAACTCAGAGATCCTCCTGCTTCTGCCTCCTGAGTGCTGGGATTAGGACAGAACTTTAATCCAGATCTTTTGAGATGGAAAGATCCACCTTTATTCTGATTGAAGCCTATATGGACATGGAAGGAGGAAGCTTGCTCTCTTTGCCTGTTTGCTCTTGATCTACACAGCTAGTCCTACTTCTTCAGGATTCCAGCACACACTGAAGACCAGCTAACGTTTTGTTTGGTAGACAGCCATTGTTGACTAACTGAACCACAGCTGGTAAGCCATTCTAATAAATCCTATATATAAATATCCTCATATATATTCATTCTGTAAGTTCTGTTCCTCCAGAGAGCCCTAATACAAATGGGAACTGGGGTATCACGGTACCTCTTCTATAACAGCTTTTTTCTCCCCTTGAAGTATCTGTCTGATGGTGGCCACCAGCTTCAGGGGGTCCCTCTGATACATGCTCTATAAAATTGAAAGTGACCAGCAGTTAGCTTCATCCTTACCCATGCCCCTCCTCCAATTCCTTCCCCTATTCATGTATAAGTGTAACTGTAGACTCTCAAATTTCATACATTTCCATACTTTAAAAAACTTATTTGCATGGCAGCTAGCACCTAACTACAGGAATAACATTTGCTTTTAACATCTACCATCAAACCAATTTTCTTCTAGTAGCCAGGGCTCACTCCCGCTCTACCTTGACCTCACCCCAACCTCTTCCCTCCCCCTCTTGCCCTACCTCCAAGGTGCTGATGTGCTGCAGGATGGGGTTCCCTTTTCCCTGTTCTCCTGCAGTGGCCTGAAGACGCTGAACCATGGCCGAAAGCAGGGCACTAGCCATGTTGTAGCAGAAGGCATCTGAACCAACCAGGAACTCCCTGTGGGGACAGTGGGATAAGGTTATCTTAGTCCAGGGCTTCCTTAATGATCCTGAGTCTCAACTTATATCAAGGAACCACTGGGTTTTTGTTGTTGTTTTGGGCTTTTCCCCCCCTCTCCTTTCTCTCTGGGTGGTTCTTTGCAGCTGCCACCCGTGCCTCCTGCTCCCCACTCTGCGGGCTTCTAAGAGGAGCTGCTTCTGTTCCAGTCATTGTTTCCTTTCTTGGCTCAGCCTTCTAAGAAGAGGAACGTCTACATGTCAACAGGTGTGGTGTACCAAGTCTAGGCCATTACATACACACGACAAGTCCTCGATTCTGAATTCTACCAGCAGAAAGGGCTCTAAAAAGAGGGGAGATACGTAAGGAAAGACAGAGCAGTGAGACTCACCAGGGCTGGCTCTCCAGCCAGTCAGCCAGGAGATGCCGAAGGTGTTGGGGAAACTCAACATAGAGCCGTTGCAGTTTTTCTGGGGGCATCTTGGAAATCAGACCCCACAGAGACATGATCTGGGGTGTGCTGGGTGCCTGGAAAAGAAGAGCAAGGCCATTCAAAAAGGGTCCTGAGAAAGTCAGCCTAGCTTCTGGGGTGGCCACAGCTCTTCCCCAGACTTACCCGAGAACTTCCTTCAGTCTTGCTGGGCCTAGAATGTTGAATCTTTTCAGAGCTTTAAATTCTGTCTAATTTCTCACGGTCTAGCTAAAGTCCCAGAGAGCTAAGTCAGGATGTGGGGTATCACAGTTCTTACACGACAACTTTTTCCCCCCTCATCACCTTAGCCACAGGCATCCTTGGCCAATGCCCAAAACAGGGCATCACCTTCAGTGGTAGGTAGGCATGGGCAAGCTGAAGTGCTACAGCTGGGGCAGGGAGGGGGGTGGCGAGAAGGGACGGCGACGGGAGGACACAACGCAGAAGAGAAAGAGCAGGATCGGTGAAGTCAGGTAATCGCCACTGAAGCTCAAGACCCAGTCAGGTACGAGGACTGCGCTCCATAGACTTTGATCATCTTATCATAGAAAAGAGGCCTGAATGAATAGGGCACCTACTAAATTTTTTGTCTTAAGATACTATGTTGCCCTTGAACCCCTGAGCTCAAGAAATCCATCATTTCATCTCATCCTCTGAAGTAGCAGAATTGCAGGCACATGCCACCAAGCCTTTGCTCTTTTTTTAAAAAATATTTTATTCATTATGTATACAGTGTTCTGCCTGGATACCAGAAGAGGCACCAGATCTCGCTGTAGATGGTTGTGAGCCACCAAGTGGTTGCTGGGAATTGAACTCAGGCCCTCTGGAAGTGCAGCCAGTGCCCTTAACCTAAGCCATCTCTCTAGCCCAACGTTGCGCTTTCTAAACATTAAAAACACTAAATGACTTTAATTTTCAGTGGTACTAGGAGCAAACTCAGGGGCTTTTATGTGCTGGGCACGCACTCTGAGCACCTCAGAGGAACTCCCTACGTAGCTCAGGCTGGCATCAGACTAAGAGAAATCCACCTGCCTCTGCCTCCTGCATGCTGGAATTAAGGGCATGTGCCACCCCAGCAGGCCAGCCTCAAACTCTTGATCCTCTCGCCTCTGCTTTCCAAGTGGACTACAGTTTTAGTCTTTTCTTTTGTTTTGTTTTAGTTTGGTTCTTTTGAGACAGGGTTTCTCTGTGTAGTATTGGCTGTCCTGGACTCACTTTGTAGACCAGGCTGGCCTCAAACTCACAGAGAACCACCTGCCTTACAATTTTAGTTTTTAATCCGTCTGACACCAATGTCTGAAAATGACACTCAGGACATCATTCGGATGCCCAGGACCATGGCTAGGGCCTGAGACACCTTGCAGCACCCACCCTTGCCTCTATTGTATTTTCTCCCATATATACCTATGCAAAGTTGAATACATAAATTGGGTACATAAAGAAATTAACAGCAACAATAATAAAATAAATTATACAACATACTGTGATAAGAGTTGTTTAAAATTCATGTATTGCTTTTTCTGGCATTTTCCATTTCATATCCTCAGGGTGTGGCCTACTGCAGGTGACTAAAATCATGGAGAGAAAACCACAGGTGGAGAGGGTTTGCAATGCTGCAATCACTGTGGAAGGTGAGTTTGGATGCAGGAATCCCACTGCATCTACTTCATCTCCCCCTGCCCCCAAAGGTGTGTCCCTTGAAAACTTTCAAAATTTTAAGATCCTGTGAGGCAATTTGAAAGACACCTTAGTGGCAGTTGCCTGCCTAGCATTTGTAGAACTCTAAATTCAGCACCCAACACTGCAAACTCGCCAAACAGTGGTAACATCTACTATTTATTATGTACTATTCCATAGATATAGCTTACTCAATACATGAGTTCATTGGAACCCCACAACAACTCTGTGTGTGTGTGTGTGTGTGTGTGCACGCGCATGCATTCCCATGTTGCTAGGGAAAAAGCCCAGAGCCCAGAGCATGCTACATAGTGCTCTATCCTGAGCTACATCCCTGTCCCCTCACAACAATTTTTTAGTTTATTATTATTATTTTATTTTAATGGTTTTGCCTGCATGTGTGTACGCCTCTAGTTTGGAGTCATAAACAGTTGTGAGCTGGCATGTGTGTGTGGCAATGGAACCCAGGTTCTTTGGGAGAACAGCCAATGCTCCTAACCACCGAGGCATCTCTCCAGCCCTATTTTAATATGCAGTTAACCCTTTTTCTATATGAAGGCACTAAAACTCAGGAAGTTATCTAACTTGTCCATGGCCATTGGGCGAGGAGCTGGTAACTGGGCTCTGAATCTTCGCGGTGTAGCGGTTGATTCTATACTGTGCTGTTAGGATCCCTTTCGGCTCAGAAATCCCATCACCTAAAGAAAATCGAGAGGGCAGGAGGAGATGGGAAGGAAAAGAAAGACCAGAGGAACAACAGGATTGAGCAGCCTGGAGAGAAAAGCCTGCAAGAGTGAGGCAACTAGACAGTGGAAAAGCCAGAGGAAGAGAAGGAAAAAAAGGAGGGAAAGAGGGAGAAGGAGGATGCCAGCTCTCTACTTTCTCAGGGGCCTTCGAGTGGCCTAGGGTAGATCAGTGGTTTCCCATGGGGCCTCTCAGTACACATTTCTCATAATGTTCTCTCAGAGAGGAGGAGGAAGAAGAGGATGGGATGGAAACTCCCTGAGTCCTCCTGCTTTTTGAGCCTTTCAACTCCCCCAGGCCTCCCAGGTAGAAGAAAGGGAGGCCCCATTAAAAAGGCATTCTCCCCCTAGCTGTGCTGCCTTTCTTTCCACACTGCCTGAGCTCTTACTCCCGAAGGCACAGCCCTCCTCACCTCTTGCTCAGGGTCTTCCGCCAGTCTCCGCTCTAACACTGTCTACCCCCCTGGGTGGGGCACCCGGAGGAGCCACGTTCATCTTATTTTCAAATTCAAGGGATGCTTCTTTTCCCTCTTCCTCCCAGTCTCTGGAGTGCTCAGATTCCAGACCTCTGACCCAATCCTTACCCTACTGGGGACTGGGGACCTCCAAGCCACGAGAAGCTCCCATTTCCTCTCAATCTCCTTGCAGAGTGACTCAAGTGCCATCCTCCCCCACCCCCACCCCAGACACCATAAAGTCATATTTCTCCCCTGCACGCCCGGTAACGGTGCCTGGGTCTCTAGGTCGGGCCAGGACACTGACACCGGTTGCGTTCAGTCCCTAGAGAGGGAAGGTGGAGCCACACTGCAAGAGGCGGGGCCAGCGTTCCCTCGCAGACTCTCCCTCCTCGCCACCGGGGAAACCCGCCAGCCCAGAAGCTTCTTCCTAAGCTTGGTGGCTCAAGTCCTATCCCCTCTGTGCCCGAATTCCGAATCCGCTGACGGTGGGACCCCAATAGCAAAAGTCAAGGGCTTCCAGGAGTTGCCCAATGTGTGTATAGGGCGGTGGCGATGGGGGCGGGAAAGAGCGAGAGGAGGTGGGGCCAGGCCAGCACGAGGAGGGTTAACCCCCAGCCGGCCGCCCTCCCACGGGGAAATCTCAGCATTTAGGGCCGCTAAGCAAGCAGTAGGGGGGAGTCCCCCCTCCTCTGGGGCACCATGAGGTCTACATCTCGGGTCTCCTCACCCTCCAGCCACACCCTGAACAGAAACATTTAGCGGGCAGCAGCTAGGAGTTGGACAGGCCCGGGGGGAGGGGAGGAAGGCTGGAGTATCAACTTCTAGGGAGGGGCAGCCACGTCCCCCTACCCAGAGGAGCCTCCTTCCCCTCTGCCCCGCGACTTTCCGAGTCCCAGGAGGTGCAGGGCTGAGGGTGGGGGAAAGTGACGTGATGCGTTGGGAGGGGAGTGTGGAGGCCTGTACCCACCCGAGTCCTTCCAAAGTTAGAAACTGCCAAAACCCAGTGCCATCAGCTACTAACACCAGCTGAAACAATTTTCAGGGGACCAACCGCCCCGCCCAGGGGAGGATCCTGCGAGGCCCCGAAAATCCACATTTAGTCAAAGGCCCCCCACCTTCCCTACCCGCAGACATCCCCTCACCTCGGCAGCCCCGCTGCTATCTTCTCCCTCTCTCAGCGGGCACTGCCAGTCCCCATGGGTCTGTAGCTCTGTCCAGCGGGTTCTGGGCTGGCCCTAAAAATTCATTGTGCACACACACACACCAACACACGCACGTACGCACGCACTCATCTCCCCGGCCTTCCTCTTCACTGTAAACCCTGGCTGCCCCGGCCTGCTGTTTCCGGCTTCTCTGTCTGCCCAGGTCCCTCCCTGGAGCTCTGACGACACAGAGAAGAGAAAGTGGGCTGGAGGAGGAAGAGGAAGAAAGTGGGGTGAACATGTATGCCTCCTGCGCCCGGTGGGGAGGCGCGTAGTGGAGAGGGCAACACTTGAGTTCCGTCGAGCCTCGCTGGAGGGAGGCCGACCCTCACTTGCTCTAGTCCCCTTAGCAGTGACCCATTTTTCTCGGGAAAGTCACCCGATAGCAGGGAAAGGCATGCCAACCCAAACTGCCTAGCTACCATGAACTTTCTCCCGGCCAGAGGCTGGGGCCACCGAGGAACTGTGCTCTGGGGCATCAGCTCTCACTGAGCTGTGCGCCCCCTCCAGTGGAGGACCCTGAAAAGCAGCTGGGAGCCTGAGGCCCCGCAGAACTAGGTTCACCTCCTTCCTAGGCGGGAACGCCTTAGAGGTCCCGTGATGCTGTAGGGAGGAAGTGGGGGAGGGGAACCTTAACTCAAAATTCTGGAAGACTCCTGGAGTCCGTTTCAGGTGACATGCCTCAGACCCCAGTGACAGCCACTGAGAGCTGCCGAAAGATTCATAGGGGACCAAGTTTGAATGCGAATATG
>CM053753.1:38969380-38985422 GCA_028658305.1 Pachyuromys duprasi | reverse complement strand
TCTCTCTCTCTCTCTCTCTCTCTCTCTCTCTCTCTCTCTCTCTCTCTCTCTCTCTCTCTCTCTCTCTCTCTCTCTCTCTCACACACACACACACACACACACACACACACCTGGCTCAGCTTCCGACTCAACCATCATAACAAGAGGATTGTTCTATACTTTTTGCGGGGGAGGATAACAAAGGACCCAAACCTGATAGTCAAAAAGTGTGTGGAAGGTGCCTGAGGACGGCGGTGTCAAGTTGGACTTTTTAGCTCTTCTGTTACCATTCCGGGCTCGGCTGAAGAGCCAACGCCAAACTAATGCTGCCCCCTGGTGCCTGAACGGATTCTTCCCCTGCACATCCGTGGGCACTGGATACCGTGCTTGCTTAGATATAACCAGTCAACAGTGGTAGGAACGAACTGCACTTAAAGTCCAGTCGTGGACTCTGTCTGAACTTATTTGTGTTCAAGTCCTGCCGGAAATGCCAACTGCAGAATCGGCTGGTTCATTGTCTGTAAAATGGAGCACACATTTTTAAATGGAGTAGCTTAGTCCGTGGGGTCATGAGAATAAAATGATAATCAAAAAGGCTTAGGGTAACACTGATACACAGGAACTGCAAGCACCAGGCACTTTCGCTGTTGTTGCTCAGTTATTTGGTTGGGATTTTGTTTTGATGTTGTTGTTGAAACAGGAGCTCATGTAACCCAGACTGGCTGTGAAATTGCCATGCAGCCAAGGTCAAGCCTCGACTTTACTCTCCTGCCTCTACCTCCCAAGTTGAACACAAGTATGCAACACCACACGAGGTGTATGTGGTGCTAAGAACTGAGCACAGGGTTTTTTTTTTTCATGCCAGACAAGCATTCAACCAAATGAGCCCATCAGATACTATTTGATTGTTTTTAATGTGTGTAGATATACTGTCTGAATGAATGTGTACCACATGCATGCCTGATGCTTTCTGGGGCTAGAAGAGAGCACCATTTCTCCTGGAAATGGAGTTATGAGTGCTTGTTCACTATTATCAGATGGGCCTTGGTAATCGATCCAAGTCCTCTGGAAGAGCAGCCAGAGCTCTTAACCGCAGAGCCTTTTCTCCAGTCCCAGACACTGTTTTTATGGCCCAGAATAAATGTTATGTGAGAAAAGCACCTAACATTTTCATCTTACCTTACACCCTTACACAGGAACCCTTTCATGGTCCCTGGTTTGGGAGAAGGTAACATCCTTGCCTCAAAGACAGAGCTTAGAAGAGGTGTATTCCTTATGAAAGTCCTGGGTCTGTAAGGCAGTGAAGAGAAGGGAGAGCAAGGGTGGGGACAGTAGACAGGAGTCTGTCCTGAGACTGGTCCAGCAAGTAATGCTTACACTGAAGTATAAGTACAGGTGAGCTCATGTGCACACACCTATGTGCTTCCAGGTACCCACTGTACATACGGAAGCCAGCCTCTGCCAGCTGAAGATCTTAGGACCGTCCAAGTGCAAGGACAGGCAGGAAGAGAGAGAAGAGAAGCTGTAGTCTCTGGCTTTAGATCCTTTAAGTAGGATGGTAACAAACAAGGACTAGAAGAAAAACAGTATTTCATCTTCCTTTATATCTTATCACATCAGTGGGGACACTGAGATGTCACAAGAGAACCCAGAGTTTAGAAGTAGATCTGATTCTACATTAGAGATCCATGACTCCAGTCTATCACGGGGAACAAGCCAAGTGGGGCTGGTACATTCAAATACAACAGTCGTTATGATACTCAGTGGAGCCTGGAATACAGAGAGGTGGCCAGGGCACAACTCAGTTCAGATTGTGGAACTGTAGGGTCAGGCCAGCTTTCGTTAATGACACCCACCTGCACGGCACTTCATTGCCTCACCTTCCCCCAGGCTCTCCTCCCTAGTGTCTGAAAAGATTACATAAGAGAAAGCATTAGGGAAAAAATTGCCGTGTGAGAAATAGAGATTGCAACCCAATAGTGAGTCACAAAAGCAATTTGATGGGTGTATTAGTTTTGCTAGGGCTGCTGTAGTAAATCACTGCGACAGAGATTTGACTCGCGGTGTGGAAAGCTGAAGACCCAAGATCAAGGTGTTGTAGGGTTGGTTCTTTCTGAGAACTATGAAGGATTTCAACATATTAATTTTTCAAGAAACATAGCTCATTCAGTTATAATATTTTGACCACTTTAAAAAAATAAGATGGGCTAGAAAGGGTTGAAGAGATGGCTCGGTGTTTAAAAGCACTGGCCGCTCTTCTAGAGGACCCAGGTTCAATTCCCAGCGCCCACATGGCAGCTCATCACTGTCTGTAACTCCAGTTCCAGGGGATTTACTATTCCTCTTCTGTCCTCCAAGGGCATCAGACACATGTGTGATACACAGACATACATGAAGAAAAAACAGACACACACGTAAAATAAAACAAATAAATAAAATAGAATATGAATTATCAGTAAGAACCCGGGCACGGTGGTGACTGCACCTTTAATCCTAGCACTTTGGAGGAAGAGGCATAAGGATCTCTGTGAGTTCAAGAACAGCCTGGTCTACACAGAGAGTTCCATGACAGCCAGGGTTACACAGAGAAACCTTTTCTTTAAAAAAAAAAATCAAACACACACACACACACACACACACACACACACACACACCTGAACTGAGTTGTGCCCTGGTCACCTCACTGTATTCCCGGCTCCACTGAGTATCATAATGACTGTTGTATTTGAACACACTGTCCCTGCATCAATGCACCGGGATTGTTCCACGTGATAGACTGCCAGTCACGGATTTCTAAAGTAGAATCAGATCTACCTCTAAACTCTGGTTTTTCTGTGACATCTCAGTACACATACCCTCCTGCAGACACATCTACACATAATAAAACAATAAAACTAAATGTTTAAAGATATTTTTTTAAAAGCGGGTGTTCCTCTGCCCTCATGGTTATTGTCTCCAGATGCAAGCCCTCAGCTACTGCACCAGTGCTGTGCCCGCCTACCTGTTGCCCACTGGGACAGTCATGATCTCTAACCCTCTGGGATGATGAGCCCCAAATTAAATGTTTTCTTTTACAAGTTGTCTTGGTCATGTTGTTCTGTTGTGGCAATAGAAAAGTAAGGCATATTGCCTGGCAAGCCCTTGTTCCCATCTTCTGTGTGGATATGATTTCCAGGTCATGATAGCAGACCCACTTTCTAGTGCAGGTTGTGTTTATTTAAAGCAAACAAGCAAAAAGGAGAAGATGTTTCAGTGAATAGAACTTCATGTTGTGCAAACTTGACTGACAAGTGTTCAATCTGTGTTGGGGGGAGGGCGAGAAGCCAGATTTTGCTGGTATGGGAATACACATTGTTGTTTATGCCAGCAATTGGGAGGCAGAGGCAGGCAGATCTCTGTGAGTTCGAGACTAGCCTGGTCTACATAGTGAGTCCCAGGACAGCCAGGGCTGCCTTATGAGACCTGTCCCCTTTCTCACAAAAAGGACAGATGGTGGTATGCATCTGTAATCCCAGTACTCCTACAGCAAGAAAGGAGGCAGAGACAGGAGAATCACCCAGAAGCTCTTAGGCCAGCAGAGACAAGAGAGACCTTAAAAGATGGAAGAAAAGAACCAACTTCCAAATGTTGCCCTCTGACCTATACATGCACATGCACCTACATGCTCTCTCTCTCTCAACAACACTACACATGTTAGAATTAAAATGTCATTTGGATGTTGGTGACCATTACATACCACACTGCACTGCTTTTAAAATTATGTTATGAGAACATCTTTCTTCCTCAGCTCGACCCTGGGCTTGAGAAGGATGGTAACTCATCACTATACCCAGCATCATCACATTGTAGAGCAGCTGGGACAGACAGCAAAGATCTTTGTGAGTAAATATACAAGGGGCTCCTATTCACTCAGCATCTCTTATGTACCCGGCACTAGGCTAAACGGTTCACACATACCCTCTTATCTAAGAGCTAAATGTATCACCGGGCACTGGGTGCTGTGTCCTGTGATTGAGGGGGAGGGATGTGGGCAATGAGCCACGGAGGAGACTACACCCTCACTGCAAGCCCCCACCTTAAGAAGGCAATACCTGCATTCTGAAGTCTTCCCTGGTTGTGACAGAGGTGATCACCACGAAAAAAGCTGAATGCTGGATATCATAGGACTTCTTCATGGAAACAAAGCAAATGTGAGGTGCCTGAGGATGTGAGGGGCTTTTGTGTGGCATGGAATGTGAAGCCAGATGAACATATTGCTCCACCTCAAAACTGAATCAGCTCATCCAGTGTTCCACATGTTCATCTCTTAGCACACCAACTCTGACACTTAGGGAAAGATGCTCATGAAGCTAATGAAGACCAGCCAGAGAAGCCTCACGCTGACCCTCCCGGTATATTTAAGTAGCAATGGGAACGGAAAAGTTGGCTTTGTCTGTAACCAAATTAGCTCATGACACAGATGTGGTTCCTGGGCAGAGCATTTTCTCACAGACACCTTTCCCACCTGTTACTGCCAGCTCATCATCCGCGACCCAGTGGCAATAAGCCTTAACCAGTGATGGCATTAGCCCGCAGGCCAACGGATGGTTTAGTATGTATGAACAACTCAAGCCTGCTCACCAAAGAGATTGACTCTTTTGTGAATGAGCTGGATTCCAGCAAAGGTTTAGGACCAAGATCTTAATCTCAAAAAAGAAAAGGGTCATGGAGCCTGCAGTGGCCAAAAAAGACCCAGGCCCTTAGCCCGCTGTGCTGGATAGTTTTATGTCAATTTGACCCAAGGTAGAGTCACCTGAGAGAAGGGAACCTCAACTAAGAAATTACCTCAATAAGACCAGGCTGTAGGCAAGCCTGTAAGACATTTTCTCAATTAGTGATTGATGGGGAAGGACCCAGCCCCTCGTGGGTGCTGCTATCCCTGGGCTGGTGGTGCTGGGTTCTATAAGAAAGCAGGCTGAGCAAGCCATGGGGAGCAAGCCAGCAAGCATCACCTTGCATGGCCTCTGCATCAGCTCCTGCCTCCAGGTTCCTGGTTAATGGTGAAGTGAAAGCTGAATAAATCCTCTCCTTCCCAACTTGCTTTTTGGTCATGATGTTTCAGCACAGCAGTGATAACCCTAAGACACTCCCCAAAGCAAGCCCTGCATTAGCCCCACAGCAGTGGTACCCGCACACAAGCCGCCTGAGGTGGCCTCAGTCTCGCTCTGTGACTGCAGGTATCCTTCCAAGTGACCGGACGCTCAGGCCTTCACTCCAACTGTTCTTAGCCAGGAAGATGGGTGATCACACTGACCTGTCCCCAGGAGTCCTTCCTTCAGTGAGTTGTGCAGCCCTATCTCCAAAACCAGCTAGGACGTCCAGATATATAGAGAGCCTTTAATATATCTAATAGAGTAAATACATTTTAATATATTTAATAAAGTAAATGTATCAATTTACCTAACCCTTAACTTCTTAGCAGTGATTAGAGAGGTGCCCCCCCCCCAACCCTGAATAAACCCATGGCTTGACCCATGAGGCAATAAGTAACAACTTGTCATGTGACTACTTCAGTTATGAAAGTTTCCTACTCTCGGCTACATCCGCATTTTAAGTGTGTACAAGGCTAGTGGGTTCCATATTGGTCAGCACAGAAGAGGGGAACACTTCTATCACATGAGTGTTTTGGATGACACTGCATGGGAACAGTTTTATTCTGTTCTTCAGAAGGCGTAAAGTCAATTTCTCAGCTTGATGGACTGTACATTCTGAGAAAACACTTAAAGACACAATATTTGGGGCTGGAGAGATGGCTCAGTGGTTAAGAGCACTGTCTGCTCTTCCAAAGGTCATGAGTTCAATTCCCAGCAACCACATGGTGGCTCACAACCATCTATAATGTGAACTGATTCCCACTTCTGGCAAGTGTAAATGCAGATAGAACACTCATATACATAAAATAAATAAATCTCAAAAAAAAAAACTAAAAAAAAAAGATATTTTAAAAAAAAAAAGAAAAAAAAGACACAATATTATGTTCTTTACAACCTATACCACAACGCACATTTCACTTGAGTTGTTTCTTTTTAAATTCTCTAAAGTTTCATGTTCCTGATCAGTTTCCTGTAAACTCTATTATGTGTTTTGCTTCCAAAACAAAACCACTAACCTTATCAATGGATTGGTTGAGGGAACTGAATTCATTTCACAGGCAAGACAGCTCATGGAGCCCTGGGTAGAGGTCTGGGATTTGTGGAGGTGTTAAGGGATGGGATGAAGAAGTCACAGAAGAGTAGGAAGTTACTGGGGGCCCCTTGACAGCTCTGGCTCCCAAGACTTCAATCTCCCCCAAATTTCCATTCACTTTGACAGGAAGACATCATTACTTAGATTAAGCAAGTTTACCTATATGGAGCATCACCGGTGTCTTGCCTGCTCCTATCAGTAGGCGCGAATGCCAGCAACACTGGCTTTGAAAGGCGGCCCCTGTCCTGCCCAAGGTAAATGTTCAAGGCCCCTGCTTTATCTTTGTTGCTGTTCTGCTCCTGAAGTGGTCTTACTGTGTAGCCCAGGCTGGCTCCAGTCCTCCCGATTTAGCTGGGATTATTTGTGTGTGCCACCACCATCCCAGCGGGGCCATGCTTTCTGTTCCCTTCATCATCACTCAGTCTCCAACTTTTGGCTTTTTCATTATTGTAGTTGTATGTTTTCAGCATACAGTCATGTTCAAAGTCTCCCCACCTTTAGGGAAACAAAATCAAATTTATATCAATCAAATTCAGCCCTCCAGCACCTATATCTAGTGAGTTCAACAAACATTTGTTGAAAGGTTATGTCCCACCTAATAGGAGTCGCACCGGTTACTGGTGATGCTCCCAGATAACCAGGACTGCAGCTCTGGTGAGGACAAGGTATCATGGCAACACAGCAGGGACACACAGTTGTACACAGTCTCCAGCAATCACTGATTGTGCTTCCTCAGAAGCCAAGCCCTTCTCTCCTGCTAGCAAAGTCCAGATTTTTACAGCCACCCCCTCCCAGGTGATCAGGGAAGATATCTAATTGGTCTAGCCAATCAAAGCATTTCCATCCATTCCCACATCCCCCTAGTCAGTAGAAAACTCCCTGGGAAAGATGTTGTCTATCTTTGGTGCCAGGCCATCTTGGAACAACTGGGATAGCTGCAACCGTAGAGTGTTTGTGATGGAACATCTTACCAGTCACTGAGGATAAAGTGTTAGTGTGGAAAGGAAAACAACCCTAGATGAATTAGCAAGCCTGGACTTGCTCTAGAATGCTTTGCTATTAAGGCAGCATCTCTCTCTCTCTCTCTCTCTCTCTCTCTCTCTCTCTCTCTCTCTCTCTCTCCCTCCCTCTCTCCTTTTCCATCTCTCCCTCCCTCTCCATTATTCAGTCTGCTCTAATAGGGTGTTCTCTTGTTACTAAATTCAACTAACCGAAACCCCAATGGAGCTACTGAAGATACAGGAAACACAGGGCCCAGGATAGCTGACTCTCCATGTTCCCACAACCTTGAAAGAATGGAGAGTTCACTGAAGGAAGCGTGCCCTCAGGGAAGCACCCAGTTTCAAACCAGAAAAGCAGCAGAGTGACCCAGGGCTCTACATAAGAAAGGGGATGGGAAGTGGGTAGGAAGAGGAAGACTGGGCTTAGTGTAGAAGGGTGGACACCCATCAAGGTCAAGGGTGACAGGATGTGAGCAGTAGCTGAGCTCAGGGCTCCAGAAAGAACCTTCAGGCTGTCAAAGACTTACTGTGGCCAGCAGACCTGGTGGGTGAGCAAAGCCAGGCATCTCTAGATAGCCAGCTGTGGTCAAGACGGGGCCTTTGCAAGGAAATTCCAGCCCTCTAATTAGTGCCTTGCCTCTCTCAATTTCCTGTGCAGCCAAGAGTCTTGGGAAAGTTTTTCACATTTGACATCTTCCCTTATTTGCCTCATTACACTGCCTACCTCACCCACCAACCCAATGAAAGTGCTCTGGCTCATGTCACATATGCTATTCTAGGTAGAAAGAATGTCCATGAGCCTCCATGTTTGTCTCAAGAAGCCTTCTGGAGTATCCAGCAGCTAGTCATGACCTGTCTTAGCTCCTTTTCTATTTCTGTCATGAGACATCATTACTAAGCCAACTTATAGAAGAAAGAGATTACTGGAGGCTTTACAGTCTGTCTCAAACCCTTTCCATCTGAGCCCTGAGTTACTGATTTACCTGGACTGGCTAGTGGCAGGCCAGCAAGCTCTGGGATCCCTCCCTATCACTATCCTTCCAGCTCTGGGGTTACAGGCATGTGCCCAAGGGGATCCAAACTAAAGTCTTCATGCTTGTGTGGCAAACATTTAACCATCTGAGCCACCTCTTCAGCCCCTTTTTGTTTTTAATTATTGCGCAGGATCTCACAGAGTCCACAAGCTCCTGAGTGCTGGGCTTACAGGTATGAGTCACTACCTCCACCTTCTGTTTAGGGAGCAGGAGTGTTTTGCTGTTTTCTTGAGACGGGATCTTGCTATATGGCTCAGGCCTGCTCTAACTTAGGATCTTCTTGCCTCAGCCTTCCAAATCCTGAAACTACCAGCGTGTACCATCACATCCAGCCACCACTGTTTATCTTCCTTTTTTTATAATAAAATGATTGATAACAGTAAAATAAACAGGTTAGGGTTGTTAGGCAGAGAACTTTTATGGTTATTTTGTGTTTGAGTCTATTGAATGAATATTTTTTATTTTTCTTTATTAATTATAGCTGGAAGTATAATTAATTGCTGTGTCATAGATAAGGATGTATCCTTAATTGTATAAAAATTGCTAGGACTGGAGAGCTTATTCATTGGTTAACAGCACTGGCCCTTTCTCCACAACGTCCTATAACTCTAGTTCTAGCAGATCCTGCACTGTCTTCTGGCTTCCATGGGCACTGCATGCACATAAATGGCGCACAGACACAAATGAGAGCAAAACACCCATACATATAATTTTTAAAAACTTACAAATAAAAATTACCAAGCTGGGTACAGTGGCACACACCTTTGATAGCAGCACTTGGGAGGCAGAGGCAGGAGGGTCTCAGCCTGGCACAGTGAGGACAGGACAGCTACATAGTGAGACCCTGCCTCGAACAAAACAAAGCAGAAAACAAAACAAAACCCAACAATATAATAGATCGAAATTGCTCCAAATTTATGTAAAAATTACATTCTCACCAAGGAACCTATCCAACTAATTGTTACTGTTTAAAAAAAATCTTACTCTGTGGCCCCAATGGATGGAGTGTGTAATTGGGCTGGACACAAAGACAAGGCAATCTTAAACTGGGCATAATGTTATCCCAGCACTCCGGAGGCAGAAGCAGGTAGAGCTACGTGAGTTCAAGGACAGCCTGGTCTACAGGGTGAGTTCCAGGACTCCGAAGTGATGCAGGACTGGTTCAGTGTGGCTGGTCTCCATTGTGCCCTTCGGGTACCACCGCCTCGCAACCGGATTCTAGGAGTCTCAGTGATGCCATCTTCAGCAGAGAAGCCTCTGGTATTCCGGACTCAGACAGACCCAGAGCCAAGGGATATTCTGGATCAGTGGGGAAGAGGAATTAAAGAACGGAGGCAGACTGCAGTGGGAAACACGGCAGGGGCTGGGCCTCAGTGCAGAGCTGCTAAAGACACTGAGGAGCAAGTGAAAGTTGTCTGGCTTGAGTATATTGAAGGATTTAGAGGGAAGTGACAGCTGCATAAAAATATTACAAAATAAAAAACAATCCTGAGATCAAAATGTACAAAACTGTAATCAACAAGTAATACATGCATATAGGCTTTTTATTTTAAAAACAAAAATGGCTCAGGAAGCCTATTTGTGTCCCTCGAATCTGTGAATCCTTGGGGCGGGATTCCTTTAGTTTACAAGTGTTGAGGCCAAGCAGTTTTTAACACTGACAAACAATGTGTGGCCAAATGTTGGAAACATTTTTTTTCTTTTTTTTTTTTTAAGATTTATTTATTTATTTTATGTATATGAGTGTTCTATCTGCATTTACACCAGCCAGAAGAGGGAATCAGTTCACATTATAGATGGTTGTGAGCCACCATGTGGTTGCTGGGAATTGAACTCATGACCTTTGGAAGAGCAGACAGTGCTCTTAACCACTGAGCCATCTCTCCAGCCCCCGGAAACATTCTTTAAAAAAAAAAATTGTTACAAGCCTGGGAGTCCAGACTAGCCTTGAACTCAGAGATCTGCCTTCCTCTGCCTGTCACTATGCCCTGGCTAGCCATTCATATCTTTTGATCTCACTTCCTTAGTGTCTCTTATCTGGTTCCCTTACTTAAGTTTTAAATAAAACTTTTCTTTTGCATTGCTAAATCCATCCTTTGTGATTCGCCTTTGTGATATTTTATCCACTATTTCCTCCACTCTTGCCCCTCCCCCAGTCTTACTCAGTTATACCATAGTTTCAGTCTTCTGATGTTTAAATTTCCTCATACCCATATGACTTTGCCTGTCTGCAGCCTAAAACACACGTTTCTCCAGTCACGGCTTGTCATCTCCTTCCTCTCTTGCAACATTAGCTGAAATCCTTAGCCTTGTTTTATCTTGACCCCTTAGCTAGAGCTCTTATGTCTCCCTGATTCCCATGATCCTCTCTGTAAACATGATCGCAGACATAAAATGTCTGGGTTATAATTGTCAGTTACCTTATTGAGCATCCTCATTAACCTGTGAAGTTCTGGAAAGACAGTCTACATGTCCTAGGGGCCCATCATCATGCTGGGATACATGTGAAGGAACGGAGTCTGGTCTCCCACCTGCATAGACACTGGGAACAGATTCCGTCTCTATTTCCTGGTCTGTTAACTGTTTAGAACACCTACACCGCAAATCAGCTATGAGACTTAAGTCTGTGTTTGTTTGTTTCTGGGTCACATAATATAGTTCTGGCTATCCTGGAACTCACTGTGCAGAGCAGGCTGGCCTGCCTGCCTTTGCCTCCCAAGTGCTGAGATTAAAGGGGTGGGCCACTACCACTGGCTTCCATATTCTATTTCAATGGCCTGCTCCATGGCAATTGTTCAATAACTCTCTTTTTCTTTTCTCCACCCTCTGTTAGATCAGCGGTTCTCAACAACCCCTTTTGAGGGCAGTGAATGGAAAGGGTTGCTTAAGAGCATCAGAAAACACACATTTACATTACAATTCATAACAGTAGCAAAATTACAGTATTAAGTATGAAGTATCAAAGAAAATAATCTTATGGTTGGAGATCACCACAACATGAGGAATTATGTATTAAAGGGTGGCAGCATTGGAAAGGTTAAGAACCTTTCAGTCTTTCTTAGTTATGCTTCCTTAACTGGCCACTAGGTGGAGGTAACCTGACTGTCCCAGCACTGCCTCCCTAAAGCCCTGTCCCAGGCCCTTAGACGCTGGCACACACACACACACACACACACACACACACACACACACACACACACACACACACACGCAGGATGGCTAACATTTGTTGAAGAGTGATGTCCTCTCCCAAAACAACTTCTTTATAGCCTATCACCATTCTTGGCATCCTGGTCATGAACTTCAGAAAAATTTTACTTGGTTTTCCTGTTTAGGTTGTAATTAAACTCAAAGCATTTGAAGATGGACTGTCTTAAGAAGGTAAGTGGGGGCTGGAGAGATGGCTCAGAGGTTAAGAGCACTGGCTGTTCTTCCAAAGGTCCTGAGTTCAATCCCCAGCAACCACATGGTGGCTCATAACTATCTATAGTAAGATCTGGTGTACAACAGAATGTTGTATAAATAATAAATAAATCTTTGAAGAAGAAGAAGAAGAAGAAGAAGAAGGTAAGCAGAATAGCGAAGCATGGTCACACACACCTTTAATCCTAGCACTTGGGGAGGCAGAGGCAGGTGGTTATGGCTGTGAGTGCAAAGCCAGCCTGGTCTACAAAGCAAGTTCAGGACAGCCAAAGCTACACAGAGCAATGTGTCTCTAAAAAAAATAAAAATAAATAAATAAAAATGTGGAGAGAGGGTGAGAAGACACTGAGACAAAGAGAAAATGAATAATGAATGTTGTAAGCAAACCACAGAGAAAAGACGGTTCTAGGCATATCCTTCTCCCCTACCCACAGACTCCCCTAGTGCAGCCAGGCCATGCAGTGGGGGAAGAGGGATGGGAGAGGGAGAGAATGAGGCACTAAAAGAGGCAAGGATACAAAGTCTATACTCTCAAGGAGTTTATTGTCTGCTGGTGGACAGAGAACCCATAAAATTAAGTGCTAAACTCTAGATTCTGAGGCCATGGTGAGTAGAAGTGACATTTATTCTGTTTTTGTTTTTTGTTGTTGTTGTTTTGTGACAGGGTTTCTCTGTGTGGCTTTGACTGCCCTGGACTCACTTTGTAGATCAGGCTGGACTCGAACTCACAGAGATCTGCCTGCCTCTGCCTCCTGAGTGCTGAATACAGGGGTGTGCCCACTGCACCCAGCTGACATTTATTCTGTTTAAGGCTCCTTTTTTCCTTGTAGCCCAGGCTGGTGTGAAAAGCCCCCTTGTGTTCCAGACCATCCTCAAACTTGTGATTCTCCTGCCTGTTTCCTGAGTTTTTGGACAATAGGGCTTGTGCCATCACACCTTGCTTTTTGAATAGTTCAGTAAGAACAGCAAAGCTTTTCTGAGGAGCTGCAGGAACAGAGTAATTATAGGCTTGAGTAGGAATAAACATTCCCTCATCTGAAGGAGCCAGTCTCAGCGGTTCATACACCAGGACAAACCAAACACCCAGCCATCAAGGAGCTTCAAGACACTAATATGAAACAAGGTCTGGATGTGTACAGACAGCATGGATGAAGCTCAAGACAAGGTAAGTTGAAGAAAGTGAGTTCCGAAACAACATATACACCAGCTCCTCTGTAATTTTAAAGGATATCACTTATAATTGTATACCACTAAAGCAAACAGACTGCCTTGAAGACGCTTCCAAAGAATGCTCATAGCGGTTTTTCTGAGGGTAGGGGGGAAAATGGGAACTTGAAAAGTGACAACTTTACTTTCTTATATTCTCAGTTGTTAATAATTACTATAATTTTTGCAATACAAAGTTAATAAAAATAAAAACACAGGGCTAGAGAAATGGCTTCGCTCTGCTGTTAGAGTCTACTTGCTCTTCCAAAGGAGCCGTGTTTGCTGGCATTGCTAGTGCACGCCTTTAATCCCAGCACTTGGAAGGCAGAGGCCAACAGTCTCTGTGAGTTCAAGGTCAACCTGGTCTACAAACTGAGTCCAGGACAGCTAGAGATACACAGAGAAACCCTGTCTCAAAAATAAATAAATAAAAGGACTGGGTTCGATTCCCAGTACCCATATGGCAGCCAGCTCACAACTCTCTGTAACTCCAATTTCAAGGAATCTGACACTCTTACAAAGACATACATGCAGGCAATGTACAATAAATAAATAAATCATTAAAAAAACAAAAAAGAAAATAAATAAGAACACATTTATATTCAGGAAATAGCAAAGGCGGCAGCAAGTGAATTTCAACATGGCAGCCAACGGCAGATTCTGGAAGGCCATGGCTGGCAGAAGAGCTCACATTTTGCTTATTTGTGTTGATTTCCCACTATTTTTGTTATAATCCCGGCCTAAGCTGCTGCTGCTTCCTCCTCTACTTTTTTTTTTTTTTCGTGTCCACTGTGCTGGTACACATTTAAAAAAATGTACATTGGTGTTCTGCCTGTATGTTTGTGTCTGAGGGTATCAGATCCCCTGGAACTGGATATAAAAACAGTTTTGAGCCATCATGTGGGTGCTGGGAATTGAACCTGGTCCTCTGGAAGAGCAGCCTGTGTGCTTTTGACTGCTGAACAGTCTTTCCAGCCCCCTCCTCCACAGATGCTGACCTAGCTCTTTCTCTAGAGCCAAGAATGACCTTGACTCTGGACTCTCCACTTTTTTTATATTCTGGCCTCCACCGCCTTGCTGGATTTACAAGTGTGTGCCACTGCACCTGGTTTGTATGGTGCTAGGTTTTGTGCATGCTAGGCAAGTACAAAAGGTGCTGGAGGGATGGCTCAGTGGTTAAGAACAACTTGCTCTTCCAGAGGACCTGAGACGTGTTCTTAGCACCCAAGTTGGGTGGTGGCTTCAACTTTAGCAGGAGACCCAATGCCTTTGGCCTCTATAGGCACCTGCATTCATGTGCACATGGTCACACACAAATACACGTAGTTAAAAACAAACAAAAATCTTTAGAAAAAATTTTATTCATGTGTCTGTGTGTGTGTGTGCACATGGAGGCCACAAGAGGGCGTCATTTCCCCTGGAGCTGGAGTTAAAGGCAGCTGTGAGCCACCCATCATGGGTGCTGGGAACTTAATTTTGGTCTTCTGGAAGAGCAGCAAGAGCTCTTAAGTTCTGAGCTGTCATTCCAGCTCCACGTGTGTGTGTGTGTGTGTGTGTGTGTGTGTGTGTGTGTGTGTGTGTTGTTTTAAAGGGTAGCTAGAAAGCGAAGACACTGAGGCAAAGAGGGATTAAATGATGAGTGGTATCAGGGAAATACGGGTACCCAGCAGAGGTCCACAACAGACGCAGATAAGGGCTTCAAGAAGATTCACCTGTGTGGAGGCAGCCCTTCAGCCTTCTCAGGCTACACAGAGTAGCAATTGATATCTTTTTTTTTTCTGTCAACGTTGCCGTTGCCTGAGGTCACTTTCAACCAGGTTTCACTTGGACCTCCATATCGGGTGGAGACCTAACAGGAAGCCTGTAAGCATCCACTACAAATATTTGGTGACTCCCTGCCTGGGTCTGGCACTGTATTAGGTCAGGGAAGCTGGATAAAAGGAAAAATAACAGACCACCCCTGCTGGGAGAACCCCTCTGCTAGTGAAAATGAAGGAAATCTGCAGTATATTTCAAAAGTAAGAAAGACAGGCCTTGACTTGAACAAAGGCTGGAAAAACTGGATGGAGGGAAGATGGACCCTGTGGAATTGGCCTTGAGGTTCCAGCCAGGGAGACTATAAAGACAGGTAGCCATGGCCCAAGGCGAAGTCTGTCAGTGCTAGCTGAAGCTCTCATTTGGGGAAAGGCTGCTTTCTGTGGACAAGGCTGTCTTCTGTTACTCTTTTCTGCCAATGACAGGCAGGAGTGCCCACCCTATCGAGTTAGTGCACTGGTCCCTGGCCTTTAAAGTCCACCTTTAACAGAGAATGTCGCCTGCTGAACTTTCCAGAACTGTCACTTCAGGTACAGAGAAAGTCAGACACTAAGGCCTTCAAAAGTCTCCCAGAAGAGGGCAGTGACCGGAAGCACGTTCGCCAGCCCTAGGAACCGCCCGACGCTTTCTGGACTCCAGAGTATATCGTTTCTGAACCGGCTAAGCCTGGGGACAAAGGTCAGGCACTCAGAAGACAAACCCCCAGAAACAGTGTCTGGAAATGGAGGTCTGCAGTCCCTCATTCCAACTCTTTGTAGCTTGGCATCTGAAACCCTGACTTGGTGGGAGGCCAGTCAGAAGGTATCAAAACAAACAAACAAACAAAAAAATCTGAGCCCGACCTCTTCGGGCGAAAGGGGGTGGCTCTTTCCCAGCCCCACCCGCTGGTGAGTCACCTCCCTCCAACCCAGAGCTTGCCTCTCCCGCGCACCGTGCCAGGCGAGCAGGGCTGGGCGGGTACTAAGGTGGGCTCCATCCCCGAGCCCTAAGCGGCCGACAAGCCGCGGCGTGTCCCCGAGGGTGTCCCTGTTTACTGGGAGCCCCGAGCGAGGTGGGGGCGGGTCCATGTGGCCCCTCCTTCACCCCGCCCCCCCGAGGACGCAGGCCCCAATCCTGGACCGGTTCTTACAAAAGTCTCCAAACCAAAGCTCAGCCTTTCCCGCACCTTCCCCGCGGACAGGCCACCCCTGCCCCCACCCTAGGCTGGGGAAGCACTGTCTGGGTTCCCCCAAGGAAATCAGGCCTCCGCCTAGACGTCACCTCGGGACCCCACGGAGGCGACCTGAAATCCTGGGGTGTGTGACATTGAGTTTCCGAGAGAAGCTAGAGCTCAGCTCTCTCGCCCCTTACCCATCCCAC
>CM053753.1:38815233-38969280 GCA_028658305.1 Pachyuromys duprasi | reverse complement strand
CCCCACCCCGCCTCCTCCCAATTGTGCATTTTTGCAGCCGGAGGCGGCTCCTAGATGGGGCTGTAAGCTTCGCACCGGGAGGGGGAGAGAAGCGAGGAGTAAAGCAGAGGTGAAGGGTTCGAATTTGGGGGCAGGGGTCGCATCCGCGACAGCAGGCCCTTCCCAGGGGCTCGGGACTGTACCATTTCACTTAACGCCCCTGGTTCGATTTGCTTAAGGAAAGGATAAGAATAGAAGAGTCGGGGAGAGGAAGATAAAGGGGGACCCCCCAGTTGGGGGGGCGAGGACGAGAAGTAACAGGACCAGAGGGTGGGGGCTCCTGCTTGCATCGGCCCACACCATGCTGACCCTGCCGTTGCTGCTGCTGCTGCCCCTGCTTTCTGTTCTGGTCGCCGGGGCCACTATCGATGGTGAGTGAGATTCCGCGGCCCCCTGGGACCCCTGGGGGGCTCCCCCTTCCCAACCCCCACGCCTGCATCTGGTTGGGGAAGGGAGACGCGGGAGGGGGTGCCTTTTGTTATCCCAGTCCAGCTGACACAGCAGCGGCCTGACTGGGGGCGGGGATGGGGTCTGATTTGGGGGATGGGAGACTGGGACAAATGATGCTTCCAGAGCCCCCCAGCTCAGACAAAGACCAGAGGCCTGGCTGGGAAAGGAGGGCTCCCCTTTTTCTGATCCTGGGATTGAGAGGCCTTCTCTTCCTATCTCTGGTAGGGGAGGGCCTCTGCTTCCACTACCACCCTCCCGCTGCACCCCCCCCCATCTGAATTGTGAAGGAATCCGGATTTGCTATGTACCGTTGCAAAAGGGGGCGGAGGGCCTTTTGCAGTGGACTCTGAAGGCTAGAAGGCAAAGCTGGCTAGGGGTGCCCTGCTGGCCAGAGGGCAGGCAGGCCGAGAAAGCTGTGGGTGGGGATAGGGAGGGCCCCCTGTTTGGGTGTGGAATGAGCCCTGCATCCCAGGCTTGGAGGCCTGGGTCCAGAATCCTGGGCTGCCTGCCTGGGTTCCAAAGTGAGCACTTCCCTGTCTGAGGGCCTCTGTCAGTAGCCACGTTGAAGGATGGAGGGGCTCTGGTGGTGCTTTTGACTGAATTTCCCTTCTTAATTCCTGGGAGCTTTAAGATGAGAGGAAACCATCAGATGTCATCATTCTGGAAGAGACTGGAGAATAGTCTGGAATGCTGGGGAGGGGTTCAGAGGAAGCTGTTGTCTCCCTGATATCTGGCTTGGTCACAGTTTGGACTGGAAGGAGAGTCGGATGTTGGGAGGGGGTTATGCCTGTGCTCCCATGACCCAATTCCTGCTCATTTAGTAAAAGTGTTTAAGCCCAGCCCTACCTCACCTCATACATAGCACTTTGTATATTAGGCAGGCTTGGGCTGCTGTGCTCCTTTTGGGAGATGTGTGCCCCTCTCCCCTTTTTCTGTAATTGTTTTTCCTCTTGCTATGAGTCACCAGTTCAAGAATTGCCCAAGCTTTTAAGCTTTGGTCAGAGGGTTGAATTGGGCTGGGTCCCTAACTTGAGAAGGGGTGAGATTTCATTACTTCCTGTCAGGTTTGCTTCTCATTGAGGACAACAGCCTCATAGCATCACACAGCCCTCCTCTGTCTTCTAGATCTTGCCAGGCCAGGATTGGGAAAGTTTTCCTCTGAAACCAGATTATGTGTTCTCCTCCTCTCTCTCTAACTTGTTTCAATCGGAGGAACAAGAGGGTCAGAGAGCAGCTGTGCCCAGGAGAACAGTTTACTCAGTCATGTCGTGTTGGGGACTGTCTCGTCTGGCTACAGCCCTTAATTTTCTGCCTGTGATGAGGAAAGAGTCTCTGCCCTGAAAACCCTTCAGACAAGCCTGTGCAGCCACCCTCTGTCCTTCACATCTAATGTCATCCTGTGCTTTCTTCTTGGTCTCAGCACTGTCAGGGAAGAGGGGAAACTGAGGCAAAGAGCTTTGAGAAGAAAAGATATTAAGCAAGAAACAGACCCATCAGGAGCCCCGTGAGGGAGGGTGGGGTAGAGGTCTGTGGCTGGTTCAGGAACATCGTTCCAAGGAGGGGTGATGGGGTCCTCTGCCTTGTGGCACAAGAGAGTTCACTTCCTCCCAGTAGACACAGTTGAAACCATGTGCAGCCAAGGAGGATGGAAAAGGTGGGACAGAGAGGAGGGTCACTGAGCGCCCTGCTGAGATGAAAGACAGTTCATGGTGGAGGCACTTGCCAGCCAGCCAGCTCGGGGAAGGCAGCTGACTTCTCCTCTCCTGCTTGAGCGGCTGCATTATTAGTGCTAGGAAAAGTGGACAAAGTAAGTTAAGAGGTTACAGTGTAGCCTCCTGGCTTCCTGGAGAAGGTTCCAGGCTTCATTCTCCCTGTTCAGACCAAATCTTAGACACCCCTCTGTAGCTCCCTCCTCCAAAGCCAGGGGTGTGTGGAAAATTCTTCCCCAGGCCCTTATTTTGATGTTGGGGGTAGTTTCATGAGACTTTGTCTTCCAATCCTGTCCTTTTGTTTGTTTGTTTGTTTTTGTTTTATGAATCTTAATCACTTCCGCTTCCACTTCCTGGGGTTAGGTGCAGAGCTCTCTTAGCAAGCCTGAGGCTCTGGGTTCTGTCCCCAGCACCAAGAAAACCCAAACAGCCGCTGGTTGCCTTTGCAAAGGTCTTCTTCACTCCGGTTTTCCAGCCTTCCATGTCTCGGCCCTGCACATACGAACCCTAAATCCAGAGCTTATTCTCTCACACAACCTGGCCTCTCTTTGGGGGTCTATCCCACCCCTTGATCTGAGTAGAGGACCTTTGCTCATCCTCGGGGATCCTGGGGCTGTTGAGTGGGACCATGCAAGGGTCTCTGAGTTGGTGCTGACTTGTGCCAGGAAACCTGGTCCCGCCCCCTGTTCTATTTTGTCCCAGATTTCAGCCTGGTTAGCAGGACCCTGCATTGTTTGGAGAAGGAAGCTGTTGGCTCTGGAGTGCTTCCCGTGCGGTGACCTCACGGCACCAGTGCAGAGCCTCCCAGAAGGCATGGGAGAGGGGATTGTTCATCACACTCCCATGAGATGACAGTCCTCCAGTCCCTGGCTTCCCTGGCTGAAGAGTTCAGGTTCCTTATCAGGCCGCTATCCTCCCACTCTGGGAGAGACAGCAGCCACTAATCTGGACTCCCTTGGCCTATTAGCTGACTCTGGGACTTTGTCTCCCAAGGCCAGGATATGTGCTAGTCTCCATTCTCTACTCTGTCACAGTGGGGGAGAGGGTCATTCTCTGGGTTCCCCTGGACAGCAGTGTGTCACCCGCTGGACAACCTCTGCTCTGAGCCCCCTTCCTGTTTGTTTGTTTGTTTTGGTTGTCTGCTTTGCTGTCTGTCTGTCCGCTTTGTGTCTCTGGCCCTCTTGATGTATCCTTTGTGGCCTTTTTGGTCCTGGCTCTGTTCTCATTCACTGTCTTACATCCTTTTGTCTAACTATCTTTACCTGTCTGTAGGTCCCTGGATCTTGAAAGCTCCCTGGTAGCATCTCTCCTGGGCTTCCCTCCTGCCCTTCATCCTCATTTATTCTTCGCTTCTCAGACCCAGACTGTCCTCTCCAACTTCCCCCAAATTCCTCTCTCTGAACCCCCTTTCACTGATTTTTGGGAATTGGCATTAGGGCAAATATTTTCTGGAACAATAACAAAAAAATAGCCCTTAGTACTCTTTGTGGCCTAAAAGCGGGGACTGCAGAGATTTCTGGTAGAACTTCCTCCTAAGAGGAAAGACAGAGGGCAGGTCAGGGGCTTAGAGCTTTGCCGCTGGTGAACAGGCCATGTGCGCGCAGCGGAGGGCTAATAATGGACACAGACTTGGGAGAGATATGTCGACCTCCACGGACATTCGAGGGAATCTGGATTTTATTTGTGGGGAAAGGAAAAGACAGGGTCGTGGGTCAGGCTAATGTCCTGCTGAGTCAATATTGACTCAGGATGGAAGAAGAGACCCTTCTTCCCTGCCCCGCCACCCCCAGGCGGGCAGAGATCCAAGCCACCCTGTCTGTCCATCTGTCCCAGGCTGAAAAGCAGAGTTCCAGACTCAAGAATGACAAAAATGTGTCTGAACCTCACTGGGGCTGCGGGAAGGAGCCACTGGTAACACCCAAAATACATAAAATTTGGGGAGAGCTCTCTGCTGGGCAGGAGGCCCTTGTTGCCCTGCACTCAGATGTTGGAACGCCCAGATTCCTGTAGTCTGTCCCTAGCTCCTCTTGTCCCTTTAGGTTAACCATGTGGTTTCCCTTATGGAGTGTCCCCATTCTTATCAGAGGGAGCCGCGCCCCCTCCTGACTGTGTCACTTCCAAATGGCCCCAGGGTCACTTCAGTCTCCTTGTCCTTCAGGAAGAATGCGTGAGGTTCCCAGGGGTTGTTGAAGGACAGGTCCCCTTCTTTGGAGAAGTCTCTGTCCAGTAGACTCTTCTCTCTTCCTCTTTCCCAGCCAGGCATACTGGCCTCCTGTCCTCACCCCACCCCCAGGTCCCAGAGTGGTTCAGAGGAGATAGCCAAGGCTTGTGGGGTCTGTGTTGTGTCTGGATCCACACCCAACCCCACACCTCCTGCCTTGGCTCCAGTTTGGTGGCCCTGGGGGCCATGGCTGGGCCGGGTGCCTGGTTCGGGAGGGGCAGGGTGTTGGCCAAGTTAGCATGGCGGTCACATTCATCTCCAGGCAAGGCTGAGAACAGACGGGCCCTGTGTCCCCGTGCTCCTTCTGCAGCTCGCTCTCCTTCCTGCCTCTCTCCTGCTTCTCCCTTATGCCCCAGCCCTCCTCTGTCCCGCTCTTGCCCTGCTCCTCCATGCCCTCCTCCCCAGAGGCTACCAGATCTGTAAAGCCTGCTCCCCTCCCTCCGCTGGGAACCGTGTTTCTGCCGCTGCCTTCCCAGCGTTCTCTGTAAAATGGGATTGTACTGGCAAATATCTCAGAGCTCTACAGTAGGACCCCAGGACTTCAGGTCTGTGTGTGGCACTTAGTGACAGCCTTTAAAGAATGTTCAGTGCCATCTGGTGTGGGAAGGACAGCAGGGACCAGAGGCTGGTCGCTGATTCCTGACCCAACTGAAGGCTACAGAGACAGGTTTCCTGAGTGTTGAGTTCAGATGCAGCAGACTCAGATAAGGGCATCTAGGTTGGCGTGGCCTTTAAGGAGATTATGCATTTCCTCCCCCATCCCCACCCCCAGCACCCTCCCAGCTTGGAGGAGGCTTCACTTGGCTGTGGAGACTGCCCCAAAGTAGGTTATGTGTTTTCCTCTCCTTCTCCCCCTGAAGGAAATCAAAGACAAGCTTCAGTCTTCTCACTCAAAATTCCTAGGGCTTTCTCCACCATGGCTGACAGGAAGTTCTTTCACTTATCTCTCTCTAATCCTTCTGCTAGTCTGGCTCTCCTGAGAGACATGCCCCCCCCCCACATACCCAAGTCCACCCTCTGCCCTTGGGCATGAGGAGATGGTATAGAAGGACAGGGTCTGAGCCCTCTTCCTTACAGGGAGGGAGGGGAGCCCATCCCCCACTACCCTCCCTCCACAAGAGCACATCTGGTTTGTGAATCTCTCTCATTTCAGCTTTTGGAGTTTGCCAGCTGCTGTTTCCTCTGTCGAATTCAGGCCAAAAATGGGGGTGGGGGACAGTGGGGGAGCCATGTGAGGGCCAAAGGAGGGGATGCATGGCTGGACCATGGAAAGCAGAGGCAGTCAGAATGACCAGCCAGTGACCTCAGACCCGGCTGCTAGTTCTGCCCTTGGGAAAGTTGGGGCGTGGGCTCAGCCCCAGGTGGGGAAGAGAAGTGGTGTCACCAGCCTGGGTGTCTCAGGGGTCTGTTTCTGAGCTCCAAACATCCCATCTTCCCCTGAGTACCACTGCAGTCTCTCTCTTCCCCCCTTAGGCCGCTTGGCTGGCCAGGGGAAGTGATGGTCTTCAGCATGCTAACTAGGCTGGCGGGCTGTTTCCCCGGGAAGACCTCACAGCTGGCCCATTGGGGCAATGAACTCAGCATTATCTGCCTCCTCAAGGGGCCTTTATTCCCGGATCAGGGTAGGAGGGAGGGAGGGGGACTCCAAGGGGGCCTGGCCAGGCCATCCTTGATGTGTTTCCTGAACCCAGCTCTGGTTCTGGCCAGGGGCCTGGGTACAGTCTCCTCTGCCAGAGACGGGGATGCGGGAGAGAGGACATTTCAGTATGGCCATTGGACTTCCTCCTTCAGAGGGACACTTCTTACTGACAAAGTTCTTACTCCCCTGTCTCAGCCTTGTA
This sequence comes from Pachyuromys duprasi, assembly GCA_028658305.1. Classification (NCBI taxonomy): domain Eukaryota; kingdom Metazoa; phylum Chordata; class Mammalia; order Rodentia; family Muridae; genus Pachyuromys; species Pachyuromys duprasi. The sequence goes on along the minus strand of CM053753.1, from coordinate 38,963,020 downwards.
CTTGAGTGACTGACTACTGTGCAGTCTCCCCAGGAACTGTGGCTCCTGAGGGGTCCATGGCCTCTGCACCTATCATGGTGCCTATTTCCGTGCCTGGCACAGGGCTGGCCTCCAGTTTGTGTCAGAGGAACACAAATGGGCTTGACTCAGGTGGAAGAAGAGATGATGAAAACCTGGGAAAGGAGACCCCTGTGCTGGTGTGGGTGAAAGGTCCCTGTCCAGGACATGATGACAAGGGCTGAAGGCCAGGGGCACATCATGGGGGTGAGGCCTGTACAGGCCATGGGTATGACAGGTGGGTGAGGACTGTCCTCTTTAAGAACCTAGAGTCCTGTTGCTGGAGAGATGACTCAGTGGTTAAGATCACTGACTGCTGGGTTCAATTCCTGCCACCCAAAGGCAGGTCACACCCATCTGTAACTCCACTTCCAGGGGTCCAGTGCCCTCTTCTGCCCTCCTCGGGCACCAGGCACACATGTGGTCCGCAGGCACACATGTAGGCAAGACACCCATACTGGCTGAACTGGGTTGAGTCCTGGTTTTGTCACTTGCCAGGTGTGTGATCCTGGATAGGTCAGGCCCGGAAACCGAGGGTTAACGGCTTCCCTATTTATCAACCTGTGAGGAAGACTAAATATGGCGGACCATGGAAAGAGCTGGTTTATCACTGACCCCCTTCTCCTGCACGCACACTGCTCATAGCTCTGTCAGTGGTAGCTCCTCACTGGGGTGAAGGAGAAGTATGGGAGGAGAGGAATCAGAGCCAGGTGATCCCCATGGATCCAGTAACTCCACAGATGAGGTATGTCAAAATTAGTTCCTAGAGATCAAGCCAGCCAGCATCCTGCCCCTGGTAGGGATTGAGCTTTAGGTCCTTCTGATATGCAGGATCCCCTCTAAGGCCCCCTCCCCCCCCATTTGTGGTCTGACCAACAAGGGAAGCTGTGGAAGCTGAGCTTTCTACTTTCCCATCTTCCTTGCCTAGCCCTCTGCAAATAACATCTCCGAGCCACACTGTGTGCTGAGGGCACCTCCACAGTTCTCATGTGGGGGTCTGGTGGTAAGTGGTTGGAGCTGGGGTGATAGGTCAAGAGGCCAGTGGTGTTCCTGAGGTCACAGAAGCAGAAAGGTTAGGAAAGGCCAGCTGTGGGCCGCCAGCGGGAACAAGAGGAACATGAAGAAAAGTGCAGCGAAGGTCTCTGCCCTTCCCTACTGTCATCCTTGGCAAAGTGAGGGGTGCTGGTATCTGGTATGGTAACAAGAGCAGCAAGATGGTAGAGAGACAGGCCTGACAGACAACCCAGAAAACTTGGAAAGGGGCGATAAGAACCTCTCGGATCCTCCCCCTTTGCTCCAGGTCCACAATATGGAGGGTTGATGCTAAGGGAGGAAGAGTCTTAGGAAGCTCCAGGCTCCAAGAGTTGACCTCCACCCTTCCCTTACATTCTGCCTTTCTTTTCTCTCCTTCAGCCCCTAGAACTTGCAGCCCTAAGCAGTTTGCCTGCAGAGACCAAATCACCTGTATCTCCAAGGGCTGGCGCTGCGACGGGGAGAGAGACTGCCCGGACGGCTCCGATGAGGCCCCTGAGATTTGTACGTGCCTCCTCCCAGCCCCTCCTCCCAGACCCCGGGCTTGTGCCTCCTCCCAGCCCCTCTTTCCAGACCCCGGGCTTGTGCTGGGCTTTTGCCAGGTGTGTGGGATAGGAGCAGCCAGCCTCCAGCCTGGCATGGACCTTGCTCTGTGGTTGTATTTGCCCGTGACACAGCTCACAGTGTCCCCTCCTGCTTCTCCAAAGTACCCTGCATGGTGCCTGGTGTGAGAAACAGTGCATCTTCGATTTCTCCTTTGGCTGCTACATCCCAAAGGCTGTTGCGGACCAGAGGACAGTGTCCTCCGGGCTGTCCCTTTGTCACCAGGAGATCCCAAGCTGCCTTTTCCTTTAAGCACTTTCTTCTGCCTCAGGTCCTGCCAGGTACCTGTCTGCCCTTAGTCTCCCAGGCCAAAGGCCATTGCTCTTGCTCAGTCCCTGTACCAGAAGCCCCACCCCTGTGCCCTTCCCGACATTCTGCCTTCCCCTGCCCCCAATAAGTGGTGTAATCAGAGGCAGCTGTTTAAATTGGGAGAAAGGTCCCCACCCAGCTTTCACCCTGCCAGTGGCTAGAAAGGGGGATTCATAGGGTGGAGGACTTGCTGCCAGCACCCTAGAGGCGTGGGGTCTCCATACTCCAATACTCCACACTCCAGACCCTCATGGCCAATCCTGGTTAAGGTCTAAGCTTGCTGTCTTTTCTCCTGGGCTTCATCTGGCTCTGGTCCCATTCTGTGTCCTTTCCCCATGCCTCCAACCATGGTTATTGAGGGTACCATTTAGGGTGGAAATGAAACTACCTGCTCTCCTCTTCCTCACCCCTACATCCTGCCCTGGGGAGTGAGAGCCAGGGTTTCAGGGCTGGAGCCTCCTCTTGTCTACACAACTGCCTCTCCACATGTTTCACTCTGCACCTGTGTGTTGGAAGGAGAGAAAGCTGTGTAGAGGGCTAGACCATACTCTCGTGTTAATCTTCCTTCAGCTTGATGCAAACCCCATCTTATATAATCCCCACACATGTGTTCACATGCATTCTCCTGGACCAAAACAGATACACAAACACCCAGGAGACAAAGGCTAAGGCAAGTTTGAATAGCTCTTGTGGATGCTCCCAAAAGTGGCTGCACAAACAGGCAGACAGACGCCCAAACCTAGGCAGTGGCAGGGGTGTGTGCACACCCAGGCAGGCTCACAGAATGGTATGGAAACACCCTTGCCCACAAATTGCCCCTTGCACAGGCAGTGCCTGGCAGGCTGGTACAGGCACGGCCTCTCATTTATTGTCAGTAGGTCACTGACTTTTGACCTCTCCACATCTTTCCATTAGGCCTTTGCTCAGGGCTGGAAGTCTAAAACAATACTGTGTAGGTGAACTACAGTATATGTCACATATGCAGTTTTGAATTTTCAAGTAGCCACATTGAAGAAGGAAACAGCAATGCTAGCACTCTGTGAGGCAGAGGCAGGGGGAATCTCTGTGAGTTCAAGGCCTACAAAGTGAGGCCAGGACAGCCAAAGTTACACAGAGAAACCCTGTCTTGGGGAAAACAAACAAAACCAAAACAACAACAACAAAAGAAATAGCTAAATTAATTTGAATATTTTTTTATCAAATGTACTAGAAATATTACTAAAGATGATTAGAGCTTTTTCGCCCTCTTTTGATATTTGATATATAGTGCTACCTTAGCACACTTAACAGTGTTTGAGAGTTGCATATGGCCGGTGCTATGTACATGAGTTGTCTCACTTCTGGTCTTAGTGCCTCACTCAACACCTAGCTCTGAGCTCTAAAAACACAGAAAGGTAGTTTCTGTGTGTTTGTTTATCATTTGAGCTCCTTTCTGCCAGGGACTGTGTTTTCTTAAGCTCATCACAACCTTTCATATCTGCCTTCTGCCTGTGTCCTGACTATAGAATATTGAGACTGTAGGGTCCATAAGCGTAGGGTGTTTAGAAGCAGGCCCTAGCTTTCCCGTTCACACAGCTGTGAGTGGTACAGCTGTAGGTAGAAGGGTTGATCCAGTCCCTAAGACTTCTTGAGACCTAAAATATACAGCTGCCTGAAATGCCAGTCTCTTACTCCTCACCTACCCACCCGGCGCAGAGATAGGTAGACAGCTACTCAAGTAGCTCTGCATACCTCCACTTCCAGGTCCACAGAGTAAAGCCCAGAGATGCCAACCGAATGAGCACAATTGTCTGGGGACTGAGCTATGTGTTCCCATGTCTCGTCTCTGCAATGGAGTCCAAGATTGCATGGACGGCTCAGATGAGGGTGCTCACTGCCGAGGTAAGGGCTTCCATACTCTCTCCCATGTCGTGGATACTCCATCTCTTCACTCAACATCGGGTGGGGTGGCCAGTTCATCATCCAAGGACTGTCCCTGAGCTTCAGTGGATATGAGGTCTTGTTCTGATTCCATGCCCAGAATTGTCAGTGAAATCTGTAGGCCCCTGGGGCTTGGAGATTGATCAAACAGCCCTATGGACTTCAGCTATGGAGCTGACTGGCTATGTGTTTGGACAAGCCACTCCCTCTTTTCAAGTTCTTTCTTAACTATTAAATGAGAACCCAGCACTTTTACACTGTTTCTTTGTAGTGGTGGACCCCCTCTCTTTAAAAGCTTTCCTGTCTGACTCCTGAGTGTGACCCCAGAGGAACAGAGGTGCTGCGCTCAGAGCTAGGCTAGCTAGGGACTGAGGGTTTGGTTCACTGATCCTGCCAGAGCCCTGGAGGGCTCCCTCCAGAACTGTGAATCTTGAAGGGTGCAGAAGGTGCTGTGGTCTTTCCTTTCCTGCAGCCCAGGCATCCTCAGAGCTGGTTGATGGGAAAGCCATTCGGTCTGAGGAAGGAGCATTTGTGACAAGTCATACTTCTTAGCTGTGGTGGCAGTTTTGAGAGGAATCCGTGATGTGGAAAGTGACAAAGCTTCAGGCCCGGCCATTAGAGAAATAGTAACCTCTCTTTTTGTGCCTTGGGCTCTGGGCCTAGAGAAAACAGCGTTTGACAGGCCTTGAGGAGGGCAGTCATGGGAGTGGGGGTGGGGCCAGCATCATGTGTCATACACATGTCAGAAAACATCTGCTTGTGGGAGGCGACACATCTGGATCTCTTCACTTAGGCAGGGACTGTAGAGCAAGGGGGGTTGTGGGAGACTTTTTTTTCTCCTTTCTTTTGGCTGATTTCATCTGGAGCTCGTGGGATGAGATACAGAAAGTAAATTTCGGGCTATCTTCAGCCCTGTGTCCAGTATTAAGCAACACTGTGTGCCCACATTTGCCTCCTCCTTTAGTTTCTTAAGCAAACACTTGACTTTGAACCTCCCCCAATATTAGAGGAACCCCTTTCCCCAAGGCTCCTTTTCTAGATGTCCCACAGCAGGCAACATTTTCACCCTTGGCAAAAGCCAGGAAAGGCTGCACATTTAGGCTCTTTGGTCAGAGGCGGGCAGAAGGAATAACCGAGGCCTGCCCCTCATCCCAGCTCCTCCTGGCAGGCTTGGTGCCCTAAACACCTTAGCTGCTCAAGCTGCTCGCTCCTAGGTGAGGGAGTAAGGCACATGCACAAAGGGGTCTTTGTGGCCCAGTCGCCTGGCCCCAGTCAAGCCTTTAACTGGGTCGCTGGTGGGGGTCATTGCTCTCCCCTCTCCCCACCAGGCCCCTGTCTTACTCCCCGTCTCCCCTGTGGAAGTGGGTCATGGCAGAAGGAGGAACTCGTTTTATTTTCCTCTTCTTTCTCTATCTGGACTCTGGGTCTTTCCTCCAAGCACTCCCCGCCCCAACCCCAGAACTCAAAGATGACTTAGAACAGCACTTCTAGGCCAGAAGACAAAAGCAGTTGCATTGCCTGCCCCTTCTGCACCCTCAAGCTGGAGCTCACGTAAAACCCCCCTTTAGGTGCAAATGTGCAAGAAAGGGACAGGCTTCACTGTCCCTTCTTGTTGATCCTATCAAAATATCCAAACCCATCCTAGTGGGGGTCACAGATGGTCCCGGGAGACAGAGCAGGAAAAGCCAGTGCCAAGTCACAGTTGGCTATGTGACCTTGTACCCGCAGTGTTGGCCCTGTCTGGGCTTTGCAAAATACTGCCATTGCTTCCTCAGTGCCCTCCTTCTCGGGCATGGTAGCCTTTACTTTAGAGCAGTCTCTGAGGGGTGACTGGAGGTGGGGGAGGGGTGCTGCCTTGGAGTGGCCTGAGTATGTCTGTCCTGCCCTTGTGCAGAGCTCCGGGTCAACTGTTCTCGAATGGGATGTCAGCACCATTGTGTCCCCACACCCAGTGGGTCTGCATGCTACTGCAACAGCAGCTTCCAGCTGCAGGCAGACGGCAAGACTTGCAAAGGTATGTGTGTGCATGAGGGGGCTAGCTGTCAGATGGATGGAAGCTGGGCCTGGGGAGGAAAATAAAAAATGAGGGTCCAAGGGGCAGTCCAGGCATGGTGTGGCTACCAGCACTAAACATTGTTTTCAGCAGACCTTTAAAAATTCTTCCAAAGGGGAAAAAAAAAAACCAAAACAGTAGATTGCATGTGAATTTTGTTGTAAAAAAAATTTTTTTTTTAAATTAAAACATTAGCCAGATGGTATGGCTTGTACCTGTAACTCCAATACTTGAAAAGCTGAGATGGGTGAATTTCTGTGAGTTCCAGGCCAGCCTAAGTTACAGAGTAAAAACCTTTCTCAAAAATAAATAAATAAAGCATTGTGGGTAAAAACAGAGTTTCTTTATCCTGTTCCCATCTCTCCGGGGGTCAGATCTCCATTGTGTGCATTCTCACCAAAAATCTAACTGGAAGTATTGCTTATGTGTGTGTGTCCTTTTTCCAGAAGTAATGCCACAGGGTAGGTATCATCTCCAGTCCTGGGGCTCTCCCGCAACCCCCATGGTAGTGCGCAGAGATTTACCTCATTCATTAAAAACCACTGTGATGTGTAACTCTCACCACAGTTTACTTCACCATTTCCCTATTGATGAGTAAGATGTTCCCAATTTTTCTTTGTCGCAAACAGCATAAACGTTACTGTCTTAAATTGCCTGCTTCAAGTCTGCACAGATTCTGCTGCGACAGCTCTTCTTGACCTCTCTAGGTCATACTCCTGCAACCTGCCCTGTTCTGCTTGTTCCCTTTCTTCCTTCCTCTCTTTTTTCTTTCCTTTTTTTTTTTTATGTGTATGAGTGTTTTGCCTATATATGTGTATGTGCATCATATGCATACATGATGTCTGTGGACAGAAGAGGGTGTTGGACCCCTGGAATTAGTGTCATGGCAGTGAGCCACCATGTGGGTGCTAGGAGCTGAGCCCAGGTTGTTTGCAAGAGCAACAAGTGTTCTTAACCACTGAGATGGTTCTTAACTGTATCCACTCAGTATTTTTTTTAATATTTATTTATTTTTATGTGTATGAGTGTTTTGCCTATGTGTATGTGTGTGGGTACCACATGCATACGTGGTGCCTGAAGAGGTCAGAAGAGGGCGTAGGAGCCCCGGAAGCTGGCATGACTAATGGTTAGATCACCATGTGGGTGCTGGGACCAGAACTGGGGTCCTCTGGAAGAGCTGTAAGCGTTCTTAACCACTGAGCCCTCTCTGCAGCACCTTGCCTTTTATTTTTAATGTGGTGCTAGGGATCGAAACCAGAGCCGTGCACATGCCAGCCAAGTGCCCTGTCACTGATGTACACCACTTTACCTTTTTTTTTCAGCACCAATAGTCATTTCCCGTTATACTGTCTCCTCTAAACCTAAGCTTTTCCTTTTATTTCCCTTATTATAACATCAGCCTTCTATTTATTACCAGAATGTAAGTTTCCTGAAGACAGCAGTGTAGTTCTGCTTTTAAACTCATTGTTGTGTCTTCCATACCTGCCCCATCTGTCATCCAAGAAATGTTCTCTGGATGATAGTGCACATGACTGAGCAGAGTAAGTTCCAAAGCCATGCTTGCTGGGCAGGAAGTTTGCACATTCTGAACTGGAATCAATCCTGTCAGTCAGCTAGGGGCATCTGAGGGCCACAGTAGAACAACCACTCTCTCATCCTTGTCTCTCCTGGCAGATTTTGACGAATGCTCAGTGTATGGCACCTGCAGCCAGCTTTGCACCAACACAGACGGTTCCTTCACCTGCGGCTGCGTGGAAGGCTACCTGCTGCAACCCGACAACCGCTCCTGCAAGGCCAAGAATGGTGGGTGGGGCTGCCTGTGGCCACAGAGCCAGGGACCTCAACAGTCAGACGTCCCAACTGCCCTTTCTCTGTCCCGTCCTCAGAGCCAGTAGATCGGCCCCCAGTGCTACTGATTGCCAACTCTCAGAACATCCTAGCTACGTACCTGAGTGGAGCCCAGGTGTCAACCATCACACCCACCAGCACCCGACAGACCACCGCCATGGACTTCAGTTATGCCAACGAGACCGTGTGCTGGGTGCATGTCGGGGACAGTGCTGCCCAGACACAGCTCAAGTGTGCCCGGATGCCTGGCCTGAAGGGCTTTGTGGATGAGCATACCATCAACATCTCCCTCAGTCTGCACCGTGAGTCATTCAGAGGGCAAGGGAGAGCGGGGAGATGGGCAAGAGTGACCCTACTTGGAAAAATTCGACAGAATAAGCCCTCTTTGGGGCAGGAGGCCAATCAAGATCCCTCTAAAAGAGGCTGAGAGGGGGTTTGTGCCTCTTTGGAGGAGCAGCAGAGCGATGGCTATTCTTCCCTTACACTCTGAGCTGTCTTTAGATGGCTGGTTCACGTCTGGTTCAGGGCTAAGGGAGGCCTCAGCAGAGAAGTGAGGGTTGAGAGGGCAATGAATGGTCACTCTCCAGAGAGCAGGGACTGTCCCATCTCTTAAAGGGGAGTGTGGCTGACACTGCAGAGGGGGTTTCCCATACAGTAGGAGCTGGAACAAGGGGAAAGCTAAGGAGGTGGAGGAGGGGTGGTGTTGAGTAGCAGAGGACAAAGCAGCCTGAGCCTGGCTTGTTTGGGCTTCCAGGAAGTGCCCTTACCCTCAGGAGTGTGTCCAGAAAGGACTTCCCTCCTCAGGGGAGGGCCAAGGACCTGAGCCTATTTCCGGTCAGTGACAGTCAATGAGAGTAAGGGAAGAGCCACGGGCTACTTGAGCATTTAGGATATGCTGGCATTCCCATTCAGGCTGTCATAGGACTGGCTCCTGCATTGCTGGGTCCACATCCACTATGACGCCGTCACATAAACAAACAAAAAGCGCCTCATAGTCAACAGCTGGCCCAGTCACTTTCCCCGAAAAGCCACATAGGACTGAGGGGAGGGATCTGGCCTGTGGTTGATTTGTCCCTAGACCTCAGGCAACTGGTTCTCTGACCTTGAATAAACCAGAACTACTTGCCTCAACTTTGGTTCCCTAAATTGCATAAGGGGTTGACACTACTCTGTCCAGATCTGATAAACTGAAGTAAAAACTAGTAAAGTCCTTACTAATGAGGCTTTGGGTTATGAACTTTGGGTCCTTATAGGTTTTTGTTTTATTTTGGTTTTTTGGTGATGCTGGTACTGAAACCAGGGACCTCACTGGCAGATGCTAAGTGCATGTTCTATGGCGGGGTATATCCCCAGATTTTGTAGTAAGTCTATAAGTTCCTTTCTTATAAAGGCTCCCACACAGAAAGTAAAGGTCCCATGAGGTTATGAAGAATTCAGTTTGAGTGAGAGGGTCTTTTCAGGTGATGGAGGAAAACAGAGGAATCCGTACTCCTTAGGATACTGCTCAAGCATCAGCCTCCAGCTGCCCAGAGCTATTAGTGTTCAAAGTTCACCTGTGATTGGATGTCTGCCTTTCTGGAGTGCATGGCAGAGAGTTGCCAAGCACCCAAGGGATGGGCAGCTCAAGGAGCCCTATGTGGTGAGATTAGAGACAATTCCCCACTCTGTTTTCCTTGTTCACCATCCCACTCAACAGGCCTGCTTGGGTGAAGAGATTTGGTATTGGCAATGGCTGCCCCTTCTCCAGCCTTTCCTCAGGGCCAGACAGTGGTACACTGGGTAGGTGGCTATGTCATGCCCTCTGAGAACCTTCTCAGCTTCTGCCACGGCCTGGCCCATTCTCCTGACTTCCTCCCCAAAGAAGTAGGAAGTATCTTCGGTAGATACCCTCCCTTGGCAAACAGATTGGCCTTGCCTCTCAGGCTTTGGGACTTCACTGGGCCTCTGGGGCAGAGTCCAGGGATCTGGAAGAGACCAAGGTTCTTGGAGAAAATACTCTAGGGGAGAATGATTGGGTTCCCGTGTGCCCCAGCTTCTATTTCACCCTACCTCGTCCCTGCCCCCACTCCTGACGCCAGAGTGTCTGGCTGTCACCCTGAGGATGGTTGTTTGCTCTCATCCCACAAACTAATTATGGGCCCTGGGTTGAGAATGTCGGAAGTGCCTCTGTAACACCCTCCCCCAACCCTCGTAAGTCCCCTTCCTCAGGAGGAGGCCTGCCCTGGGGTCAGGAGCTCCAGGAGCCCAGGTTACGCACCTGCACAGGGGGCTGCTGTCCTGTGATTAGCTCCCTGGAGGATGAAGGAGAAGTCTACCACCTTCTGCCTTCTCAGTCCTCCAGGGTGACTCTCCCTGCAATCCTCTCCACCTTCCCTGTGACTCTGGACCTCTCTGAGACTCCTGGGGACATGCCCAAAGCTGGATAATGGGGCAGGGGGGGTCAGGAAGTTGGGGTGTATGTCTTATGTTTGAGAGGTGGGGAGCCAGTGAGGACAGCCTCCTGGTGTGGAGAGATGGGGGGAAGCCTGCCTCAGAGAAACCTCTGCAACCAGAAATAGATGCAAAGAAGGAAGGAAGCTGGGAAGGGAACCTGTTCACATGGGCCCTGAGGCATGGGGACCAGTCTGCTCTGCATCCTGAGAGCCTTCAAGGGCCCCTCCAAGGCCCATTATTTCATCCTTCAGATGGCACAGGCTACTAAATCCATCTCCCCCAACCCCATGGTTGTACTGTCCTAGATTGGGATGGCTGTCTCTTCTTTCACCTTAGCTACAGTTCAGACCCACTTCTGCCTACTGACCTGGGAGACTTGAGGTTCCCAGGCCACAATGGGTGAGAGCAGAATAGCAAGAAGAGGGCTGTGAGTGCAGCTCATGGCAGGCCCTGAGTTCCAGTCCCAGCCCTGAAAAGGGAAAAAAGGACTCCCGGGGTTGACTCTGGAGGCAGAGAAATCACTTGAGCCCACATCTGAATACAGCAAGAGTCTTACTTTAAAAGATAAGGAAATAAATAATTCCTTTCCTTTTAAGAGTGTTCAGTCATAGTTTTTCCAGAGAGGCTGTGATCATTTCAGCATGAGCAAGCTTAAAAAGCAAAACAAAACCATGCTGTCAATGGTTTTAATTTTTTATATTTTATTAATTTCTTTACTGTGTGTGTGTGTGTGTGCACACGCATTGGTGCACACGTGAGTCATGGCATCCATGGAAACCAGAAGACAGCATGTGAGAGCCCTTCGCTATGTGGGTCTTGGGGGTTTAATTCAGGCTTTGCAGATAAGCCATCTTGCCAGCCCTCTTAACAGGATTTGTTTTGTGTTTTTAAGACAACTTGTGCAGCCCAAGTTGACCTCCAGCTCCTTACACAGCCAAGGCTGGCATTAAATTTCTGACCCTTCCTGCCTCTAGGCCCCAGCTGTAAAGTTCAGCTACATCCTTATCTGATATTATCTCAGAAAATCCTATACTGCGATTTTATTATTAATTTCTTGGGTGCAGGTATATGTGTGTGCACTTGTGTGTTTATGTGTGTATGTGTGTGTGCGCGAACATACATGGAAAGGCCAGAAGTTGATGTTAGGTGTCTTCCTCCAAAGCTCTCTACCTTATTTTTTAATTATTACTACATGTGTATGAATATTTTTCCTGTATGAATGTCTATGCATGCATGCCTTAGTGCCCAGGGAGGCCAGAAAGGGACATCGGATCCCTTGGAACTGGAGTTATAGATAGTTGTTAGCCATCATCTAGATGCTGAAGAGTAACAAGTGCCCATAACCCCAGAGCCATTGCCTCAGCCCCGTTGTCTGCCTTGTTTTGTGAAGTAAGGTCTCTGAACCTGGAGCTTTCTGAATCAGGCAGACCAGATGACCAGCAATACTCCAGCGTCCTCCTGTGTCTGCCTGTCTTGTGCCTGGATTACAAGTGTGCACTGCCAGTCAGGACCACCTTTTAAAAACTTTTTAGAGACAAAGACCTGCTGTGTAACTCTGACTGGCCTGGAATTTTATATGTGGACCAGGCTGGCCTTGAACTCCCAGAAATCCACCTGCCTCTGCCTCTTGAGTGCTGGGATTAAAGGCATGTGCCACTACCAAATCCAGCAACAACCAGCCTTTTAAAGTGTTTGCCAGGAATAGAACTCAGATCCTCATGCCCAGGGGTTAGCACCACTGATTGAACCATCTCTCCATCCCTAATTGGTTAACTTTTAAAAACACTGTAGCCCAGGCTGGCCTCAAACTCATTATAATCCTCTTTTATTGGCCTTCCAAGTGCTGAGATTGTACGTGTGAGCCACCATGTTTAGCTTTAAATCTATGTATATAAAACAGTAAATAAATAGTACTATAAACTACATACGTATATGCATAAATGTACATACATATTTTGTAAGTGATATTCAAAAGACTAATGTTCTTAAGCTGAATCCCAAGAGGGTCAACAGGCCTGTTATTTTCAGAGCCTGCTCTACCTCTCTAGTGCCCTGAGTAGGACAAGTGGTCCAGTCTTCCGACCCCTCCCCCACCCCCCCTCAGCTTAAATTCCTCAGCAGAAGGGCTCTGGTATGTTTCCATTCCTCTTCTGAGGCTGTCTCACTGTAAGAAGGATGAGGCTCTGGGAAGGTGAAGCTGCAAATAGAGGACTGGAAGGAAATAGCATTTGAAGAAGTTGTCTTGCACCGGGGTGTCTCTCCTGAGACATGAAGGCCCGGAAAAGGACCCCTGTACTACAAGCACCAGCGTTTCAAAACAAGCCCTTAAGCCCAGCTGACCAACTTGCTTTTCTCTCCCTCCTAGCCACCTTTTTTGGGGGGTGGAGTGGGTAAATATATTTTAAAAATCACAAAGGAAATAGAGTAGTGGGTTTTTTAGAGGGGAGTTGCATCCTTACACCTTCTATACTGTTTGCAGAATCCTTCAGAAGCTGGACATCATAGCTCTTACCTGCAGTCCCAACATGGGAGGAGGTAGGAGGATGGTTAGTGCATTCCAGGCCAGCCTGAGCTACAGAGGGAAAAAAACAAAACAAAACTGGCACAAAACACCCAATTGGAACGTTTTCCAGAGTTCACATGTGAAGGCACTCCCTCCTTTGGTCTTTCCGACTTCCACAGGATATCATGGTACTGGGGAGGTCTAACTACTCTGTCCGCTAGCCCAGGCCCTCCACATCCTGGCTTCTCATCCCCCTTCCTGGTTTCCTAGTCACTAACAGCATTTTCTTGCTCCTCCTCTCCCAGCTAGCACCAGCCCTGTGTCTCTGGGCCCAGATCCAGCTTGGTCTTCTCCTCCCCTGCTGTCTCCTTGAAGTTGCCTCCCAAGCCAGCATACCCCCCAGCTCTGTCCTCCCCATTTTCAAGCCAAAGGAAGTAACCTAAGCAAGACAGACATTTCAGAGCCCAGTGAGAATTTCTCAATCGTGCACAGACCCTAAGCCAGGCAGAGAAGATCCAGGCATTTCATCTATGGGATCCTGGCTGGATGTACAAGCAAGGGGAGGGGGGAGGGGCTCAGGGGAATAAGTAACGGGTAAACTCTGGACTTGCTGGTGGAACAAGAAGAGCTGAAGTCAGGATTTGGTAGCAAATGGGAACATGAGACCATGTTATTTAGTAAAACCTTCCAGGCCCGCTTCACTGGGGTTGCAAACTGTCCTCTGCCAATGTCCTAAAGTATTCCAAGGCCAGAGTAAGGGGAGGGAAAGGCTGCTCTGGCTGTGGGACAGCAGAGGGAGAACTGGGTATTCAGTAAATATTTGTTAAAACAATCAATACATGTGTGTCTGGCACCAGGGGGGTGGGGGGAATGGAAAGATAAGGCCTCTTTTCCCTGCCTCTGCAGTCAGGTGGAAGTCTTGCTGAAGGAGTTCCTGGAGCTTGTGAGGAAAGGCATGTTCCTTCCAGCACAGAGAGCTCCTTCATGTGGGCAAATCTCCCAATAGAAGTTTCTCCACGTAGGAGAGCTCCTTCCACTCAGGGTCAGTGTGGACTCACAGCAGGAGCTGGTGCGTACGCTCCCCACCGCAGCGCCCGCCTGTAGTCAGAAGGCCACAGGTTGCCGGAAGTACCGGGGCCAGAGGGTAATGTGGGTGGAGCGTGCATGTGCTACGTGCCCCAAATACGACATTCCGTTTATTGATGAAGAAACGGGTATTAAGTGACTTGCCTGTTGACAGAAGCAGAATTCAGACCAGTGTTCAGAGCCCAGCAGAATATAGGAAAAAGTGTGGAACAAATTAGAATAAGGACCAGAACCCAGTATGTCCTCTGGGGATCCAGAGGATCGAGGGACCCGGTGCACGCTCCGTAATCTTTGGGTGTGTGAATGTATCTGGAGGTGTTTTCTCAAGACATAAAGACCCCTTCCTGCGCTCAGCTTTCCTCAGCTTACAGGGTGTGACTGAAATCACGTCATTGAAGCTAAGATCTTCTTGGGAATCTTCTGAGGGCCATGTTTCTGGGAAAGTAGCCACTACTTAAGAAATATCTCTTGAGCAATGTAGATGATGGAGAAGTTGAGAAAAATTGGAGTTGTATGTGCTGAACTCTGGGGCCGGGACTGCAAGCAGATCGCTGCACTTGCAAACACTCACCCAGGTCTATTCTAGGGCCTGGAACTGAAAGTCCTTTTTGATGACACAATCGGGCTGTGGTCTTCTCTCCTGACTCATTCACCCTGCTCAAGTCCTAACTCCCCACCCCTCTCTGCTATAGCCCTGCCTCTCCAACACTAGACCACCACCAAACTCTTCCCTCAGCTCCGAGATTCCTCTCCTCAGGTTTGTCAGAGTTGCTCCTATCTTAGGGCTTCGAGCCTTTGGCCAGAGCTCCTCTGGAGGCAGGAGGTTCTTCTGGGACAAGCAGCACAAAGGAACCTCTACCCTTCAGGGTCTTTGCTAGATGGTTGGGTGGGTGCAGTTTTTCATTTGTTTTTTGTTGTTGTTGTTTTGTTTTGTTTTTTTAGATTTGTTTGTTCACTTTTAATGTATGTGCCTGTATACTCACCTGCATTGGTTTCTGTGCATTGTGTGTGTGAGATACCATGGAGCTAGTGCTATAGGCAATTGTGAACCACCTGAGAAAGGTGCTGGGTGCTACACCCAGGTTCCTTGGAAGAGCAGCAAGTGTTCTTAGCCACCAAGCCAGCTCTCCAGCCTCTGTTTGGTGTTTTGATAAAAAGTCTCATGTCAGGCCTGCTGGCCTTGGAACTCACTCTGGAGCCAAGGCTGGCCTTAAACTCCTGACTCCTTCCCCCACCTCCTGAGTGCTGGAACTATATATAAATGTTTGTTGTTGTGCTCAGCTTGCCATCATGTGTATAGACTGTTTAGGTTTGTAGGGCAGGGATACTCAGCTTCTGTAGGCAAAGCCGAGGGCTTCACCTGAACCAGGCTACAGCACCCCATAGGTTCATGGGCAGTAAGAAAGGACGTCCCCTCCCAGGAGTCCCTCTCTGCACAGCTTTGGAGTAATAGCCTGTGGCTGGGGATTGCTGGGGGTGGGGGGAGCAAAGGAATCTGAACTTTAGGAGAGATGAAAATAATGTGGTAGAGTGGGCTTGGGTAACAAAGGAGTTTTGCTTACGACTAATAATCTCCAGCTGCAAAAATACCAAAGGGAAGACCAGGCCTGCTGGGGACGTCAGTTCTCGCCAGCTCCTCACCGGCCTGCTGAGTGGGACCCTGCTTGGCCTTTGGGGATGTGAGGGGAGCCCAGCCAAGGGCAGACACATGAGTGCAGGGACTGTTAATATCCTTTTTTCCCCAGAAGTGGGAGGGAACGCAAGCCAGGAGAGAGGCTCTCACACAGGTGCCCCCATCTTGAGGCTTGGCCTGAGGATGGAGCTGCATCTGGGAGCAGGGCATCAGGTCCCTGCAGGCTCCTTCCTCTTTCCCTCTTGCCAAGGGTGGATGGGGGAACAGGGCCAGGGTGTTGCCAGGCCTAGGGCTGGGCGGTGACTCAGGGAAGCCAGAGGAAGTTGGAGAGAAGGCGATTTGAGCCAGCTGGTGCTGGGAAAACAGATTTGACTGATGAATCTTGCACACATGCCAGCGGCCCCCAGACCCCTGCGGCGCCCACCAAGTAAAGGGCACACAGCCCTGTTGATTTTCAGCTGCCCTGCTGGCTGCCTAGAGCTGCAGGAAGGCCTCTACTTTGGGACTTCAGTTTCCTTTGGAGGCAGCCCAGCGCCTTCATTTTAATCTGGTTTCTCTGTGGTAACCAAGTGTGTGGCAGCTTGGGTGCCTTAAACTATTGCACTGAGCTTTCTGTTCCTCATGATCCTCTGCCCTGCTCTCCCAAGAAGTCTTGGGAGCCCAGAGGACAGAGTAGCTGGGTTTGGGAATGTGTCAGTGCTTGGGGTAATACCTCTGACCCCTGACCTCTTCTTCAGTCGTCTCAGGGCAGGGTTTACCAGATGGGACCTGAAGAGGAAACCATTTACAAGTCCTTCCAGTGACTACTTCCCCCGCCCCCTCCAACCTCCAGTCCTGTGACTGTGAGTCAGTGGCCCTGGCCAGCCAACTTCCCTGGATGCCACGTTCCTGTTTCCTGTACCCCCTTTCACTATCTCACTATTAAGAAACAGCTCCTGGAACCCTGTGGGGAGGATGGGGGGATTAGGGAGGAGTTGAGTGAGCTCATCATTATACCTATAGCTGTGGGGCAGAGTAAGCCCTACTGGGCTAAGTAGGATAGTGTGGGAGAAACTTCAGCCAGAGGCAAGTAGTAAAAAGATGTCTGCTTGTTGAAATACTGCAGATAAAAGTCTCTGCCCTAAGACTATGCTAGCCTGCAAGGGGCATCACTTCTGAGCGTAAATTTGAAAGGGGTCAGTGGGGGGCATGGAAGCCAGAGTTGTGTTGGGAAGGAGGCCAGCAGTTGTCCTTGTCTCCATATTTTCAACAGCCCTTGCCTCGCCCTCCTCCTTCAAGGCTTAGACCGACTGTGGTAGCTGCTCTGCCCTGTGCAGAAGCTCTTCTTCCTGTTTCTCCTGGTTTATCTTCAGGGTCTTATCCTCGCTTTCCTCCTGGCTCTTTCTACCCTGTTTCTCATTCCTCCTATGCTTCCCTGGAATGTGAGGGAATTGCAGAATAACACAGAAAAAGCAGGGATGTGAGGGCAAGAAGTTTGACTCACGTGCCTGACTTTCAACCCTGGGCCATCGATCTCATGCCATGCTGTATGGACTTAATACTTTGAAGCAATTTTCTCCAAGCTGAGTTCATTTGTCAACATTCTGCTTTCCAGTGTTATTTTTTTTTTTAATCTATGCAACATGTACAGCTTCCAGCCAGTGCTTCTTGCTAGTATGAAATAATTAGACTTACCATGTAAAACGAATATAAGTCAGGCCCGAACCAAAGATATGTGCTGCTTTGGTTAGCTAGGGTGCTCTTATTTCAAGTAAAAGCAGATCAAAAAGAAAATATTAGGGTGAGCCGGTAGGCCTGACCTGCTGCCTCTTGTCACTGCAAGATAACCCTTTCCTGTGGAAGGCAGGATTAGAATTGGAATAGCCTGTCAGCCAGCCAGCCAGTCAGCAATGTTCACCTAGTCCCTCCTGTTTATGACAATCCCGTGCCCAGGACGGGGCTGGGGGCAGGGTTGGACGTTGAGTATATTCTGAGACTGCTATTTGGAGCAACCAGATACTTGGAAACACAAAGATTATCAAAGTGTGACTCTGCCAATGACACCCACAGGAGCTCCGGGGAAGGTGGCATCAGCTGGCTGGGGGAGGATTAGGTCCCAGGAAGGCCGGCTCATAGGAGGCTCGGGTCCCTGTGGGGGGGCCTGTCCCACACAGCTGTTTCATTCATCCTCCAGACGTGGAGCAGATGGCTATCGACTGGCTGACAGGAAACTTCTACTTTGTGGATGACATTGATGACAGGATCTTCGTCTGCAACCGAAACGGGGACACCTGTGTCACTCTGCTAGACCTGGAGCTCTACAATCCCAAAGGCATCGCCCTGGACCCTGCCATGGGGTGAGAGAGGCAGACAGGGTTCTGACTCCGGTGGGAAAGAAGGGTCCCAGTGCCTGCACCCCATCTAATGTGTGTACACCCACAGGAAGGTTTTCTTCACTGACTACGGGCAGATCCCAAAAGTGGAGCGCTGTGACATGGATGGGCAGAATCGCACCAAGCTGGTCGACAGCAAGATTGTATTTCCACATGGCATCACCCTGGACCTGGTCAGCCGCCTCGTCTACTGGGCAGATGCCTATCTAGACTACATCGAAGTGGTAGATTATGAGGGCAAAGGCCGGCAGACCATCATCCAAGGCATCCTGGTGAGAGAGATTTTGTCTGAGGTTATTCAGGGGAACCATTAGCCAGAGTCTCATGGTGAGGGGGAGACCTTTGTGGTAAAATTGATCCCTGGGCTCCTGGGAAGCGTGGACAGTAAGAGCAATATCAGCCCATGCCTTCCGGTAGCAGGTGGGGCCAGCAGGAATGTGTCACATAAGAGGAGGATTATGGCTTCTACATATCATGGGAATAGTCACTTAAGACACCTTTTACTTCCTTCTTTTTATTCGATGCTTAAAATAACTCCCAGGAAATGAACGGGCAGTTGGCCCAAACGGGGTTCAAAGATGTTTGGTCACTTGTCAGAGGTTACACAACTGGGCAGCAGCATGTGGACCCAGGCAGGAAGTCTTGGTGCTCAGTGGTGGAACATCCATTCTGGAGTCACCTGAGTGTGCATCTGCCCCTGGGGCTTCGTCTGGAACTCTGGTTCTAACGTTGAAAGCCTCACAGCAAACCCCTCAGTGTCTACCCAGTCCCGCAAAGCTGCAGTCAGGCTGAGCATTCTTGGTGGACAGAGAGGTGAGGGTCCAAGAGTAGCTCATCTGATGATCATCAGAGTGTCAGTCTGCAAGTGTCTGTCTGCAGGGAGCTTATTCTGTGAAGGATGTTTTTCCTGTCCTCAGTGGGTGGGATGGTCCACTGATAAGTGCTCTGGGTGCTGGACAGCAGTGTCCCCATACAAGCAAAATACAGAAGGGAATAGTATCTCTTAGAAAACTGCACAAGTTCTTTAAAGAGGTGCTTTGTGAAGGATGAATAGGACATTGACATACAGAAGTTTTCCAGAGCAGAGACAAGAATTTAATATCAAGTTAAGTAAATCTGGAGGGTGAAGCTGGAAAGGTGATGGCCCTGGAGTGGTAACCACAGGCCTGTTGGGGTGAAGAAAACATCCCCTTCATGTTGTTGACCAACCCTGCCTGCTCTCTCAGATTGAGCACCTGTATGGCCTCACTGTGTTTGAGAACTATCTCTACGCCACCAACTCAGACAACGCCAATACCCAGCAGAAGACGAGTGTGATCCGAGTGAATCGCTTCAACAGCACCGAGTACCAGGTTGTCACCCGTGTGGACAAGGGCGGCGCCCTGCACATCTACCACCAGCGGCGGCAGCCCCGAGGTAAGCAGTCTCTGTAGCACCCCCAAAATTGGCATCTCCCCGACAGGACTGTAAGCTCGGGATCACAACTCTTCTGAGAATCCTTTACTCTTCCATATCAAGAGTGCTTCTAGGCATCCATGCTGCCAAGCCTGGCTTCTCTTCCTGGATGCCCCTTCCCTTCTGTGCCCCCCCTCCCTTCCTTCATGCCCTAAGAGTGCTGACAGCTATCTTTCTGCCCCAGTGCGGAGTCATGCCTGTGAGAACGACCAGTACGGGAAGCCAGGTGGCTGCTCTGACATCTGCCTGCTGGCCAACAGCCACAAGGCGAGAACCTGCAGGTGCCGGTCTGGCTTCAGCTTGGGGAGTGACGGGAAGTCCTGCAAGAGTGAGTGGCTGGGGGGTTTGAGCCGGTGGGCCTGCTGCACGTAGCGGTGAGCCCAGAGATGTCCCCCCACCCCACTGCCTCTGCCAAGATGCAGAGAAACAAAGAGCAGAGATGTAAGGGACCCACAGCCAAGAGCAGCACTGTTCCTACCATCCATTCATTCAGGCTAGAGTATTTAGCAAACACACTGGGTGTTTGACACCGTTCTGGCGATGAAGGGTGGGTGAGGGAAACAAAACAGAAGAGTTATAACGACGGCCAGGGCCTGCCTGAGGATGTGACATCTAAGCTGGGCTCTCCGAGTTGAAGTAAGGTGGCCAGCCACTTGCCTACCTGAGAGCAGAATTTTTCTGGATGAGGTAACTTACAGTTCAAAGGCCCTGAGGCCAGTGTAGGGCATGGGGTGCTGAGAAGACCAGTGGGACCAAATGATGTGAGAGAAGAGAGATGGAGATTATTTTTCTCTGGATGAGAAGCTTATGGCCCTGTGGAGAGAAATGGCATGATTGGGTGCATATCGTGTAAGCTCGTGCTGTGCCAGGCAGAAGCTGGGCAGCAGGGAAGAGGTTTCCGTGGTGTGGGGTTGTGGTTTCGGCTAGGGTGACAGCAGAGGATGGGGTGGAAAGTGACCAGATTTCAATATATTTTGAAAGTGCGTCTTTTAGGCTCCCAAATTTCAGTACAGAATAGTAAACATTAAAGTAAAAACAAGCCACCTTCCCCCAACTTCCCACCCCAAGCTGCTCATGTCAAATCCCCAGGGCACACTGGCCCTAGGACCAGAGTGAAGCGTGTTATCCTGTGTTTTCTCTGGCTGACTCGGAGCCCTGTCTGCTCCATGTCTCTTGACCCAGACAACAGACCCCTCAGACCCAGACTCCAAGCTGATGACCTTGTGTGCATGTGTACGCATGTGTATGTATGTGTAACTTTGTCCCCTGTGTGCCTGCCCTAGAACCTGAACATGAACTGTTCCTCGTGTATGGCAAGGGCCGACCAGGCATCATCAGAGGTATGGACATGGGGGCCAAGGTTCCAGATGAGCACATGATCCCCATTGAGAACCTTATGAATCCACGGGCCCTGGACTTCCACGCTGAGACCGGCTTCATCTACTTTGCTGACACCACCAGCTACCTCATTGGCCGCCAGAAAATCGATGGCACTGAGAGAGAGACTATCCTGAAGGATGGTGAGGCCATTGGGAGTGGGAGGTGTGTGGGAAGTGCTCCTGAGGGAAGTGGCGCCTAGAACAGGAAGACATCAGAGGCTTATATTTCTCCCTCACAGCATGAGGAGTCCTCTGCTGAGTAGCTGGCTGGGCTGGTTGGCATGGAGATGAGGGGGTAGACAGGTTGACCCCTGTGTGACCCCCTTCTTGGCTGAGCCAAAAAGAGTCAGGAGGATGGATGGGTTAGGCAGTGTGAGCTCTTTTGCCAGCCCTTGGGAAGACTCAGGGCCTCGCTGCCATTGGCTCAGAGCCCTGGAGCTGTGCAGCATACAGCCAGGAGAGGCCCTGAATCAGAGCTGGGCCTGCCAGGTCAGACAGGGCCCATCCACAAATGTAAACGCACACAGTGTGTGCAGTTAGATCTCATGGCCATGGAAGCCTGCGCCTTTATGTGGCCTGAGAAAACTGCATCTGTTAAGTCCATTTAGCCTCTTTCTCTGACCTACTTTGCAAGCCCAGTGTGCAGACGCACTAGAGCCGTCCCCGTGGAGGCTTCTGGGCTGTGCGCATTTTCCCTCAGATCTGTACTTTCAGTCCCCAGAATCTGGTTCCCTAAGCAGTCAATTTGGTTAATGCGTCTTGCTCCCTGCCCTTCGTGCAGCTCAGAGAACCTCAGCGGTCACCAATCATGAGACCGTGTAGAAATCAAGGGTAACTCCTGGTCAGGAAGAGGTTGGGGTTCCCTGTACAGGGGAACTGCTATTTAAGGGATACTTGAGATGAAGCCTTTGGCTAAGGGAAAATTGCTTTCTAGTTTACTTCTTTTGTGAGCTCAGGGTTTTTAGGCCTAGGATGTGGCGTCACACTTTTTCAGGGAGCCTGTCCGTAGTGCCTCAGCTGTCCACCTAAGCACAGGCCCAGACATGCCCTTATTCAAGAGCCCATATGAGCAGCATAGTTTCCTGACTGCCCCATGCTGTTTTCAGAGACCGACTCAACACAGATGTGGCAACCTAAAGGGTCTTCTGGGTACCTCCCTGCCTGCCCACCAGTCAGGGCACAACATGTCTCTTGCTCCCCTTGCCTCGCCATCGTCTCTTAACTTTAGGGTCAGCCTTATCACCTCTCTGCCCCCTCTCAGGCATTCACAACGTGGAGGGCGTAGCCGTGGACTGGATGGGCGACAATCTTTACTGGACCGATGACGGCCCCAAGAAGACCATTAGTGTGGCCAGGCTGGAGAAAGCCGCCCAGACTCGAAAGACTCTAATTGAGGGCAAGATGACACACCCCAGGGCCATTGTAGTGGATCCACTCAATGGGTGAGTCTGCCCAGGCCTTGGGGTTGGGGGCAGCGGGAGCACACGTATCTCAGAGGACTGGGGAGGGAGACAGCAAAGCAGGGGTGCCTGAGGCAGGCTAGCCGCTGAGGCAGGAATGGGAGGCTGGAAATTGAGCAGGTGTCTGCCAATCTTAATGGAAGAGAATGAAGCTGTGACACATACCCAGAAGTTAGCTTTTGCCCCTCCTGGTACGAAGCTCTCTCCTGGTTCCCCTTGGCCCTGAGCCTCGCTAGCCTTTGCATCTGCGCAGTGCTTGTTTGCTCATAGCTACACTTGTCTTCCCATACCCAGCACTGCCCTCCCCATTATTTGCTGTCTGGAACTCCCAAATACCAGCAGATTTGGTTTCTTGTCAGCATCAAGTCTCTGAGAAGCTCTCACCACCCCTTCTGTTCACCCCTACTTGCCTCTTAGATTCTCCCCACCCATCACTTTTAATTTTCCTCCTGATTTTATCCTTCTCTAACAGGACCTTCTTGAATGACTTGTTTCTTGTGGGATGGCTTGTGGGGTGTGACCTCCTGAGGGGTGGGAAAGCTTGGTGTCTGCTACATCCTTGGATGCCAGAGGCAAGCCCCACTTAAGGCAGGCATTCATCAGGTGTTTGCTGGGTGGAGGTCTGATAACTGCAATGTGAGGTTCAGAGATGAATGGCTCAGAGAGGCCCACGGGAAGGGGTCTCAGTACCACCTAATGGCTGGAATCACAACAGAAGCTGTTGATGGCATGGGTGACCCACATGGTGCTGACCAGTCGCTGCCCACAGGTGGATGTACTGGACAGATTGGGAGGAAGACCCCAAGGACAGCCGTCGGGGGCGGCTGGAGAGGGCGTGGATGGACGGCTCACACCGAGATATCTTCGTCACCTCCAAGACAGTGCTTTGGCCCAATGGGCTGAGCCTGGATATCCCAGCCGGACGCCTGTACTGGGTGGATGCTTTCTATGACCGAATCGAGACCATACTGCTCAACGGCACAGACCGGAAGGTGGGCAGGCATGTGTGCATCACTAAGCCCCATTTCTGTGCAGGAAACTCCATGAGAGTGGACCTGTCTGTATGTCCGAGTCTGTGCTTCTTACAGCTGTGCTTGTGGATCTGTAAGTGTGTGCATCTGTGTGTTTGTGTGTTGTCATCCATATTGTCTTGTCTATTTGAGGGTGTCTATCCGTATCTGACTGCCCACATGGCATGCCTGTGTGCGCACCTCTCTGTGTGTGCGCACACATACAACATGATCCAGCATAGGCACCGACGTGTAAAGTACCTGGGGACAGCATATATGCGTATTTGTTCATATGGATGCTTTTGTACTTCATAAGTTGTGTTTGTGTTTAGGCATGTGGACCAAACTCTGCCTTGGTGTAGTAGGTGTTTCAAAGTACAGCTCCTGGCCAGCTCTGTGGTCTTGTGTCTCCTCCTACTCTCCATGCCCCAACACTCTCTGAACAACAGCACTAGACAGCTTGTTATTCCTAGCACAATGCTCTGAACCTTTGCTTGCTGGGAATCCACCCAGCTCCTCTTTGCTCATTTTCTCTTGGATGTCGTCTCCAGGTCCCTCTTCCCCCACATTACCTACATGTGCCCTCCATGAACAATGGGTACTCAAGGCCTAACCTGTTCTCTCAGCTTGCCCCTTAATAGATCCCAGGAAATGTTTATTAGGTAGACAAATGAATAGCTGAATGTGGCTGCAATGTGTGCGTGTATGTGCATGTGTGTGCATGTGTGTGTGTGTGTGTTTGGGAGACAAATGAATGTGAATGGTCCCATGAGAGGACAGTATGGAGAGTGTCTGTTCTGAGTCACTTGTAGGAGTCAGCATTACTGGGGCCCCTAGGGACCCCTTAGGCATCTCTACTTGCCCCATCTCCTCAGAAATATCCTCTCCATTCCTAGATTGTCTACGAGGGTCCTGAACTGAATCATGCCTTTGGCCTGTGTCACCATGGCAACTACCTCTTCTGGACGGAGTATCGGAGCGGCAGTGTTTACCGCTTGGAACGGGGTGCAGCGGGTACACCCCCCACCGTAACCCTTCTGCGCAGCGAGCGGCCTCCTATCTTTGAGATCCGAATGTATGACGCGCAGCAGCAGCAAGGTAGTCCTGGTGCAAGCTGGGGACATGGGTTGGAAGGATGGATCCAGGCTCTGATACCTAAGACTTCTGAGTTCTCTGACTCTGTTCCCCATTCCCTTCTTGTCCCACGTCTGTGTTCTCTCTCTCTTTCAACACAATCTCCTCTCCTGACTTCCTCTTACATCTCATTTTATGTGCTTCCTTTCCTAACTCTGCGGCCCCTTCCTGCCCTCCCCTCTCCTGCAGTGGGTACCAACAAATGCCGGGTCAATAATGGAGGCTGCAGCAGCCTGTGCCTCGCCACTCCTGGGAGCCGCCAGTGTGCCTGCGCTGAGGACCAGGTGTTAGACACAGACGGTGTCACGTGCTTGGGTATGAGGGGCCTTGCTGGGGACAAGGATGGGAAGATAGCTCCAGCAGGAGAATCCCATGTAGAGGACAGGGGAGGGCTCTGGTCCCAGTCTGAGATTAAGGAGGCAACGAGGGACCTTGTGAGGCTGACAGGAAGCGAGGGATTTAGGGAAGACTCTGGGGCTAAAGGCAGATTGGGGGCAGACAGACTTGAAAGGGCATGAAGATCAGGGCGAATGAATGAGGAACTGGACAGCCACGTAAGGAGGGAACTAATCTTAACTCCTTTTAACTTTAATTCAGTGTTATTAAAGTAAAATAACTATAGTAAAATATAGACTGAGTATGGTAATACTCTTCCTTTGATCTCAGTAACTCTGGACTCAGAGGCAGGTGGATCTCTTGTGAGTTTAAGCCCAGCCTGATCTGCCTGGTGAGTTCCAGGTTAGCCAGGGCTGCATAGTGAGACCCTGTCCTTTCTGTTGTTGTTGTTTCCAGACAAGGTTTCTCTTTGTATCCCTGGCTGTCCTGGAACTCTGTAGACCTCAAACTCAGAGATGCCCCTGCCTCTGCCTCTCGAGTGCTGGGACTAACAGTGTATGCCAACACCAGGCTTGAGACCCTGTCTTTAAAAAAAAAAAATGAAATGAGCAAAATACTTTGAATTAGCTAGGTAAGGTGTACAGGCCTATGATCCCTGCACTAAGGAGGCTGAGGCAGGAGGATTGCAAGTTCCAGGTCCACATACAGGCCCTATCAAAAAAAAATTTTTTTTAAGGGAAATCAGGAGAAGTAAAGCCAGTGAACACTACTATAATGCTGTGCGAAGTCGTGCCGGGCGCTTTCTTCGCTGGGTGGGCACTTCATACGTAGCTGTCACTGTGGGCGTCTGTGCATCCTCTGCTTCTTTTGGCTCTTACCCATCACAGCATTCTCTGCATTGACTGTATTCACTTATTTTAAGGTGCTGGGGAATCAATCCAGTCCCTACGTACACTAGAAAATCACTCTACCACAGGGCCACACCCTTAACCCCTTCTGTTTGTGACTTTCTTTGCTTTTGTTCTATGCATATGGGTGTTTTGCCTGCATGTATTCTATGCTCCATGTGCATGTGGTGCCCATGGTGGCCGGAAGACGACATCAGATTCCCTGGAACTAGAGTTACAGAGGGTTGTCAGCACCCTCTGGGTACTGGGGGTGGGGAACCTGAGTTGCTCTTGACTGCTGAGCCCTCTCTCCAGCCCCTATGTCCATGATTTTTAAATCGCCTCGATTTTCTAAATACAAGTAGGGTTCTGGGGATGTTGGTCTATTAGTAAGGCCTTAGGGCAGATTCAATTAAGGGAGAATAAAAGTGTATACTCATTGTAAAAATGAATAAGCAAATGTACAGTATAAAAAAATAGAAAGGATGCATAAACACCCCAGTTCTGCCAGTCCTAGATGCCGTGTTAGGGGGCATTCTCCCAAACACTTCTCTGCACACTTATCTCCACGTAACAGGAGTCCTGCTACATGCACACTTCTGTCTCTTATTGGTGTATCATGAATACATTTACAGTATTTCTAATGGACAAACTGTACCGTTTAACAAATGTCCCATCATTTACTCAACCATTCTCTACTGTTGTATGTTATTTTCAGGTTTTGTTTTTTTCAAATAATCACAGACAATATTCACTGAGCATTGACTATGTACTGTTTTAAGCATTTCACATCGCTATGGGGACAGCATTTTTATTTACATGTGAAGAAACCAAAGCCAAAAGTCTGACCCCAGAGCCCATTTTCTGCCTTTCTCACCTACTTACCCTTTCCCATAGTTGGAATAATTTTATCATAGTCCCACAAGTGAAAAAGGGGGTCAGTAGCTGGGCTTGGTGGAGGCAGGTGGATCTCTGTGAGTTCCAGGCCAGCCAGGTCTACAGAGATAGTTCCAAGCCAGCTAAGGCTACATGGTGAGATCTTCTCTCAAAAACGAAAATAAAAGAAAGAAAAAAGAAAAGGGGTCAGTGGAGACAGTGTACAGCTGGGAGCAACATTGAGGTCAGTGGAGACAGGGCACACTGACAGAGGGCCAGGGTAGCGGAACTGTCTTTGTGGACATTGACAGCTCTAAGAATGGAGGAAGGAATGATTGTAGAGGCTGGAGCAGGGGCAGAGAGAGCATCCTTATCCACGGCAGGGTGTGGCCAGAGAAGAGCAATGCTGGTTTCTAGGAATGAGGGGAAGAAGAGCCAAGAAGCAGCTGTGTGGAGCAAGAAACATGCATACCAACTTCTAGGCCCAGTTGTCCACGGAGTAGAGGAGAGGAAAGTGGCTGCCCACGGACCCTGGAGAGGCTTAGAAATTGGCTGAGTGAAGGGAGTGCAAAGCTCAGGCAACTGACATGTCTCAGCTACAGGTTGCCGGTGACATAGACAGAGTTCTCCTTAGACGATAAGGCAGACAGTGATGGCTGAGGTGTCCCTGGGGGACAAGAGGGGGAGAGCATGCAGAGGTCTGGGCCTGTCTTCATTCCTGCAGTGGGACTGATGGTTTTCGAAAGAAGTCCAGGACAGTATCTTGGGGGCCCCTGAGATGACACTTACGGGCAGTTCAGGGAATCAGAAGTGGACCACACAACTCTCTGACATGTAGTAATGAGCTCTCCTGAAAGCTGTTTTACTCTCAGACATTGCCAGGGAGACTGTGTTGCCTGGGAAAGACTTACCATATCTAGCCAAATAATTTGCTCATGGAAAATTATGTACTAGGGAAAAATTACTTTGTATATTATTGCAACAAACAAACAGTAAATCAAAAGAGAAATACAGGGATTTTAGCACCTATCCCATGGCCTGGGTCTGACCTTCCCCCTCACACCCCTGTGGTGCCCACACAGCGAACCCATCCTACGTGCCCCCACCCCAGTGCCAGCCGGGCGAGTTTGCCTGTGCCAACAGCCGCTGCATCCAGGAGCGCTGGAAGTGTGACGGAGACAATGACTGTCTGGACAACAGTGACGAGGCCCCAGCACTGTGCCGTGAGTCACCCTCCTGCTGCTGGCGGCCAGGCGGCCGGCCACCGGCTGTGCCCATATCTGAGTGAACTAGTGGCTCCCCTCTCTCATTGACCCCTGACCTGTCCCCCCTCTCCAGACCAGCACACCTGTCCCTCTGACCGATTCAAATGTGAGAACAACCGGTGCATCCCCAACCGCTGGCTCTGTGATGGCGACAATGACTGTGGGAACAGCGAGGACGAGTCCAATGCTACCTGTTCAGGTGGGCAGTGGGGCCCAGCCGTGGGGAGCCTCAGGGGAGGGAAGAAGGAAGCCATGAGTCCAGAGCAGAGGGGAAGAGGCCCTGGGTGAGATGTGGGGTCTTCCGTTCCCCACAGGAAAGTAAACAGATGCAAGTCTAGGTGGAGATGAGGAGAAAACATGGATGGAGCCTTTTCCCACAGGTCCCAGAGATCTCTTGGGAGATGGGGTCAGGCAGCAGCATGATTTGGGACACTAGAGAATAACGGCTCAAATAGATGGGCAAGGGGGAGAAGGGAGGGGAGGGGAGGACATGAAGACAGGGACTGGATGACGAACCCCTGACCTGCCCCACCCTCAGCTCGAACCTGCCCGCCCAACCAGTTCTCCTGTGCCAGCGGCCGCTGCATCCCTATCTCTTGGACCTGTGACCTGGATGATGACTGTGGGGACCGCTCGGATGAGTCAGCCTCATGTGGTAAGAGGGACAGCAGGAAAATCGGGCAGGCTGAGGGGAGGGGCTGGGGAACCTGTGTAGCTGGTAGCTTTCAGTAAGTTGTCTCTGTGACCTGGGTTTGTCTGCAGTGGGGAATCAGTAGCACCACCATTGCAGCATTGATTTTGGTGGGGGTGGGGGTGGGGAGGCTGTGTTGGTGCCCAGCAGGGCTGAGTGAGCAAACTGCTGATGGGCACCTCTCCC
This sequence comes from Pachyuromys duprasi, assembly GCA_028658305.1. Classification (NCBI taxonomy): domain Eukaryota; kingdom Metazoa; phylum Chordata; class Mammalia; order Rodentia; family Muridae; genus Pachyuromys; species Pachyuromys duprasi. The sequence goes on along the minus strand of CM053753.1, from coordinate 38,934,492 downwards.
CCATCTGGCTCCCCTTCATTTGGTTCCTGCTCGTGGAATGGTCCCCTTCGCCACCTGCTCAGTGTGAGAGTGTGTGACTCTGAGGGTCCCATTCAACAGTTCTTTCTCTTTCTCCCTGACAGCCTATCCTACCTGCTTCCCCCTGACTCAGTTTACCTGCAACAATGGCAGATGTATTAACATCAACTGGCGATGTGACAATGGTGAGAGCTGGCCTCCCTCTTCTTACTGTAATTCCTAGGAGAGCCCAAAGCCATAGCAAGGCCACAGATGGAGGCAGGCAAGATCTTAGGCTCTAACCACAGTTCTCTGTAGTACACTGAAACCCTGAGGGACTGGCTAGGAGAGAAGAGGAGGAGCCAGAAATACCATGGGGGCACCAAGGTGGGCAGAAGAAAGACCCTACTGTTGCATCATCCCTGCCTTAGCAGGGCAAGGCTGCCCACCCTCTGGTAGGACCCAGGGGGCTGAGGAAAGTTGAGCGAGGACTAGAGGGACTAAGGAAGGAGCCTAGGGCCCATCCTGTTCTCCCTACACCCCCTGTCTCTTGGGGTTCTTACTACATGCTCCAGGCTCTGGGCTTCAGGCTTGGAAGCACACCTGGAGGTCAGCCATGGACCAGGTGATGTCAGCCCTGAACCAAAGGGGCCGCAGTTTGTGTCAACACACAGTGATTGTTGTGTGTGGCGTTTCGAGCACTGTCCTGTCCGGCGTGGTGTGGTTGGTGTGGTGTTGTGTTGTGTTCTGTTGTGTTGTGTTGTGCTGTGTTCTGTTGTGTTGTGTTGTGCTGTGCTACCCAGTGGCTCCAGCCCTGGGTCACCTGTGAGGACGGGTTGGGTTAGTGCCATATCTCCCTCCTCCTTGCTGCGTCTCAAGTGCCAATGGTTGCCCTGGCGGTTTCTGTGTTTCAGAGAAGGATTGTGGGGACGGCTCTGACGAAAAGACCTGTCCTGAGCCTGCCGGTCAGTGCATAGAGGCACATGCACCATCACCCCAGAGCCCCAACAGTCTCAACCTCCCCAGCCCCCCTGCCCAGAGCTGCCAGGACATACACAGACAAAAAAAAAAAACAGCAGAGACAGGAATGGATGTTACAGGGAAGAAGCATCAGGGAGGGCTCAGGGCACGTTTGGAGGAGAAATAGGTGATACTGAGGAAGCTGAGACCTGGGGAAGAAAAGGAAATCCAGCTAGAAGGGACGGGAACATGCTCCAAGAGGACTGGAGAGCCTCAGCTTAGGAGGCAGGAAGTTCACCCAGATACACTTCAGAACAGTTCCCTAACCTCACTGGCAGGCAAGCCTCAGGGAGCCAGCACCCAATTCTCAGGGTGTGGCTGCATAAAGGCCTTTCCAACCCCACCTTCCTTTCTCCTCCAAACCAGAGAAACCTCTGCCTGGCCCTCCCAAAGTAAGCAGTCCCTGTCCCCACCCCCAGCTTTCTGAGATTCAGGGAGGGGCCTCCTAAAGCCCACCCACTGCTCTCCCCGCCTGTGGGCCATGGTGCATGCTGCAGTCTATGCAGTTTCTGTGTCTTTTCTGTTTGTTATTTTCTCAGCGGGGGTGGGGCGGGCTGTGGGTGGGAATGAGGGGGCAGAGTGGCCAAGCTGGGCTCACAGGAAAGGCTGTCCTGATGACCATGTCCTCCACTCTCCCTTCTTCCCTTCCCCCAGACAATGACTGTGGGGACAACAGTGACGAGGCCGGCTGCAGCCATTCCTGCTCCAGCACCCAGTTCAAGTGCAACAGCGGAAGGTGCATCCCTGAACACTGGACCTGTGACGGCGACAATGACTGCGGGGACTACAGCGACGAGACACATGCCAACTGCACCAACCAGGGTGAGCGCTGTGGACCAGCGTTCAGCCCATCCACCCGCGTCCCCTGTGTCAGCACTCAGGAGCCCTGAGATTGCTAAGACTTGCCCCTTGTCCTCCAGGAAACTCCAGTCCCACGAGGGAGAGAGATGGCTGGCAAATTATTGCCACACCACTGTTAAGACTGAGGGTCTGGTAGTTGGGTGGCTTGAGATAACCAGGTCTGTGGCTGGTTATCTGAGTGGCCTTGGGCAAGTTGCCTAATCTCTGTGGGCCTCTGAGTTTCCTCTTCAGAGCAGGGTAAGGATGGCACCCGCATGGCACCGCTGATAGGGAGGTGAGCGGGGTTAAGCACGGCAGCGCTGCACGGGAGAGCCGTTGGGAAGTAGTGGATTGACAGGAAGTCTAAGCAGGCACAGTGGCTCACACCTACAATCCCACCCCTGGAAAGGCTGAGGCAGGAGGTTCCATCACTCAGAGTAGGTCAGCCTGGGCTAGGGAGTAAGGCCTCTGTCTAACAGAAAAGAAAGAAGAAAGAGAACAACGGTTTGGAAGCAGAGATGAGAGGCTCCCAGTGCCCAGATTATGGGGCCTCCTGGGGGTTTCCTCTTGGGGGAGTTTCCTGGTGGGAGGGTACAGGTTCTTTCAGGCTGTTGGCTTCTTAGCTCTTGCCCATCGTAGCCATGAAATATGAGAAATGCCTTTTTTTTTTTTTTGAGACAGGGTTTCTCTGTGTAGCCTTGGCTGTTTTGGATTCACTCTGTAGACCAGGCTGACCTCAAACTCATAGAGATCCACCTGCCTCTGCTTCCCAAGTGGCCTCTGCTTTCCAAGTGCTGGGATTAAAGGTGTGCTCCACACTGCCTGGCTAAATTTACTGGGGGTTTTTTGGTTTTGGTTTTGGGTTGGTTTTTTTTTTTTTTTTTTTTTTGGTTTTGGTTTTGGTTTTTAAGACAGGGTTTCTCTGTATAGCCTTGGCTGTCCTGGACTCACTTTGTAGACCAGGCTGGCCTCAAACTCCCAGAGATCCACCTGCTTCTGTCTCCTTGAGGGCTGGGGTTAAAGGTGTGCACCACCACCGCACAGCTAAATGTACTGTCTTTTAACACTGGCATATTAATTTCCTAAGGTTTCTGTGGCATAGTTCCACCAACTGAGTGACTTAAACAACAGAACTGTACTTCCACACATACTGTCCTCAGTGCTGGCTCCTCCCCAGCCCATGAAGGAAAACATACCACTTGCATCTTCAGAAACCTTTGGCCTTCCTCTGTGCAAGATGCTTTATCCCGTGTCTGCCTTCATCTTCATGTAGTATCTCTCCTGAGTGTGTCTGTCCCTGGGTCCAAATTTTGTAGGTTTTTTCTTTTGGGTTTTGTTTTGGTTTGGTTTGGTTGTTTGGGTTTTGTTGTTTGTTTGTTTTGTTTTGTTTTGAGACAGGGTTTCTCTGTGTATCCTTGGCTGTCCTGGACTCACTTTGTAGACCAGGCTGGCCTCAAACTTACAAAAACCTGCCTGCCTCTGCATCCCGAGTGCTGTGATTACAGGTGTGCGCCTCCATGCCTGGCTTCAAGTTTTTGTTTTTATAGAAACAGTAATACTGTTAATTAGGCCTTACTACAATGATTTCAATCTGCAAAGACAAGGCAGCCTTGACAGGTATAGTGGGTCCAGCATCTTTTTTGGGACTGTAGATCAGCTTATGACAACTGACAGATCAAAAATATTTCCTCAAGCCTTATGTGGCCCATGGACTGCCAGCTAGTCTCTGCCTAGCTAGAGTACAGTTGTACTGGGTACCATGGACCACCCACTGTGTTCCAGCTGAGAGGCGGCACCAAGAAGATCCCTGGAAGCTCAGGAGACAGTAACTGGGTCCTCAGGATCACCTCTGAAAAGGGGTGTAGGCCTTGACCACCAAGCCAGGCAGACCTGAAAGAATGGGTTTCTCTGAATTTGGGCTTCCTCCTGCAGGCAATAGGTGGAGATGGGGTGGGTGGGACCTGGTGTGTGAGATCAGAGACCTGATTGGTAGTGATAGTTAACTTGTGGTTCTGATTTGACATGGCCTAGGACCCTTCAGGAGGTGGGTCCGACTATAGGTAAAGGACACTGTGAAACTTCCTATAGGGGTAGAGGGTGGCTTGGAATCTCTGAAGGTAAATCCTGAAGGAGAACCTGAATACTGAGGTGTGGGCTGGGCAGGCCTGTCAGATGGGAGCCACCTTGTGCAGGGTCAAGATAATGAGGTTACGCAGGAGGTATGAGAGTCCAGCAGAGGCCTGACCTAGGGGCACTGGGCAGCTTTGGGAGATGGAATGATGCTGGTGGTACTTTTACAAGACAACTCTGGGAAGAAATTAGATCACACTGAACTTCAGGCGCCCTGGGTACGGAAAGTCAGATCGTAGGCAGCTGCGGAGAGTTGAGATGTGAGGAGAGAGTGGGTACACCATGGCAGTGGGAGACCTGGCCCAGCTACCTGAGCATCCGTGCTCACACTTGGGTGGTGTTTCCACTGTGCTGCTGGCCTACAGCATCAGGAGAGATACAGGATGACCGTGATGGACAGCTGAGCTTGTACCCCAACCCTGCCCTCAGGCTACACGTGAGGAAAGAATGCTGAGACCTTCAGGTCCCTCACTACTTCTGCCCCATGCTCGCTCTGCCTCGCACTGCTCCTCTCCTCACTCTGGCTGTATTGGCCCATCTCAGACGCGTCACACTGGATGTGCAATTCCACGTATCTCAGTGGCTCACTCTCACTTGATTCCCATCCCTGCTGAAGCGATGTCTGCTTAGAGGCCGTCTGTCTTACCTGAAGTGTCATCTATCAGGCTGGCACCGTTAAATGTGTGCCATTGCCTACAGTTAAAGCCTGGATCTATCTCCCTCCACTGGGCCCAAAGTTACGTAGGGTACTGGTCTCAGTGTCTGACAGCCTCTGGGATGGTGCCTAGAACAAAGCTGGCACTCAGTGAGCGTGGAGTGAGGGAGGGAAGCAAATTAGCTTGGCTGCACTTGAGCTCTGTCCTGACAAAATGCTCAGCCAGTCAACACCTTGAGTGTAGAAGAGGGACGTTAGGTGAGATGGTCAGTGGCGTCTGACTGTCTTGATGAGTTATTGCTTCCGAGCTGTCGGCGCTCCTGGCCTCCTCAGCTTGCCACCCACACTAGGCAGAGGTGGTGGGAAAGGTCTGTCCCAGAGTGCCTCTCCCTCCTGATGCACCCCACCCCACCCCCATGTCCTCCAGCCACAAGGCCTCCTGGCGGCTGCCACACCGATGAGTTCCAGTGCCGGCTGGATGGCCTGTGCATCCCCCTGCGGTGGCGCTGTGACGGAGACACCGACTGCATGGACTCCAGCGACGAGAAGAGCTGTGAAGGGGTGACCCATGTTTGTGACCCAAATGTCAAGTTTGGCTGCAAGGACTCAGGTGAAAAAGAGGGGGATGGGGCACAGGGGTGCATGGGTAGGAGGAAGCCATCTTGAGAAATTAACCGTGGCGTAATGTTGTGGGGAGGGGCGGCCAGAAAGGGCCAGAATGTGCATGAAGGACCCAAATCCTGGGCAGAATTGGGCATCACACCTTCTGCAGGCTCCTGTGATCTTAGTTACCTGCGTGGATTTGACAGAAAGGGTTTTGAGGTTCATATCAAGCTGCAAAGCACTCCAGTAAAGATGCTATTAGATAAGCCCACTGGGTCTGGGCAGGGCACATTTGAGTCCCAGTCTCCAGGCCTGGTTCCTCATGGTGTGCCTATCCCCTCCCGCAGCTCGGTGCATCAGCAAAGCATGGGTGTGTGATGGTGACAGCGACTGTGAAGACAACTCGGATGAGGAGAACTGTGAGGCCCTGGCCTGCAGGCCACCCTCACACCCCTGTGCCAACAACACCTCCGTCTGCCTGCCCCCTGACAAGCTGTGTGATGGCAGAGATGACTGCGGAGACGGCTCTGATGAGGGCCAACTCTGCGGTGAGGGCCTGGCAGCTCCCGGGGCATCTGTGTGGAGGGCATCAGGGTTAGGCAGGGCAGATCTGCAGGAAGGCGTCTGGGGCAGAAGCGTGCAGGACTCAGGGTGATTCATTGATCTAGGGCTCGCCTTGGCCCTGTGTGAAGCATCTCACAGTCCTACAGCGTTTACTCTACAGAGTGACCCAGGGAGGCAGTGGCAATATGTCTCCAGATGAGGAAGAGAGGAGGCACAGGCCCCTTTAAATAAACTAGTCCAGGGTCATTCCACTCTGAAGGCCATGGTTAGGACTCCTGCCTGGATCTCCCTCAGTCAGATCCCTGAACAGAGAGGCCTGGCTGGAGAGGAGGCACAGGGTTGAGGCTTGATCTGAGCTGACTTCTGGAGGAGGAGAATTTAGCTGGCTCCCAGAAATGGGCAAAATGTACAGAATGAGTGAGGAGGGTCAGGGTCAGAGTCAGAGAGGTCTGAGCAGGCCAACCTCACTTTCCCAGAGCAAACAGAACACTTGACTTCTGGGAAAGGGTGGAGGGAAGGATAAAGCCATCTGAGACTGGTCCAAAAACTGCTGATGCATTGGGAGCAAGATCATGGGTTCCAGGACACACCAGGGGTCAGGGCGTTCCCCTCTGTACTCACCTTCCCCAACATTGTCCTTGAGCAGGGAGAGATCAAAGAAAGAATCTTGACCTAAGGACCCTCCCAGAGAGGTGGTGAAATGACCAGATACCAACCGTGGATGCAGGGGGTAACAGGGACATAGGGAGCAAAGAGAGATGTGAGGAGATAATGGTCCTAGATGCCAGGTGCTGCTATCCCAATGCTGGTCCTGAGGGAGCCTGGGAAGGGAGCAGGGGCTCCGCAGGGCATGTGGGTAGGGCTCCAGGCTTAGAATGGATACAAAACAACTTGAAGGCTCGAGGAGGCCACATCCTCTCAGACCTTGACCCTGGATCTGTTCCCCACCTATCTCCCCAGACCAGTGTTCTCTGAATAATGGTGGCTGTAGCCACAACTGCTCGGTGGCCCCTGGTGAAGGCATTGTATGTTCTTGCCCTCTGGGTATGGAGCTGGGACCTGACAACCACACCTGCCAGATCCAGAGCTATTGCGCCAAGCACCTCAAATGCAGCCAGAAGTGTGACCAGAACAAGTACAGCGTGAAGTGTTCCTGCTATGAGGGCTGGATCTTGGAGCCTGATGGCGAGAGCTGCCGCAGTCTGGGTAAGACATACTGGAAAATAGCTGGCCAAGCAGGCCTGGTCGTGTCCCTAAGCTACACTGGGTTGGGCTAGCTTAAGTGGCCAAACGCAGAAGGCCAGCAGAGACCCTGTGTGTGTGTGTGTATATATATATATATGTATATATACACATACATACATACATACATACATACATACATACATACATACATACATACATACATACACAGGGTGACACAGAGGCGGTAAGCCCTTTGCTGACCTAACCACATTCCTCTCCCACCAGACCCCTTCAAACCATTCATCATCTTCTCCAACCGCCATGAGATCAGGCGCATTGACCTTCACAAGGGGGACTACAGTGTCCTGGTGCCCGGCCTTCGCAATACCATCGCCCTGGACTTTCACCTCAGCCAGAGCGCCCTCTACTGGACTGACGTAGTAGAGGACAAGATCTACCGCGGGAAGCTGCTGGACAACGGAGGTGACTCGCTGAGCCTGGGAGCCGTGCCAGCATGGCACACAGATGGCACTTGGGCACTCAGGTCACAGACCCAGATCCAGGTGTCCCCAGAGCTTAGGCTTCAAGGGCTTCCACCCCCAACTGTTAATTGGGTTAGATTTTGCTGTGGGTCTCAGAGCCTGATGCCCCATAATTATCATTGGCATTGCTGCTAGCCTGATAATTAACAAAATGATCACCCTTTCTTTGGAACAGCCTGAAGTCTGGCTCCCCAATCTTGGAATCTCAGGCTTAGAAGAAAAATGCCATGTAGGAATGGAACACCTGAGCCTCAGTCTCACAGTGGCCTGAGCCATCACTGTTGAGCATCAGCATTGTATACCAGGCGCAGGACACAGCAGTGGCTAAGACAGACAGTTATAAATTATGTGTCACAGTGGGTTCCTGGGGAAGTGGCATCCAAACAGAGGCAAGAAAGAACGAGTTTTAATAGAGGAGTTTGCATTGTTTAATATGGAGGAAGCCCGAAACATCTCAAATGTTCATCACCAGGAGAATAGCTAAGTAAACGGACCTGCTCACCACAAGATAGTCTGTAAAATAAGACTTGTGGGCGAATTAATGTAGTCTTCAGGACAATGTCTGAGTGGTTTCTAACAAGTTCCATCATGCTTATACTGTGCCCAACATGTTCCCAGAAGTTTCCAGCCTCCCTGACCTCCTTTCCCAGGCTACCCGCATCAGAGCACTACGTGCAAAAAGTGGCTGCCCTCCCCGGCTCCTCCAGGAGCCCCCCTTTCCACCTACCTGCTGGTGGGAAAGAGACCAGGGCAAGGAGAGTAGGGTGTGGGGAATACCATTCGTGGGAGCTGGGCCCTTTAGTGATCTTGGCAGAAGTGTCAGGGTGAAGGAGGCTCACTGAAAGACCCTAGGATCCACACCTCCGCCATGTCCTGCCCCTCCCCAGGAGTCTGTAACCACGGGCAACCTTCTCTTCCTAGCCCTGACCAGCTTTGAGGTGGTGATTCAGTATGGCTTGGCTACGCCAGAGGGCCTGGCCGTAGACTGGATTGCAGGCAACATCTACTGGGTGGAGAGCAACCTGGACCAGATTGAGGTGGCCAAGCTGGATGGAACCCTCCGAACCACTCTGCTGGCGGGTGACATTGAGCACCCAAGGGCTATTGCACTGGACCCTCGGGATGGGTGAGAACTTTGCCCATACCTCCCCAGCCCTGTGTGACCACAGGGCTGCCTGACCGAGGACACCTGTCCTCTTGGTACTGTCCATCACCCAACATGTTTTATCTAAAGTGCTATCACCTCCAACTTTGGCCGCCCTCACTCTCTCCTTAGGATTCTGTTTTGGACAGACTGGGATGCCAGCCTGCCACGAATTGAGGCAGCATCCATGAGCGGTGCTGGGCGCAGAACCATCCATCGAGAGACAGGTTCCGGGGGCTGGCCCAATGGGCTCACCGTGGACTACCTAGAAAAGCGCATCCTCTGGATCGACGCCAGGTCAGCAGCACTCTCTGCCAAGCAGGGCTGAAGCAGTGGCACCCAGGCAGGGAGGGGCTGGGGCCAGCGGGAACAAGGGTGAAGCCAGCACTATGAGATGAGGGCTCGAGCCGAGGGGTAGGGAAACTGAGCAGAAGGAGGGGGTTGTAACCTGCAGTTATCTGCCTTCTGCTCTGCTCACACCCTGTGTCCTTATACCCTGCCCAGAACAAGGAGAAGGTGCCTTTTCCTAACTTGCACCAAAGCTATGAAAGCCAACTGCAGCCAGGGCAAGGAAATCTAGAAGACTCCCTGAGGGGTCATAAGGCTGGAATCCCAACCTGTGGATTTAACCCCCACTCCCAAGCCCACAGTCTTGCACCCTTTCATTAGGCACCTGGCCGTGCACAGGAAGAGGAGTTCCCTGTGTATTCAGTTGGGAGGGCTATTGGTAGGGTAAAGGGAGGATGGGCACCTGGGCAGGGTACCCTCCTGAGACCCTCACTGTTCCCTCAACCACACACCCTCAGGTCAGATGCCATCTACTCAGCACGGTATGACGGCTCCGGCCACATGGAGGTGCTTCGGGGACACGAGTTCCTGTCACACCCGTTTGCAGTGACCCTTTATGGGGGGGAGGTGTACTGGACCGACTGGCGAACAAACACACTGGCTAAGGCCAACAAATGGACCGGCCACAATGTCACCGTGGTGCAGAGAACCAACACCCAGCCCTTCGACCTGCAGGTGTATCACCCATCCCGGCAGCCCATGGGTAAGGGACCTGTGCCTGGCGGGCAGCCAAATAGGAACCAGTAGCCATTGAACAGGAAGGGGGCTGAGAGGCTGGGAGGGGCCTGTGCTGGCACAGGGAGGGTGGGCTCACACAGGGAGGGTGGGCTCACACAGGGAGGATGCTGAGAGGATGCTGGCACAGGAGGATCAGAGTTGGAGTGGCATGCAGGTGGGAAGGGCCAGGTGGGAACCCGTTAGTCACAGGATATTCTCGCTGTCTTCTCTCTGGGCCAGCTCCAAATCCATGTGAGGCCAACGGTGGCCGGGGCCCCTGTTCCCACCTGTGCCTCATCAACTACAACCGAACTGTGTCCTGTGCTTGTCCCCACCTCATGAAGCTCCACAAGGACAACACCACCTGCTACGGTAGGAAGCCACCTTCCCCAATGGGTAAACTGAGGCTGAGGTCTGAGAGGTCTGAGGTCCCTAGTGTTAAGACTAGGAGGGCCCCCAAAACCTAGCAATGTGAGAAGCCACAGCTGCCAGGGCCTGACCTTCGTGGCACTCACTGCCTATTTGGATCTCAATCTGTGGGTCACAACCCCTGTGGGGGTCAAATGGCCCTTTCATGGGGGTCACATATCAGATATCCTGCATATCAGATATTCACATTGAGCCGTAACAGTGGCAAAATTACAGTTATGAAGTAGCAATGAAAATGATTTTGTGGTTGGCGGGCGGGGTCACCACAACATGAGGAAGTGCATTTAAGGTTTGCGGCCTTAGGAAGGTTGAGGGCCACTGTCGTAGCGGAAGGCCAATAGCATGCTGAGGGGACCTGGGGGGGGGGAACCTAACTTTGGCAGGCAGGAAGCCTGGAGGCAAGGGACTGCCTTCAGTGACTAGCCTGCGCCCCACAGAGTTTAAGAAGTTCCTGCTGTACGCACGTCAGATGGAGATCCGGGGTGTGGATCTGGATGCTCCCTACTACAATTACATCATCTCCTTCACGGTGCCCGACATCGACAACGTCACGGTGCTGGACTATGATGCCCGAGAGCAGCGTGTTTACTGGTCTGATGTGCGGACACAAGCCATCAAGCGGGCCTTCATCAATGGCACAGGCGTGGAGACCGTGGTCTCTGCAGGTGACCCTGTCCCCCGCCCCAGGGCTCACACCAATCATGTCCCGGTGGTCCTGAGATTCTTTCTCCAAACCCTGTCTCCATTTAGTGCTCTGGCCCCAGCTTCTTGACTTCCTGTTTCCCGGAAACCACACTCTCCTCAGCCTGTACTCAGCAAATACCAACCACCAGCTCCTTGTTTATGCCCCCAGACTTACCAAATGCCCACGGGCTGGCTGTGGACTGGGTGTCCCGAAATCTGTTCTGGACAAGTTACGACACAAACAAGAAGCAGATTAACGTGGCCCGGCTGGATGGCTCCTTCAAGAATGCCGTGGTGCAGGGCCTGGAGCAGCCACACAGCCTCGTTGTCCACCCACTCCGGGGGTCAGTCTGCAGCCCGGGGCTGGGGGACACCCCCGTGAGGAGGAAGAAGGGAGCTCTGACCCTCTCTCTCTTCATGGTACTTTTCCCAGCAAGCTCTATTGGAGCGATGGCGACAACATCAGCATGGCTAACATGGATGGCAGCAACCGCACTCTCCTCTTCAGCGGCCAGAAGGGCCCCGTGGGTATGTGCTCGCCCTGCTTGCTCCGTGGGCCTCTAATTCCCCAATCAGAAGTTGCTCCCAGTGTCTCTAGTGCCCTGGGCCTCTCCCAACTCCAGATCAGTGCCCATTCTTGTCCCACCTTGTCTCAGGGCCACACATCCTTAACGCACACTCTGTTCCCGGCCCGGAGGGTGGCCCTGGCACCAGGCTCCAGGGCAGTGACATCCACTCCTCTTCTAGGCTTGGCCATTGACTTCCCTGAAAGCAAGCTCTACTGGATCAGCTCTGGGAACCACACCATCAACCGCTGCAACCTGGATGGGAGTGGGTTGGAGGTCATCGACACCATGAGGAGCCAGCTGGGCAAGGCCACCGCGCTGGCCATCATGGGTGAGGGCTTGGGGGGAAGCAGGGATGGAAGTGAGGCAGGCTGGGCACAACTGGCTGGATGGTGATGGAGCTCCTGTCGGCTGCCTTCCACCCCCTCGAGCCGAATGACTTCCGCAAGAGGGCTGAGGAGAGGGCCTTCCTGAGGGTCTTATTCCCTCCTGTTTCCCCAGGGGACAAGCTGTGGTGGGCAGACCAGGTGTCGGAAAAGATGGGCACGTGCAACAAGGCTGACGGCTCCGGGTCCGTGGTGCTGCGGAATAGCACCACGTTGGTGATGCACATGAAGGTGTATGATGAGAGCATCCAGCTAGGTAGGTGGGGGTGGGGGAGACATGTGCAGAGGGTGTGCAGCGTGGGGTAGGAGACAGGCTGCAGAGCTGTCCCGTGAGCAGCCAGAATAGTGGGACAAGGGGATAGAGGGTGGGCTAGGCTCCCTCCATCACCCACACAGGCTGCTTGTCCTTATCGGCACTCAGGTGTCATGTAGACTCATGGTCTGGGCAGAGTGTGCAGGAGCCTAAGAAGTCAAAAGACCTGGGAGTTGGGTTGGGTGGGACCCTGACAGGTCCAAGGTGAATTCAGTGACCATCTTGTCCCTGAGGAGCCCGAGCCTGTCCTCCAAGAAGGCCATCTCACCCTTTCTTTCTGTCCGCTGTTCTTCCCCAGAGCATGAGGGCACCAACCCCTGCAGCGTCAACAATGGTGACTGCTCCCAGCTCTGCCTGCCAACGTCAGAGACAACCCGCTCGTGTATGTGTACAGCTGGCTATAGCCTCCGGAGTGGACAGCAGGCCTGTGAGGGTCAGTTCCTGCCATCTCCCCTCAGCCTAACCTTGACCCCTCTTACCCAACTCCTACCCATGCATTTGGGAAACACAGCATTCATCACGCATTCCCAGGAGCCTTCTGTGTTACATGGTTATCAAGTGCCGCTCTTCTGGGTACTGTGGACAAAAGCTTGAGCCAGAAGATGGGGTCAGCATAGCAAGAAGCTGGACAGCACAGTAGCTGTGACCATCCGGTGCCTACAGTAGGTTTTGATGAGGTAGACAGTGGCTGATAGAGGCATGCCAGCTTGGAGGAAGAGGCGCGCTGTGCCCTAGGTTTATAGAATGGGTATTTGATGCTTGGTACAATAAGGAAACAAGTCTGTGGTACAGTGTAGGATGTGCTTTCCATGCCCTGAGCCTTGACTTATATCCCAGCGACATGTACACACTGTGGGGACACACTCATACTATACAAAAGGCAAGAAATGTAGCTAAACCGTCAAGTTCTGGGGCCCCTGAGCCCTGTCGCCCTGTCGTGGGCAGAATGTGGGAAGGCTGTGGGCTAGGGTGTGGTTCCTGTGGGTTCTCATCCAGGAGTACCTGGAAAGTGGTGTTTGGAGATTATCCTGTCAGCAGGAGGCTCCCAGAATGGGGGAGGGAGAAACCGAGGCAGTTAGACCAGTTAGGAGACTATTAGAAGTGTGCGTGGAGGCCCGAGGCTGGGCTGCACAGCTGGCTTGCAGGGCAGGGGTGAGACTGGAGAAGACATTTCACAAGAACTTGATAATTTGCAGGCTGGCCCTAGGAGAGCACTTTTCCCCAAAGGGCTGTTCCAGAAACCTCCTGCTTTGATGTGGGTGGGTGTTACAGACAGGAACACTGGGCGAAGTGGAGACATGGTTTCTTTGCTGCGAAGCCACTCAGAGTCTTGAATGTGCCTGTGTACACTGAGTGCATTTTAGGAGACTTTTAGTGTCCGAGGTTCCCTAAATGACTTGACCTCGACCATATTTTTTGTTCTCTCTCTTTCTTTCTCTCTCTTTTTTTCTCTTTCTCTCTTTCTTCTTTCTTTCTTTTTCTTTGTTTCTTTCTTTCCTTTCTTTCTCTCTCTCTCTCTTTCTTTTTTTTCTTTCTTTCTTTCACAGAACTCAGGCAGCCAGGCCTAATAGGGAATTTCACATGGGTACACATTGTGTCAAAGAGAGGACTTAGATACTGGTGCCCCCTAAGAAGTAGGAAAACTGGAAACAAGACTGGCATGGGGCAATCAAGGTGCTAGGAACTTTGTATTGGGAAAGGATTTGGAGCAGAGCAGAGGCAGGACAAAGAGAAAAAGCTAAGGTCACAGCTTCCCTTCAGGGCCATGGAAGGGAGGCTCAGGGTTGAATGAAGTGCAGGGCAGGGTGCTGATAAAGAAATGTTAGTCTCTTTCTGCCCTCTAGTGGTGACTGGTGGTTCTGCAGGTAGCGCTGGGCACTTGGAGGCCCTACCCAGTCAGGTGCCACCTCCTGTCCAAGCCCCAGGCTTCAAACATGGTGTGTGCTGAGGTCAAGGAGATGGAAGATACTGTCAGCGGGGAAGCAGAGAACAACAGCTTTCGGGTGATAGGAGCAAAGCTCTGCCAGCAGGGCTCATGCCTGGCACGCCCTCATGTTTTAGGTGTGGGTTCTTTTCTCCTGTACTCCGTGCATGAGGGGATCCGGGGGATCCCACTGGATCCCAATGACAAGTCGGATGCCCTGGTCCCAGTGTCGGGAACTTCGCTGGCCGTTGGAATCGACTTCCATGCTGGTGAGTGGTGGCCTTTGGGGATGGGTCAGCATGCTCCAATACATCATGGGGTGACGCTCTGAAGCCCTTGAAGGAGCAGCTGCCTCCCTCTCTTCTAAGCAGGCGCCTGGCACCCCAGCCCTTACTCAGCTCTCTCTTGACCGTCTGCATGGTTTGACCTCCCTGCCTTGCCTCCTCACTGATTGGAATTCTCTTGTCTGCCCATCTGCTTCCAGAAAACGATACCATTTATTGGGTAGACATGGGCCTGAGCACCATCAGCCGGGCCAAGCGTGACCAGACATGGCGGGAAGATGTGGTGACGAACGGCATTGGCCGTGTGGAGGGCATTGCAGTGGACTGGATTGCGGGTGAGCGGCGGGAGAGCCAGGCCAGAGGGGAAGGCCTGGACCTGGGGGAAGTGAGGTCTGAGAAGGTATGGGCAGGAGCCCTGGGAGCTACGGGGAAAATATGGGTGGAATGGGACCGAGCACAAGGCTGCCTGCCGCTCTCCCTAAACCTACCCACCCCTCCTCAGGCAACATCTACTGGACAGACCAGGGCTTCGATGTCATCGAGGTTGCCCGGCTCAATGGCTCTTTTCGTTATGTGGTCATTTCCCAGGGTCTAGACAAGCCTCGGGCCATCACTGTCCACCCGGAGAAGGGGTAAGGAGCTAGACAAGCTGTCTTGAACCTTTTGACCACAATATATACCGACGAGGCCCCAACTCCTACATGGGACGGGCTCTGACCCCCACTTCTATCCCTATTCCTACAGATACTTATTCTGGACTGAGTGGGGTCATTACCCACGTATAGAACGGTCTCGCCTCGACGGAACGGAGAGAGTGGTGCTGGTCAATGTCAGCATCAGCTGGCCCAATGGCATCTCCGTGGACTATCAGGTACAGACGTACCCTGGAGCTCGTAGAGTAGATGGTACTAGCCATGGGCCTTTTTCTATCAGTTTCCCTGGGGTTAACCAGAATCAGGGTTAGCTGTGGGCCAGGGAGTGTCGTGGAGTCTCCTAATTCATTCATCACCTAGAATAGTAATCTGCCCTGGGGGTGAGGAGGTGGCCCCTCAGAAGTGGAATTTGAGAAAGCTGTTTTAGCAGTGTATGCCCAACACACAAAAGGATGAGGCAGGAGGATTGCTTCAAGTTTAAGACCAGCTTGGACTACCCAGTAAGACCGTGTCTCAAAAACTTGAATGAATAAATGAAGAAGAAAGAGGCTGAAGTGGTGTTTGCCTACTTGGCCTTGGGTTTAGTCTTCACTGTTGCAAATGATGGCAATAATAGTAATAAATAATAAAAATTAGAAAGTGAGGAGTAAAAAAAAATTTTTTTTTAAAGTGGGGAGTGAGGGTGTGGTACCACACAAGCCCGTACACTTACCGCTGCCTGGGATGCAGATACTGACTAGGAGGCAGGGTCCTGAGGTGAAGTGGGTACTTCTGGCCTGCAGGGTGGCAAACTCTACTGGTGTGATGCCCGGATGGACAAGATTGAACGCATTGACCTTGAGACGGGTGAGCACCGTGAGGTCGTCCTGTCCAGCAACAACATGGACATGTTCTCCGTGTCCGTGTTTGAGGACTTCATCTACTGGAGTGACAGGTGAGGTCTCGGTCCTGCTTCTCCCGGTCTCTCCGTTCTGGGGGCAACCCAGTCACAAACCTCCCTCCTCCAGAACCCATGCCAACGGCTCCATCAAGCGCGGGTGCAAAGACAATGCCACAGACTCCGTGCCTCTGAGAACAGGCATTGGTGTGCAGCTTAAAGACATCAAGGTCTTCAACAGGGACAGGCAGAAAGGTGAGGCTGAGCTCCGGGCCAGGGCAGAAAGGGCGGGACGGGGACAGCATTGCAGCAAGGGAGACCAGTGAGCAGTCAGAGCCTCTGGGGCTCTTTCCAGTGACTTAGAAGAGCTGGGGGCAGGGAGGAAAGATGGAACAGCAGTGCAGATTTGGATATCTATCAGGAGGCCATGGCTAAGCAGGGCTCAGCTGAAACTTCCAACTGAGCTCACAGGACAGAGGCACCAAACAGCCTTTCCTTACACTGTACACTGTCCTACCTTCTGGTGCTCTGTGCCCCCCAGGTACCAACGTGTGTGCGGTCGCCAATGGTGGATGCCAGCAACTATGCCTGTACCGAGGTGGTGGGCAGCGAGCCTGTGCCTGCGCGCACGGGATGCTGGCAGAAGACGGAGCCTCCTGCCGAGAGTACGCCGGCTATCTGCTTTACTCGGAGCGGACCATCCTGAAGAGCATCCACCTGTCTGATGAGCGCAACCTCAATGCACCGGTGCAGCCCTTCGAGGACCCGGAACACATGAAGAATGTCATTGCCCTGGCCTTTGACTACCGAGCAGGCACTTCCCCAGGGACCCCAAATCGCATCTTCTTCAGTGACATCCACTTTGGGAACATCCAGCAGATCAATGATGACGGTTCAGGGAGGACCACCATCGTGGAAAGTGAGCCAAGCCCGAGTCCTCCAGAGAAGTGGTGTTAGCAGGTGGCCAGCACGGGCGCAGCCGCCACTGCTTTGAATTCCACCTGATGTGTGGTCCTGAGGCAGGGTTCTCAACCTGTGGGTCATGACCCTTTTGGGGGAGTCAAGTAACCTTTTCACATGGGTCACATATCAGATATCCTGCATGTCAGATATCTACACTACAGTTCACAACAGTGGCAAAATTGCAGTTTATGAAGTAGCAATAAAATCATTTTATGGTTGGGGGTCACACAACATGAGGAATTGTATTAAAGGGTCATGACGTTACGAAGGTTGAGAACCGCTGTCCTAAGAGCAGGCCAGATCCACTGCCATTGTGGTGACCTGCACAGTGTTCTTTATTGGAGCCAGAAGGAGGCCCCTTCCTCCCTTGCCCTGGCTTCATTTTGCCCCAGGAGACACAGCACAGGCAGCAGCATGGGCCCAGCAACTCTCATCACATACATCACATAGGCTTCAGTAACTCCAGAGAGCTCCTTACCGTGACCTCAGGATCAGCCTCTCAGAGACGGGCATGAAGGCTGACCTTAGCAGCCAATGGCTCTACCAGAGCAGTGAAAGCCACAGAGCTGCGCCCGGAGGTTGTGGGGCAGGGGAGACAGCCTTTCAGACCTGTCAGTGCTATTTTTAAACGTTTATTTATGTATTCTGTCTGCATGTACACCTGCATGCCAGAAGAGGGCATTGGAGAATAGAGATGGCTGTGAGCCACCATGTGGTTGCTGCAACTTGCACTCAGGACCTCTGGAAGGGCAGCCAGTGCTCTAAACCTCTGGGCCATCTCTCCAGCCGCTTTACTGCTGTTCTTTACTCCTGTTTTCTCGGCTTCAGCTTCAGGCTGTCTGCTTGGGATCCCTGACTCATCTGACCCTTTCTTTCATTTTTCTACCGCACCCTATCCCCCCCTTTAAAATGTTTTTCTGAAGCCACAGATGACCTTGATTTGAACCTCCGATTCTCTTGCCTTTACCTTGCCCTGCTTAGTGCTAGGACTTGACCCCAGACCCATGGGTATCTGAGGTCAGTGCTATATCACCCGAGGTTTATTCCCAAACCCCGTTTGTTCCTCTCTTCACCCAGCATGTCCATTCAGACCAGCCCTGAGCTAATGCAGCATAGAAAGCAGAAAAAGAACAGACCTGTCCTTCAGACTCCTGGGACATTTTCTCTACAATGTCCTGTCTGTGTCTAAAAATGGAGTGTCCTAGGGCTGGCGGAGCCCGGGGGCGGGACTCAGGGGTGGAGCTTGCTGGTGGAGTGCGTGCCTAGCACACCCGCACGGGACCTTGGGTCCATCTCCAGCAGCTAAACTGGATACTCTTAATCTCAGCCCGATCAGGAAGGACCGGGCACCAGCCCCTCCCTTCAAGCTGTTTATCCCACATTGTGCTCGGCCTTCTGGCAGCCACACAGAGCCGCGGAGCCGCCCCTGGCTCTCGCTTGTACCACTGTTCAGCCCAGTCTCTGTCTCTGCTTTTTAACCCGACCTTATGTCTGCTTTATAAAACATTCAGATTGAAGGCCTCCGGAAGCAGGAAGCTTTCCAGTATGGCCCCAATGGGATTCAGCCAACTGAAGTCAGCCCTACACATAAATAAGCAGAACCCCAACCACAGCTCCCAGAGTGTGACTGTACATAGGCCAAGTGTGGTGGTCAGGGGTGGAGAAGGAAGGTGCCATGGTGGCACAGGTGGTGTGATGAGGTGATGTTTGGAACAAGAGCCTCTGAGCTGAGCTCACAATTCTCAGTGGAATGGGTCCTGGTCATCCCCTCGGCACCTGCTGGGCTTTTCTTCTCGTGCTCTTTGGCCCCTCTCAACCCACAGCTGTTCCTGTCTCTCCACAGATGTGGGCTCTGTGGAAGGCCTGGCCTATCACCGTGGCTGGGACACTCTGTACTGGACAAGCTACACGACCTCCACCATCACCCGCCACACAGTGGACCAGACTCGCCCGGGGGCCTTTGAGAGGGAGACAGTCATCACCATGTCTGGAGATGATCACCCGAGGGCATTCGTGCTGGATGAGTGCCAAAAGTGAGCAGCGGGGCCTGAGGGTTGGGGACCAATGGCCAAGGGGACAGCAGAAACTGCCCCAGGTAGCCCCATGGGGGAGCAAGAGTAGGAAAGGCAGGCTCCGTGAGATGCAGGGCCACTGAGCTTCAGATTCCTTTACCATGCTCTAATACAAGGATAGTTATCGAAGCACCAGAACCTAGGGCAAGCGAGGGCCGTGGGGGATGCTTTGTGACTGGTGCTCACCACATAGCCATGTTCAAAGCATAGAGTTGGTGCCTGTGACTCAGGCTTCGAGGATGGTTCACCGAGGCAAAGCATGGAGTTGGTGCCTGTGACTCAGGCTTCAAGGATGGTTCACCGAGCCTAACCGTTCGGAAGCCCTGGACCGGCTCAAGCCCCCAGCTGAGCAGAGGTCTCACTATACCTGATAGACAGGGGCAATGGCACAGGTCTGTCTACAGTGACCAAGAGGCATTGTGAAGGCAGCTGTGGGCACAGGGCCTCAAGGTGGGAAAAGCGAGAAGGGAGGAGAGCAGGAAGACGGCACGGAGACTTCCCCTGCCCTGGGATGGCAGGCCTGAGCAGGGTGGGAGAGCTGGCCCCCTGCCTCTAGCCTGCCCTGTCTTTCCTCATCTTGCTGTATGGGCTACATGAGCCACGCCCTCTCCACAGCAGCTCTGGCTCACGTCTGAGCAACCTCACCAGTTCAGCTGGAGTTGGGATGTTTTCAAACAGCTTTACTAGGGAACTGAGAGGTAAATAATCCCCACGACCCTCGTTTTTCACCTTGGCATAACTCTAGCTAGGTCTAGCCCAGGAGGCCCAACACCCCTATTCCCTTCTGCCTCGGCCTGTCTGAGTGTAGGGATACAAAAGTTCCCTGCTTCGAGTTTGGTGACCTCACCTGTCTGGGCTGGTCCCAGGGCCTGTCCTTCCTGGGCCTCCGGAAAGAGGCTGTCATGCTGTTTTCTGCCATCTGAAAAGAGACATGCTCATTGTTGTCCACCAGGAAAACGCTCTCCCCAGAGCCCAGAGCCAGTGACTTCTGAAAAACCAAAGCACACAGAGAATGGACTAGGCAACCAGAAGTGCTGAGGATCTACTCATGTTGAGAACAGAGGATTTCACAATTGTGCCAATGACCTGCCCTGGCTGGAAGCCTAGGACAGTGTCCGCAGAGAGGCAGCTCAGGGCAGTCTGAGGCATAACTAGAGGGCTCTAACACCCATGGCACACAGCACTCAAGAGGTGTAAGATTGTCTTGGGGGCCTGGAAGGAGCTAGTGTGTCAGGATACAGGCTTAGGCAACCTTGCTCCTCCTAGCACTAGTGGCCTTGGACAGGGAGACAGTCTACCATGTTTCTAGCTGCTGAAACAGCCTCCCCTCTCCCATCACACCATCTCACAAAGCAGCCTTGCCAAACTCTTAACCCACAGTGCATCCCATATAAGTCAATTTGATGCTCCCCTGTGAGTATGCTCTGGGCTGGACCTGAGAGTGTGGGAGTCACTATAAGGCCAGGCTAACAAGTCAAGAAATAACACTCAGGCCAGGCATGGTAGTTCATGCCTGTGATCTCAGCACTGGGGGGTGAAGGCAGGAACAATGGGAGTTGAGGGTCATTAAGCTACCTAACTAGTTGAAGGGGAGCCTGGAATGCGTCAGGCTTTTTTGAGGGAGAGAGAAAGAGAGCTACAGCTTCTGCCCCAGGACCGGCTGAATGGGATGTCCTCTCCCTAGCCTGGCGTGGCGGTGCACTTGGGAGGCAGAGACAGGAAGATCTCTGAGCTTGAGATTAGCCTGGTCTACAGAGCAAGTTCCAAGACAGACAGAGCTATGCAGAAACCCTTTTTCAAAAAAGAGAGAGAGAGACCTGTCCCTGAGGAATAGACAGACCCTACAGGGCCTCCAAGAGTTGCGGTGGTAGATCTGAGTCGCTAGAGGCCTGGGAGGCAACACAGTTGGTGACTGCTGACCTAGCATGTGCACAGTCTGGAGGGCAATCCCAGCACTGAATAGACCTGGTACATAGGCACATTCCTGTGATCCAGCACTTTGAAGGTGGAGGCAGGAGAATCAGAAGTAAGATAAAGGCTGGCCCAGGCTGGAGACCCTGTATAGAGAAGAGAGAGGAGAGTGATCGGACACATTAGGACAGCTCAGGAAGGGGCTGACGTGAGGCTGGCCACCAGTTTCTACGTTCTTCATGCATCTCAAAGGAAGGTGTGTGGACAGGGCTTCTCCACCCCAGGTCATGGGAGTGAATCTCAGCAATCCAGGCCCAGGGCCTACATGTTGCCTGAGGGTAACCATGCCACCACAGTGTTGTGCTTGATGCCAACCCCAGGTCCCTGCCACTACCCCACAAGCAGCAGGGCATGACTGGGGCTCACACTCCAAACTCACAAATTGTGAAGAAAACAAAATTTAAGCGTCTGATCCACGCATGCTTAAGGAAACAGTCAATACTTAACCAGGGTTTCCTGGGTAGTTTGGTAAAGTTCCAGCTTCAGTGCAGAGAAGTCAGTTAGCAATAAGTTCGCAGAAAACTCTGTCGTCTAGATGAACACACACTGCTTAGTTTCACAACCCTCTGTGAGGCAGCAATATCATCTACCCCACTAAACAAGAGAAAACTAGACCCAGGGTGGTCAGGCAAGTTGTCTAAAGGCACCTCGTTGGAAACTGGTAGAGGCCAGGAGCCAGACTCACTTGGCTACACGGCCACCAACCTCAGCAAATGCGAGTGGTCATTTCCCAGAGTGCAGTGTGTGGCTTGGTTCACACAGTAAATCAGATCTAGCCATGCAGTTAAGTAACTGGGCAACTGGGCTCCTCTTAGGCACCAAGGGCATACTGGCTCTGTGGCTGTCAGGCTGTGGTGCACATCCTGGGTTCCAGTTGTCTCGGAGGCTGGCCTATGTTCTCCGAGGCAGACCCTTAGGTTCCCTATCCCTTTGCCCCTCCCCCACCAGCCTGATGTTCTGGACCAATTGGAATGAGCTCCACCCCAGCATCATGCGAGCAGCCCTATCTGGAGCCAATGTCCTGACCCTCATTGAGAAGGACATCCGCACACCCAATGGCTTGGCCATCGACCACCGTGCAGAAAAGCTCTACTTCTCAGACGCCACCTTGGACAAGATTGAACGTTGCGAGTACGACGGCTCCCACCGCTACGTGAGTCCGTGGGGTGCTTGGGTGGGCAGGTGGGGACCCAGTCAGGACAACCAGGCTGCCCAGGTTCCGACAACCAAATGGGGAGCCCCAACACATGGTGAGAAAAGCTGGGGGATAAAAGCTCCTGCCTGAGTTCTTAACTGTGGGTAGCGTCAGCCCTGTGGGGTGCTGGCATTGCTTAGGCAAGCGAGTAGGCAAAGACACACCCACGAACCCTTAGCATTCTGTTACTTCGTGGGCAGTAACTTCTTGTTCTGCCCTGACAGTAGTGTTATGATTGGTCGGGGGGCTCCAGGACCGTGGAAAACACGTATGCTCTTGTCTTCCACAGGTGATCCTAAAGTCAGAGCCCGTCCACCCCTTTGGTTTGGCTGTGTACGGAGAGCATATTTTCTGGACCGACTGGGTACGGCGGGCAGTGCAGCGGGCCAACAAGTATGTGGGCAGTGACATGAAGCTGCTGCGAGTGGACATCCCCCAGCAGCCCATGGGCATCATTGCTGTGGCCAACGACACCAACAGCTGTGAGTGGGGCCTCCAGCCTCCTGCTGTCTGTGCCTGTACACACACATACACACATTACAGATTTGTCTCTCCCTGGATTTCTACCATGTAGATAAACACCTGTACATCCCATGGACTTCCCAGAAACTCTAAAAGCTCTACCATTCCTCAAGCCCAGCACCCTCAAGTCGTCTGTGTACACACATGGCCTTGACATACTTGGGTCCATCTTGTGCAAACTGCACACACACACATTCATATTGCTTGTGCCTCTAGGAGCTTGTCCCCATCCTTGGAGATCCTGTCACTCAGCCTAATAACTCGATCTATTCAGAGCCACCCACATCATAAACCGCACCTCATACCCACATGCCAAGTGTAGCCTATGCCCCGCCTCAGCCTGTATGTAAACACATACGTACATCTGACCCTCTCGTGTGCTTGCGTGCAGCATGCAAGCACACATTTCGCTAACAGATCCACACCTTTCCCAAGCCTTCTGGCTGCTTTGTATGCACACCCTTGGCCACCACTACACACACATATCTCAAAGCTTCCTGACCTAGAATCTCCCCCAAGATTCATCTCAAAGCCCTCAAGGGCAACATGCCTCGCCCTTCACCACCCTACACCAGCTCCTTCCCACTACTGGGAACCAGCATTGCTGCTGGGGTCCTGCAGTGCCCCGGAATGTGAGGTGTGCATCCTGGGAGTGGGCAGAGCAGGGAACACTCTGCAGCTCTCGGTCTCCCTGTTTCCGGCTCAGGTGAGCTCTCCCCCTGCCGTATCAACAATGGCGGCTGCCAGGACCTGTGTCTGCTCACCCACCAAGGCCATGTCAACTGTTCCTGTCGAGGGGGCCGCATCCTCCAGGATGATTTCACCTGCCGGGGTGAGGAAGCGAGGTGGAGCTAGGACAGAGGCTGCTGGGGATAGGGGGGCATCAGTACAACAAGGGATCCTTCCAGACTCGGGCTACAGAGCTGTGCTTGGGCCCCAGCTTATGAAACCCTCTCCCTCCCCAGCGGTGAACTCTTCTTGCCGGGCACAAGATGAGTTTGAGTGTGCCAACGGAGAGTGCATCAGCTTCAGCCTCACATGTGATGGTGTCTCCCACTGCAAGGACAAGTCCGATGAGAAGCCCTCCTACTGCAGTAAGGAGCCCATAGCAGCCCCTGCTCTTCCCAGACCCCAGCCTAGGGCCCTCGCTCCACAGCCTGAGCTCATGAAGGGCAGAACCAGGACCCTGGGAGGGGGCTAAGCAGTCACCAGGGGCAGCCCCTTTCCATGCCTATGGTGACCACACACACCCTCCCCTCACAGACTCTCGCCGCTGCAAGAAGACTTTCCAGCAGTGCAACAATGGTCGCTGCGTGTCCAACACACTGTGGTGCAACGGGGTGGATGATTGTGGGGACGGCTCAGACGAGATTCCTTGCAACAGTGAGTGCGACCCCGCAAGCCCCAGCCTCCGGCCTCACCTGTTTTCCAGTCTCAGCATCTACCCTGTTCTCACTGTGGCTGAGACAGCTAGTTTGAGGCACTCTGTGGCCTGTGTGGACCCACAGGGGGACTCCGGCCTGATGGTCCTGGTGGGTTTTGTTCTAGAGACAGCCTGTGGCGTGGGTGAGTTCCGCTGCCGGGACGGCGCCTGCATCGGGAACTCCAGTCGCTGTAACCAGTTTGTGGACTGTGAGGACGCCTCCGATGAGATGAACTGCAGTGAGTCCCTGCCTGCTTTCCTCAGTCTCTGTCCCCTGTCCCGCAGCCTGTTCTGCCTGATTTCTTCTCAGCCTTCCTGGCCCTCCATAGAGCAGCCTCTATCCACTCTGGCCTTGTCTCTGTCCCCCTCCTGTTCTCGGGATCATGGAGGTAGTGAGTGACCAGATCTGCCCCTGCTCCCAGAGTCTGTCTTAGGGGGAGCTGGGTATGACACCTCCCCCCCCCTCCACCAGGTGCCACAGACTGCAGCAGCTATTTCCGCCTTGGAGTGAAAGGCTTGCTCTTCCAGCCCTGTGAGCGGACCTCCCTCTGCTACGCTCCCAGCTGGGTGTGTGATGGCGCCAATGACTGTGGAGACTACAGTGATGAGCGGGACTGCCCAGGTCAGCCAGTGGTCGCTGCTGGGCGGCTGGTAGGCCCGCCCGGGGCTCGCAGTGTCTTCACACCTGCCTTCTACTCCCAGGTGTGAAGCGTCCCAGGTGCCCCCTCAACTACTTTGCCTGTCCCAGCGGGCGGTGCATCCCCATGAGCTGGACGTGTGACAAGGAAGACGACTGTGAGCACGGAGAAGACGAGACCCAGTGCAGTGAGTGGACAAGCGGCCTAGCGCGGGGTGCCTGCCGCCGCAGTGGGGCCCTTCCCCAGCCCCCACTCACAATCCTTAGGGAAGTGCCCGTTGCGGAGAAGCCTGGGAATCCTCCAGAGTAGGGTCCCTTCTTCAGCTCTCAATGAGCCTCTCGGGGAGGGATGTCTTTCTGTGGCGGCTGCCTGCCATCCCTTTCTCGTTCTCTGGCTATTGCAGACAAGTTCTGCTCGGAGGCCCAGTTCGAGTGCCAGAACCACCGGTGCATCTCCAAGCAGTGGCTCTGTGACGGCAGCGACGACTGTGGAGATGGCTCAGATGAAGCGGCCCACTGTGGTAAGGAGTGGCCTGAGTTAGATTCTGGAAGGTGCCTCAGAGACAGACTGTCAGGAAGAGCCTACACACCGGTGGGCCGGGCTAGCACAGCTGCCCGCTCTGCCCTGACCTCCCCTGAGTCCGTCTCCTCGCTCCTCACACAGAAGGCAAGACTTGTGGCCCCTCCTCCTTCTCCTGTCCTGGCACCCACGTGTGTGTCCCCGAGCACTGGCTCTGTGACGGTGACAAGGACTGTGCTGACGGCGCAGACGAGAGCATCTCAGCTGGCTGCCGTGAGTGGGAGAGTCTGTGAGGAGTGGGTGGGCACCGGCACACCTCATGGAGGCCTGGCTTTGCAAATGCTGGCAAATGTGGTCGAGGGTAGGAAGAGCTTTGGTCGGGGCTGCTCCTTTCATTGGAGCAGAGCTGTAACTTCAGCTCCTGCGTCCAGACTCCCCACATTCAGCACTCTGCCCATTCTCACATCTGTTCCTCACATCCCAGGAACCTCAGGATGTGGGGTGACTATTGAGAGCTGGCAGGGTAGGAGGGCTGGAACAGGGCAGGCCTGAGGGACTCTACCTCCGTTCCCAGTGTACAACAGCACCTGTGATGACCGTGAGTTCATGTGCCAGAACCGTCTGTGCATCCCCAAGCATTTTGTGTGTGACCATGACCGTGACTGTGCCGATGGCTCCGACGAGTCCCCAGAGTGTGGTGAGTCCTGTGACTGTGGGAGGAGCCCTGCCTGCCTGTGCTGGGGGAGGGGGAAGGGAGGGCATCCTCAGCACCCCCTCCCCACACACAGAGTATCCCACCTGTGGCCCCAACGAGTTCCGCTGTGCCAACGGGCGTTGCCTGAGCTCCCGCCAATGGGAGTGTGACGGCGAGAATGACTGCCATGACCAGAGTGACGAGGCTCCCAAGAACCCACACTGCACCAGCCCAGGTGGGCCTACCAGGTGACTCCCGGCTCCCACCCCCTCCTTTTCTCTGGGGACCCCACTGACCCGTTGCCACCCGTGTCCACAGAGCACAAGTGCAACGCCTCGTCGCAGTTCCTGTGCAGCAGTGGGCGCTGCGTGGCCGAGGCGCTGCTCTGCAACGGTCAGGACGACTGCGGGGACGGCTCAGATGAACACGGGTGTCACGTCAACGAGTGTCTCAGCCGCAAGCTCAGCGGCTGCAGTCAGGACTGTGAGGACCTCAAGATAGGGTTTAAGGTATGCCTGGGTCTGGCTGGGCACTCCTCTCCGCCCCCTCGCTCATTCATCAGGTACAGGCCCGTAGTGAGCACTCAGCTTGCCAGGCAGTGTGCTTCTCCATCTGTGTGGAGGGTGGGACCAGCAGGCCTTGTTCACAGCTGAGATAAAGCCCAGGAGAGAAGGCAGTGGGTTGTCAGGCAGACAGCAGATACGTTGCTGTGGAGTTCAAGGGAAAGGCCCAGCCTGGAGGGAGAATTCTCCCCCTGGAGATGCTATTTAAATCCCCAAGGAAGTGGACATAGATGGCAAAGAGCTTTAGCCACACTGAGGGACCGGGGGATGAGGGACGTGAGGAGAGGGACGCCACCAACATAGAATGACAGTCACATGAGGGACACTACAGGGGACGGGGTGCACAGACCGCTGTCTGTGTGCCCCTCACCTTCCCGCGCTTCCAGAAGGGGAAGCCCGGCCCCCAGCTGTGTCCTCAGCTGCAGACTCCATGTACCCACAGTGCCGCTGCCGCCCCGGCTTCCGGCTCAAAGACGACGGCAGGACCTGTGCCGACGTGGACGAGTGCAGCACTACCTTCCCCTGCAGCCAGCTCTGCATCAACACCCACGGCAGCTACAAGTGTCTGTGTGTGGAGGGCTACGCACCCCGTGGTGGTGACCCCCACAGCTGCAAAGCTGTGACTGGTAAGACGGGCACGTGGAGGGTGAGACTCAGTTCAGGCAGGGGAATGGGGCAGCATAGCTGGATACCCCGCTTCTAGAATGCACCCAAGCCAGGACCTTCTACCCACAGATGAGGAGCCATTTCTCATCTTTGCCAACCGGTACTACCTTCGCAAGCTCAACCTGGATGGTTCCAACTACACACTGCTTAAGCAGGTGCCCCAAACCAAGCCCCTTCCCCACACCCATCGACCGCCCGGCCCGCACGGCCTCCCCGGGTCCTCCCACTTGGGCCCATGGTTGTTTCCTACTGCCTCTCCCTCCAGCCACGCCCCTGGGCCCCCCCGCAACAGCTCACTTCCCTGTCCCCATTCCGAACCCAGGGCCTGAACAACGCTGTCGCCTTGGACTTTGACTACCGAGAGCAGATGATCTACTGGACAGACGTGACGACCCAGGGTAGCATGATCCGAAGAATGCACCTGAACGGCAGCAACGTGCAGGTGAAGTGGCGCTGCAGGGCTGCCCCGTGCCAGCTGACAGGCACCTGAGGGGCCCTTCCCCCACCGAAGCACAAGCAGACTCCCCTCACTGCGCTCAAGCCTTCCCCTCGCTGCGCTCTGCGGCTCTCCTGCACTACGTGTGTTAGTGCCCCAGAGACCCCCTTCTTGGAGCCCGTGCTGATGATCGCTTAGTGTCAGGCTCAGGACAGGACATTTTAGAGTCGTCAGCTTCCTACCCAAGCCAGGAGCAAGAGCTGTGCTCCATCTTACAGGAGGGAGAGGAGGGAGAGCCAGGCCCCATAGAGACGACTGGTTCCACTCAGGCTCCTCCTTCCTCGTGTTCCCTACAGGTGCTGCACCGGACGGGCCTTAGTAACCCAGACGGGCTGGCTGTGGACTGGGTGGGTGGCAACCTGTACTGGTGTGACAAAGGCAGGGACACCATTGAGGTGTCCAAGCTCAATGGGGCCTATCGGACCGTGCTGGTCAGCTCTGGCCTCCGTGAGCCCAGGGCTCTGGTGGTGGATGTACAGAACGGGTAAGTGACCGAGAGGGTACAGGAAAGCCTGGAAAACACCCAAAACCACCTCCCTGCAGGCTTCTGGAGGCATCAGTCTCTAGACTCTTAGGGTTCACTGCTGCCCTCCCCCACCTGCCAGGTACCTCTACTGGACAGACTGGGGTGACCATTCACTGATCGGCCGGATCGGCATGGATGGGTCTGGCCGCAGCGTCATTGTGGACACAAAGATCACGTGGCCCAACGGCCTGACTCTGGACTATGTCACAGAGCGCATCTACTGGGCTGACGCTCGTGAAGACTACATTGAGTTTGCCAGCCTGGATGGCTCCAATCGTCATGTTGGTCCGTATGCTAGTGAGGCTGCCCAAGGCCAGCAGGCCCAGGGGCCTAAAGGGTGAAGGGGGCCAAGAAGTCATAGAAACCACAAACAGCGGTCTTGGGGTTTCAAATACCCTGGTGCTTCTCCACCACTGGCCCAGACACCAGGCCACAATCCAGCTCCCTGCAGGAAAAACAGCCCGTCCAAGCGCAGGTCGGGATAGTGGTCTGAGGTGGTAGTCACCTGAGGGACATCCGTGCTTTTCCCAGAGGAGCCGTGTGCTACTCCAGAGCGGTGTGGCTGTTGTCAGGCTGTTACTATACAACCTTAGGAAGCCATAGCAACATCAGGAACTGGGGTTCAGTCCCATCTCAGGGTTGTGATGGGACTTATGAAGGCCAAGGAGGCTGGGTCCCAGTCTGTCCTTGGTGCCAACTTCTGCTGTCTTTTCCCTGCATCCCTCTCCCGCAGTGCTGAGCCAAGACATCCCACATATCTTTGCCCTGACCCTATTTGAAGATTACGTCTACTGGACCGACTGGGAGACAAAGTCCATTAACCGAGCACACAAGACCACAGGTGCTAACAAAACTCTGCTCATCAGCACCCTGCACCGGCCCATGGACCTACATGTCTTCCACGCCCTGCGCCAGCCAGATGGTAAGCAAGCACATGCCGGTGGGGGAGGAAACACGTGGTCAAGATATGGAGGGCCTGTCCTCAACAAGGGTTAGGACACACAACCTCTGAGCATAGGCAATGTGGCGCCCAGTAGCTTCAGTCCACCCTGGCTCAACGCTTGGGTCTCCCGGCAGCCAGGCACTGAAGTAGCCAGGGAGCCCAGAGAATAGTGGGTAAGGACAAAGAGCCCCAAAGGAAACCCGGAAGGCAGATGGAGATCCGGGGTGGGAGAGAGATCTACCCTGCCTCTGTGTGGGATGGCGTGGGCCAGAGAACCAACCTCACCATCGGAGAAGCCAGCTGCGGCCACTCAGGACCCTTCGACCTCCTTTTCTCTGGCAGTTCCCAATCACCCCTGCAAAGTCAACAATGGTGGCTGCAGCAACCTCTGCCTGCTGTCCCCAGGGGGCGGTCACAAGTGTGCCTGCCCCACCAACTTCTATCTGGGGGGTGACGGCCGTACCTGTGTGTCCAACTGCACAGCAAGCCAGGTAAGCTCCTCTTGACACCCCCACTCTGAAGCACCCCATGCATCTTGCCTCCCCCATAGCAATGCTTACAAACACCTCTACAGCCAAATGCTGCCAGCTGTCACCTTCCTATGATGCCCCCTGCAGACACCCCCTCATCTGGCCTTCCTACGTCCGTCATATCTCGGGTTTCTGTCCAGCTCTACACCCCCCACCACCACCACTGACAAACTCTAACACCACGCACTATTTCTTTGAAACATCTGTGCCCCTTGAGAGGAAATCCCCTGAGTTCCCCCTCCCCCCTCTTGACACCCCCTCCCCGTCCTCCAGTTTGTGTGCAAGAACGACAAGTGCATCCCCTTCTGGTGGAAGTGTGACACGGAGGATGACTGCGGGGACCACTCAGATGAGCCTCCAGACTGTCGTGAGTGCGAGGGTGCCGGAGGGAGGCAGGGGGTCCTCACTGGCCACCGGTGGCCACTGGCTGCATGCTCGTGTGTGTGTGTGTGTGCGTGTGCATGTGCTGTGTGTGTGTGCGTGCGTGTGTGTGTGTGTGTGCGCGTGTGTGTGCGCACACGCGCGCAGGCACACGCACAGGCCATTGTGAACGTGTGAAGGTCAGAGGGCAACTTTCAGAAATCAGCTTTCCCTTTCCACGATGGGTTCTGGCGATCCCTGGGCCCCTGGGCCTAGGCGGCCAGCGCCGGCTGGGCCATCTCCCGGACCACCCCCTACTCTTTTGACACTGAGCCTCCCTTCTTGACAGCGGAGTTCAAGTGTCGCCCAGGCCAGTTCCAGTGCTCAACTGGCATCTGCACCAACCCCGCCTTCATCTGCGATGGGGACAATGACTGCCAGGACAACAGTGACGAGGCCAACTGTGGTAAGGGGCTCCCTAGACCCCAGCCACTCCTTCCCCAGGGCTTGGGGAGTTGAGACAGGGAGGAAGCTGCTGCCGGCCACACTGACGCTGCTCAGACCCAGCCCACCTGCCCTGAGTTGTCTGCGTATCTTTAGTTACCTCCCATTCTCCCACCCCCAGACATTCACGTCTGCTTGCCCAGCCAGTTCAAGTGCACGAACACCAACCGCTGCATCCCTGGGATCTTCCGTTGCAACGGGCAGGACAACTGTGGGGATGGAGAAGATGAGCGGGACTGCCGTAAGCACGGGGTCCCCGGAAGTGCGCCGGGGGGCCAACAGACACAGTTGCTCCCCCCTGCCTCCTGTGGCTTTACCAGAGGGGTGGCATAAGTCACACTGGGTGTCTCCTGTGTGCTCAGTATGGACAGACTGCAGATCCAGAAATAGCAGAGTGCGCGGATGCCACTCCATCCTCCTGAGACCAGGAGGAAGAGGAAGGACGTAGGGCAGGGTCCTCATGCTCTCCTCCACCTTGCAGCTGAGGTAACCTGCGCCCCCAACCAGTTCCAGTGTTCCATCACCAAGCGCTGCATCCCCCGAGTCTGGGTCTGTGACAGGGACAATGACTGTGTGGACGGCAGCGATGAGCCCGCCAACTGCAGTGAGTAGCCAGTCGCCCAGGAGCCCCTCTTCCCCTGCAGTGTCTGTGGCTGTTAGCCCAGCGGACACACCCCTGCCCTGGCCGCTCCACCCTCGCCCGTTCCTTGAGAGGACTCCCCGCACCTGTGCCTTGCAGCCCAGATGACCTGTGGAGTGGATGAGTTCCGCTGCAAGGATTCGGGTCGCTGCATCCCAGCGCGCTGGAAGTGTGACGGAGAAGACGACTGTGGAGATGGCTCAGATGAGCCCAAGGAAGAGTGCGGTAAGCCTGGCCATTTTGGAGAGGGTGGAATGGAGATGTAGGGGGCGCCCGCTGGCCAGGTTGTCAGCGTGTCCCCAGCGCAAGGCTTTCGTGGACGCTGCGGAGCTGACAGGGGCAGGCTTTCCCTGTCGAGCCCACCACCTCTGAATTCCTGTTCCTCTTTAGCCGCTCTGCAGAGGGGACTTGTGCAGACTCTTCAGTGCCCTCTCTGTTGACCCGCTCCCTCGATCAGCTGCCTTCCCCACACGCCTTGTCTGTCTTGCCCAGAATCACCCCTATTGATCACTGCCTGAGCCCCAGAGCTCTCTCAAACTGACCCGACCACCTTCTCACTGCTGCCGTCCTCACCCGCCCCCTAAACCCTAACAGCCGCTGCCCACTCCATCCCTGCTGACTGCCCCAGCGTCTGACCCCACATCTCGCCTCCTTAGACGAGCGCACCTGTGAGCCCTACCAGTTCCGCTGCAAGAACAACCGCTGCGTGCCAGGCCGTTGGCAGTGCGACTACGACAATGACTGTGGGGACAACTCGGACGAGGAGAGCTGCAGTACGTCCTGCACCCCACCCCGCCCATCGTTCCTTCCCCCAGGCCTCGCCTCGCCGCAGGGGGTGGCTGCCCAGGGTGCGGGGGGTCAGGAAGCCTTCTGCCTGCCGCGCTCCACCCCAGTCCATGTCATGTACTTGACCTCGTGCCATTTCACCTCATCTCATGTTTCTCTCCATTTTCACACTGTCCTCTTGGGGCTGCAGAGGTAGGTGTCTCCCACGCCCCCCTGTTCCTGCCACCTCCGCCTCTGCCCCGGAGCCCCGCCCATCCCTGTGCAGTGCTTCTGCCCATCGCCCCTGACCGGCCTCTCCCCAGACCTGGTGCTTGTCTAGTGGACTTGTCCTTCGCTCCCTCCCCTACATGGTCTGTCCTAGGACAGGCCCAGGGACCTGTGCCCTCTGCCATTTTCTGTACTTATGGGATGGGTGTGAGTACCCTCTTTGCCCAGCCAGTCCCGTGAGGACAGCCTGTTTGTTGGCTGCCTGGGATTGATCGACTATCTTGAGCATCATACCAGTGGCCTTACGGACATAGGAATGAGCCTTGTGCTTGGGAGGATTAGTCCCAAGGCTGGAGACGCCTTGTGCCCACCCTGCTGGGGCCTGTCTTTCCCCAGCTCCTCGGCCCTGCTCTGAGAGCGAGTTCTCCTGTGCCAATGGCCGTTGCA
The DNA here is from genome assembly GCA_028658305.1 of Pachyuromys duprasi. Taxonomy (NCBI): domain Eukaryota; kingdom Metazoa; phylum Chordata; class Mammalia; order Rodentia; family Muridae; genus Pachyuromys; species Pachyuromys duprasi. The sequence goes on along the minus strand of CM053753.1, from coordinate 38,901,966 downwards.
TCGCCGGGCGTTGGAAGTGTGACGGGGACCATGACTGCGCTGATGGCTCAGATGAGGTGAGAAGGGGGGTCTCAGGGAAGGGGGAGGCCTCACAAAGGGACAGGGCAGGACCCCGGGGGCCTGAATGGACTGCTGGTTCCCATGCCCACAGAAAGACTGCACCCCCCGCTGTGACATGGACCAGTTCCAGTGCAAGAGCGGCCACTGTATACCCCTGCGCTGGCGCTGCGATGCAGACGCTGACTGCATGGACGGCAGTGACGAGGAAGCCTGTGGCACCGGGGGTGAGCCCCTTCAGCCTGGCATGTCTACCCTCCAACCTCCCCCAGCCCATTGTGTGGCCCAGTTTATCAGTCTTCTAGTTCCTTCAGCACACTGTTTCTGTACTGAGTCTTTATTGAGCATATCCTGGGAGCCAGGCACTGTCCTGGTGTTGGGGACACAGCAGTAGGCAAGGCTCAGGCCCACTGGATACCCTGACCTTGCTAGGGGGGCTAGCTAGGTAGAAACTAGGGTGGACAGTATAGGCTGTGTCCATCCATGTCCTGTTCACCTCCTGCCCGTTTGCTGAATTAGAGATCAGTCCCTGCTCACCTTCCTTCCCTGGGGCAGTCAGTGAGTCAGGGTCTGCTATAACCAGACATGCCTGGGCTCAGCAACCCAAAGGACACCTCCCCCAAAGGAGGGAAGCTGAGGGTTGGGGCTAGGGTTCTCACCTGGAAGGCAGCCTTCCTGGCTTTGCCCTGTAGCTGAAGATAGCAACCGAGAGTTAAGTCTTCTAACTGCCGCAGATCTGCATGCCACGGATTGTAGCATGCTCAGATGCCCTGCCTCATCTACTCAAGGAGAGCGTCCCCATGGACACCGCCCTCAAGGAGCCTCTCCCCTAAATACCAGAAGAAACATGTGGCCCCTCTGTCCTCCGGGCAGAAAATTAAGACACCTGAGTTTCATTATGCTACAGCCTCTGTTGACCCCTGGGCCTGAGCCCCACCCATTGAGGTAGTACAGGACACCATCCTGCAACCACAGCCCACATTCATTCTTCCTCCTTTGTTCACCCGCGCCCAGTGAGGACCTGCCCCTTGGATGAGTTTCAGTGCAATAACACCCTGTGTAAGCCCCTGGCCTGGAAGTGTGATGGTGAAGACGACTGTGGAGACAACTCCGACGAGGACCCTGAGGAATGTGGTAAGACTTAGGGTGGAGCGAGGCAGGGATGGGGGGACGCGGCTCCCACACTCCCCAGTGGCCAACTGTCCCCTGCCGGCCCCTCACAAGACTGATTCTGGCTCTGTCTCCTGGCTTCTACAGCCCGGTTCATGTGTCCTCCCAACCGGCCCTTCCGTTGCAAGAACGACCGAGTCTGCTTGTGGATCGGGCGTCAGTGCGACGGCATCGACAACTGTGGTGATGGGACCGATGAGGAGGACTGTGGTGAGCTGAGGGCAGGGTGGGGAGCTCAGGGGAGCAGACACTGCTGCGAGGCTCAAGACAGGGGCCTAAATCTCAGTAGAGCATGGGAAGGTACTGGAAGCCTCCTGGGGCCCTGAGGCTGCGGGTCCAGCTCATACCTAGCTTGATGGGCAGCCGGGACACACCTCTGTGGAGGGAGGGGGTGGGCAGTGCGGTCAGTACCTAAAGCCTGAAGGCTCCTCCCTCCCCAGAGCCCCCCACAGCCCAGAACCCCCACTGCAAAGATAAGAAGGAGTTCCTGTGCCGGAACCAGCGCTGTCTGTCATCCTCACTGCGCTGCAACATGTTTGACGACTGTGGTGACGGCTCTGACGAGGAGGATTGCAGCATCGGTAGGACCGGGCATGAGAGCACAGGGGTGGGTGGGTGCCAGGGGACAGGGCTCAAGGGGAGGGGATCCACTGTCTGTCCCCCCCACAGACCCCAAGCTGACCAGCTGCGCCACCAACGCCAGCATCTGTGGGGACGAAGCACGTTGCATGCGTACGGAGAAAGCTGCCTACTGCACCTGCCGCTCCGGCTTCCACACCGTGCCAGGCCAGCCGGGATGCCAAGGTTGGAATGCTGGATGGGAGATGGGGCAGGAACCCCAGCTCCTCGACCCACCTTGACCCTCACTGTAACCCCCAGACATCAATGAGTGCCTGCGCTTTGGTACCTGTTCTCAGCTCTGCAATAATACCAAGGGAGGCCACCTCTGCAGCTGCGCCCGCAACTTCATGAAGACGCACAATACCTGCAAGGCTGAAGGTGCCCGGGGAGAAGGGCAGGAGGGGGCCAGGCCACGCCAGCATATAAAGTGGAGCTGGCCTGGGCATTCCCAAACACGCTTCATTGCTCAGGCATGGGCTCCTGGGCTCGAGGTGCACCAGGACGCCATCCCAAGCAGAGCATAGGGGAGGGAAAAGGCACCAGCTGGCTTTCTGGAGTTCTCGAAGGCAACACTACCCCAACTCAGGCTGAAAGTACAGTTATACTCAAAATCACATAGGCTCACCTGCATATTCCCCTCCATGCTCTGACTGGTATTGCACCTTCCATGAGCCTGTGCTCACCCACAGTTCACACATGGGTGTGTATATACACCCCCTCCCAGGAGGTAGCCATGTGCATACACCTGTGCCCTTTCAATATTTATCAGACAGGATGCAGCCATGGTGATGCCGGGACACACCTCTGTGGGGGGGAGGGGTGGGCAGTGTGGTCAGTACATAGAGCCTGAAGGCTCCTCCCTTCCCAGAGCCCCCCACAGCCCAGAACCCCAACTGCAAAGACAAGAAGGCACAATTCCTGGAACTGTCAGGTGGGAAAGTGGGGACGCAAGGACAGGTCTCTGAAGGATCTTGTCAGTCTAGAGAAGTGTGGGGCACAGATTAGAGCCTACGGAGCTGACTTTGAATGCACTAGCACCAGAAACATCCCTTCTGGCTAAAACAAACGGTTTGATCAGATTGGAGACTACTGCAGGGTGACAGGGTCTTGACAGAGTCTTCTCCAGACTCGTCCATATGAGTACCAGGGACCAAACACAGGCCCTGGCTTCTCACCTCTACCTTATAAGCCCATCTGACAGATGGTCTCTTATGCTGGCAGGCTCCGAGTACCAGGTCTTATACATCGCTGATGACAACGAGATTCGCAGCTTGTTCCCTGGGCACCCCCAGTCAGCCTACGAGCAGGCCTTCCAGGGCGATGAGAGTGTCCGCATAGATGCCATGGATGTCCACGTCAAGGCCGGCCGCGTCTACTGGACTAACTGGCACACGGGCACAATCTCCTACAGGAGCCTGCCACCAGCTGCTCCTCCCACGACTTCCAACCGTCACCGGAGGCAGCTCGACCGTGGTGTCACCCACCTCAATGTAAGTGCCCAGGCTGACAGATCCGGTGGAGGAACTTGGGAGGACAGTGGGAGATGGCAGAGCACACGACTGGAAGGCAGGAGCCAGAGCCATAAGAAGTATCGATAATTGGCCCTGCCACACAGCCACATAGGACACCAGAACAGATTGGCACAGCATCAGAGCCCACTCTGATTCCTGCTTGTCACTGACTCCTCTGTGTCAATATTGGCCAACTTGCTTAACTACATGGGGCCTCATTCTATCAATAAAATGAGTAATAGTTGCCCTGTGCTTACGTAGAGTTCAGCGGTAGAATGTGTGCTTAGAATGTGTGAAGCCCTAGGTTTAATCCCCAGCAACAATGAAAATACAATAATAATAGTAATAATAATATATAATCTTACAATAAATAATTCCCAACCTTACAGGCTTCTTTATATATCTGGCTGCTTGTTCTTTTAGGGCTAGGATTGAACTGAGGGCCTCACATGTGCTTTGGCAATGAACTATACTCCTAGCTTCATAGATTGCTTTTTTCTTTAATTTTTTTTCATTTAGAAAAAGAGAAAGATGGGGCTAGATAGATGGCTCAGTGGTTAAAAGCACTGGCTGCTCCTCCAGAGGACCAGGGTTCAATTCCCAGCACACACATGCCGCTCACAACAGCCTGTAATTCCAGCGGATATAACAGCCTTGTACAAGCACGCATGCAGGCAAAACATAAAATAAAAACGAAAAAATTGTAGCTGGGTGGTTGTGGCACACGCCTTTAATCCCAGCACTTGGGAGGCAGAGGCAGGTGGATCCCTATGAGTTCAAGGCCAGCCTGGTCTACAGAGTGAGTTCCAGGACAACCAGAGGTGTACAGAGAAACCCTGTCTTGAAAAACCAGAGAGAGAGAGCATGTAGAAGTCAGAGGGCAACTTGAAGAAGTTAGTTCTGTTTCTACCCTGAGTCGCAGGGATTGGACTCAGGTCATCAGGCTTACCCACTGAGCTGTCTCACTGTCCTCACCCCATAGCCTTTCTTCAAGTGGGGGTTAACTGGAAGAACTGAAACTGTGCCAGGTGTGATGGCTCGTGCCTATAATTCCAGCAGTATGAGTAGCAGAGGAAGGAAGATGTAAAGATAAAGGTCAGCATAGGCTAGACAGTGAGTCCAGATCAGCCTGGCCTATGATAGAGAACTATTGGAAAGAAAAAAGAGCCTGGGGGTTGGGGTGGTCATGGCAGCCTCAGGTGACAAGATAAGAGCAGACGGTCAGATGCAGGGGGGTGGGCTTAAGGAAGACAAAAGATGGCAGTCCCTGAACATGTGACCCCCATTTAGATTTCAGGGCTGAAGATGCCGAGGGGTATCGCCATTGACTGGGTGGCCGGGAATGTGTACTGGACTGACTCCGGCCGAGATGTGATTGAGGTGGCGCAGATGAAGGGCGAGAACCGCAAGACGCTCATCTCTGGCATGATTGATGAGCCCCACGCCATCGTCGTGGACCCACTGAGGGGGTAGGCAAGGGTCCTGGGGGAGGTATCTGGGCTGGTGTCAGGAAGCCCTCAAGACAGGCGGTAGGCTCAGCATCCGCAGGGGACAGAAGACCTCAGGTTTCTAGGCTACCCCAGCCCTGGTCCTCAAGCCACTGCTGGGGACTCCCAGTTGAATAACTGACCTCTGCTTGACCGGCTGATGTGCAGCCAAGATCTGGGTCCCCTGCAGGGGGCAGCCCTGTGCACTTAGACATAGCCGATTTATCGCATTGTAGTTAAAAGTAGCTGATGATAGCGTAAGAGCAGAAGTTGTCTCCTGGGTCTCAGTTGAAGGGGACATGGTGTCTTCGGTACCACACCCAGTGGCACCCCAGGCCAGGTGCCCTCTGCTCCATCTTGGTCTGTCCCCTTGGCCCTGGAATCCAATCCCCTCTCACTTCTCTTCCTCCCTAGCACCATGTACTGGTCAGACTGGGGGAACCATCCTAAGATTGAAACAGCGGCGATGGATGGAACCCTTAGGGAGACCCTCGTTCAGGACAACATCCAGTGGCCCACAGGTCCCTGGGACAGGGGTGGGGTGTGGGAGGGGTGGGCTTGGCTCCCTGCCGCTGCAGAAGTCACCCGAAGGTCACCCCTGAAGGCAGGGCGGGCGGTTTCCAGCAGACTGGGCCAAGGGTGGTGGGAACGTTCCCGATGGGTGACTGGGAAAGGCTACATGAGCGAGGCGTGTTGCCTTGGACACCAGACAGAGTCAGCTATATTCTTGCACCCAGCACGGCATGACATAGGCCAAGCGCTCACAGCATTCTCTCACCCCAGGCCTGGCCGTGGATTATCACAATGAACGGCTCTACTGGGCTGATGCCAAACTTTCAGTCATCGGCAGCATCCGGCTCAACGGCACTGACCCCATCGTGGCTGCTGACAGCAAGCGAGGTTAGAAGGTGGTCCCCAGCATTGCCGTCAGGCCTTCCTCCCCCTTCCCACTGATCCCTAAGGCCTCACTTCCTGCCTCCATTTTTCCGGGCCCAGCCAGCCTGGGCCCACCTGTTGTTCATTTATTCACTCTACCAATGAGTATCAGGTTGTGCAGAGTCAGCAGGGGTAGAAGAACTTGGCAAATGAGGGAGAGAAAGCTGAAGTCTTCTGTGACCCCAGAAGTCTTGGGATGATGAGACCTTTTGCCAGTAGGGGGGCAGGGATGGTTTGCCTTGGACATGCTAAGTCTGAGGTGCCTAGAATGACAAAGCAAGGGTCTTAGGAGGGGGTCCACAGCCTTAATTTAATGTGACTCTCCTCTCCTCCCCGCCTCTGCCCCTCCCCCAGGCCTAAGTCACCCCTTCAGCATTGATGTGTTCGAGGACTACATCTATGGCGTCACTTACATCAACAATCGTGTCTTCAAGATCCACAAGTTTGGACATAGCCCCTTGATTAACCTGACCGGGGGCCTGAGCCATGCCTCTGATGTGGTCCTGTACCATCAGCACAAGCAGCCTGAAGGTGTGGCCGGCGAGGAAGAGCCCAGGGTGTGGAAGGGAGGGGCGGTAGGAGAGGGAGTGTCCTAAGTCCACAAAGCTCAGCATCTACCCCTCCCACACACCTGCAGTGACCAACCCCTGTGACCGCAAGAAATGCGAGTGGCTCTGTCTACTGAACCCCAGCGGGCCCGTCTGCACCTGTCCCAACGGAAGGAGGCTGGATAACGGCACCTGTGCGCCTGTGCCCTCTCCAACGCCCCCTCCGGATGGTATGCACACCCCTCGCCCAGGCACTCTAGGACCCTGTGTTCCCAGCCCCTGGCTTCCCTGACCCTTGACACGCTGCTCTGCCCTAATGAGTCCTTCCCACAGCCCCTAGGCCTGGAACCTGCACTCTGCAGTGCTTCAATGGTGGCAGCTGTTTCCTCAATGCCCGGAGGCAGCCCAAGTGCCGCTGCCAGCCCCGCTATACAGGCGACAAGTGTGAGCTGGACCAGTGCTGGGAGTACTGTCGCAACGGGGGCACCTGTGCTGCTTCCCCCTCTGGTAAGGCCCCAGCCGGGACCGCTCCTTCCCCTTCATCCCGGCCCCAGCAGCATCCGCTCCGCCCACCGCCACGGTTCCATTCCCAAATCCTCTCTCACCAGGCATGCCTACGTGCCGGTGCTCCACAGGCTTCACGGGCCCCAAATGCGCCCAGCAGGTGTGTGCAGGCTATTGTGCCAACAACAGCACCTGCACAGTCAACCAGGGCAACCAGCCCCAGTGCCGATGTCTACCTGGCTTCCTGGGCGACCGTTGCCAGTACCGTGAGTGAAACATCCCAGGCCTGGGGAAGGAAGAGGGGAGCAGGACCCCATAGGGGGAGCTGAGAGGAGGGAAGCCATGTGCAGATGAACCAGGGCCAGGCTGTGGGCGCTGCCCACCATGTTGGCTCGCCTCCCTGGTGTAGGGATCAGGCTTATTTAACAAAAGGGATGCCCTGTCTGAATGCTTAGGGGTATTCTTGTATCCGGGGGTCTGTGACAGGGCGGTAGGGGACTCGGGGTGGGGGGGAGTCATCCGTAGATCCTGGAGAGAGCCCCACGCACACCGCATGGTGGACCCTTATGAAGGTGGGGCTCGAGGCACTTCCTGTCCACTCCAACCACAGGGCAGTGCTCAGGCTACTGTGAGAACTTTGGCACGTGTCAGATGGCCGCTGATGGCTCCCGGCAGTGCCGCTGCACCGTCTACTTTGAGGGCTCGAGGTGTGAGGTGGACAAGTGTAGCCGCTGTCTCCAAGGAGCCTGTGTGGTCAATAAGCAGACTGGAGATGTCACCTGCAAGTGAGTGGGGCCTGCCTCCCGGCTCTGCCCTGTCACAAGCCGATGCCCCTCTCCCGCCTCTCCCCCCTGTTACCGGTCTAGCACCACAGATAACCTTCTGCCAGCCCCAGTCCCAGCTCTTCATTCCTTTCCACAGCTGCACTGATGGCCGGGTAGCACCCAGTTGTCTGACCTGCGTCGGTCACTGTAGCAACGGCGGCTCCTGCACCATGAACAGCAAGATGATGCCTGAGTGCTCGTGAGTTGAGCCTGAGCCTCCTCAGAAATAGCCTGTCCCCTCCCCCTCAAATCTGAGAACAAGAACCACCCTGCCCCCGTGGCTCCGCCCAGTTCCTGCAGCTACAGTCACCACTGTAGGCAGAGGTGATGCCTGCCCCTAAGCTCTGCTTTCCTGCCTGCAGGTGCCCGCCCCATAGGACGGGACCCCGTTGTGAGGAGCAGATTGTCAGTCAGCAACAACCTGGGCGTAAGTGCTGGGTTGGGTAGGGCCGCCGAGATCTAGTGCAAGGGCTTTGCGTCTCCCATCTTCCCGGGCCTCACACTCAGTTTTCCAACATGTCTCTCCAGATATGGCCTCCATCCTGATTCCTCTGCTGCTGCTGCTGCTGCTGCTTCTGGTGGCAGGCGTGGTGTTCTGGTATAAGCGGCGAGTCCGAGGGTGAGCCACTGGGAGTCCAGAAAATCCCTGCTGTTACCTTACAATCCAGTGACCTCACCAACATCACTGTTCCCTGACTCCTACCTCTCCCCAGGGCTAAGGGCTTCCAGCACCAGCGGATGACCAACGGGGCCATGAATGTGGAGATTGGGAACCCTACCTACAAGATGTATGAAGGTGGAGAGCCTGATGATGTTGGGGGCCTACTGGATGCCGATTTTGCACTTGACCCTGACAAGGTGCGCTGCAGGCCACTGAAGGGGCTTCTGGAGCAGGGTCCCAAGGCCAGGACTGGGCAGGGCAACCAAAGGTGTTGCATTGGCTGGGGCACAGAGGCGGGAGGTGGGGTATTCCAACCATCTGAACTCCTATCATTTTTTACAGCCTACCAACTTCACCAACCCAGTGTATGCCACACTCTACATGGGGGGCCATGGCAGCCGCCACTCCCTGGCCAGCACGGATGAGAAGCGAGAGCTCCTGGGCCAGGGCCCTGAGGACGAGATAGGGGACCCCTTGGCATAGGGCCCTGCCCCAACGGACGTCCCCAGAGAGCCCCCCTCCCCGCAGATGAGTCCTTCAATTAGCCTCCTCCCCAGCTATCCCTTCTCCGGCCCTGCCGGATGTACAAATGTAAAAATGAAGGAATTACTTTTTATATGTGAGCGAGCAAGCGAGCACAGTATTATCTCTTTGCATTCTCCTTCCTGCCTGCTCCTCAGCATCCCCCCATGTTGCCATGAGGGGCCAGGGAGGGCTCTGTGGCTCAAAGGTATGAAGGAGCCCACCTACCTTCCCTACCAAACACACCCCTGAAAGCTGGTGGTACAGCCTTCTGCCCGTGCAAGACACTGACAGGGCTCCCTGTCCCAGCTTTCTCCTCCTCGGCTCTCTGGGGGTTACTTCTGGGGAGGTGGTATCCTATGCTGACCCTGTCTGGAAGGTTTGCCTCTGGCTGAGGTAGGAAGAAAAGAGTTGTTTAGTTCTTGAGGGAGGTCACCCCAAGCTCCAGCTCCCACTTTAGGGGCACCTCTGAGACGACCATGCTTCCAGACAGGCCCTCCCCTCTCCAGTGCCCCCACTGTGGCCCCTAGGGCTGTATACATTCTTTGGTAACTGTCCCCCAGCCTCCGCTCCCCTGAGGACCAGGAAGAGTTGGGGTACACCAAGGAAGGGCAAGCGGGCAGCCCCATTTTGGGGACGTGAACGTTTTAATAATTTTTGCTGAATTCCTTTACAACTAAATAACACAGATATTGTTATAAATAAAATTGTAAAAAAGAAAAAAAAAGAAAAGGAAAAAAAAAAAAAAACACCGTGTCTGCATGCTAGTGTGAGACTTTGGGAGCTGGGGCTGTGCCTGCCTGTTTCAGCCGCCAGGGGGAGCCCTGCCGCTCGCTAGAGGCTGGCCGAGAGTCCTAAGGTCCACGTCTGCAGCCCACTCCATCCTCCTGTCTTGCTATGGCAGGGAAGAGCTGCTTCCCTTGGTGTATGACCTTGAGCCTTATGACGGAACTTATGCTGGTTGCAGCTGGTGTCCCCTGGCCCCAGCACGCTGGCTGGAAGACGTGTTTCATTGCTTTATCCCCTCACAGTGCCGTTGCCCCCCACTGCTCCCCACAGTGAGATCCCCCCCCCACCGCCCCCTGAAGAAGTGAGTACATTATGGCATAAAGGCATTCAGGACAGTCTGCTATAGCCCTCTGCCCCAGGCTCTTTGGAAATGTTGACATCTCACTCTGATCCATGAGTGGAACCCTGTCTGTGCCCTCCTGTGCCCCCCCTCCTCGCAGGATGGCTCAGCGGATAAAGCACTTGCTGTGAGTGAGCCTAATGACCTGGGTTTGACCTTGGGGTCCGTGTAAGCAGGAACCCACTCCATAAAACTGTTCTCTAACCTCCACGTATACACTTTGCCACACACAACCAGAATAATTTTTTTTTTTCAATAAAAAGCCTGGATTGGTGGAGGAGCTGGAGTAAAAGAGAGCAAGACTCAGTTTGTCAGGCCCTCACCAAACCCTGCAGGCATTCCAGGAGTTGCCATGGAAAGACTTCACCATCTAAGTTAGCCCAGATCTCCTTGACTGCCTCCCAAAAGGAGCATGAACCCCTCACAGAAGGTTACACATCCTCACACTGCCCAGGGCTGAGGGGGAGGGAGGGTCAGAACCCCCCTCTCCCAACAGCAGCAAACAATGCCTCCTGAAGGAGCAGCTTGGCTGCTGACTCTCCCTGGCTCAGCTTCCCCAGGGTAGTTCCCCCTCACTTCCTCCCTTGGGGAGGTTTATGGACAAGACTCCTCTTTTTCCCTCATCCTCAAGACCTCCATCTCCAACTTTGCCCCTGAAGTCCTGCTTCCGAGATCTTCTTCAGAGTCCCTAAGGCTCTGGAAAGAGCAACCCGCCGTCCCTCACCTCAGCAGGGGTCTTCTCTTCTTCTTGATCCTTAAGTGGCAAGTCTGTGGCTCCCTGTGGCCACCAGGTGGCATCTGCACTCCTGTGCTGATCCTAAAGCTCAGCACACAAATTACGCACCTGGAGGACCCTAGCCCAGCCTCTCACTTCCTTCCCTCGGGCTATTTTGCACTGACCCTTCTACCCTCTGTCAGCCATCTTCTCTCCCTCCCCACCACCAGCAATCCCACCCTGTCAGCCCCCTCCTTCTGCCAGCCTGCATCTGTAGCCCCCCTCCACCCCCCTCCCGGGAGCCACTGATTCTCTGCCTGTCACCTCAAGATCCTGGTTAGAGCAAGATAGGCCCCCAGCTGCCACTTAGAAAATACATTCTGCCCCTTCCGGCCAGGACCAGAAGGGTCCACCTCTCCCAAAAATCCACCCAGCCAAGAACCAAAAAGACAGCGCAAAGGAGCATAGACTCATGCAGAGCAAATGAAAGGCAGATATTCTCAGAAAGACTCAGGAACAGGAAAAGACCCAGAGATAAGTACTCTGCACACCTGTGCTCGCTGAGAGAATCAGACGACCAATGATGGGGAGGAGGTCAGGTCTCCTAAAGATGGAGACTACCCTTTGCCTTCACCCAATATTAAAACAGCCCCCATGGTGGGGTCAGCCCTGGATTCTGGTTGGGACCATTTGGTCTTATTCCTGACACTTTGACCCATCCTGCCTTTATTCTTCCAGCCCTGACTGCACCCAAATTGCTGTGTTCTGGCTTTTGTCTCCGTGGGTATCACTGAGACCACCCTACACCTCAGCACCCCTGTCCTTCCCCTCACCCTCTTTTTGGTGTCTGTCACATCGTATATGTGTCTGTCTGTTCTTTTCATGTTCTCAGGCTCATCTCTCAGATTGCCAGTGTGTGTGTGTGTGTGTGTGTGTGTGTACTGTGGGTATTTGCCTCTGTCAAAGCAAAAGAGTGCTTTGCGTAGTATATTGCCGTTTATGCATGTCATTGTGTGGTCCTGTGTGTATAAATCATGCGTGTCCATCTGTGTGCGCTTGTGTGCCTCTGTGTGCTGGTCTTTCTGTGGATGTATTTTGTTCTGTGGGTCCCCCCACTGCTACAGTGTAGCAGGATGCTGTGGAAGTAGGGAGACACATCTTGGGGTGTGGGCCTGTCTCTGTAGCCTTTGCTTGTTCCTATCTCTTGCTGTCTAGGTGTTGGTCATATCCCCACCTCAGCCTCAGCCACAGCGCATAGCAACAGCTGACAGCTGAAGATTCCCTGGGCAGGGAAGAGAGAGACCAGTGGGAGGAGGAAGCGTGAAGAAGCAGCCCAGAAGATGAGAACAGAGACAGTGCTGGAGCTGGGGACAGAGACAAGGACAGAGTTAGACAGGGAAGGGGACAGGATGAGAAGAGATGGGAGTGGAAGATGGGACTGTGGGAGGGAAAATACAGGACTGTACCAAGAGGCTGGGCGGACTGCACTGATGACTTTCTGCCCAGCCCCCACGCAAGGGTGCTCTGGGTTGGGCAAGGGTCAGCAATGTGGGTCAAGGGGCTAACTTAAAAGAGCTGGTCTAGCCAAGGGGTCCCGGTACCACAGAGGTACTGTGGCGCGGGGGCGGGGAGCCGGGCGCCGTTTGTCAGCCCTATTGACAGACGTGATGGGGTTTCCGTCCGTGATCAATGATTCTCATCTCCAGGCCGAATGAGCCGCGGGGCGTCCATCCATCCCCGTCACCCGCGCTTGGTGGTAGACGCCTGAGGCCCCGCCCTCCCTCACCTCGGCCCCTGTCCCACTCTCTCCCCTAGACCTACCTCGGCCAGGAGCACGGAAGCCCCCCCCCAGCACCCCACCCTCGGGTTTCACAGGACCCTGGTCCTGCCGCGCCGCCGAGCCTGGCCGGGCTCCTGCTCTGTGATGCCCCCTTCCCGCGCACAGTGGGGCTTCCCGTGGAGCCCCACGCCCTGTCCTAACCCTCATCAGAGCCTAGATCTGGCGTCTTTGGGGCGCCGCCCCCAAACCCCACGACCCTCTCCGGTTTCACACCTGGGCCAGGGGCGTGTCCCGGGCGTGTCGCGGTGAAAGTCACCTTCCGTGCCCCCAGCTGGGCGGGAGGGGGCGCGCGGGGCGCGGCCGGGATTGGAGCACCGCGGAGCCCCGCCCCACCCCGCCCGCCCGACTCAGACCCAACTTTCTCCCCCGCCCGCGCCCCGCCCCCAGCGCCGCGCTCCGCTCCGCGCTCAGTCCCGCGGGCCGAGCCGCCGCTTCCCGCCGCTCGCGCCGCCGCCCTCCGCCCGGCGCCCCTCGCCCTGCGCCCAGTCCGGCCCGACCCGGACCCGCCCTGCCCGACCCAGTTGGCCGCCCGGGAAGATGCGGCTGCTCCCGGAATGGCTCCTCTTGCTCTTTGGTCCCTGGCTCCTTAGGAAGGTAAGGGTGGCAGAGCCAAGACGCGGGGTCCGAGACAGGAAGAGCCTTGCGTGCTAGGGGGCTCCGTGCGTCCGCCCCGCCCCCAGCACTAATCGTCCCAACTTTGTGCGTCCTGGGGTACACCGACAGACAGCCTTGTCCGCCTTAAGACTGGCACGCGCCCAGCGCAAGTTGGCTGAGGGTTAGAAGAAGGCGCGGGGTGGAGGCCGGGATCCGATCGGCTTCAGGCTCGACGGGGGAGGGGACGAAGCGCGACCCGAGAGTGCGCCAGACAGAGAAGGAGTGCGAGACAGACAGCTAAGCCAGCGGGTGTTAGCTTAGCCTTCTTTCCGCGCCTACCTCGCTTGCCTCCCTCTGTCCTTCCTTCCAACCCTCACCCTCTACCTTCCCATTTCTCTTCTCCTTACTTGTCACAATGCCAGGTAGGCTCTGCGATCCGAGCATACATCGCCCAGGCACACGCGCTTACACGGACCCACACCAGCAGGGCTGAACTTGGCTACACTCTCCTATCACATTTCCCGCGGAGACACCATCTCCCCTGCACAACCTCACAGACACACCCCTCTCTCGCGCCCGGTGGACGGGGGGTTGCTGTCTGGGAGGGAGTCTCTCCTCCAACCTCCTCCCTGCCCCCACCTTTCTTCGCTACCTCTTTTCCTGGGGTTTCTGGGTGAAAACCCAAAGGCTAAGAGAGTCCAGACCTCATCCTGCCCGGACTCTGGACTTGAGGTCTTCAGCCCATGTACGTGCTGGGTTCATACGTGTCGATGTGGAGTGTGTGGGTTAAAACCAGTCCCTGCGTGTTAGCATGTGTCCGGCGAACCCAAGCTTGGGGTTTAGCTCTGGGGCCCAGCGTGAATGTCTATGGGGAGGGCCACGGTGACACTGTCGTTGCATGGGTGACTGTGCCTGCTTCACAGTTATAGCCTTCTAATTGTGCCATGGTGTGTGATCCACAGGCTTGTCTAGACCGTGGCCCCCAACTGCCATCCCCAACTATGACCTACCCAGTTTAAGGGCAAGCAGTTGGCTGCACAAGCCCTCACTCTTGGACCTTATCACCAGCTCCCTGGAAGAGTCCAGTAATTGTCTCTAAAACACTTGGACCCCAGCCCCGATGTGATGTCTTCAACAGCTCCAGGAGGGGTAGGGACTACCCCAGTGAGGTGTTAGTAGAGGCCTCTGGTTCCCCCAAGCCCCCACCTACTGACCTTGAGAGAGTGGAAGCTGAGCAAAATAAGAAGGAAAGAAAGAAAAGAAAGGGGGGAAAGCCCCCTGTGTAAAAACTGCTGCCTCTGGCAGAAGCTTCTCTTGAAATTGAGGCCTGGGTTTACGGTCTGGGAAGGAGTCTTCCCCCAGGAAGGCTGCAGGAGAGGATCAGGCCCAAAACCACACTGTGTGATGGCCTGGGGTCACAGAAGAGGGAGGAATGCCATTGCCCTGACTCCCACCGCAACCCCACCCCCATCAAATTAACTCCCCTACGGACAAATCTGGTTTAATTTCCTTTGCCCCCTGAAGGGGAATGAAACATCTGGCAGAGACTTGAGGGAGAGTGAGCATAAGGATATGAAAGGTGGGGTGGGAATCTAGCGAGAGAGAGAGAGAGAGAGAGAGAGAGAGAGAGAGAGAGAGAGAGAGAGAGAGAGAGAGAGAGAGAGAGAACTGCAGCTCTGGGTGGCTGGGTTGGAATCAGTAGGGAAGTGCCTATCTGCCATTTGGTCCAGCCTGTGGACAAGTGAGAGTCTGTGTTTATGTGTGAATATGTGTAACTTTGCATACTATTGTGTAAAGAAATGTGTTCTCATATGGACTTGTGGGTAAGATGGTGCACAAATATAGACCCTCAGGGTCTCTGATGTATTTGCATGCTGGAACACATGTTTTTCTCATGTGAGTCTGGGTTTGTGAGTGTACATTTGTGTGCTCATAGCTCTGAGTCCAGCTGAGTGTGAGCACAGATTGTGAGCCTCAGATTGTTTCACCTCGATGTGAGTATGTATGTGCCCCCCCCCCGAGTGTGCCTGCATTCAGGGACATCTCCATGCCAGTGTTGGGAGTGGGCAAAAGGTGAGACTAGCCTTGGCTCAGTTCATAGAGCAGCTCTGGGAAATCGTGACCATCTTTCCAATACTGTCTTCAACCCCTTTCTCTCTGAATCTGACTTCCTTTCCCCTTACCAAAGCAGCTGCCTACTGGGAGAAACAGCAGGCGATCAATAGTCACTAATCACTAATCACTAATTACTAATTAGCTGGGGGAGGGCAAGGGCGGGGACCCTGTGAGACCTTTCAGCTCTATCCTGCCTCAGGGAAGGATTAGACCTGCAAGTCTCTCAGTCTAGGCCAGCTATAACCCTTGTGCCAACCACTGCCTCTCAGCTCCTTACCCTCCTCAAGCCCCCTAACTAATCTCTGGCTGGGCCACTTAGGCACGTGCAGCCTAAGCTTGGTCCCAGAGCTGCTGGCTGGGATTTGGGGGTAATCAGGGGCCGCAGCTGGGCCAGGGACACTGGAGGAGGGGGTCTACAGTGACAGTTCCCTTGGGCCATAGCTTGCAGCCAAGACTCACAGCCCGAATGGGAGGGGCAGTACTGGAAAGGAGAATTTACAGAGAGAGGGTCATGGTTGGGCTGGGTAAGGAGCTAGACAGAGATCTAGGAGGAGGTAATGGTGGAGATGTTTGTAAGGAAGCAGAAGGTAGGTAAAAAAGAGTCTCTGGGGCCAGAGACCCACAGAGTGGCAGGATAATCTTTGAAAGCCAGCAGGTAAGTGGAGGGACCCTAGGCAGGAGCTAGGGAACTTTGAATAGAGAGAACCCAGGAACTCAGTATAGGCCTGGGCAAGGGGACAAGGTTCACAGAAAGGGGTCAGGTGGCCAGGAGAAGTCCTATGGCTCAAGCTCAAAGGGGCTCCTAAGACACACAGTAGAAGAAACAAATCGGCATGGGGAGCTGGGAGTGTGGCCTTGAGCTCTGGAAATTGGCGACTCTCCTCATCTCCCCCGCCTGCCCCTCCTCCACCTCCACGCGGTCCACTCCCCCTCCAGCTCAGGCTTCGGGAAATTACATCCCTGCTCCGCGGCTCCCCACCACCCCCACCACCTCGCCCTGGAGCCGGCGCCTTTATAGGCACATTTATTGCAATAATAAAGTGAGGCGAGGGGCGGGGGTGGGGGCTGGGGCGGGGGGGCAGCCGTTCCCGGGAGGACCGCACCGGCTCTACTAGGAAGCAGGGAAATAAAATAAAATAAAATAAAATCAAAATTCAGATAACGGTGAGCCTTGCGCAGCAGGCCTCGGGCAGGCAAGCCGGTGGGGCTGCGGGGGAGAGGGTGACTGGCCCAAGGGCAGAGCTCACCTCACCAACAGGCCCTCATCTTTGCTCTGTAGTAGTAGCTGGAAAAGGTGCCTTTACCTTCACTTGCCTGGCCCCCTCCCAAGCGTGATCCTGAGGCTGGCCTTCTGCCTCTTCCTCTACCTCAAGTGAAGACCTGTGCTCAGGCTCTTGTCTCCATCAAGTCTCCCAATGGCTTCCCCAAACCCCGTCGCCTAGGTCTCCACCCATGAGCATTCTTGTTTCTGCCTAATAACCATCTTTCTCTCTCCCTTTCTGTTCCGCCCCATCCCTCACACCAGCCAGTCTTTAGTGCCCACTTGTCATTGAACATGCCTGTCCCATTTTATCTCCCACCCTCTTCTCCACCCTGTGTTCCTTCTTCTAGTCCCTAGCCCATAGATGCCCAAGTCTCTGCCCAATACCCAGTCACCATTTCCAACCCCTTCATCTTTCTCCCCATGTTGTCTTTTTACCCTAAGCTCCTTACAGCCCAGTACCCAATCCTAGTTCCAGTCTCTGTCTGCCCTGGTACTCACCTAGGCCTGTCTGCTTCTGTCCCCCAGCCCCTCCTCCTGCGACAGCTCCCAGTCAGACTTCACCCCACCCTGACCTGACTGCAGTGATGATTCTCTACTTATGGGCACTCAGTATGCTATTGCTTCCTTCCCCAAACACAGGGTGCACCCTCCCCCATGAATCCTTAAGCTCTTCCTGACCCAAAGGGAGGAGAGAAGCAATGGATAGGCTGGAGGCCCAGGAGGGCGCAACCTGCAATGCGGCTAAGGGGGTCTGACAGCCTGATCCTCCCTCCTAGGTCCCAGCTGTCCTATCTCCAAAGAGTCCCTGTCTCTCCACCACCCCCCCACCTCTTGGTGGGGTTTGTTTTAGCACCAGGAGATGGCTTCAACTCCCCCTCAGGTGTGTGGGCCTGCTGCCTTGGGGCAAAGTGTTCTTGGCCGAGTTCCTCCGGAATAGGCCCAAAAGAGTCTGCTGTAAGCCCTCCCTAACCACAACACCGCCACACACCTCCACCTCCCACCCCAGATGACAGCCAGCCGGCTAGCCTCTCCCCTCTGCAAATGTCACGGAGCCCAATTAGTTTAATTAAACCAGCTTTCAACTTGGGGGGGGGTCCCTCCTTAGTCAACACCCTGCTCAGGCCCTCAGTCACGGCAGGGGTGGGAGATCCCTTACCACCTTGCTCCCCCCATCCTCTGTCCCCCATCCACTGCTGGAGACCGGCAACCGGAAGGGCAGAAGGAGAGAGCCATGGTTAGAGAGACAGAAATGCCACTGGGGGGGGGGGCATTCTCCGGACTGGAAATTAGAGACAGAGTGGGGGGAAGAAACAGAGACAGAGAGATTGAAAGAGTAGGGAAAGAGGGAGAGAGAGAGAAAAAAACAGTGGAAGATGAGAGTAAGAGAGGGAGAGAGAGCGTGAGCAATCAAGGAAGCCAGAGGGAGGATTTGATTTTATTTTATTCCATGTTCCCATTTCTCGGCTCGTTTCCTCCCAGAATCTCACCCCTCCCAGTCCGAGTGCCCCACCCCCAAGGTCGCTTCAGCCGCCTATCCCCCAACTCTTCCCTTTTATCTTAGCTGTCTCCAGCAGTGGGTGGGGGCTGTGGGTACCAAAGCCCAGGGATTTGCCAGGATCACAGAAGCAGAGACAGCAATTTGTCTGGGATCAGAGGGGGGGGGAGAGCCTGGCACCTCTGTCCTGCCAGACCTCATTTCTACCCCATCCTTTCCTCTGAGGAGAGTGAGCCTACAACCCTGAAAGATCCCAGGCTGGCTGCAGGACAGAGAGTTCTAAGATGTCCTGGGAACCAGTAGCTGGAGGCATTTGATGTCCTAGGATAGAGCTGCTTAGGGGTGGGGGTGGGGGAGAAATGGAATGGGATGATGGGCCAGCTGGAAATAGGAAGGGTTTGGTCCCGAGAGGCAGAGATTAGGGGGTAAGACTTCAATAAGGCTTTCACTGAAACCTCACCCACTCCTACCTCCAGACCCAGACCCTGGGCTCAATTCCACCTTCTGGAGCTTCTTCCCTGGCTCCCCTCCCCATTTTAAGCCTCTTTCCCTAGCCCTACTCAGGTGCACCCTCTGGGTGTTAGGTGCCAGCTTAAGCTTGTCTGTGTCAATCACTCTTGCTACCTCCACCCCCTCACCTGGGTTGGGAGGAGGGCTGGAGGGGAGAAGGAATGAGGGGGCGATAAATATGTATGACTAGCGGGTGGCGGCAGCATTAATAACCTAGGATCGCAGCGCTGCAGGGATGGAGACCAGCCAGTAGAGATTCTAGCCCAGCTCGGCCATTCTTGTCCCTTGTCCACACAGTGTATAGACTCCGGTGTATGCAAACAGAGGGGGCCACCCATGCTTTCAGGCCCTTTACCCTTCTATACTCAGCCTGCAAACCAGCATCCTGTCATTCATATAGAATTTGTGCAGGCTGGTGTGTGTGTGTGTGTATGTATATGGCATACACACACTCTTGTGGTATGAACAAAGACCACTGTCACTGTGGAGAGACCCCCTTAGAAAGACCCTGACACAAGAACAGATAACAGGGACTCACACAATGACGCCTCTAGACAGTCACACAACAACCCTGTACACAGACATACAACTACCATAGCTACACACAGCCACAAACTGACACACAGCTTCACACAGATCAGGACATACAGATAAGCCCCCAGGTAATCCAGGCACAAATGCACAATGGACAGGAAGCTACCGGAAAGCAGATGGGGATGCGCGCTCACACATACACACACACACACACACACACACACACACACACACACAGCCTCCTCAGGCTGATAGACATAGGCACACAGACACACACACAGAAAATCAACACAGCCATACACAGCCCTCACAGACTGAATATGTACAAGCTCCTCCAGACAGACGCCATGGACACAACTATTTCAAGGTAACCCCCCCCCACACACACACACAGAGCTTCCTCTCCCAAGGGACTTGCCGGCAGTCAGGGCCACACTGCCGGTGGTGTCTAGCTCAGGCTGACTGACACACTCTGACAAGATCTGCTCCTCTCCCTCCCGCTCACCCGTGCTGGAGCCGGCATCTCCATATTTCTTCCTCTCACTCTCCTGTCTCTCTCTCCCTGCTCCTTCACTCCCGGCTACCCCCTCCACACACACCCCAAGATAATTGATGGCCCAGATCCGATCCATCTTGTACTCGAATCTGCACTGTCTCCCACATTCCCTGCCACCTGAGACAGGCTGGCACAGCAGGGTGACTCCTCCAGCCCTTCCAAGCCAAGGGGTTGGGGACAGGAGGAGTGCCTGCCCTTTTATCCCCCCCCCCCAACCTCAGCCCACGGTCTGGGATTTTCTCTGCTCAG
Organism: Pachyuromys duprasi; assembly: GCA_028658305.1. Taxonomy (NCBI): domain Eukaryota; kingdom Metazoa; phylum Chordata; class Mammalia; order Rodentia; family Muridae; genus Pachyuromys; species Pachyuromys duprasi. The sequence continues at coordinate 38,882,124 of CM053753.1, read as the reverse complement.
TTGGGTGTTACAGGCCCCTGGGGAAGGATGAAGAACAGGATGGAGCTGGTCTTTGCAGAAACCGGGAAGATCTTTCTATCTCTTTACTGACACTCGATGTCGGTGCAGACGTCTAGGTTGTCCAGTTCAGGCCCGTCACTAGAAACATCACAGGCCAGACTATCCAGAAAGGGCTTCTCCCTTTACCCACCCACACCAGAGCAGGCTTTATCTTTGTCCTTATGCCCAGCCTGGAACTATGTGACAAGCCAGAGATCATCAGGTCATTTCACAGGGGTAGAAGCGAGGGTCCAGGTACATGAAGCGACTTGGCCAAGACCACGGAGCTTGAAAGGGCTACAAGATCTGACCCCAAATCCACTCCAGAGCCACCACTGTGGGCTGCCCAGTCCAGCGCCTCTGCCTCTTCTCTCTTCCCACACAGGCCGTCAGCGGCCAGATCTCGGAGTCCGGAAGGTCGCAGTACCTGGAGCTGCGCCCCGCCATGGCCGGAGGGGGCGCCCGCGGCCAGCAGCTCCCGGCGCCCGGGTCTTCCGAGGGCCTGAGCGCGTCGCGCTCCTGGAGCTGGGCCTGGCCCGCTAACCACACCGGGGCGCTGGCCAAGCCCGGGGCCGCCGGCGGCCTGCCCGCGCCGCGCACCAAAAGGAAGCCATCCATTAAAGCGGCCCGCTCCAAGAAGATCTTCGGCTGGGGGGACTTTTACTTTCGCGTGCATACCCTCAAGTTCTCGCTGCTGGTGACCGGCAAGATCGTGGACCACGTGAACGGTACCTTCAGTGTGTACTTCCGTCACAACTCTTCCAGCCTGGGTAACCTGAGTGTCAGTATCGTGCCGCCCTCCAAGCGCGTGGAGTTCGGGGGCGTCTGGCTGCCTGGGCCCGCCCCCCATGCTCTGCAGTCTACGCTGGCACTGGAGGGGGTGCTTCCCGGACTGGGGCCCCCTCTGGGGATGGCGGAGCAGAAACTGGGGAGCAGCCTTGGGGGCGCACTCGCCGGTCCACTCGGAGGCGCGCTGGGAGTGCCCGGGGCCAAAGAGTCGCGCGCTTTCAATTGCCACGTGGAATACGAGAAGACAAACCGCGCCCGCAAGCACCGCCCGTGCCTGTACGACCCGTCGCAAGTATGCTTCACCGAGCACACGCAGAGCCAGGCCGCCTGGCTCTGCGCCAAGCCCTTCAAAGTCATCTGTATCTTCGTCTCCTTCCTCAGTTTTGATTACAAACTGGTGCAGAAGGTGTGCCCAGACTATAACTTCCAGAGCGAGCACCCCTATTTTGGATAACGCCCCCATCCTGGGCCCTGAGCTTGTCACCAGATCACAGCCTCACTAGGTGGGACCCCCTCCCTGTGACCCCCATGCTCCTGTGACCGCCCCCACCTCTTCCACTGTGGGTAGAGTGGAGGAAAGCAGCCTTCCCCGGGACTATCAGCCAGCGTGGTTCTCCATATCCTTGTGGCCCCGAGCGTCCCCGAGGCTGGGGTAGTCTCCTCCAGCGGCAAACTGGAGAGGCCAGAGTAGGCGGGGCCTGGAGGTTTTCTTCGGGTTTCCTAGGAATACATATTGGTTCCCTCTTCTGCCCACCTAGCCGTTTGAAGAACTCCTGCCCTGGCACTCTTTCCCCAAGCGCTGGTCCTACCCTACCCCTGACTGTAAAGTCTGAAAGCCCCAGCCCACCTAGCCCCCTCCAGTTCTTCTGTGCCCCGCGTCAGTCCACCTTTCCTCCCAACCTTGCTGAAGCAAAAGTCTTGGTCAGGAGGCTCGGCCTGGCCCCTGCGCCCTGCCTCCCTCCCTTCTTCCCTCCCGCGCCCGCAAGTCTGGCTCCAGCTGCCCTCTCTGGCTGCTTCTTCTCGGTGATAATTTTTTCAACGCCAAAACACACGGAAAAGGGAAGAAAATAAAGCGAAATCCAATACTCGTCTGTGTGAGACCTTTGGAGGAAAGGCGGGCGGGCGGGCAGGTGGGCAGGTGTGGGGTTTTGTCTGGTAAAGGCTGAGCCAGGTCTCTTTCCTTGGTGGCTGTCGGGGAAACCGAGGTAAACACTGACAGATCCTACATCTTGGAGTTCATACCAGACCTGGATCAAGGAGTGACCGACGGGTGGGTAAGTGTCGTCCCAGCTGGGTGGGGATTATCTAAGGTGAGTGAACGGTCGAGACTAGAGAAGGCAAATAGAATGGGGATTAGACCAGAGGTGGGACTTCCGGCGGTCTGTTTGGATGGAGATTTAGGGGAAAGGAGGTTTAAGACCTTGAACCAGATGAAGGAGCAGGGACAGTGTAGGCAGAGCGCTGACAACCTGCTAAGCTCCGCCGGGCTGGAGGGAAGGGGGGACGGTGTTTGTGGCATCTGGAGTCATCGATCTTCCTTTTCCTTCCTAATTTCGTGGGCGCTGAGTTTGCAGACGGATGAGGGAGGGAGGGAGCATTGGGACGAGGGGCTGGGGGAAGGGACCAGCTCAGGTTTGGAGGGCGGGGCCGAGTCGCGGCTGGTAGCCGCTAGCAAACAGCCCCCTTCAGCCAGCTGCCCATCCTTTCCACCCCTCCGCCTTCAGCTCCCTCCCGCAGCCTTGGCTGCTAATTTTATCCACCCCCAACCCTGGCCCGGGCGTTAATTGGCTGTGGCTTCATTAGTAGTTCTCAGCTCAGCAGCCCCCTTCCCCTTGGGACCCCCCTGACTGGGTCTTGGGGTGTGTGCAGACAAGCTGAGGTACAGAGAGCCTCTTCCTCTTCAGCCTGACTTTACTGGAGTCCCCGGTAGAGGGCCCCACAGGGAGGAGGGCAGTGTCTTCCACAGGCTTGCCCACAGCTCAGTCGGACACTGAGTTAGAGATGGATCTGACCCCGACATGCCTGGGAGGAAAAAAATGGCAGAAAAGAAATATCTGGCTGTAGCATGCACTGGGTTCAACACACAAACAAATACGGGAAGGATAAGAAGCAGGTTGGAGTGAGAGAAGGAAACCTGGAGGAAGAATGTTACTGGTTTCTCATTCAGGGCCTACTGCAGCAATCACCTGAGAGACTGAGGCTCTAGAGAGAAGGCCTAGATGAGGTGACACAGCTGAGGCCTCCTGTGAGATCCAGGTGGGAGTGCTTCGGGTGACAATGACTGGAATCAGCCTGCTTGGGCCTCAGACTCGCAACTTTATAATAAAACGGCATACATATACGAGACCCTAGATTCTATCTCTAGCACTGAAAAAAAAAAAGAAACAAAAAAACTCAAAATAAACAGGATGGGATGGTGGCGCACACCTTTGATCCCAGCAATCTGGAGGCAGAGGGAGGCAGATCTCTGTGAATTGGAGGCCAGCCCCGTCTACAGAGGAAATTCCAGGACAGCCAGGGCTACACAGGGAAAGCCTCTCTTGAAAAACAAAAATCAAAATAATAAAAATAAAGTGAAACAACAACAACAATATAATGGTGTTGTATCTCCTCCCATGGCTTGTCCTCACCATCCTACCAAACATTCTTCCTCCAAGGCTACGTCCTCCTCCTCTCTCCACTGTTCCTCATTCAGCTGGATGTGTGAGAGCAAGGTGAAGTGCTGAATGTTGCCACTATTTACCTCTTCATGGCCCATCAGTCAATGCGTCCTCTCTATCTCCAGGGCTATGACATGCCTAGCATGGCTCAATGTCTATTGAGAGAATAAATGTATAAAATGGCTATGTAGGCCAATGGTTCTCAAAACCACTGCTTACTGGATTCCCCAGTAGCGGGTTTGGTTGTGTTTCTTTGAGAACCATTGAAATAGAGGCCTTTAGGAGATGTCCCCAAGTCCGGTGGTGGTAGCACACATCTTTAATCCCAGCACTAGGGCTAGCCAGAGAAACCCTGTCTGGTAAAACCAGAAACCAAACCAACCAACCAACCTACCAAACAAACAAATAAAAAAAACAACAACCCTGAAACAAACAAGTAAGCAAAAAACAAAAAGGAAAGAAAAAAATTGCCCCCAGCTCATTTATAATCTCCCCTTGGAGAGGTCAGCGTATGCCCCACTCAAAGAATTACTCAGTTCAGTTTCATGGACCCGGTGGCTGCTGGGGAATAAGTAATGTGTAAATAAGTAATGAAATGCAATAAGTGTGACAAGATGACAGGTAGATGGCCGTGGAGGAAGCAGGTTGTGAGTCAGGGGTAAAGGACATCTACCGAGAAGCGTGTTCTCCTGCAAAGTTTCATGTAACCACTTCCACAAGCTCTTTTATGTGTTTGGATAAGGTGTGACAGGCTCAGGTAGGCCACGGGGCCTCTTACTTCATACATAGCTAAGGCTAGCCTTGAACTCCTAATCCTCCTGCCTCCACTTCCCCAGTGCCGAAATGACAAGTGTGGGCCATCGCGACTATCATGGTTTTACAACTGAGGAAGCTGAGGCTCTTTTGCTGTAATCCTAAAGGAGGTGTTTGGGTCTCTTCTACCGTTTGAGACTATATTAGCTTCCACTGTGTCATAGTTCTTTACCTTGTATATGTGTCTAAATCTCTCAAAGGAAGTACAAACCAAACGAAAAACAAACAAACCAAGAACCGCTTTCTAGACAACCGACGGGAAAAACAAAACAAAACTCCGAAGAGCTTCAAGAAAGGACATGAAGTCTCTTTCAGGCAAGGCTCCCTACACCGGGAGGTATAGATGGGAACTAAAGATGGAGAAAAAACTACAATTCCCAGAAGGCCATTTTAGAGTTCAACACTGCGCACGCGCAGGCCACGCCCCTTGACTCAGACCTCACGGGGGGTATTTTCTCGCGCGTGCGCTCTAAGAGCAGTCGGCTCCGACCCCGTTACTACACCGATCCAGAGTTAGTGGCTGGTCCTCCTGTGACCTCTGGTAGCGATGGTACCCTTCTCTTTACTTTGGACCACTCGGGTAAGAACAGGGTTCCGGGTACCAGTGGAAAGGCCCACCCAACTTTCGTTCCTTTGCACACAGTGGGGTTCCCCTGGCTCCTTTCCGCACGTGGTCTGGGGCCTGGGGGAGCATCGGATGCTTTATAAGGAACTCCCTGAGACTCCTGGGCACACGTGTGGTGCCTGTGCCCCTAGTTCTGGCGATCAGACCTCCCAGGGTCTTGCGATCGCCCTGTTCACACGGCTCTTAAGGTAAAGGTTCGCAGACCCGGTGTTAGCAATATCCTAGCGAACAGGTGGGGTTCCCGGCTTCGATGATTAGCTAGTTGAAAATTTCCCGCCAGCTCTGAGCTATGGAGATGATGCAACCGAGCCTCAGTGCTTTCATCAGGCAGGGGTCCCGCTGCTGTGTGGGCAGGAAGGAGGTGCTCGCGCGTGTGTGAAAATTAAGATTTTTGGCTTCCCTTAAGGCAAACGCCTTCACCGTACCCCTGCCAGGACACACCTTTTCCAAGAGCTGCTTAAAAGCCCACTCTCCTACTTTCGTTGCTTTGGGAACTATCCTTACAGCCTGTGTGGCTAAGTCCCTATTAGCTTGGTGTCTTCTCTCATTGGGGTACTCATTTATGGAGGCTCTGCAGGAAGTCCTGCGTGTATGTATGTGCACCACATGCATGCCTGGGTATCCACGGAGGTCAGAAGAGGGCATCAGATCCCCTGGAACTGGTGTTGCAGATGGTTGTGAGCCGCCACGTGGGTCCTGGGAGCTGAACCTCTGTTCTATACTTGAGCAGCCAGTGTTCTTAACTACTGAGCCATCTCTCCAGGCACAGGGCGGCCCTTTCGTTGTTCCTGTGTGTGGGGAGACTCTGGGACCTCGGTGTCTCCTCCTGAAACTGGGGTGCATGGGTTCCTGGAAGACAAGTTTTGTGCTGTGACTTTGCAGTCGCTCAGGGTGGTGGGGAGGGAGATTTAGAGGTGGGGGGGGTGGTCGTTGAGTAGAGCTAATCAAAACTGCCCTTTGGATAGTGACCTGAACCTTGACTCCAGAGCTGGCTTTTCAAGGTGAAGGTGGGGGTGGTGAGAACTGACTGCTGGCCGGGCCAGGCTGCCTGCTTAGCCAGAGGGCTCTCTGTACCCATGGCCGAGGGTGGCTGGGAGGGAGAGGTTTGACAATTTTTAATTAATCCTGGCTTTTCTACTTTGAGCCTCTGCAGAGATGGGGTCAGCTGGTCTGGATGGCTGCTCGGGCACAGCACAGCAAGGTGGCCCAGACACAGGCTGGGGAAGCAGCTGGAGGCTGGACAGGCCAGGAGAGTTTATCAGACAGTGACCCTGAGATGTGGGAGCTACTGCAGAGGGAGAAGGACAGACAGTGTCGTGGCCTGGAGCTCATCGCCTCAGAGGTAGGACATAAGGATATGGGCCAAAGAGCAAAGTACCATGAGTGCAGGGGATAACCTGTCACCTTACTGTCATTTCTCCACATCTCCCTGTCAGCCTCAGCAGCTTTGTCCTGGGCCTTGTCCCTCTCTTTATGCTTTTCCTCTGAAGCGTAAAGCGGGGCCAATCCAGTCTCTGGGGCTTGAGCACTCAGGCGCTTCTAGAGTCTGTATAGTTTCATCTCTTCTTTACCTCCCTTTCCTGTCAGAAGAAAGAGGAGCCTGGAAATACCGGTTGAGTGTCCAGGTGGCCTGATGGGTCACCTGTCATGGCAGCCGAGCTTTTGAGGATGTGGTTTCTGGTCCTGCCTCATGCCTGGCCAGGAACCCAGAGCTTCCCATGCAGCCTGTCTTCCCCCTGCAGCCCATGGGCTCTGGCAGGGGTGGGCTGTGGGAATCCATGGGTGGGGGGGCTCACTGCCTTCTGACGTTGCCCCCCCACCACCCCAGAACTTCTGCAGCCGAGCTGCGCTGGAGGCCCTGGGGTCCTGTCTGAACAACAAGTACTCGGAGGGTTACCCAGGCAAGAGGTGAGGGCCAGCGGGCAGCAGCAGGGATGGCGTTCCCAGTGGTGGACCTTCTCGAACCCTGTTGAGTGTTTACGGAGCAGTGGCTGCCCAGTCTTTTGCTGCTGGTCAAGGGTCCTTTCTCTGTGCCCTTATGTACCCTCTCCGTGGCAGATATTACGGAGGAGCAGAAGTTGTAGACGAAATCGAGCTACTGTGCCAGCGCCGGGCCTTGGAAGCCTTTGACCTGGACCCTGCCCGGTGGGGAGTCAATGTGCAGCCTTACTCAGGGTCCCCAGCCAATCTGGCTGCCTATACAGCCCTCCTTCAGCCTCATGATCGCATCATGGGGCTGGACCTGCCCGACGGGGGCCAGTGAGTATGAATTCGATGAGTGATGGGTTTGGAGGGCAGCAGTGCCTCGGGGATAGGAGTTACTTAGCGAATGCTTATTAGGTCCTGGGCAAATGGTCCACACCTGTCCCATGTTACAGTGGAGGAGAACAGGGTCCTCATACCCCGCGTGGGGTGGGCTAGAATCCGTGTTCCAGGGGCAGGCCTGTGGAGGTGGCTGGAAGTGGCTGGGTAAATCAGGCTGGACCACTTGGAAGCTCTTTCTTTCTAGCCTCACCCATGGCTACATGTCTGATGTCAAGCGAATCTCTGCCACATCTATTTTCTTTGAGTCTATGCCGTATAAGCTCAATGTAAGTGTTCTGGGGCCTGGGCGCTTGGCCAGTGGGAGCGGCTGGAGTTCTGGGCAGCCCACAGCCTCAAGGAACATGAGCAGCCCCTTCTGGGCTTTAGCCAATTCTCTGTCTGTCCAGCCCCAAACCGGCCTCATTGACTACGACCAGCTGGCGTTGACCGCTCGGCTCTTCCGACCACGGCTCATCATAGCTGGCACCAGCGCCTATGCCCGCCTCATCGACTATGCCCGCATGAGAGAGGTTGGTGAGGGCCTGGAGAGCAAGCATTCCCCTACCCTGAGGGTGGGAGGGGGGAAGGACAGCTGCCTGTATATACCTATTTGGGCCTTCTCCAGACTGAGACCTGTCTCTCTACCTGCCCAGGTGTGTGATGAGGTCAAGGCACACCTGCTGGCAGACATGGCCCATATCAGTGGCCTGGTGGCTGCCAAGGTGATCCCCTCCCCTTTCAAGTATGCCGACATTGTCACCACCACCACTCACAAGACTCTTCGAGGGGCCAGGTTGGAATTTCGGGGGGTCAGAGCTTGCTAGGGGGGTTGGGGGCAGCATGAGGTTGGTCCCTTCTGCCACTGGAATCCAGTGCAGCAAACACAATTGAGGGGACTCGGAGGCTCTCAGCGCCTAAGCCGGCCATCTTCCTCCCTCCCTATCAGTTGCCCTTCATTTCAGAGTCTGACCACTTGTGTTCCACATAGGTCAGGACTCATCTTTTACCGGAAGGGAGTGCGGACTGTGGACCCCAAGACTGGCCAAGAGATCCCTTACACTTTTGAGGACCAAATCAACTTCGCTGTGTTCCCATCCTTACAGGGGGGACCCCACAACCATGCCATTGCTGCAGTAGCAGTGGCCCTCAAGCAGGTTGGGGAGCCTTCCTTGTGTCGGGGTGCACTGGTCCAGAGATTCTGCTTCCTCACCTTGTAGCTAAGGCTGAGACTTGGTGGAAGGGAAATGGCTCAGGTGGGAGGTGGCAAGGCTGGGGTCACAGAGTCTCGCTCCGCAGCAGACAGGGCCTTCATTCAGCCCTGGGGTGACGGGTGTGACTGTCTCATCTGTAGGCCTGCACCCCCATGTTCCGAGAGTATTCCTTACAAGTGTTGAAGAATGCTCAGGCCATGGCGGATGCTTTGCTAAAGCGAGGCTACTCACTGGTGTCTGGTAAGCTATGGGGTGGGTGAAGGCTTTTGTGGCCTCAGGCAAAGGTCCGGGACTCCCCAGTGCCCTACCATTGTCCCCCTTAGGTGGCACTGACACCCACCTGGTGTTGGTGGACCTGCGGCCCAAGGGCTTGGATGGAGCCCGAGCTGAGCGTGTGTTGGAGCTCATGTCCATCACAGCCAACAAGAACACCTGTCCTGGAGACCGGAGTGCCATTACTCCCGGGGGCCTGAGGCTTGGTGAGACCTGGGGTTTGAGGAGGGGAGTGTTCCCCACACTGGGTGGCTCGTCCCCCCCTCCGCCCCCCCCCTCGTGGCCTTGGCTATGCTAATTATCTGCCTTCTCCTGTTTCCCAGGGGCCCCGGCATTGACTTCTCGGCAATTCCGAGAGGATGACTTCCGTAGGGTGGTTGATTTCATTGACGAAGGAGTCAACATTGGCTTGGAGGTGAAGCGCAAGACTGGTGAGTGGCTCCAAGGTCCCCAGCCAAGGTTCTCAGCCATCGTAGGTCCCCTGCCCTGCCGCTCCAGCTCATGGCCCAGAGGCTCTGTGAGCAGCACTGTGATTCTCTTCTCAATGTTCTCAGCCAAGCTCCAGGATTTCAAATCCTTCCTGCTCAAGGACCCGGAAACAAGTCAGCGTTTGGCCAAACTCCGGCAACAGGTGGAACAGTTTGCCAGGGCCTTCCCGATGCCTGGATTTGATGAACGCTGAGGGCACCTGGCAGTCAAGGCCCACAGACTGGAAGTGACCCTTCTTTCTGCCTACCTGGACCGCAAATGAGATGTCTCTGATCTTTCTGGGTTTTAGTGGAGGGAGGATGGCCTTCCATTTAGGGGAAGAGCCAGGTATAAACTCCCTTGTAGAATTTGTAGCTGAGATTTCTGTTTTGTAACCACATCTACAAGAAACACCCAACATACACCCAGCTCAGCTGAGCTGAGACTGAGCTGAGACTGCTCCCGCCTCAGCTTCCCAAGTGCTGGGCTACAGTTACACACCACCACACCCAAACGTACCCTCCGCTTTCTGCCCCTACTGACCGACCCTCTGCCTATCTCAGTGTGGCAGACCCCCTCCCCTTGTTGGGAAGGGGAAGTGGTGTGCTGAGCCAGAGAAAGGAGTGGGCAAGTCCTCCTTCCTGTTTTTACCTAATAAAATGCTAACCTGCCCGGGGTTGCTATTAGTGTAGGAGGCCTCCCCTGGGCCAGCCAGCGATTTGACTCCCTCAACATGTATTTCTCCTTCCCTCCCACCACCACAAGGACCCCCGGGGCTGTAGCCTCCTCTCTCTGTCTCTGATCAGAGCCGACACCAGACGTGATTAGCAGGCGCAGCAAATTCAATTTGTTAAATGAAATTGTATTTTGCCCACGGCTGCTTCTGTTTGATCCCCAGGGACAGAGAAGCAAGGGAAGGGAGGGGTAAAGAAGGCCCAGGTGCAAGGTGGGAGGGGGTGTCATTGATGGGAGGCAGCAGGCTTGGACAGGAAAGAGGTGCTCTGTGTGGTAGAGGGGCCCATTCTGAGCAGGCTGGATAGCCAGAACGAGCCCAGGCAGCCTCCGCCCCCTAGACCTTGTTCAAAACCTGCGGCAGTGGCAGGCCCACGTGCCTTGGCACTCAGGCCCCTGCTTGCTGCCCGCACACGTCAGGCACGCTCAACACGTACCCCGTGCCGCACCCAGCCCAGGCTTTGGGGGTTGGCCTGGCCTTTTGGGTCAACTCCAGCTGTTGCCTGCAGTTTTGACTCCCCTCCCCCACGTGGGATTCCAGCCGAGGGTCAGAGGCTCTTCCTGTACTGAGAGCAAGGGGGGAGGGCGGGGTGGAGCCGCCCCCCCTTTCGTGGGAACCCAGCCTGTGTGAGCAGAGGCTGGACAGCGTTGCTAGACTCACACCCTAGGGGCTGCGGCAGGGAAGAGTGATTTGTATGGAACCTTTGGGCCCTGGTTTAGAAGTCTGGCCGATCCTTCTTCAGCTTCTTGTAGTCAGTGGAAACGGCGAGGAACTGCGGAGATGGACAGGAGAATTGGAGCGTCTCTTGCCTCCCTTTTGTTTGTGTGTGGGGGCACAGATCTAGGGGCTCAGTGGAGAGGAACAGTATAGGTCTATAGAGTTACCTTGTACTGGTCATTGGGACTCAAGCGGTTCCAGGGCTCTGGGTTGTTCTTTCTGTCCCAGCTGTGAAGGGGACAGAAGGCTTAGGGTCTCTCTTCTGAGGAACCAGGACTCTGGCATTAAACACTGAGCGCAGCGTCCCTGGTTTCCTACTCTGGGGAGGGGAACACATTCTCTAGAGACTGACAGAGAAGGGCACTTGTGTCAGGTGCTGGCAAGAACCTGGCATCTGATCACGGAATGGCAACCTAGCTTATGGATTGCCCAGGGTTCCTGGCCTCCCTAGGTTAACCACTCAAAGCAGAGGTATGGGAATCAGGCAGAAATCCTCAAGGACGGGGCTTCAGTGATGTGCCTCACACTCCAGGGTCAGAGCGGGTGCATGGTTTGGCCTTTTGCTTGTCAAAGGAAGCCCTGGTGCCTCCGGCAGGAAACGAAGCCTCAGTACCACCGAAGACCCTCAGCCCCACAACCGCCAGACCTCTAGCACTTCTGGGCAGGCAGAAGTACCTAAAAGCCAGATGTGGCCAGTAGAGCTGTGTCACCATGGCAACCCTGTAGCGAGCTGCTAGGATTCCAGCTGCCCCATGTGTCCAGCCACTGACAACTGAGCCACCAGGTGGTCCAGCTGAGAGTGTCTCCAGTCAGGGGCCACGCCAGCCCTCCAAAAGGCTGGGTGGTACAGTGGAAATAAGGACATAGCAAAGGACCTTCTTCTAGGGTCACCCACCACCATCACTCCTGAGCCTTCCCACTTTGCTCCACCCAGGATGGACCCCCAGCTTGCCTCCCAAGACCTGTAGTTACCAGACATCAGGGCTGCGCAGGGCCAGCCGCAGCAAGTAGGATCCAGCACTGCCCATGCCCAAGCAGATGAAGCCAATCATTGGGATGAGCTGCAGAGAGACCAGGCACTCTTAGGGCCTGACCTCTTCCCAGTTCCCACTCACCCTGCGCTAGTTTTCTGTCACTTTCATCTTTCACCCGCCACCCTCCCACACCTTCAGCATATTCTCCTTTACCCTGAAGTGATCCTGTTCAAAGCAGGGTTGCAGGGACATGGGGTGCATTGCAGGGATAGGATGTGGAATGTCCCTGGGAAGATTTGGGAGCATTAAGGAAACTGGACAGAAAGCAGGGTTTGTTGGGGGGGTGACATGTGGGGAGTTAGGCTCTGGGGACTGACTTACCCCAGGGTGTCTCTTTATCTGCCTGTAGAAGCGGGCTCCTAGACTGGCTCCTGCCATCTTGTTCCAGTGTCTGGGCTTTTGGGGTGGATCAGCTCCAGTCCTCCTCCTGGGGTCCCGCCCCCGTCGGGGAGGGGTCAGCCCAGCCCAGCCCTGCCAGCCACACCCTGCTTGTTTCCTCCCTACACTTCGAGGTCCAAACCAGGCTGGAAATTGTTGGGGGATCCTTGGGGTTTCTCCTCGGAAACTCTGGGAACCCTTGCCCATGAGACACCATTGTACTTGGGTCTTTGGGTACCTGAGAAAGAAGCCTCTCTGGCACCCAGAGACTTAAGGGGGATCCAGACGTGGGACAGGCAGGCAAACAGCCTTCTAACAAAATGGGGGTTTAGAGTGTCCTCTGGAGGGGCCACGGAACGGTAAGGGCATCTGCAGTGCTTTCTGTATACCCCGGGATCCCGGGGAGCTAGCAGACCATGAGTACAGCCCCGCATGGTGGGAGGAGGGACGCTAAGGAGCGGTGTCTGGGTGTCTGTTGCCAACCTCTCTCGTTCTGGGCGGCTTTACTGAGTTGTGGTTGGCCCGGAGTCCTTAGAGGTGGAAGGTGTAGGTGTGTGGACCTCTGCGTCGCTCAAGATGTATGGCAACCACTACGGTAGTGTAGGGGCTTGATATGATGAAGATAGAGCTCTTCAAGGAGGACACCATACTCCTCCTTGGCTTTGGGACTAGAGGAAGAGCTCTGAATGAAGGAAGCCGCCGTACAAAGCTGGAAGAGAGCCTCCCCGCACACTGCTGCACGCCAGTAATTCCAGCACTTGGGAAGCAGACAGAGACAGGCAGATCTCTTAAACCTGCTGCCAACCCTGTCTACAGAGCCAAGGTTACACAGAGAAACGCTGTCTCAAAAGAAAAGAAAAGAAAAAAGCCGGAAGAGATGTTGAAATTGTTGAAATACAGAAGAGAAAAGCCGAGTCAGGTATAGGTTATATTGACACTGCAGAAAGTTTCTCCAGCCCTCCATCTTTGGAGGACTGGTTTTGGGGTCACAGGAGATGAGCCGCATCTTTTTCTCTTTAGTGCCATATTAATTTCCATCACTCTCTCCCACAAGCTCCCCCATTTCTCCCCTAAGGAAACTTGGCCTGTGTTGGGCGCCTGCTGGGATGAGCTATGTGCCCGCCCCTGCCTCCCTGGGGTACAGGGAGGAAGACAACCCTTTCTGAGGCGCCCCTCCCTTTCTTACACACGGATACCTCGCCCGCCCCTTGAGCTGACAAGCTCTGCTGTAATTAGGCTGCGGGGTCCAGGCTCTCCGCCTCCCTCCGGCGGATAATGAGATAAAGTGTCAGAGACATGGAGAGAACAAAGAGACAGAGACTCACTGAGATGTGTGTGGGGGTGGGGTGGAGTGGAGGAGGCGGGCTGAGGGGGTGTCAGAGCCTGGGGCAGAGCAGGGCCCTGCTGGAGCATTCACACCTCCAGGGCTGGGCCACGGAGGGTGTGTCCAGTCACCAGCGCCCCTGAGCCTGGACGTTTAGGGGGTGGGGGTGGTAGGGCTAAATAGCAATCTTGGAGCTCAAGCTCCAGCAGCTGCCCAGCTGGGCTGCACATCTGGTACTCTGTGGCACAGCTGGGGAGCCAGGACTCTGGGAGGGACGTCTGGTCCTTGCTTAATGCCCCTTTGGTCCTGGGCCCTCTCTTGCCTGGTTCCCGATGACCTAGGCTTGGAGACACCCAGAACCTCTGTCTTGGAACTTCCTCCCTTGGGTCTCCAGTCCGCTCTTAAGCTCAGATATTACATTGTCGCTGCTGCTCTTGCCTCGCCAAGATTTCTCGAAGCTTCACCTGCTCCTGATCCGAGTCTCTGAGCGTGCCCAAACCTGGATGGTGGTCTTTGGGGTTCCAGGTCTCTCGTGCCACCTTCTTCCTTACACTTTACCCCTAAAATAACTCAAGCCATGCTGGCCCAGTAGATGAGGGACAGCGGGAGTCGTTAGCCGAGGATTTGGCGCGACCCGTGGTCCCAGGGGGGGCAGACTCTTCAACTCTAAACCGCTCCGGGATACTAATCCGCGAGGCTGGCGAGGCTGGCGGCGCAGCAAGTCAAGCGCAGCTGGGCTCCCCGGAGCGAGCAGCTTGCCGGGGTCCGTGGGAGCCGGCGCCCTCTGGAGGCCGAGCTGCTCTCAGGCTGGGGAAGAGGTCTCGGGTGCCCCCTGTCGGGCAGCGCCTGCTCTGCACGTCCCATGTTTGCGCCCGGAGTGTGCGTACAGGTCTGTGCCTGGTGGCTCACTCACTCAGGCAACCGAGGCAGTGGGGTCCCTCAGCCTCCACTCTTCTGGCGGGGCCAGAGGACATACACGGGACGTGGAAGACTATCTCGCCAGGTGCCGGCGGCATCCAGGCTTAGGCTGGATCCTCTCGCCGGCCGGGCTGGCCTCAGACACACACCCTGGGCTTCACCTCCGCTCTATTACCGGACTTGCCCCCTGACTTGGCCTCCCAAGTCCCTGGTTGTCATTCTTTCTTCCCGCTCCTTTCTTCCGACTGTCTCCACCTTGGTATGTCTGTGCCTCTCTTTGCCACTCTGCTCTCAACCGAGCTTTGTCTGTGTGTCTCTGCCGGTCTCTCTTTCCCGCTCCACCTCTCCACCTTGCTGTGGTCTCTCTGCAAACGCCTCTCTCTCCCTCTCCCCCCCCCCCCGTTCTTTAGCTCTGTTTCTATTCTGCGGCTTAGTATTTGTCCCTGGGGAGCTGCAGCAACCCGACGGAACAGCCCGCAGACACCTCGGGGCACAGCTCGCGGTCCCCCTCCCCATCCCTTCCGCATTCCTGTCACCTCGCTGCGGCCTCCGTCTCCCCGCTGCAGCTGAGGTACTAGAGAGGGCGCCCGAGAGGGAAGCCAGGGTGCCCTGCCTCTGCTCGGGAGCCCCGCGGGCCCTTGACCCCCGCTGCCACTATTAAGGGCGCTGGGTCCTGAGGCTCGGAGATGATCATGATTGCATCAGCCAGACAGAAGTGGAGCCAGGAGCCTAGCGGCAAGCGAGCTAGCGAGCGAGACAAAGACGCCCGCGCCATCTGTTTATGCAAAGCGCTCACCGCCAGGGACCCTGGTATCCCAGTGCCTTGCCCAGACCTGGGCACGGGGTCATGAACCCACTTCTGCCCGGGGGGGGGGGCTCCCGCTACGCCTGGGCGTCCCCTCCTCCCCAGCAGCCAGGGGTCCACTGGGCGAGCAGAACAGGGAGGGGGCGGGGTGTTGATGTGATTGGAAAGGACGCGGCTGTTTCTTCAATAATGGATGGAGATGATGCGGACGGCGAGCCGGCCGGGGAAGGAGAGAAGAATAGAATCGGGGAGTCAGAGAAGCGGGGGCGGGAGACGCACGGGAACGCGCGCAGGCGGGGCGTCACACTGTCATTCGGGTACTTGCTACCGCGCAGCTCACACCCAGGCACACGCCCACGCACTGTCACCAAGACACACACCTGCAAGCAGACTCCAGAGCAGCTCTCTCCCTCCCTCCCCCTCCCTCCCTCTCTCTCTCTCTCTCTCTCTCTCTCTCTCACACACACACACACACACACACAACACGGCAGTGGCTCTTGATTTTCACACGTACGACTGGAGACAGTGACGCCTGCGTACCGGGGCACATTCAGACTCAAAGAGCGCACAGACACGTTGACGACATGTCAAAGCACGTTTGAAAGAACGCTGAATATACCTAGCCACCTTGGGACTTAGAGACAGAAATCACGGAGATGGGGGTTGACAAACCGGGCAGTGTAGACACAGAGGCACTGACAGAATCGAAACGCACACAGGAACACACATCGCATTCCCAGACACATCCCAACCATCCACCAGGAGCACGCAGAGGTCCCTTCCACACTCACACAAGGGGCTGCACCCAAGCAAATGCTGGCGCTGCCACTTGTGCCCTGCGGGTTGACTGTGTGAGAGCGGTCCCTGGGGTCCTCGGAGCCGCCCTTGTTAGCCCACATTAGCCTAGCAGTGTAATGAGGATGTGGTGACAAGAGGTGCCCGGGGCTGTGGACTCAGAGGCCTGTGGCCCCTGCTTGATTGGCTCCCACGCTTTCTCCTCAGGCCTGCGGGTCCTCAGCCTGTCCCCCTGTAACAATTCCAGGCGGCTCTGACAGCCCCAACTTAAGCACTTGAGAGGAAAGGTGATGGCTGGCGGGAC
Source organism: Pachyuromys duprasi (assembly GCA_028658305.1). NCBI lineage: Eukaryota > Metazoa > Chordata > Mammalia > Rodentia > Muridae > Pachyuromys > Pachyuromys duprasi. The sequence continues at coordinate 38,865,934 of CM053753.1, read as the reverse complement.
ATAATCAATAGTCCTAGGAGATCCCTAGTAGCCCCAGCTGAGGTGAGGTGAAGATAGAAGACAGGGTCAGTCTGTACCTCATCTCCTCAAGTATGCTGCCCAATCATCAAAGAAAAAGCTTTTGTTTGTTTGTTTTTTTAATAGCAATTAGAACCTGGAGATGGGTGGGTGCTGTCCTATCCTGGACCCTATAATACTCTGGCCCTTCCTCTGATCTATTTTCAATTCAGTCTGCTCCTTGGCCCAGACTTATGACCTTTGCAGCGTGTGGCAGCATCATCCATCACCAGGCAGCTGGCTTGTGGGAGTGGGAGGCATTGGAGGCCAAACAGTATCCCTGTCATATCTCCTGCCCTCTCCTGGGACCGACCAGGGCCCAACTCAACGCGGCAGGTTACTGAGGGGAAGGCTGGGTTCAATCAAGACACTATTCTCCACCCCTGGGACCCCAGCACCCCTCCTTCCAGTTAAGCACAGCCCTTCTCCCTGCTCCTCCCGCCTCCCTTCTCTTGGGCCTTTGCTTAATTTCCTATTAACTGCTGATAAATCCAATTAAACCGCCGCTCTAATTAGGGACAGCTGCCGGCTCGGTAAGGCGAGGGGAAAGGGGGGGGGACACCCTGCCAGTATAGGGAGAGAACAGCCGTTCTCCCTGCTCCTCAACACCCCTACACCAACACTGCCGCCCAATGAGCCAGTAAATTGGTTTTGCTTCAGTATTTTTGGGGGCCTCTTGACAGTCCCGGGGGAAATGCGCTCGGGTTTTGAGTCCCTTAGACCGCTTGGCGAATACAGGCAATTGGCACCCTCGTCCTCCCTCCCCTTGCTTCTGGTAGGTGGATTCGGTGAAGGGATGGGGCAAAAGGTTGACTTGTGTGTTTTCGGGGTATGTGCATTTGCCTGTGGTCTGCCCCTGTTCCAGCTTAGTCATGATAAAAGGGGGGACTGTCCGAGTGGTTCTCTAAGGCCCTGCCCCTCACACCGCCAGATTTCCAGAAGTGACAGTCAAGGGCAAAGGCAACAAGAAACTGAACCTGATTTTGCAGGGAGTTTTGCTGTGCGCTTCCCAACCCCCAGCACACCTCGTCTCTCTGTATGGAAGGGGAGGGGGTGCCCGTCCCGGGGCCCTCCTTTTCCCAGCCCAGCTGAGCCTCTGCCCTCCCCGCTCCTCCAGCAGCAGATGGTGCCCGGGCTCCCGCTGCCAACCTTGCTAGGCGGTGCCAACCTCGGTCCTGGCAGAAAACCTATAGATTAGAAGAGGAGCTTCTGGCTGGCCAGGCCGACCCTCCCCCCACCCGCTATCAAACCCAAGACCCTCTGCCTGCCCCGCTCCAGCGACCACCCCAAGCTGCTTCTCAGTGGTCGGCTCCTAGGTCTCCAAACTCATCTCCTTCTGCTCCCAGCCGCACACCTTCCCGCTCCTCGCCACCTGCCGCCCTGACCAGCGCCGGAACATTTGCATATTTGCATATGCAAATAATAACATTTGCATACGGCGCGCCGCAGGGGGCCCCGGTTAGCTGTCTGCCAGGCGTCCTCTCACTCTGTACCTGTCGGAAAAGGGCTGGGGCAGGGGCCGTACGGGAGGGGCTAGGCCCCCCAACTCCGGCCTCGCCAGCTCCGTTCCCGAAGGACTAGAGGAAGTGTTGCCATGGAGACGGCACGCACCCCACCCCCTCCCAGGCCTAGGGTCTCAGGCTCGGTGTCTACGGTTCTCTCCCCTTAGCCACCCCTCCAGTCCCTCCCCATCCCTCTCTCTCCAACGGAGATCTTGCATCGCCCCCTGGTGGCCACGATGGTCTCGGAGCCAGGTTCAGAAAAGCACGAGACCTAGCGGAAGTACCACGCTATTCTCCCAGCCACAGGGGCAACGACTCCTGTCCGGCTCTTCGTTCACTTTCAGCAGGAGCCCATCCTAGCGGGTGCAAGTCTGTCCACCCACACCAGCCTTGACTTTCCATAATCTGACAATATGAGGCGGAGCAGCCGGGGACCCCTCTGCAGGCCTTCTTTTCTTCCGCAGTTAAAAAAAACCAAAACCAAACCAAACTTTTCTAACTTTTGTCAAAACTTTAATAAATTCGTAACATGACAGCTCAGGCCTCTTGGCGTCTCCTTATGAAGATGCTCTCCCCTCCCCCACTTTCCCTGCTTTTGAAGGTTGGATGGGCCTGAAGCGTGGGCCTTACCGGCATCCGAAGCCCTAGGCAGGGGAGAGAGGGGCAATCCAGACCCTCCCCAGAAACATCACTGTGCTCTGGTAGGCCTTTCCAACTCTCCATATCCAGTACTCCCCAACTCGCCCAGGGCCCTGCCCAGAACGAGCGGTGGGTGTCTTCCGCCAGCAGGCCCTAGGACACCTAGATCTCCTCCAGGAAGTCAGTAGGGAACAGCCCCACCTTGCGGCCAGTGTAGACTTTGACATAGCCGCCGACTTCCTCTCCTTTCTGCACCACAATCTAAGGGGTTAAAGGATTGGAAAGTAGGAGCTGAATTAAGGGCAGATGAGAGCAGGGAAGATGGGAGGGGCATTTACACTAACGGGTTAGGATCTTCAGGGTGCGTGGGTGGGGGAGGTGCGATCAGGCCTGGGATTAGGTTAAGGTGCCTGAGCTACCTGGTCCTTCTTGAGGGTGATCTGCCCAATCTCGCGGTTCCCCACAAAGGACCTGGTTACTCGGTGCACACGTTCTCCAGCCCGGACCCGAATGATGAAGTTTGGAGGGAAGAATCCAACCTTCTCTCCGATCTTCCCCTAGAGAAGGCAGTAGGTAGACTGAAGATCTCAGGCTCCAGACCCTACCCATACCCCACTTTAGCTCTAGCAATTAGTCTTACCCGCCACCACTCCTCATTGGAGTCATCAATGACGGTGATCTTCTCTCCTGGCCTGGGACAGGAAGGAGGGCTCTCTGTGGTTTACATCCACTTACCAGTTCTGTCAGTAAGTGAGGCCAGGGCACATGCCCTCCTCCATTCCCAGAGAGAGCTCATCTCTTACTCCTCAATGCTCCCCACACTCCCGCCTCCCTTGAAGGCTCCTCACGGAAAATCCAGATCATCCTTCTCCAGGGCTTTGAACCGATAGAGAGCCACAAAGTAATGAGACTGCTGGAAGCCAGGCTGCTTGTGCTAGGGGTGAAAGAGGGTGATAAGTTACCAGACTCCTTTACCTCTTCCAGGAGAGGAATTTATTGGTTTGTGTGGGGAGGGGGTGGGCGGTAATGGGAACAGGTGTGACAGACGTCAAGCCTTGACAGGACGACAGAGCTGGACAAGAAGAAGACTCTTACTTTGTCATCAGGTGTCTTCTTCTCAGCCTTCTTGTCCCTGTCTGCACTGTTTCCTTGGATGGGAAACATGGACAAATTGCCCCTGCCTCCAGGAGGGCATCGATCATCCCCCTCCCCACTGTGTTGGAGAACCTTTTTCACCCTGGGCCCACCATTTCCCTCTCCACCTGCTATTGAGCAGCTAAGCCCTTGACTACACCCACCACATCCTGCCTCTGTGGGTGGAGGTGGGGACACTCACTCACCATCCTGTGACTTGCCTTCCTCGGGCCTGGCTGACTCTGGCTCCTCCTCCATCATGGCTGCTAGAGGCTGAAGGATGACACAGAGTTAGAGATGTTGTCTTGGGATCCCATGTTTTCCCTGCCTCTCCAGGCAAGACAGAGAGTGGTAGAATAATAGTATCTAAACATTGGAAGAGTATTTAGAGAAACTATTTAGTCCAATTACCTTCCTAATGCAGGAATTTCTCCTGACATATTGCTGGCAGGTAGGTCACCCATACCCTACACTACCCTACCCTACAACATAACCACATGTGGTTTTTTTTTCAATTCCTTTTATTAAGCCTGTGTTATTTTTAGTTATTTGTCTTGATTTACCTTCTGGAGCTTTATTTGTGGCACAAACACAGTCCCTTTAACTATCTAAGGACAGTGGACATACCCTTTCTGGCTTCTCTTTCCCAGTAATTTTCAGTCCCTTCAAATGCCCCTATGATACAGATTTCAGGCCCTTCATTATACTGTCTGCTTAAACATACTCCAGTGTGTAAGAGAAAGTGGTAGCGGTGCGGGTCACAGCAGTTTTCTCCTTGCCTCTTTTTTTTTTTTTTTGTAGCAGAGTTTCACGCAGGCCAGCTGTCCTCAGACTCTGTGTGGCCAAAATGACCTTGAATTCCTGATCTTCTTGCCTCTAGCTCCCAAATGCTGGGATTATAGGCATTGCACCACCTAACCTGTCTGGCAACATAGTTTTCACATTTTCCTGTTGAGAACAGTATCTAATAATATAGATGTTTCTCCTAAAACAGCCTTGTAATTCATAGTTGAACTGACTGGAATTTGTTATTTGTACCCATGCTTTATATCAACCACTTTGAAATCAGATCTCTAGTTTTATTTTTGCCCAGTTTTTTCCCCCCCTCAAGAAAAGAAAATTTTCTCTTATTATTAAAACCTGGGCAAGGTGGTACTTGCCTACAGTTCCAGCAACAGGAGGCTTGAGGTAGGAAGGTCATGAGTTCAAGGCCAGCCTAGGCTGTAAAGCAAGTTACAGAAAGGCTGTGCTGCATGGCAAGACCCTCGGAGCAGAATGGGACAGAGTATTTGTTGGAGATGCAGTTAAGCTGGTAGAATGCTTGGCTGAGCATGCATGATGTCCTGGTTTCAATCCCCACCATCCTGTAAAGCAGGTGTAAGGGCGTGTATCTGTAATCCTAGTACTTGGGAAGTGAAGGCAGGAGGACCAGACGTTCAAGATCATCTTCAGCTACAAGGAGATTTGATGGTGGTTTCCTACCTGAGACCCTCAATAAAAGGAGGTGGGGATTGCTGTTGAGCGGTAATGAGTGTTTGCTGCTCTGTAAGACTTTATTTTCATTCTATGAGTGCTTTCTCTGCATGTATGTCTGTATATCATGTGCATGCCTGGTGCCCACAGACACACCAGAACTGGAACTGATTTAACTAACACCTTCTATATTAGTTCATAAGGCTATCTAGGGAGAAATTAATTGCTTGCCCAGGCAAACACATTTCTGGCATTTCCAACCTTGTAAGTCTATTGTAAGGACAATGAAGTCACCCTTGACCAGTGGGCCTCAGTTTCAGCTACATGATGAACAGATCACATCAGATGACCTTCATGGACTTTTGCTGGCTCTAGAATTCTTTTGTTACTTGGAATGACAAAATTCTCTCCATCACATGCAAAAAGCACAGGTCTTGCCTGTTATCCAGCAATGCCAGAGCCTGGACTCAGCCATCTGTGGCACTCTATGGCACTCTGTAAGCTCTATGGCAGCAACAGATTTGTTTTTGAGTACTGGGTATTAAACCAGGATGCCTTACATGCACAAACTAGGCAAGCACCCCATCACTGAACTACATTCTCAGCTCTAACTGGAGGCCCACACAGGAATGCTTCTGTTTGGTTATGCTGCAATGTTTAGGGTCATTTTCCTGAGGAGCAAACGACCTGACCCATGGAGCTTCTGAAACGGCCTCTGTGGGAACATATGATGCTCACATTTTTCTTATCTGCCTGTCCCTTCTTCCGTTCCTTGTTTGCCATGATCACCCCAACGCGCAGGGTTTCAAACACAGGGTCATTGCGATTGGCAGCTATTGGGACAGGAGGAGAAAGAAGACGTTACTGGGAAGGCAGTGCAGGGCTGTCTGGGATTCTGTAGCCCCTCACAGGGACTTGTTGGGAATTGGAGAGCAGAGAGAACAGGGAAAGGCCAACTGTGTAATACCTAGGTCACCACCTATAAAGGGCTCTAAACTACCGTTGGGAATGCCTAGGAATGAGACTTCGTCCAAGTAGAGTACTAGATGGTGTTGGAAAGACAGCATTGATATGTTTCTTGGAACTGGGGCATGCTTGGACTCACCACTGTCCTCCTTGCTTTGGTCCTGCTAAGCGGCATGTGTGCAGCCGGGGCACCACCAGCACATTCGTTTGCACCCACACTCTTTACAAAGTTTAGCTTTTCTGCCAGCTTTTGGCTTATGTGTCCATCAAGCGTCCAGAAGAAGAGAGAGCCGTGAACACAGGCCCGTCGCTGCCTTCTCTCTTTGGAGGCAGTCTCACTAAGTATCCCTGCCTCCAGATGGAAATTGGAGAGATATGCCTGTCTCTGCCTTGTGAGTGCTGAGATAAGGGCGCCTGCACCATCAGTGAAACCTCAATGAATACACTTTTAAAATTGGTTTGAAAGGAACTGACTAAGGTTTCATTGTTCTCCCCGCCTCTGGCTGTCTGCCCATGGAGGGCACTTACAGAGATCTTTGACGCAAGCACACTGTTGGCTGCTGTAGAGAGGGGAGCTGTAGGCCCGACGGAAACCAGGTGGCTGTAGGATGGGGGGGGCGCATTAGAAGGAGCAAGGTAGGGCCCAAAAGCCCCTTCCCAGTGAGCACTCAACCCTGCTCCGAATAAGACAAAGCAGGGGGATGGGTGGGGACGGCTTTAGGGGCCAAGCAAGGAGTAGCTAAAGGCCTGTACCTTCCCTTCCACTTTTTTCCTCCCCAGGGCCTCGTTACTCACGATCTTGCCGAAGCATCTCTGCATCTCCACGTAGGACTGACAATGTTCATGGATGTTGGTTTTGCAGTTCTTACAGCGGAGCCCAAATTTGTTATTGACTTGAGAGGGAGAATATTTGAATAAGGCTCTGGATCCCCTTTCCCTCTGTACCAGTGTGGCTCCTTCCACTCTGGTCTGCCTGCCCTCTTCCGGGACTCTAGCCTGTCAACTTCAGTATTTTCATAGAGTGGTTATCGTCAGTCTGTCTATACAAGTAGCTCTCATAGTCCTGTCCCACCCCATAAGCCTTCAGCTTTACTAGCTCTGCTCCCCTTCAAGACTTACGCACAATCATCCGGGCACAGACATCACAGAACTTGGGCTTCTTGAAGAAATGATCTTTGAACTTGTGGGGCTTGTCGTTGACAAGCTTGGGAGGTTCTGGGGGTGGTTCTTCTTCCTCCTCCTCTTCCTCTTCTTCCTCATAGATATAGTAGATGGGCCCACCCCCAGCTCCCACTGCCTCGCCATTGGCCTGGGGCTCTGGGGGCGGCTGCATCTCTGCTGTCTCTGGAGAGCCCTTCTTGAATAACTGCTTCAGCCGCTGTAGCTGAGGACGGGGCGAGGGAAGCCCAATGTTAAATGACAGTCGCATTCTCATTTTCCTATCATGGGAAAGCAATGTCCCTGGGATTAGTGGATTGGGGCTGCAGGTGTTGGCTAGCCCAACAACCAATGAGTCATCCAAAAGTGGGATCAATCCAAGCAGTTTTTTCAGATGCTGTGATGGTTCCCCCGACCCGATTCTCAGCCTCCAACCCAGTGGTCAAAGGTCCAGACTCACCCCACTTTGCGGAGTCTCTGCTGGAACGGGGGGCTGAGGGGTCTCCAGCACCTCCTTTTCCGTCATCCTACAAGAGGTTAGGCCCCACTGTGAGATCTAATCGCTGACTCCTGTTCTTCTATTCCTGTATTCTTGATGCACACAGTAGGGTGGCCTTGAAAAGGGGGGGGGGCACTCTGGGGGAAACCTGGTTAAACAGCCTTTACTAGAGCTTGTGAACAAAGTCTATGGAGGTCCTGAAAAAGATGTCCAACACAGGGAAGACTTCCCAACCAATTCCTTATACTGACACTTATCTTTTCACACCAAGAAGTGGCCCCAGAGTCTTCAGATCCAGTATTAAAGGCCTTTGGCTTCTAGGCTCCCCTACAGCAATGGCTCTCAACCAGCCTAACACTGCGACAGTTCCTTCAAGTTATAGTGGCCCCCAGACATAAAATTATCTTATTGCTACTTCACAACAGTAATTTTGCTGCAGTTATAAACCGCAATGTAAATATCTGACATGTGACCCACAGGTTGAAGGACACTTACAGATAGCTGTAAGTGATTGATACACTACACACCTTCTCATGGCTTCTGGTTAGCAAGGTCAATACTTGTCTGTATGTATAAAGGTGTGTGCTGAGACCTGCCCTCCCCTACCTCTTTCCTGAGTCTTGTGCCTAGTTCTGTCCTGGCCTGCCTTAGGCCTCAGCTATTTTAGGTTTTCAAAGTAATATGAGCCTTTCCTTTCCTTACTACTTCATTCCCTGGACCCTACCACACCGCACCCCTCCTCCAATCTTGGCTCATCCTGAGTTAGAACAATTTCACTTCTAAAACCCAAACTACTCACAGATAAGGAGAGAAATGAAGAAGCCGAACAGACTCAGGCTTGGGGAAATGAAAGGCTGGTGAGATGACGTGCTTCTGAGACTCCCTAAGTCAGTTCATTCAGCGTGGAAAGAGGGAGTCCCTAAGACCTTGATGGTGATGCTGGAGAGGGCCAGTCCTCTTCTTCAGGGCTAAGTTCCCAGAACCTTCTGGATTCACACCGGCTACCCAGACAGTGTTGTAGGCTTCCTAGCCTCTCACGGTGGCGGCAGAGCTGAAGTGACAGGGCTAGAGGACAGTGGACAGCTGAGAGCACAGCTGACAGGCAGAAACTGGAACCAGGAGGTCTGGGGCAGGGCTTGACCCTGACTCCTCCCATCCCCCCAGGGTGGCTCTTCTGAGTGTTTACTGAGCAGGTCAGCGCTGGCTAATCAGGAAGGGGCATTTTTTACCCTACTCAGACTCAAGTCTCAGGGACTGAACCCTGGGTTTTGCCATGCTAACCATGTGTTGGACCACCACGCTGCAGCCCTAGTAGGAAACTTTCTGTTTATGACATACACTCACGTGAGGAGATTAAGAAACAAAACAAAAAATACCCAGAGGTCTAAGGAGCAGTTTAGTTAACCCTGCCGAGGTTAGAGCTGCCTGTGTCCCTTTTTGTATGGATGGATGTGTGTGAGCGCAGGCGTGTGTGGAAATCAGAGGACAACTCTTGCCGTCAGTTATTTCCTGCCACCCTGTGGGATCCAGGGATTAGACTCAGACGTGGGCTTACACACAAGCACCGCCACTGTTATTAACCGACCTCCCGAGGCCACAGCTGCCTTCTGCAGTGAGGTGTATTTGTATTTTTCTGGTGAGGTGTATTTTTAAGGATACACTTACTTATCTTTTAAATATTTCCTGGTGCATGTCCCCTAACTTTCGGATGGTGATAAAAGGCCACCTTGCCAAAGTCAGTTCTCTCCTTCCACTGCGTGACTTGGGATCAAACTCAGATTTTCTGTCACTTACGCACCAAGCTATCTTTGTTGTTGTTTTTAGAGACAGGAGTTCTCTGTGTAGCCCTGGCTGTCCTGGACTCACTTTGTAGACCAAGCTTGCCTCCTGAACTCAGAGATCCACCTGCCTCTGCCTCCCTGAGTGCTGGGATTAAAGACATGTACTACACACACAGCTACAAGTGGTGACTTTTAATGCTCAGTTCTATCAGCTGCATGGGACAGGGACAGGTGAGTGGCACCGAAAGTTCAGCTGTTTTTTTTTTTAAGATTTATTTATTTATTATTTATACAGTATTCTGCCTGCATTTGTGCCTGACACCAGAAGAGGGCACTAGATCACACTGTAGATGGTTGTGAGCCACCATGTGGTTGCTAGGAATTGAACTCAGGGCCTTTGGAAAAACAGCCCGTGCTCTTAAGCTTTGAACCATCTCTCCAGCCTTCAGCTGGTTTTTTTTTTTTGTAAGCAACATCCACTTGTGTTTCTGCCAAGAACCCAACCTTATGAAGGATTAAAGGTCCAAGTTCTCCATCCCTGAAGGGTTTTTCAGAAGATTAGATGGACAGAAATGAGGCCAGCATCTCGACCTAGTTCTGGTCTTGATTTGCCCACGTCAGTAGCAAAGCTGTAATGAATACCAGAATTAATGGGCAAGAAGGAACCTCTGATATGGACACAAAGGCCCAGAGTTGAGCAATGTGCTTGATGAAAAGCAGTTTGCAGTCTGTGAACCACAGACCACAGTTTCAGATATCCAAGCATCTGTGAAAATTGTGTACAGGGAGGAGGGGCCAGGAGGAACTGGTCAAAAAAAAAAGTGTGCGCACACACTAGGGAAATCTTCCTAACCTAAAAAAAAAAAAAAAGGCCTTTTAGCAATTGTGGAACTAGACCTACTCAGAGCTTCTAACCCCGCCCACACCAACCATCAACAGAGAAACAGTGATTGATGTCCAGCAACACATTTTTGCTTTTTTTATATTTATAAACAAAACCAACCTCCCCCCAAGTAATTCCCCAAACAAACAAAAAACCAGATTAAATAAAATTTACAGTGAACCCAGCAAACATCTGTATGTGCAATTAAATACTGTGTCTGTTACTGTGGCACAAACCTCAAATAAACAATATACACGTGTTCTGGGGAGGGGGGAGGGAGGGAGTCCCAAGTTTTAACTCTGTGGGGTTTGGGGAGACAAGATGGGGGAAGTGAGAGAATGGGGAAATCAATTTATTTTTCTTAATTCTGTCCATATAAATATATTCATGAAGACCAAAAAAGGAAAGGAGGTTGGGACGGTGACCAAACAGGAGAAGAGGGGAATGTGAGACCCTCTCAATTCTACTTGACCAAAAAATATGAAAGAAATTAATTTCATGGTGGGAGAAGAGATTTAAAAAAGTGATAGAAGAGGATGGGAAGGAGAGGGAGACAGGAAGGGACCAACTAAGGGAAGAGGAGGAGCCACGGCAAAGGAGTCCCCTGCCGGAGTGAGAATCTGTCCGCTTCGCTCTTCGGCCACTGCGGCAGGCCCTGGCCCAGTCCTGCTGTCTTGGCTCCCTCAGCTCCCACTCCTGCCGGGCCAGTCCCTCCCCTCCTCCATTTACTGGGAGCTAGCTCGCTCCAGAATCCTCAGGTCGTAGTTCTTTTTAGCCACTCGCAGTTTGAAGCGACTCACAGAGTTGTTGAGGCGAAGGGAGGCATTCTGGGCAGCTAGGGGGCTGGGGAACACAGCCACTATAGTGTACAAGGCAGCAAGGTCCGAGTGGCGGCCATTCTCAGCAGTCCCACTGTTGTCCCCCCCGCCTGCACCAGGCAACCCCTGAGCATCCTTAAGCCACTGGATCTTGGCACCAGACATGGCAAGCTGAGTGAAGAGTTTGTCTGCCTCAGTACGCGTGATGCCTTCAGGGAGATCTGTCACCTCCAGCACCCTTCCCAGCACTGAAAGGAGGAGAGACAACACGGTTGTGAGAGGCGGGGCAAAGACTGGACAGTGCCCTGGCTTTGCCACTGATCCAGCCTCTACCCAGGAATCCTCAAAAGCCCTGTCTTTCCCTTTCAGACTCCCCAGATCAACCCAGCAAAATAAGGTGGAGGTGGGGGGCAGCCAGAAACATAAAATGAACCCTCCTTTCTTCAAACCCAGAGATACAAGAATGACTGAGAAGTAACATCTCAGGTTTCTGATTTGGGCACCTACAATTCCATTCCTTCACAGGGTGGCACTGCTGTAAAACTTAGGTTTATTAGTAATTTTTAATCACCTTAGTGGCTCAACCTGAAATATGATCCACAGTTCCCTTTCCATCCAGGGGCTGGTCCAAATAGAGACTTCCCTTATCCTGGGCAGCAGTTCCCACCCCTTTCTTTCCTTGTTTAGGCAACAACTGCAGATTGCAGAATCCCAAAGACCTGTGTGGAAGGCCTGATGAAGAAAGCTCCTCTCTCATACTCTCTATCAATCCCCCGAATCAGGTTTAGGATGACCAAAGGGAGATGTCCTAGATTGGTCAGAATGGCTTTTAAGAGACTGTAGCTTAACATGAGGCTTAGCAAGCCCACACTGTGCTACTCTAAGAGTCGATGACGATCTACCTCAGGACCCTGGATGGCTGGCTCAGGGACACAGATACTTCAATTCTATCTCATTTCTCTACTCTCTGGCAGTGGAGGGCATCTTCCCATGGGGGTTGATGTCTTGCTACTCACCAACATCTGCTGTCCCCAGGTCAGTGGAGGCAGATTTGAGTGCTTGTCTCTTGCCTCGGTTGCCGTGCTTCAATCCACTTTGTCCCTTCAACATCCAATATAACTCTTACCCCAAGTGAACAACATTGCTTTGTGTCCCAGTGTCTGCCCTAGAGACTGAGGAGTAGCACCCCACCCTGAAGACCTGACCCTAGCAGGCAGTTACATTTTCCAGGGAGCGGTAAGTGAGACATAAAACCTCTCCCTCTGGGCACTGAGGTGGGAGTCATGAGCACAGTAGTTGGGTAAAACTCTTTTTACTTTGTCCATTGTTTTCTCCTATGTCCCCCAGGCTGGCTGAAGCAGATGACTTGCAGACAGGGGCCCACAATGAGAAGGGGATCTATGCCCCAAGACTGAAGGTGGCTATGCTTACCTGGTGCACCGTGTAAGTTGACTGGCCATGGAGCAAGGGAGGGCAGATGGACAGATTGTATTGTAATGGCTGACCCAACAGGGAATAGCGTCCATCACCTAGGGAGTAAGAATAGATGGTTCTTTAGGAGCTTGAGTTTCACAGTTTGTCTATCTTGAGACTCAGGGGGCTTTGGAGATAAACAGCAATGCATACTGTTCCTACCTTTTCTATGATGGGAGTGCCTATGTAACTGATTTAAGAGTTGTGTTTCTATGTGGTAGCACACAAATTTGGTCCCAGCACTCAGCAGAGGCAGGCAGATCTCTACAGGTTCAAGGTCAGCCTGGTGTACCTTGAGAGTTCCAAAACAGCCGTAGCTACATAGTAAGACCCTGCCTCAGAAAAACAAAAGAAAACAAAAAACACCAAAGAGCTGTGCCCCTTCCTAAACTCTAAGCAGGACTATTATATCCCTTCACCCTTGAGTTCTGTCCATTGTAGATCCAATGTAGATGGTCAGGAAGAGTTAGGTGTACATGCCTGTTATTCTAGCACGTGGGAGGCTGAGGCAGGAGGACTGCTATGAGTTTGAGGCCAGCCTGGGATACAAAGTGAGACATAGTCTCAGGAAAATGAGAAAAGGGAAATGAACTCTCAGGGTCTTCTATCCCCTCTAGGATGTCCCTCATCGATGTGGAGTGGTAGACAAGAGCACAGAAACACTGGCTGCGGAGCTGGAGATGCGATGTTGGAGAGCTCCCCTCCTGGAGCTACTGGACGGCTAACTGAGCACAGCACATAAAGCCTGTGTTAATGCCTGCGACAGACTAAGTACTGCATAACTTACTACTACTCACAAAATTATTTATTTCAGAGCATTTTTAGGTTTTTAACAACTTCTTGATCTTATTTTTAGTTGGCTTGTTACAGCCAAAGCAAAAAACAACAACAACAACAAAAAAAAAAAAAACAAAAAACCAACCAACCAACCAAACAAACAAACAAAAAAACCAAGACTATTATTTCCTTCTTATGTATGCTTAACCCCATTTTATGGATGAGAAAACTAAAGTCTACTTTCTAAGTTTAAGTAACTTGTTCAACATCACAAAGCTAGTTTGTCCTGGACCGGAACCCAAGTGTTTTAACAGGAAATCACATTCTTCTTGGAGCTGGAGAGCTGGATCATCAGTTAAGAGCACCCACTTCCTGCAGAGGCACCTGAGTTAGTTCCCAGTACCCACATCAATAAGTATCTCACAACTGCCTATAACTCCAGTCCAAGGTATACATACTCACATAGGCACAAGCATATAAACAATAAATTAAAAAATATTTTCCCCTCAAGACAGGATTTCTCTGTGTAGCCCTAGCTGACCTGAAACTTACTTTGTACACCAGGCTGGCCTCAAACTCACAGAGATCCTCCTGCCTCTGCCTCCTGAGGCAAGCCCAGTAAAAAAATCTTAATAAAACAAAGCCCATACGGTTCTGACACAGCCTCCCATTTCCAGATCTCTGATTTAGTACTGATGTTGGGTTGAGTTCTTCTGTTCACTGGAAACTGAACAAACTTCTCTGTCTCTCTACTCTGCTCGGTAGTAGACACCATGTGAAGGAGGGCTGGGTAAACTGTGTCAGAGCAGCAGTAAAGAGGGCCACTGTCCTTTGCGTTAGCTCCACCGCTTCCCTGTTGCTATCTTCTAATCTCCCACCTTGTAGTGGGATGGGAATGCTGAACTCCGTAGCAGCCCACCTCCATCTAACTCCTTACCCTGTGCAGGACCTCCAGCCCGGGGAAATGGTGTGAGGACGGGCAGGGGGCTGAGTCCAGTGCAGACACTGCTGAGGCTTGTGACAGGAGAAGGTGCTGGAGACTGGGTAGGAGATGTGACAGGGCTGCTGCCCATTTGTGCATTGGCCTGTGAAAGAGAAGAGCACACACCACATGAACACACATTACCCTTTGTATGTCCCCATGTTGCAATTCATCACTCTACAGAATGGTCTTATAAGAACTGCCCTAATCAGACTGCTGCCTCAGACTGCCTTCTTGTTCCCTAATTAGTTTGTTGTTATTTACTACTCTTATTTCCAGTGCTAGGGGTCAAACCCAGGACTTCAGGTATGCTAGGCAAGCAGTGACCTACTCACCTACCTCAGCAGCCCTAGTTTGTATTTTTAGTACCCACTCTTGATAATTTCCTTGTTTTGTCTGTATGTATGTGTATATGTTTAAGAGGCAGAACTTCAAGAAAGCATTGAAGGAACTAGACTTGTCAAACACACAGGCCTGTTTTCTTCACAGAAAGGAAACGACTGATGCCTGGGCACTCAGAAGGCTGGAATGGATGTTGTCTGACACCCTGGTGACTTTTTGATACTCTACAGAGCCAGCCTTCCCAAGCTGCTCAAATCCTGGGCACCATTGAGACCCTTATCCTGAGCTTAGTCTCTCAGTGAGTAGAACCCATCCTTATGGAAGAGGACCCTTATACCTTGCACCCTCCATCAACAGACTCTACCCTTATCGTTATTAGAAATCCTTCCTCCTTAGGCCTTGGGCAGTGTTTATCAGTCAACAGCATTCATTCTTATTGCTTTGCTACTTTGCTAGGGTGTTTCTATGGCTCTATGCCTAAAGCTTTGTTGTGATAATTGTCATATGGAAAGCATTTCCCAAAGTTTCACTGTGTTTCAATGTGTCAGAAAAATAAAACCTGTGATAAAACTCTGGAAGCTCTGATTCAGTGCTTGAAAACGTGGTGCCGACTCATTTCCTTCCTCAGCCTGCTCAGATTGTTCCTTCCAGGGCCCCTATATTTGTGCACATGTTTGCATGTGTGCAGTCTGTGGAGGCCAGAGGTCAGTCCTGGGCTCTTCAGATGACATCTGCTTCAGCCCAGAGCCTTATGTGCACTAGGCTTGTGATCTACTCCTGAGCAACAGCCATCTTGGCTCCTCCATTTTAAACATGCTTTAAGCATGGTCTAATGTGTTTGCTCTCCTCTCTAAGATAATCAGGTTCCTGGAAAGAGGACCACTTTGTTATCCTCATGTTTCTCCCTCAAAACATCCAGAGAAAGATGTGTAAAAGAGGCTGTTCCACTGATGACATAGGGTTTATTTCTGAGAAGAATCTGGACCATCCTTATTAAGACAAGGGTTGAGCTGGGCACAGTGGTATACCCCTTTAATTCCAGCACTTGGGAAGCAAAGGCAGGGGATCTCTGTTGAGTTCACGTGTTTGAGGCCAGTCTGGTCTACATAGCGAGTTCCAGGACAGTCAGAGCTACACAATGAGACCCTGTCTCAAAAACAACAAAACAACTGACAAGGGTTGGAGGTTACCTGGGGGTTACCATCAGGACTGTACAGCTCTCCAGGTTTCTGGCCTCGCTGGTCCATGTTGTAGTATTTGCAGTGACTCCATTGGACCACGGATGGATTCTGGGGGGCCTGGGGTCCATTAGGGACATTCAGTTGCATGACCACCACACCCGGTCCAGAAGGAGACACTCCTGAGTGGCATGAAGAAAGCAGATGTTGGGAATTCAAACTATTTGGAAGCAGAGTTATCTCTGAAGAGAAAAGCCAGCAAGCAAATCCACCCACTTGTTTCAGGGCCATTCTCACTGTGTCCTGCCAAGACTCTGAGGTGGCTGCCGATTTGGCTTCTGACTCTCTCTTCCACAACCAGGGGAGATTTGAGTGGAAGACCAGATGCCAATGTTTTCCTGCCCTTCACCTGAGGGGCATTTTGTTATGATTGGCAGAAAAACTACTCCATACTGTCAAAACTGTATTACCAAATACCCAGGTCAAATTGCTGAAATGTCTGGGCACAGTGCTGGTCTGGGTCTGGGCTATGGGCCAGGGCTGCAAGTATGTGCAAGTTTCTCTGGGAAGGACTGTAGGTAAGCCAGCAAAGTCTAATTGTTCTGGAGAAGGGGAAAACTCAAAGCGTCACTAACCCACCTTACAAAGTATTATTTGTTACTTCTGGTTAAGTGAAGAAACAGTTCAAGCAGTTTGGAGATATAAGTCATATTTAAGAAATAAGAAATGATTTTGAGGTGCTAAGATATGTAGAGGACTTTTAATTCAGAACATGGCTGTTCTGGCAAGAGATCACATTCAAAGACCTTTTACCTCTGTGTGATCCAGCTAGAATACAAACATGCCTTTAATCCAGGGGACAGAGATCTGAGTTCGAGGCCAGTCTGGTAGAGCAAGTTACAGGTAAAGAAAAGCTCAGGTCCAGGAGTGGTGGTACACATCTTTAATCCCAAACAATCAATGAAAGTGAAGTTAGTTTGTAGAAGGGAATACCCATGTTTGAAAGTGATGCCTAATTGAGTGGCGGAAAAGGTAACAAATCAAGAGAAAAATTTGACACAATAGGATACGAAAGAGAGAGAGAGAGAGAGAGAGAGAGAGAGAGAGAGAGAGAGAGAGAGAGAGAGAGAGAGAGAGAGAGAGAGAGAGAGAGAGAGAGAGAGAGAGAGAGAGAGAACAAACACTCAGGTGAAGACTGAATGTGCCAGAGAATGAGAAGGAGCCAAGAGATTAGAGCAGATTGAATAAGTCAGCTGGGAGAGGCGTTTGAGTCAGAACAGCTGAGCGGAACCAGCTAGCCCAGAGTTCAAAAGAACAAGAAAGGGTGAGCTTATTCAGCAGTAAATCTCAGAGGTTAAAAACATTCTAGGTCTATGGTAGATTTTTTGGAGGCTAGAAACTTCCAGGACTAGGCCTAGGTTAGCAGATGGAGGCACTACGCCTCCAAGACAACAACTGAGACAGGTGAATAAAGGTTCCTTTTACAAAGATATAGCCACACTGTGGGAAAACACTACAGGATAAGAAGCTTATTCAACACTTATTGAACATTTGCTATGTGCCAGCACTTAATGCTGAACACCAGTGTGCCATAAACAAGCCTGATCACTGTCCTCATAGAAAGGAGTCTATCAACAATGCAGACATTAAGTGATAACAGAGGCTGAGGTGCATTCTGGTGGATGCTTACTTGCACTGTGCCCAGGAGATGGACTAAGCCCAGCTCTTTGTACAGCTCACTCGTACATGCACTGGCTAAAGTGGGTGATGAAGTGTGGGGCCCAGCAGTAGGAAGACTGAAACGGGAGGTTCTGACTGAGGATAGCTAGGAGGAAAATGGCTATACTGAAGGCTACACTGGCAGATTCCAGGGCCCAACTGGACATGACTATGAGGTTTTGGTTCTGGTAGTCCTCTCCTCAGAGGGCAGAGAAGGGAAAGGGCACAAAAGGAGGAACACTAAGTCCAAGCTTCTTTATGGCAAAAAGAAGGAAAAGAGTCAGGGAGAAGCAGTTTGAGGCAGTCCCTGCTGGGACAAACAGGTAGAGCTCTGACTCCACACAGGATTGTTACAGCATGAGCTTTGGCTTTTGACATTCCAGGCTGTATTCTTGCTGAGGCTGAGCAAGGGAATGTGGTAGAGAAATGGCAGCTGGGATTACCAGCTCAAAAGCCTGCTGCAATGCTGCTACTGTCATGGCTTGCTGCTTCAGGGCTGCAATGCTGCCACCACCACACTGCTGCTATGACGGAAACCAGTTATGCTGTGGGTGAGTGTTCACTCAGGGAGTATTAGTCACAGGAAATAAAAGATAAGACAGGAGGTCTTAGCTCAGGAAACACAGAAGATAATTTGATCCTATTCTCTGCCAATTTGTGTACCACACCCTCTATGGTTTCCCATAGCAAAGAGCACAAATACTTAGTACCATAGGCTGGTATCTTAACCCCCTGCACCGGCAGGGACAGGGTATTGCACAGAGTGGCTTATAGAAAGGGCTATGTGAAACTGCACAGTTGTGGTATGCTATGTATCAATAACAACTCTCTGCTTACTAGAGCAGCTCTGGGCACTTTACCTCCCATCTTAACAGCCCCACTCACTCTAACATCCTCCACCAACAACACTGTAATTGACCTATTCAAATTCTTCATTGAGACCCCGAGGGACCAACACAAAAACAATCAAATCTACAGGTTTCCTGGAAGGCAGCTTAAAATTGGAGCCTAACGTCCTGGGATGGGACAGGTGGGGCACATGTCAGGGTGTGTGAGGTGAAAGCATAAGCAGGACAATGTACAGTACAAAGAGCTAATGGGAGGCGGAAAGAGAACCAAGTCCTTATATTATTTTCTCTGATCCCAATAACAATCAAATAGAGCCCGTTTCTTAGCTGCAGCCCTGTTCTGAATGCCTCCCCATACTCAGTCCTCCCCAGCTGGCCCCAAGCATTGTTCCCTCACTCAACCGAGGACACAGAGCACTACTCGACTGATGAGCTGATTTTTATGCTCTTCTTCCTCAAGCCAAAAGCAGGTGGCATCTGTTAACAGCTTCTTAATGGACATGGCAATTAAAAAAAAAAATCCATGGCCCAAGGATAGGACTTCCTCTTCACCAGGTTGGGGAAGGAGCCTGGGATAGGAATTGGTGGGAAGAGGGAGAAGAGGACTGAATAAAGAAATCAATTTCAGCTTGAGAGCTGGAAAGAAAGAAGAGGGGAGGTGTGAATGGCTTTTTAAGTGGCATCATTAAACCTGGGCAGAAAGGTCGATTGGGCAGAGCAAACCACATAAATACAAGCAGATGACATTTATGTTGGGCAGAATTGGTTTTCGTTTTTTGTTTAGGTTCTTTTGTTGTTGTTGTTTTTAAGATCATTGAGAGAGAAAGCTGAAAACTGATAGGAATTCTTCCTTACCAGCAGGAACCAAATCTATGAAAAAGAAATAGAGACAAAATTACAGGCTAGAAGAAATCAGCATCTTGGCTCTGCCCAACCCCCCTTTTGGGGGGGGGGAGGAGAGAAGAAGAAGATCTTTCTGAGGTGGAAGAGAATACTCTCACTGTGAAAACCCTTAAAAATGAGCCAGTGAGTATGTGAGAGGCTACTTCTGTATTTCACATCGGCCATGCTGCTGTGTCCCTGTGAGCTGAGTCTGTATAGAGGTGTCGCTGCCATTTCATGTTTGTGTGCATCTTTCCCAGACACGAGTCCCTGTATAAACCTCAGGGGACCTGCAGGGCATCATTTTAGCGGTGCAAAGTGTTTTCTGTAGTTATAGTTATATCTAGCATTATAGTTGTAGAACTAAGGTTCAGGTGAACTGGGCAACTATGAAAAGGTATTAATAAACCACAACGGTTCTTGCAGAACAGCCAATCCTAATCCCTGTCTTTATTTTTGGAAAAGTGACCGTGTTGCTACATGAGAGGCAGGCAGAATGACTGTCCTCTGAAGGTGAGAGAGGCTTTGTGGCCATTCTATGGTCCCAGTTAACAGTGAACTGGGAAAGAACGCACAAATTACATTTCTTTTTTACTTCCTATGAGCACACAGTAAAAATTTAAACATCAATGATTAGATGAACATCACATCTTAAGTTGATATGGGTAGGACGGAGGGAAGGGCACAAGCTTGTGCATAGTTTATGGTCAGTTTGGGGACAAAAGGAGATATAACTGGAAGAAATTCCAAAGCAGAAAAGAGAACAGAACGTTTCCTTATGGCCTTGATTTCGGAAGTCTGGACTACTTCCTTCTTCCACCCTGAGTTTAGACCTCTGGTGCTGCTGGTCTCCAGAACAAGAGATGTTTTAGTTGGCTTAGAACTAGGCCAAGCAAGTTATTTCCTATGGCTCTGTTTTTGATGCAAGACCTTTTTATATTCGAACAACAGATACCAGAGACTAAGGAGATATATTGAAAGGATCAATACACACAAGTATATTCTTATGCACATGCATATACTCATCCTAACAAACGAGAAAGAAAATGTCCTGTGGTGCCAAGCACCAATACAGTATCCAGCAGTTTTTGGAGCTGGTTTCTACAATTCCCATGTTCCACTGGAAAGGTCAAAGTCAAGTGACCTTGGCAGACAGAAGCAGCTGAAAGCCCACACATGTAATAAAAGGGTGTGCAGATTTAAAACCTTAGCTTGTGTAAGATCTGTATTTGGTCTGGATGAAACCAGAAGTTATTTCCCCTTAAAGGTGAAACGTGTCTTATGAGCAAGATTAATTCTGTAATTGCCCCAAAGCATCTAACATCAGAGTGCAAACATCCTAGGTGAGAGCACTTCATTCTAAATGGGAAAACCAGCCAAATGGCTCCCTGTCACCAGAGTGCAGATCCCACCCCCAGCAAAGCGGAATGGAATGGGGATGGTCTGAGAGTGAATTCAGATTCTGTCTTCAAAGCCCTGAAGCTTCTCTAGCTGTGCTGTGGCACTGTGTCAGGACTGGTATGCTGGGGCACACAGCCACGGGCCACACAGCATTTATCTTGAAGAGTCTTATAGCTATATAACATAAAGCCATTTAGTTCCTGGACAAAAAGGGACAAAGCACAAAGTCTCCTGAAAACCTTTTACTGCAAATGCAGCCTACAAGTAACACAAAGTCAAAAGTCCTAAGTTCCAATTCTAGAACTATGATGACTTTTGGTAGAACATTCAATCTCAAGTCTTAGCTTTCCTTATAAATTGTGGTCAGAATAACAATACCACAGTGTATGTGAGCATTCACTAAATCTGTTAAACACATACATGATGTTTTAAAAAGCTTTTCTCAACTTTTTTTTCACATTCCCAAGAGAAAAAGAAAAGCTGTCAAAAGGATAAATAAGTGTAGGAGTCGGAGGTGAGTATTTTATGACAGTAAGCACAATGGTGAAAAAGACCCTAACATGCATGCAACACATGCATGGAAGCACACAGGCACACACACAGGCACACACACAGGCACACAGAGGCACAGACAGGCACACAGGCACACAGCAAAAGAACATTGAACCCAGAGATGTAGCTCAGACCCATGATCTTTCTGTCTCTACCTTCTGAGTGGTAGGATTAAGACATGAAGTCCACACTCTAGTCAAGACTGAGGCCTTTGTGATAAGGTCACAGCCATCTCTGAACCCCTCACTGCCACGTAATACAAGTCCTTCAGTAGTGTGTACCCCTGTCAGGGCTCAAGTCCTCCCGATTCTTGCGCTCTTACCTGAGTACTGCTGTGGCATCTGCGGTGGGCTGCAGGGAGAGGGAGACTGAGGCATCTGGTACTGCTCTGAGCCAGGAGGCTGTAGAAACCCCACAGAAGGGCTAGGAGATGAGAAGAAAGGAGTGGTGAAGGGAGAGAGGGAGAAACAGCTCCTGGCAAACAGCTGCTGCTTCCTAGGCCTCCCCTGTGGGAAGCAGAGGCAACTAGAACCCATTCCCAGACCAATTTGCCATGCAATTTCTAAAATCACTCATCAGTTCACTTAATTATATATATTTGTACTTGATCATCTTTCAATTAGGAAGCTGCTAATCTGCGCTAAATATGGACTGTTGGCAGCACACGCTCTTTCTAACAATATGGAAAACAAACACATGTGCGTACACACATACAGGTTTTATAAACAAAAAACTACTAAATCAAGCCCCCACAGTAGTACGAAGAAAGGAGTAAAAAGAACTAAAGGAATGAATGATTGAGGATGCACACACTAGGGATCACCTAAAGACAAATAGGAGAAAACAACATGAATACATATACACAAAAGACCGATAAATATACATACACAGAAATTCATACAATTAGACCTTCATTAGTTCGACTGCACTTTTATACAGCTATGTGATTTTTGCATAGGTTTGTCAGGAACCCTAACTTGAATTTCTTCATTAAAAAGTAAAGAACAAGCTGGACGTGGTGGCGCAGGACTTTGATTCAAGCACTCTGGGAGACAGGCAGATCTTTGTGAGTTCCAGGACAGCAAGGGCTACACAAAGAAACCCTGTCTTAAAAAAAACAAAAACAAAAACAAACAAACAAAAAGAAAACAACCAACCAACAAACCGAACAAACAAAAACCCAGGAGAGGGTTGAAGAGATTGCTCTATGGTTAAGGACACTTTTTGGTCTTTCAGAAGAGCAGAGTTCAATTCCTAGCACCCACTCCAGGCAGTTCACAACTAACTGTAACTCCAATTCCATGAGATCCTACATCTGTTCCTGCTTTTGAGTGTACCCCACACGTGACATACACGGACACACACACACACACATGAACAAATAAAATAAAAAAAAGGGGAGCGAGCCAGGATACGGTGACATGCCTAAAACCCACCACTCAGGAGTCAAGGCCAGCCTGAACAACACACCCTGTTTCCAAAATAAATCAAGAAAAACAAAACAAAACAAATCAATCATGTTGCCACACACCTATCATCTCAGTAGCACACAAGACTGCAGTAGGAAGGAAGCTCCAGAGTTCAGGGCTAGCCTAGGCTATGTAGTAGAACCAAAGGTCGTAGAAAGGCACAGAAACAAAACAAAATAGTAAACTAAGATGTCAGTCCTACTGCAGTGATCTTACTAGTGATGATCTATCTGCCCTCTCTCTATTGTAAAATTTGGTCTTTTAATATCTGAGCCTGGCTGACTGAATAACAAACACTAGGGTGATTTTAACCTATGTCTCAGAAGCAGGCAGTTCTTTCTGCAGAGCTCTATGTAAATATCAAACCAATGAGGAGAAAAAGAGAATGACACCCTACACTTGTTTGTTTGTTTGTAGACAGGGTTTCTCTGTGTACCTGTGGCTGTCCTGGACTCGTTTTGTAGACCAGGCTGGCCTCGAACTCACAGAGTCCACCTGCCTCTCTCTGGTCCCCTATACTTTTAAGACTGGGTTTCACTAGGTAGTCCACACTGGCCTTATTGTTGTGACCTTCATGTATCAGCCTCCCAAATGCTGCTGAGATTGCATGTGTGCCAGCACACTGCTGGGGTTAATCTTGGGTTTCCTAGGCCAGCAGGAATAAAAGGACGGTGTGGCAGTTGTTAAAGGCCAATGGGAGGTGCTCCCCAGTTCTCCAGGAGCTCTCACCTCGTACTGTTCTGAGCTGGTGGGAGCATGCTGTAGTACACAGGCACGCCCCCTGTAGGGAGGCCTCCTTGGACAGATTGGCTGGCAGAGACCAGCATGGGCTGCTGGAAAGGCGGCTGGACCACGTTTTGCGAGTCACTGCCCACTGGGACCTGGTGGAGAAGAGCATGACTACGGTCATCTTACCGAGCTCACCACGGCTGCTCATCACTAGACCAGCACAACTCCCTTCCCACTTCTGAGGAGCTTCTTCTAGTAGTCCTCATCTGCCCAAACCACACACTCCCAGAGCCATCGCAATCTCTCCCTCCTTTAAGCACCATCGTCAGATATCACACAAGGAAGGAGGCCTGACTTCCTTTACACTGTTTCCTGTGCATACACTCACTTATATGACTGTATAGAAACCTCAATTTAAAGACTCCTCTGAAAGTCTCTAGACTTTGACAAGAAAATGCCCCTAGAAGTTCTAGGAGGAAACAGATGGTATCTCAGTACTGGAGCCTTAAACCTGCATGGCCCTGGGAGGCTGTCCTTACAAGGACTCGGGATCTTCCCTAACGCAGAGTACACCCACTTGGTATGAAGGCAGTGGAGTGTACTGAACCACCAGGCCTTGCATCTGGCCTCCCATGCTGCTCCTCTGGTTGCTGAGTAGGCCCTGGTTCTGAGGCTGCTGGACCCCAAGCATGCCTTGGTAAGCCGTCTGCTGCTGGTTAGGCATCATGGGCTGTAAGCCTAAGGATGGACAAGGTATAGAAGGTGTCAGTATAAATGTTGAGGAGGCCACCCACAGCACTAGCTGCCTTTCCTTCTCTCCTTTTTCGAGTCAGCGTTTCTCTGCGCGTAGCCTTGGCTGTCCTGGACTCGCTTTTGTAGACCAGGCTGGCCTCAAACCTCGAACACACAGAGATTTGCCTGCCTCTGCCTCCCCCAAGCACTGGGATTAAAGGCATGCACCACCACTGCCTGGTCCTTCTCCACTTTTTAACCTTTTCTTTCACTATAGATCCTGGCCCCTTCTTAGAAATCTAAAAGTTCCTATTCCCTTCTTTCCCCCTTTAACTCCCCAATGGTAAGGTCCTTCTTCCTTAGTGTCTATCCTTCCTTTGTACCATTGTCTTACACCATCACTTCTACTTACCAGGCTGCTGGGATGGCTGAGACAGCTGTTGACCACGCTGGGGGCTATAGGCCACCGGGTGAGAGAGAGGTCGATATTGCTGGTTGGAATTAGGATACTGTCCAGGAGGGTAGTAAGAAACCTGGATCTGTCGAGGGGGCTGCACATAGCCTTGGGGTGGCAGGACTTGCTGGGTAGGTGGTGCATGGCTGGAGGGGGAATAGCTGGAAGTAGGGAGGGGCTGTCCTCCAGAAGCCATGATGAAGTTAGCTTGCTGAGGATGCTGGGAGATAAGTGGGGGCTGGAACAGAGCTGAGGATGGGTCAGCTGCTTCAGTAGAACCTTGGCGGCTAAGGCTCATTTGTCCAAAGGGGCTGCTGAGGTCATCTGCCTGTTGAGAGAGTAGGGACTCAGGGATTGAGGCCGAGTCAAACCTCGTGCATTTGGCTTCAATATGGAAGACAAATAGAGCTGAATGGGGTGGCACATGCTTGTGATCTCAGCACTTCGGAGGTAGAGGTTGGAGGATCATGAGTTCAAGATTAGCCTCAGCAACATACTAAGTTCTAGGCCAGCCTGGGTTACACAGGCCTTGTCTCAAATAAACTAATAAGCAAATAGAACAGAAAGACAGAGATAGAAACGCTCTAGAGCAGTGGTTCTCAACCTTCCAAACGCTGCTACCCTTTACTACAGTCCCTCATGTTGTAGTGACTAACCCCCCAAGTATGAAATCTCCGCTGCTACTTCATAACTTTGTAATTTCACTACTGTTATGAGTTGTAATGTAAATATATGTATTTTTCAATGGTCTCAGCAACTCCTGTGAAAGGGTCACTTGACACCCCCCAAAGGGTCAATGCCCACAGGTTGAAAAGCACTGCTCTACAGTATTCCCTAGATCATTTGGGATATTCTGGTTTCTGTGCTTAAGAAGTACATTTTAGCCTAAAATATTTTAAACTGAATAGTTGTGTAAAGCTTAAATCCAGAAACAGTCTCTCTATAAAATGTAACAACAGCTAACGCCGCCCTGATCACAGATGTTACTAGGGTTATTATAAACAGTATCTCTATAAAATGGTAACAATGGCTGCCCTGATCATAGCTGTTATTAGGGCTATTCCTCAGCAGATGGGGGCACCTGTTTACAGGAATACAGAACAAACATAAGAATTAAAGAAAAGATTCCTGTATTCCTCATGCTCCTGCCTGGCTACAAATCCTGTAGCAATACACCTGCTTATGGGCAGACAGCGAGGCAAATGTGCCTCCAAGCCAGGAACTGTGGGCTCACTCCTGCTGCTCGTCTCTGTGCTCCCTTCTGAGGTCATTTCCACCTTTGTTCTTTGACACCAGCCTCGAGTTCTCCTGTCCTTCAAAAACCACTTCCAATTCTCACCTCCGAAAGGAGGCCAGGGCGAGGGGCTGAACTGGAGGAGACAGAGACTGGCTGGCTGCAATTACCTTTTCCTCAGCTGCCTGCCCTAAGCATGAATGATAGTGTGCCATCTCTCTCACTTGTATGATGACAGGTTAGCTTCTTACCTTCCTGTTCTGTTTTCTGAACAGTAATTCACACACAAACATACATGTACACACATCAGAGCAGTTCTTTTTCAAAAGAAAATACTAGAAACCAAAAGAAAATGTTGCCCTCTAGTTTCAATCAATTTTCAGGGAACTGTTTTGCTACCTTATTGGTCAGGAATAGATGACAAGAGGACTAGATTGCAGATTAATTTGAGGTCCATATTCCAGCACTTTTCAGAATGGAGATAAGAGGTAGGAAGAAAAAGGGGATTCTAGTGAAAAAGCAGAGAGGTGTGATTAATATAAAGTGAAAAAGTAAGGGTTCATCACCACCATGAAGTCATCAACTATGAGGCAAGTCAGATTTGCAGAGGATTTGTATTTAGGATGCAAACAATTTATTTTTAATTTAACTTATTTATTTTTGGTATTTTTGAGACAGGATATTACTGTAACCCAGGCTGAACTGGAATTCACTATGTAGCCTAGGCTGGCCTTGTACTCAGGGCAATCCTTCTGCCTTATCCTCTTCAGTGCTGGGATTAAGGTATATGCCACTACATTCACTTTACAACCAACTTAAATAGCATGTAGTATGCATCTGAGAGGTAAGATTTAAAATCTTTAAAACTGGTACCTGGGAAGTCTGCAATGAAGGAAATCAGAGAGAACAATTCTATACAGAATAAACTGGGAACAAATGGAATGAAGGGCACATAGAGTAGAGATGAGGGTCTGGTTAGTTAGCTTTCTTCCTGGCACTCAGAGGAACTCAGCATCCCCTGTCATAAACTTACTTATCTTTTTGTGTGCTGTGATGAGGCCATTGGGTTGAAATTCAGACTGTGCTAGTCCCTCAAGAAACAGCTTTCTGCATCTCTTCCAAAAGCACATGCTTGCAAGGCCACCAAAGACCGACCCAGACATCCCCACAAATACAAGCCACACAGGGACAAGACAGAAGGGGAAGTAGAGTTGATACCATGCTGTACTGCTGGGGCGGAGAGACCGGCAGAAGGACTTGGGGACAGGAGCTTGGAGAGAACTGAACCGGCTGCGGAGAGGGCTGCAGGGCTGGGACTGGCTGTGGGCCAGCACAGAGGCATGTGGAAAGGAAGAGAAAAGGATAAAAGGAGAGGCAGGGGGCAGAGACAGGGAGGGAAAAAGGAGGAACAACAAAGTTAATCATAGAGGACATTTCATATGGATCATGCAGCCACTGAGCAGGCTGCCCACCAAGCCTGGGATAGCTTGTGGCTTTCACATCTTTCACAGACAAGCGGTCGCTCCCATCATTAGAGACCCGGTGTTCTCTCTGCCCCATTAGCCACCTGCAACTGTGTGAGTAATTTAGACTCTCAGGGCCAAAGTCTGATTCCAAGCAAAATATTCTGACCTGACCACACAATGGCTGAGGATCTCCATCAACCCCCTCCCCCCCAAAAGCCCACTTGAGGGCCACCATGTGCACTGCTGGGTGACTGCATTGTCTGTATGTTACTTTACTGTGCTGTGCTGAGGGTCTTCTAGGGGCAGCTCTCCTGAAGGAAGTGCTCATCCACAAAGACATCTCCCTCTACAGGGAAGAAAAGAAATAAACACCCAGGAGATTCTTGATTGCAGCTACTTTGTCTCCATCCATGATTTCCTTCAGGTTGTGAGGGCAGTATGAAAAATGCCCTCATGAATGACTGGAGTAAACTCAGGGTCAAGTATTAATCAGAAGAGCTGTCATTTTTATCCCTCAGTCCATTCACTAGCCTTGGGCAATAGAGTCTATTCATTGAGAACGTGGCAGGTTCTAAACCCACTAATGATTATTTTCCTCATTCCTTCCTCACCAGTCCTTCAGATTACCTCCTCAGTTCTCCAGTTGTAGCCCCCTAGTGGAGGAGGGGTAAGAGAAGGAGAGCAGTAAGGAAGAAGAAGGAAACAACATTTACAGCATTTCATGACAGCTTTGCAAGCATATCTAGAGATATGATAACTTCTAGTTATAACAATAAAAAAGGGACAAGCTGGGGATGGAGCTAAGTGCAGCATTTGCCTGGCAGTGCAA
Source organism: Pachyuromys duprasi (assembly GCA_028658305.1). NCBI lineage: Eukaryota > Metazoa > Chordata > Mammalia > Rodentia > Muridae > Pachyuromys > Pachyuromys duprasi. The sequence continues at coordinate 38,837,957 of CM053753.1, read as the reverse complement.
TGAATGCTCGTGGTCCAACCCCAAGCAACAGTCCCTAAACCACCAAAAAAATAAGGCTCAGAGAAATTGAATGGCACACCTAGGATCATATAGCTAAATTTCAGAACATGGCTTGAAACACAAAGGGGACTGGAGGCCTTACTTAGCACTGGATCTGACATCTAGAGTTTTGAAGAGTTACTGAGAATCCCAGCGACCTGGAGAGGAACACTGTACAGTCAGAAAGTTAGCTCAGCCCTACTGACAACCTTGTTTTCTTTTTTTTCCTTCTTTCTTTTTCTTCCTTCCTTCCTTCCTTCCTTCCTTCTCTTTCAAGATTTATTTATTATTTATACAGCATTCTGCCTACCATATGTGCCTTGCACCAGATCTCACAATAGATGGTTATGAGCCACCATGTGGTTGCTGGGAATTGAACAGCCAGTGTTCGTAACCTCTGAGCCATCTCTCCAACCCCACAACCTTGTTTTCTATAAGCCAATGGCATTCTAAATATAACTGCTGGCCAAACTGCCCAACATTAGCTACAAACATTGCTGGTTCCTGCATACATTTTCTATTATTCCAACCCTCTTGGGGAGGGCTTACTTTGGTTCAAGCCTTATGAACAGTGAGGCGGTAAAACAACTTGTTTTCCACACCCTTGTGAGTTGTAAACGAGACTGAAGCACATGGGAGGCAGAGGCAGGCAGATCTCTGAGTTGGTGGCTAGCCTGGTCTACATGGGGAGTTTCAGGACAGCCAAGGCTACATAATAAAGATTCTGTCAGGGTGGGCTTGGGAGGAGGCGAAGGGAAGTAGGAGGATGATGTTCTTCTGGTCCCCTTAACTAGGAAGGGCTTAAGTAAAGGTAGGGCCTCATTCACTTCTTTTTAAATGGTAATGCTGCTTTGCCTGCATGTGTATCTTTATCACTTGTGTCCCTAATGCCTATGGAGACCAGAAAAGGGTATCTGTTCCCCTGGAGCAAGAACTGCATAAGCCACCATGCAGGTGCCAGGGATTTCCCCAGGACTTCCACTGCTTTTGTTGCTGTTGTTGTTGTTATTCTTGTTATTTCATTATCTTCTTGGATGGTCTCAAACTCCAGAACTAGGCTATCTCTAAGAGATCACAAGGACATCTGTTGCCACCTACTGGTGAATTCTGGGATACAGGAATAGTTCTAGGATACATCAGGACTCCTTTGCAATATTCACTCCAGTCTAAATCAACTGAACGAGACAGCCACTGAGCCTTTGCTTAAGTCAGCCTCACTCCCTGCTGCCACCTGCTTCACTGACATATAGGCAAATTCCTCTTGCTAGGAGCTAAAAGTAACTGCCCCTTTCTCAATTTTCTAAAAGCCTTAGAGCACAATGGTACACATTTATGTGGTCCTTGCCTTTATTCCTACACTATTACATTATCTGAGGAACTAAACATTAATTTTTGTGTAACTTAACAGCCCCAGAGTGCTAATAGCAAGCTAGCATAAAACAAAAAGGAAAGCAGGAAAAAAGGAAATAAGGAAGAAGAGGGCCTCAGGTGTGAAGTCTAGCACCACAAAACAAAGAGGAAGAGAACTAGAGTAAGAAAGAAGCAGTGGGAAGAAGGAAGAGATAGAGAGAGGAGGTAAAAAAAGAAGTAAATATCAGATGCTGTAAGTTCAGTAGATCCCATAAACGCTCCTGGGACACTGAAACTTACCCAGGGTAAGAGTCCTTTGGGACTCTGTGACCATGATTAACCTCAGGAGTTTATTTCTCAGAGAACAGAGAACTTTACAGCAAGCAGAACAAGTCTAATCTCTACTCTGTTATATCTAACACAGTGCCACACTCTACAGCAACAGCGCATCCACTGAACTGCAGAACCCAGGAGCAGGCTAGGGCTGGAGTACAAGGTCGGGGCTTAGAGTGCCACTCATCATTTACTTCAAAATATTAGTCCCAAATGGTTATTCTTCTATCTCTTTCTCCATTCTCCATTCTCACTGTGTTTGTTTGCTTGGTTTTTGGTTTTTCCAGACAGGGTTTCTCTGTGTAGCCTTGGTCATCCTGGAACTTGATCTTTAGACCAGACTGGCCTCAAACTCAAGAGATCCACCTGCCTCTACTTCCCAAGTGTTGGGACTGAAGGGCATGGTATGCATTAACACCTCTTGCTGTATTTTTAAATTTGGATGGCAGGTAAAAGAAAAAGCCAAAAGACTAAGAGTTGGAGAAAAGGGAACAAGACAGTATTAAAATACATTTCAGAAAAAAAAGAACTACAAAACTGGGACCTTAGCAAATGAAATGGACACACACAAAAACACAATGGGAGGCAGCCAGAGGGAGAACACTTTACCCACTCACAGGCAGAGCAAAGGACCCAAGTGTCACACCTTAGCAGAGATCCAAATGAGTATAGACAAGGTTTAGTGGGGCAGATGATGGGTCATTGGGTCATCCTGGGACCCTCCCACTTGAGTTTCCAGTTCAGAGTCACCAGGTTGGGAACAGATTTTGTCTGTCTGTCTATCACATCCCAACTGCAGTTTCCCCTCCCTCCTCTCCTCCTAGTCCCTCCCCCAAACTCTCCCTCCTCCATTTCTCTTCAGGAAAGGGCAGGCCTCCCATAGATATCAACCAAACATGGCACAACAAGCTGCAGTAAGACTAGGCAGGAAACTGTTCTTCCATCTAGAGATGAGCTATATCTAAGGCCATGCTCAAAGGAGCCTGGCAGCTAGCAGAAGAGTATAGAGAAATGGACTTTTCACTAACAGAATATTTGAGGTTAAACATGGGGCTCTAGTCATGAAGTGCTGTTTATAGGAGAGTAAGTGACTACTCAGGATATTTTTTATAGGTGAGACAGCGCCACTCAGAATATTAAAATTTCAACTGACGGTCTGGAGAGATGGCTCAGTGGTTAAGAGTACTACATGCTCTTCCAAAGGTCCCAGGTTCAATTCCCAGCACTCACATGGCAGCTCAAACTGTCTGTAATGCTGATTTCAAGGGATCTGACACCTTCACATTAATGCACATAAAATTTAAAATTAAAAAAAATTTTTCAACTGACAAAAAGACCTGACTCTTAGGCTGATGGCTTTTCATGGTCTGTATAGAAGCACAATGTTTCTCAAAACCTGGTTGGAACTTACTCTGTAGACCAGGCTGGCCTCGATCTCAAGAGACCTGCCTGCCTCTGCCTCCTGAGTGCTAGGATTAAAGGTGTGCACCACCACTGCCTGGCAAGTTTAAGGGAAGGTCTTAGTATACAGCTCATGCCAGCTCACACTATGTAGCCCTGGCTGTCTTCTTCATCCTCCTACCTCAGCTTCGAAAGTACTGAATGACAGCTTGTGCCAGGCCACCTGGCTGGTCTTTGTCTTGAAGATAAGTTGTGGAGTCCTGAGTGTTATTTCCCACTCTCAACACAAGTAACTATGTGCTTGTGGATCAACACATTCAGTCTATAGCGTTGAAAGGACCGGAGCTGCAATCTTCTCACATTCCATATACTGATAGTCAGCAAAAATCACCCTGTTAACTACACAGGATGTTAAAGGGTACAGTAGAAACAAAGATCCCACCAACAATTCTCAGCAAAACCAGGGATAAACTGTCAGGTGCACAACTTTAAAATCTCAGCACTCCGGAGGCAGGGCAGATGGGCTCTGAGTTCCAGGGTAGCCTGGGCTACCCAGATAGATCCTGTCTCATAGGAGGAAGAAATGGAAAATGGAGTTTTCAGGGTAGCCAAGCGTAACAGCACACATTTGCAATCCCAGCATCAGGGACATCAGGAGTTGAGGCTGTCCCAGCCTTCAGTTTAAGAGTAATGACACCTTCTCTCAACAGAACAAAACAACAAAGAGGACTTGGGCCAAACATCTACCCTTGTTTTTCTCTCCCGACAAAGATATGGAGGCAGGAGTAGTAGAATACTTTCAAAAACTTATTTTTTCTGTCCTGTGCACAGAACACATGATGACTTCACTTCTAGAGTTTCCTTGGATCAGAATGAAGAGGACTTAACACCTGAGTAGTGAGTGACTCACCTGTGAAATCATGTGACTATTCAAAGGTGGCTGTTGTTGAGGAGTGGGTGGGAGAGCAGGAAGTTGCTGTTGCTGTTGCTGCTGCTGCTGCTGCTGCTGGGTCGTACAAGGAAGAAGGCCCCGGACAGACTGGGGTGAGGTGACCTGGCTGCATACTTCTGGGGCACCTAGTGCCATGCCTAAGGCAAAGAGGAGACCCCCCCAAAGCTGTAAATACAAGCCATGAATATAACTTTTCCTGAAGGGCCAGCTGCATAACTTTACTTTTTCTTGCCCTTTCTTTTGATTTCCTTTTCTCTATTCCCCCCCCCCCCCCAAGTTACCCAAAGATCTATGCAAAGGTATAGGTGTATTACAGCTTTTCTGCTGACAGGAATATACCTCTTAGAAGGTTTCTGTTCCCTAGGGTCAGGAATGTCAATGACTGGTTTGGGAATTGAAAACAAAACAATATGTTCTAGAGCAGTGGTTCTTAACCTGTGGGTCAAAACCCCTTTTGGGCTGTATGTGAATTACCCTTTCACAGAGGTCACCTAAGACTACTTGCATATCAGATATTTATTTGTTTGTTTGTTTAGGTTTTCGAAACAGGGTTTCTCTGTGTAGCCTTCGCTGTCCTGGACTCACTTTGTAGACCAGTTTGGCTTTAAACTCACCTCTGCCTCCCAGGGTGCTGGGATTAGAGGTGTGCAGCACTGTGCCCAGCCAGATAATTAAATTATGATTCATAACAGTAACAAAGTTATGGTTATGAAGCAGTAACAAAAATAATTTTATAATTGGGGGTCACCACAATATGAGGAACTATATTAAGGGGTCAGAGCATTAGGAAGTTGAGAACCAATGTTCTACAGGTACAGGCAGGCAGATCTCTGTTGAGTTTGAGGCCTGCCTAGTCTACATAAGTTCCAGAACAGTCAGGGTTATATTTTGTTCTGTCTCGAAAAAACAAAAACAAACAAACAAAAACAGAACAAAACACCAAAACATTGTCCACAAATACGAAGCTGTGAAGCTCTCTCCTGAAGTGCCTAAAATCAATCTGTGTGTCACAACAGGAGAGTTGAGAACATGAAGCTTTCAGAGATTTCTATACTATCTCTTATAAAAGCTGCTGAGAAAGCAACTAACTTCTTCAAGCATATATACAACCTTCACTCAACAACTTTCTAATTTCCAGACTTGCTAAGGTATTTTCATAGTCACAAAACACATTTTTTTAAACACTCTTTTTTTTTCCTTTTATTTTTTTTTAATTTATTTATTTTTATCTCAATCACAGGTTAGGTACTTTGAATCCCAGGCGTAGCCCCCTCCCTCATTCCCTCCTACCCTTAAACACTCTTTTTAAAAAAGATTTATTTACTTATGTTCTGTCTGCATGTACACCTGCATGCCAGAAGAGGGCACCAGGTTTCATTATAGATGGTTGTAAGCCACCATGTGGTTGCTGGGAATTGAACTCAGGACCTCTTAACCTCTGAGCCATCTCTTATTTTTTTAAATAAAGAGGAAAAGGTTTATTTTGGATCAACATACAACAAACACACTTTTCTGACTATATACTATGTATAAGGAATTATGCAATGAACTGTGGTTATGGTTCTTAAAATCTGGTAATAAAAAAAAAAATAGGTAGCTGGGTGATGGGGCACATACCTGTAATCTCAGCACTCAGTAAGCAGAGGCAGGTGGATCTCTTTGAGTTCGAGGCCAGCCTGGTCTACAATGCAAGAACAGAACAGCCAAGGCTACACAGAGAAACCTTGTCTTGAAAAACAAAACAAACAAACAAACAAACAAAATATAGGTAGTGCTATCACCAAAACTGAGTGACAGCAAAGATGAGGCAACAGTAATTCCTCAGAGGTCAAGGAAGAGAAGGTAGGAGAAGATACATTTGAGGGATGACTAAAAGTTTATCAGACTGAGAGGGTACAAATCTAATGTCATATCCAAGAAATGATTGAAGAGCTGGAGAAGGATGGGTATTTAAAAATGAAACTACAGGGCTGGAGAGATGGTTAAGAGCACCGGCTGCTCTTCCAAGGGTCCCAAGTTCAATTCCCAGCAACCACATGGTGGCTCACAACCATCTGTGAGATCTGGTGCCCTCTTCTGGTGTGCAGATCTACATGCAGGCAGAACACTGTATACATAATAAATAAATCTTTAAAAGAATTTTAAAATTGAAAACTACAATGGCAAACTATGAAGTAATGATATATTATGTAGCTTGAATTTTGTTTGTTTGTTTGTTTTCCTTTTGAGACAGTATCTCACTATGTACGTACTTCTGGCTGGCCTGAACTCACTTTGTAGAGCAGGTTGGCCTTCAACTCAGACCTCTCCCTACCTCAGTCACCATGCCCTGTTTTTTATATAGGTGATGTAGAAACATGAACCTACGTGTGTGTGTGTTTTTATCCCCAAGGTCAACAACGAGTGCTGTTTTCAGGAACTACTCATCTTGTTCTATGGGTTTACTGAGGCTGGCTGAGCAGTGAGCCTGGGAAAGTCTTCCAAGGGCTTTTTAAAATAATTCGATTTTATATGTATGACTGTTTTGCCTGCATGTTGTCTGTGCAGTACATTTGTGCCTAGTACCCAGAAACCAAACGAGGGTCTCTGATACCTAGAACAGGAGTTACAGATATTTGTGAGGCACCATGTGGGTGCTGAAAATCAAACCCAAGTACTTTGGAAGAGCATCCAGTGCTCTTAACTGCTGAGCCATCTCTCCAGCTTCCATGGCCTAGCTTTTTTTTTTTTTAATTTATTTATTATGTATACAATATCTGCATGAATGCCTTCACCTCAGAAGAGGTCACCAGATCTCATTATAGATGGTTGTGAGCCACCATGTGGTTGCTGAGAATTGAACTCAGGACCTCTGGAAGAACAGCCAGTGCTCTTAACCTCTGAGCCATCTCTCCAGCCCCCATGGCCTAGCTTTTTACACAAATGCTAGAGATGAAACTCAGGTCATCATGCTTGCCCAGGGGAAATTTTACCTTCTGAGCTCTCTCCTTGGCTCTAACATGAATGTTTTTAAGAGGGGACTGAAAGTGAATAGATCTGTGTTTTTAGATTACAAATTTGCTCTGAAAATGGCTGAGAACAGAGTGAAGAGATCATCATGCAGCAAATACTATAATTTAATAAAATGAAGGTCTAGTTAATAACTAAGGCAGAGGCAGTGGTATTAGAAAATAGGGTTAACAGAGAAGGACAGGAGAGATATAACAGAAGCAAAAGGCTTCACACCACTACTGATGTCTACTGAAGACAAGACCTATGGATCTTCTGGTGTGAGATTCAAGAAATTCTTTATAGGGGCAGCAGGAATGGGGGGCAACCGAGGGTACCACAAGGCAGTGACAAGCTTCCATGCACAACATGAGGGTCTATTTCTTCCTAGGACTAAACTCCAGAAAGCAGCTGTAACAGGATATTTCTAAGTTCTGGCATGTTGGCTACTACTAATTAGTTGCAGTTACAATTTATACTCTCATGAAGCACAGAATCAAAGTACCCATCATTTACATGTAACCTTGCACTGGGCTAACAATCTACCTTAGTCATATAACCCACAAAATAACTGAACTCCAACCTTCCTTCCTTCTTAAAAAAGACCAGAAAGTCTGAAAGAAAATCACAGAGGCAACTAGATTTAAAAATGGGCAATCAATTCAAGAGTCAGATTTCCTGTCTTCTGGTAATGCCGTTACGTTTCCAGGAAGCTATACTGAACTATATGTTTCCTCAACAGTAAGTTATTAAACAGACTTTGCAAAAGACAAACTAGAAGGGCAAGCTGTGACGTGGAGGAGAGAGGCTGTAGTACCTGGCCTAGAGATCCTTCCTGCACTGCCACCTTTACTGCTGCCAATGCTGTCACCTCGGGTGAGGATGGAGATGCCACTGAAGCTGCTGGCTTTGGTGACAGGGGGTCGCATACTCCGGACAGAGCCATCTGAGTCCGTGCTGCTCCAAGGCCGTGGATCCAGGGATTTGAGCTCGCTGTCTGTGCTACTCTGTCGGCTGCTTGAGGTGCGGCTCAGCCCTTCACGGTTTCCCCTGCAGAAACCACAGTGGTCAGAGGTCCTCCCCCCTCCCTCCCACTTCAGCAGAAGGGCCGAGAGAGTTCATTTTTTATTCTCTCACTGACAAATAAGAGTGGAACACGGACACTGACTTGTTAGTTGGGTGGCCAACTAAGATCTGATGGGAGCAGACAGAACAAGATCCAGTACAGTGACAAAGCACAGGGGCAAATCCAGAAGACAGAGAACTGGCGGCTAATTCAACATAGTGGATCTGAGGTAGATGGGAAGCGACATACACAGTACTGAGATTGGCTGTGGTCTCTTTTCCATACTCTTGCAGGGATCTCACACATGCTAAAAAATAGAGGGCAACAGAAGGGTAGCAGCAACTTCTGGGACTTCTTAAAACAAAAGGACTCTTAGAAGCTACAGTTGGAAGAAGGTAGGAATAGCCAGTGACACGGATATATCCCACAAAAGATCTTCCAAACAGCACGCATCTAAGCCAGCAGAAGTGCTACTTATGAATATCTTTCCAGGGGTTGGAAGAAAAGAATAGTGAACAGTCTGACTGTCCAAATTGTTTTATGGAAGTTTTATCTTGGTATCGGAGAACGGAGAACAACAGTTGCTAAAGACGGACTTCGTCAGGAAGATTTTTATTTTTTTTATTTTTATTTTTTAAAACTTATTTAATTTATTTTATATGCATTGGTGTGAAGGTATCAGATCTCTTGGAACTGGAGTTACAGATAGTTGTGAGCTGCCATGTGGGTGCTAGGAATTGAACCCATGTCCTTTGGAAGAACAAACAGTACTCTTAACCACTGAGCCATCTCTCCAGCCCCCATCAGGAAGATTTAATATGTTTGAAACTTGGTAGAAAGGGACAGGGGCTTGACTATGATTAACTGCCTTCATATTTATAATCTTACTGCCTTGGATGAGGTACAAAACTGAGGAATTCTTTTGTTTTGATTTGCTATGAACGGTCAGGCTTATCCTTACAGTAGAAGCAGTGCCTGCCCCAAGTGGCACTGGTGCTTGCCTTAAAACCAAGCACTGAGGAGGCATAGGCAGGTGATCTCTGAGTCTGAGGCTATCCTGGTCTACAAAACAAGTTCCAGGACAGCCAGGGCTAAACACAGAAAACCTGGAGCAGGAGGAGATTGCCTGTGATAAAAAATGGCAGTATGCCTCAAGATAACCATTGTTGGCCTGAAAACTTTGTCTTTAAAAAAAAAAAAAAGCTTATATAAATGTATGTGCACCATGTGTGTGCCTGGTATCCATAAAGCCCAAAGAGGGCATCAGATCCTGGAACTAAGAATTAAGAATGGCCAGATGCAGCCATGTTGGTGCTGGGAACTGAATCCAGGTCCTCTACAAGAGTAGCCAGTGCTCTTTACTGCTGAGCCATTCTTTAGCCTCTAAGGATTAAATTTTGTTTATATGTGCTTGGATCTATGTGTGCACGCCACAAGTGTACAGATGTCCAAGGAAAACAGAAAAGAGGATGCCCTGGATTAAGCAGTTGCAAGCCAATAGGTGTGGGTGCTGAGAATCAAATTTAGATTTTTTTGTTCTTGTGTGTTGTATGTGTACATGTGCAGTGTGTGTGTGTGTGTGTGTGAATATGTGTGTGTGGAGGCCAGAAGTAAACATCAAGTGTTTTCCTTGATCAGGTTCTACTGTTCTTTTAATGTTTTCATTATTACATTGTATTCATTTATTTGTGTACATCAGAGGACAACTTGCAGGTGTGGTTCTTTCCTTCTATCATGTGTATCCCAGGGATCAAACTCAGGTTGTCAGGCTTGGTGGCAGGCGTCTGTATTCGCTGAGTCATTATTACCAGCCTTCCACCTCCTTTCTTTGGGTAGTGGCTCCCACTGAACCTGGATAACTGATCAATTCAGTTAGGCTGCTGGCCTATGAGCTCCATGTATGCCCCCACTTTTGCCCCACCCCTACTCCCGGGACAGGGGTTATAGATATGCTACTGTGCCCATTCTTCCACAGGCATTGGGGATCTGAAGTCAGGTCTTCAGGAGTGCATAGTAGATACTGTACAGACTGAGCCATCTCCTCAGCTTCTCCTGAACACTCACTGTTTCTTATTTAAAATATGCAAGACCCATCAATTCCCTTCATTTCACTTCACCCCAACAACTACTGTCTAAGGGAACCAAGTGGCAACAATTAGAGAGATTTTGGTACATATACTGCTGAATAACTTGACAAAAGTCATAGTAGTTTGGATTCCCTTTTTTTTTTCACTATTATCCCACCAAAACCAAACAGAAAATGCTATCCCAATCACGTTAGTTCCAAAGGCCCTTTGTTATTCTGAGAAAGTGAGTGAGTAAGCTAGCTTTCTTTCTCTTTTCTTTTCTTTTCTCTCAGATAGGATCCCATCATCCTAGCCTGACTGCTCTGGAACTCACCCTGCAGACTGGCCTGTGTGGTACTAGACTAAGTAAGTATGGTGTAAGGGATCAAATGCAGGGCTTCCTACACGTCAGGCAACAGGTACTCTACTAACTGAGCTTTACCCCTGACTTCTCTGATTTAGTTTTAAAGTAGATTTAATTTAGTTTTTATAGAAGAAGTCTGGTTTGTTGGGTCTGAGGAATGGCAGGGTTGTAGAAGGGGTGGCATTTGATAAACAAGCCTCACTGTGAAGCTGCCATAGTTATTGCTATATGAATGATAAAATTTGGTGTAGTATATATTTTTAAAAGCATGACCTGGGACAGAAATGTATGAGGCAGTTACAACAGAAGGCTTTACCAATAAACACGGTAAGAAACCACTATATGATCCTGCATGTTAAATTAACCTGCTTTTTTTGTTTGTTTGTTTTCTGGAGATGGTGTTATGCAGCCCAGGCTGGCCTGAACCTCCCTCTGCAGAAAAGAACGCTCCTGAACTTCTGAGCCTCTTGCCTCCATCTCACCAGTGCTGGGAGTAAAGGTGTGCACCACCATTCCCACTGTCTTGTGGTGATGCTCTTGGACCCAAGTCCTTTGTGTACTAGTTAAGTTCTCTACCAGCACCCAACCTAGATTTAAATTTCTTAAGCTAGGTGCAGTGATGCACACACCTTCATTCCAGCACTCAGGAGGCAAAGGCAGGCAGATCTCTGTGAGTTTGAGGATAGCTTGCTCTAAAAAGTGAATATGGGACAGCCAGGGCTGTTATACAGAGAAACCCTGTCTGGAAAAACAAAGCAAAGTAAAGCCTTTGCATCTTCTTTTAATTTATTTACTGATTTATATGAGACAGGATTTCACTGTAGCCTTGGCTGTCCTAGAACTTGTCATGTAGACCACGCTGGCCCTTGAACTCACAAAGATCTACACTAGCTCGTTGCAAGTGCTAGGACCAAACGTGTGCAGCACCACACTCAGCTGTTTAACTTTTTAAGAAGCTTTATTTTATTATGTATGTGGGTGTCAGTAGAGGGTATATGCATGCAATGCATGTGCCTATGGATGCCAGAAGAAGGTGTCAGATTCCCATGAAACTACAATTGTAGACAAGCTGTAAGCTTCCTAATATGAGTACTGGGAACTGAACTCGGGGTCCTCTATAAGATCAGTATATGCTCTTATCTGCAGAACCATCTCTCTAGTCTCAATTTTGTTTTTTTTAATTGTTAGTTGTTTGTTTTCCTTACATTTATTCATTTGTTTGTATGTGTAAAGGTCAGGAGTTGGCCTTCTCCTTCCATCATGTGGACCTTGGGGGCTGAACTCAAATCATCAGGGCTGGTGGCAGCTGCTGAGTCATCTCACTGGTCCTCACGTAGGTTTTTAATCAAAACACAGTTTGATTTTTCCGGCTTGAAAAACAGATCTGGAGAGGCAAGGGCTGCACCTGCTCAGCAGACTCTTCACGTTGTTCTCTGCACAGTTTGGTGATGCTGGCAGGCAAGCACCACTCTTAGCAGTGAGTCTGAATTAGGGCTTCAGCTGGAACCCAACGTGAGAGGAAGAAGAGATGGCTGTAGAGAGCGGCAATCAGAAGAACGCTGCACAGAGTCAGCCTCAGTCTTGTAACTTACAGCCACATTAACCAAGGCTGGCTATTTCATCTTATACTTCTATTTCCTCTGAGGTAAACCACTTGACCAGGTCAACGTATTGAGAAAGCTGAACCAGTAAAGATAATACTTTGGCAACTATACGTACGGCACTGTTAACACACAGGAGTCAGTTAAGACTACTTATCAAAGATACTCTGGGATGATTATGACTTCAAAGTGTACACTATCCAGCAGATTTTTCATTTTTTTAAACTATGAGAACTTTACGTATCTTTACATATCAACAATCAAAGCTCCCTCTGCCTCTGGTTTTCAGATGGACCTCAGGGAGGCACTATATAGAATAAGAGTTCAGAGGGGATGATGAGATGGCTTAGTGGTTAAAAACACTAGATATTCACCCAGAAGACCCGAGTTTTATTCCTAGGACCCACACGGAAGCACAGTTGTCCGTAACTTCAGGGGAATACCTCTTCTGCTCTGTGGGCATTGCAAATGTGGTCGCACACACATACACACATGCATGTACAATATGCACACACATAAAATCTATTTTTTTCCCCTTGGTGTTTTGAGACAGGGTTTCTCTGTGTAGCCTTGGTTGTCCTGGACTCTGTAGACCAGGCTGTCCTCGAAAGCACAGAGATGCACCTGCCTCTGCCTCCCGAGTACTAGGACCACAGGCGTACGCCACCACACCTGGCTAAAATAAATCTTTAAAAAGATTCAGAAAAATGAAAATTCTCTATCCCAAGGATGAGAAGCTTCATTGTTCTAATCTCTTTCTTGTTCTTAGGACTTATCTTTATTTCCATGTATGTGTGTGTATCTTTGTGTTTAGGAAGTACAAAGGAGGGAAGGTGGAATGTAAGTGCTTGGGGAGGCCAGAAGGCATGCACCCTCCTGGAGATGGAATCACTAGTGCTGTCAGTCACCTGATGTGACTCACCTGGGGGAGAACTTGGGTCTGTTATAATAGCCCACACTGGTGAACACTGAGCATCGCAGTTTAACTAACTCTAGGAAGGTCAATAAAGAGAGGACAACTACAGCTTTAGAGATGAGACCTATATTATGAGTTCCCTATTGCACTCAGGATTTAAACAAAACAGAGAAATTCTTTGGAAAGAGTCAGTACTGAAGTAGAGTGTTAACTACTCAGGTTCCCTGCATGCCGTAGTTTGTTTGTTTGTTTGTTTTTTTCTGTTGGCAAATTAGGAAGAATAACCTTACAGTGATTTGGTACCAGCACATGGTATTTCTCTCACCTCCATTTTATATTATCCCTTGAGATGGGAATGAGAGATTGAAACAAAAAGATTGTGTTACATTTGTTTTGTGAAAAAATGAAGAATATTAGGTACTGGGGAATTTAGCACAGCAAGGAGCAGCAGAACCCATCAGGATGAAGGTAAAGTAACAAACAATCCTATAAAAGACATATCTTCTAGGTCCATTCTAATGTATACCTGTCCTTGCTGAGGTCATCCTATACATTATACTGTCTCAATGAGAAGACTACACAGAGAGATATTCATATATGTATTTATAGAGAGATACAAAACAGCCTCTGCTCTAGTTTCAGATCTTAGCGGTCCACACCTCCCCACAGGCTAAGCAAAGGCAATCAGCAGACACCCATTCTTTACCTTACAATAGGTGTATGTTTGAATCTTTTAAAAGTGCCCAATTTTAGCCAATCTGTCGGAGGAAAGAGTACCTACCTGTCTCAGACACTACTAGTTGTTCCCCATCACCATCTACTCAGGACTCAACTGACAACAGTGAAGTCACTGAAGAGAAGCCTTATTTTTTTTCCCCAAAAGGGAAAAAGAATCCAGTGTTATTGAACCCACAAATTTAATTATTCCACAAGCAGCCATGCATGGAGCAAACCCACTCACTCCACTGAAAAGATTACAGCAAAACAAAATTAAAAATAAAAAAAGAAAGATACAGATCACACACAGGTACCTAAAAATCTGCCTTCTCTTGTGAGAGTTAGAAGAAAAGGCTTCTTTGGAGAGTCTGTTGGTTAACACCAAAAACAAAACAAACAAGAATAGTATCATTTACAGGATTATATAATGTACTTAATATATATATATAACCTCACTGACAAAGCTAAATGATAAGCAGAGAACATGCTAAGCGGTACTAACCTGATGTCATTTAGATATCCATTCTGGCCAGTCTAGGTAGGGGGAGAAAACGGAAAATAACTCATAAGAACATAATAAGGCATAACGAAAGGATGTCCACAAAGCTATGCATACCCACGGTCTTCAAACCGAAGCTCTTACCCCAACAACAGGGATCGAGGGGGCAAGGCTAGGGTAGCCCAGTCCAACTTCTCACCTCTAAGGTGAGAACATTTGGCACTTTTAGCCTTTCCACAGCATTTAAAATGAAGGTTGATAAGGGGAGAAGTATGGAGAGGAGGAAAAGGAAACTACAAGCCTAATTATTCCCTTTTTTAGTTGTACATTTATTGCTCTAGTAGTGAACTGAGTGTGATAACTGACATACTTTACCTTAAAGCATGTTCAAAGGAAAGGAGACTTTAAAAAAAAACACAAAAACACTTCATTTTTTAAATCATCCTCAGTGACTGTTCTCTCTCTGCCCTTTCCATTTGCCCAAATGAAAGGGGCTGTGACTTGAGCCCCGTTACGGGTGAGAAAATGGGGAAGCATATACTTTTTAGAGTCGAAACAGTTCCCCAGGATCATTTTCTGACAAAGCCATTGAGCTGAGTGAAGTGAGCACCGTGGCGGACTCCCAAACCTTACAAAAAGGCACCGAGGGCGGGTGGGCAGGCATCCAGCTGCTGAGCACAGCAGGTCCTGCGCAGAGCAGCTTTCCCGAGACACAGCTCAGGCCCTAGAGAAGGCTGCAGCAGCAGCATTTCCATCCGAACACCCTTCTTGGCACTTCCCGTTCTTCTGGGCCTGCCTCCTGTCCTCACTCTACCCTTAATCACTCCCTCTGACTGGGCAGGCTCCTCTCCACATGGACTCTTTGGAGGATGGTGGGATTTGGCCATTTCTCCTCATCTAGATCTTCTGAGATTTCCGAGGCCTCTACTACAAGAGCTAGGAAGTACTGAAACGAAAGTGATAAATCCACAAGGATTTAACAAAGAATAAATATATTAGTAAAGGCTTGAAAGACTAGAAGTTAGGAGGAAAAGGAAACAAATGCTAACTTTGCCTTTACTATGGCTACAGGTAGAGATGTTACATTATAACTGATAACTAGGCCAAGTGCTCTGTAATAAGCCGTTTGTGCTGTTAGATAATAGGGCTTCTCGAGGGCTTGACACAGTGAGGCAGGAGAGTAGACAGACAGGCTGTCACTCACTAGGCTCTCACTGCTGGCACTACCTGATCTGAAGACCCCAGAGCAGAGCAAGCTATCAAGGGGTAGCTTCCATGAGGTTATGAACATGGACTCTGGAGCCAGACTGTGAACATTCAACACCAGCACTTTGGCTAATTAGCAATGTTATAGTAAGTTGTTACCAAACCTCTCTGTGTCTTAGTTTTTTATTTATTAAGTGAGAAAAATAACTGAAACTACTTCACAGGCCTGTTGTGAAGACGACATAAGTTAACATACATAAAATGCTAAGAATATTGACTGAAGACAGTAAGCACTACATAAGCACTTCTACTCCCAATTTAGGGTCATCCTGGCCATAGCCACGACCTCTCTCCTCTCATTCCACCCACCTGTTTACAGGTAATGTACTAAGCTCTCTTTGGTAGGGACAGTATCTGGAAGACAGACTTTTCTAACTCAGAATGGAAGTCTACATAATAGAGGGTAAGAAGACTGTTTTTTCAATTCTAGGCCAGAAAGCTTGTTGTATGCCACTTTCCATAAGGATTCTTAAAAGCACTTGGCTCTCTCTCTAGACAACAAACAAACAATTTTTTCTGGAGTGGAGACATTACTTTTCCGAGTGAGGTGATGATGAAGACACACACGTTATTTTGTGTGTGATATAAAAATGGGAGGGGTGTCTTGATGAGAGAAGAAGAATAGAGGAATGGGAGGAGAGTAGTGTCCATTCACATGGTTTAAACTTCCTTTGTTGCTAAGATGGTTTTCTATCATGTTCACATACTTTGGAGATCTGTTGTTTATCTAAACCCTTTCCTAAAATCCTGCTATACATCTCTTAGAGTAATAGGCAAAGGCAACCAGATACATAGTGACAGTGTATTTGACATGGCCCACAGTTCTTAAAATAAAGTTACCTAAACTGACTGATGCTGCCCTTTGGACCATGGAGCCATTCCTCTTCTAGAAGCAAGGTAAGAAATATCGGAAGAAGGAGATTCCCATCCAAATAGTGACTAGAGGGAATAGGGACTGTCCTCTGTGCATGGGGAATGTGGGACCTGTACAGGGTAATGCCAGACAGCACTTTAATAAAACATCAACATATCCTAAAAACAAGCTGGCCAAACAAGATGAATGTTGAGCCCATCTGGACAGTGAGTCTTCTACTGAGAAGCAAAGATGCACAGAACAGACAGTGGGAGTCTAGAGGGGGAATGGGAGGAGGGCTTAACAGGCAAAACCAGGTCCCTTTCCAGTCTAGTTATATTTACCAAATTCAGCTGCTCCAAGTTTTGGTCCTCTTTGTACACCACACAGCAGAATGTATTCCAAAACAAAAATAAAAGCCTGTAGCTTCTGAATAAGCCACACTCAGTTTTAGAGGTCAAATCTGGGACTGACTGATGTTAGTTAAAAACAAAGGAAAGAAAAGAAAAGGAAATAAAAAGACCCAACAACATTTAAGAAGGGTTCATTCCATTCACAGTTCCAAAGATTAAGAGCTAAAAGCTATGGTCTGACAACTCTCAGAAGCTACACTTACCTCTCGGGCAAATATTCTCTCTCGGACCCTTTGATATTCCTCCTCTCTCTCTTCTATTGACTTGCTCCTCCTTCCATCCTGCAATGGAACTCTGATCTAGATCGATGAGCAGAATTAAGCTAGTTAAGTTCTCCTCGTACTGCAAGCTCACTGCACACCAGCAAGGAAGAGAAACCGGGAAAGTTTATAGTTGCCATCAAAAAAATGGAAAATATAAAAAAAATAAAATTTCCAGTCCTGGACAGGTTTCACTGGGTACATTTGACCATGCAGTTGGGGAGATCTGCTTTTCTGGATGGCAGAGGACTTGCCATCCCCCCAACACCCAAATATCAAGAACAACAACTATTTACAAGGATTGGGTCAATTCCCTGGAGTACTCAGGTACTGTTCAGTCAGTAAAGATCAAGGAAATAGCCCTGGGAAAACAAACAACAGTGCTTTAGAGGGCCAGTAAGGGAGTGGAGGAAGCTGAAGAGGCAAAGAAGTGTTTAGCAAAGCAATGTAGAGGAGCCTTACAGAACTAGCACTTATCAGGACCCTCCTTTGTCACTAATGCCATAGCCTAGCAACCCAAGTCAAACAGCTTAGACATAAAATCTCAGGGGTAATGCTAAACTCAAAGTCTGAGCATTTTTCTCACCTTAATTATAGCAATTGAAGGGAGCTGAGGAGATAGAAATAAAGAACAATGAGAACAGCACAACACAGAAGAGAAAGAGAACAAAATAGAAAGAAATGAGCAGAGAAAGGAACAGATAAATGAGGTATGGTGAAAAGAGAGGAAAGACAGAAATGATAAAGAAGGAAATGGAGGACACAGAACTTTATGTCCTCTGATGGAGAGAGTGAGGTGAACAACAGAAATGGCTGATGGGCAGATGACCACTTCTGGCTAGCAACCATCGAGCTTTCCATCACTGTTTTTCCTTTTGAATTGCTCTTTGTGAACACTGTCCTGGGAGAGTGTAACAGAGAATCCTCCTCATTCAGTAAGTCAGTATCATCACACACACCACAGACAACTCTGACCTCCAGTCAGATGAAGCACTAAGGAACTCAGTGCTCTAGGCTGAGCTCTCTGTTGTTAGCTGTACCTGTCCCAAAGGCAGCCTAAGACTTCAGGGGTCTTGACTCTGATTAGACACATTTCTCCCCATTCATCAGAACCTATATCCTACTAACCATCTTTCATCAGCTCTATCACAAGGAGACACAGACCCCCAGCAAGCTACTTAGCCTCTAGTCCTGGTATGCCAATGGCAGAGTAGAAAGCGTAACAGGGCACCACAACAAATCCCAGCTGTCGACTCTCAGTAAAGTGATTTCAGGCAAATAACAAAATATCTGTTAGACTCAGTATCTTTATGTATAACGTAGGGTTAATCACCCCACTAATATTGGGTGGTGGACAGGATTAAAAGAGATACCATATCTATATTTAAAGCAAATCCCAGCTCAAGGACAACAACAAAATAAGAACACTATGTTGGTTACTAATACCACAGCCAGAAAGCCCACAGAGTCTACCTACTAGGGACCAAGCCTGAAGCTGTGAGATGAAAAGTTAACAGTAGGAACAAATCACCTTCCATTCCAATGTGCCTGTAGGCCTGGGTACTTCCTGATCCATCCAAGAGGGATTTTGGGAAAATGTAGAGAAGGGCATCAGGATGGAAAGGCTCTTTCTTGTTTTTTTTTTAAAAAAATTTTTTTTGTAGTTTTCTTTGCTTTCAATCAGACCCAGAAGGTTTGTCCGCATTAGATAATAGCACCTTTCTTAAAAGGATTCCCTTTCATATTCAAGTAGCAAGCAAGAAAGGTCATGGTCTCAAGTAGTATTTCAAGAAAACTACTTTTTACTCTAGAAGTAAGATTATTAAATGGTTACTTTTCCTTACCAAGACTCATATTGGCTCTACCCAACCATACTTTTCAAATCTAATCCCCTTTGGCAGCCAAGCAGATACAGGATAACTGAACTCTTCATTTAGCTAAGAAAACTAATCCTCAATCATTTGCTATCTAAAGGAGAGAGGTCAGGGCAGCAGCCAGCCCCACCATACATGAAGGGACAGGACAGTTCAGTTTGTTTATTGCTGATATCCACAGGAGTGGATCACAGAGGGACCTGAGTTTCCAGCACTCAAAGTCAAATTAACTCACCTTGGTGGAAGGAGTGGGAAAGATTAAGGAATTTGCCAAAAAAGATCAGAGACACTTACATAACTGTTTAAATTAGGCCATAACTTTGCCAGTGCAAGGCTAGCTCTTAGCTAGGATAAGAGTGGAAATAGGATAAAGTAGCTTTTAGTATTTTGGTAGCTCCCAATGTAAGTTTTATGGAACAGAGGGAGGGGCTGGGGAAAAGAGATGATACCAAAATCAGCTAGATCAAGGCTGACACAGGGAAGGACCGTATTTTGTCTAAAATGAAATGCAGTTAGAAGTTAGTGGCAGACCTAAAGAATTGTAGCCAAATGAGATCAACCAGCAGACCTCAGCACCATGTCTCTCTGGGGCTAAGAGGACGGCATCTAGCTTGACAACTGTAGTCAATCCTCAGTGTGAGGCCAAAACCAACTCAGAATAACAATTGTAATTTCCCATTCTAAGAT
The DNA here is from genome assembly GCA_028658305.1 of Pachyuromys duprasi. Classification (NCBI taxonomy): domain Eukaryota; kingdom Metazoa; phylum Chordata; class Mammalia; order Rodentia; family Muridae; genus Pachyuromys; species Pachyuromys duprasi. The sequence goes on along the minus strand of CM053753.1, from coordinate 38,818,312 downwards.
ATTTTCAAATTTCTCCATTCCCCCCAAATCCTTCTCCCTTCCCAGTTTCTCTTACTGCAGTCTCTCTTTACAGGCCCACCCTTTCCCATTCTTCACCTGATTATCATCTCGGTCCATACTGGCATCGTCTCTCTTGAGAATGAATCTCTGTTGAAATTCTGTGTTCTTTTCATCTTTTATATGTTCTGAGAACCTCTGTTCAGGGCTGAGTTTTGGAAAGAAATATGAAAAGGGAGGAAAAAAAAAAAGATCTTTTCATTAGGGAGAAGAACTTCTAGACACAGCTCTCTTAAATTCTACATTTCTACTTAAGAGAATTTTTGGTGTCAGGAATCCAAAGGTTTAAATGAAATCTTTGTGTCTAATTCCCCAACCCTTTTTTTTTCAGACAGCAGCTCATGCAGCCTGGCTTTGAACTCCTGACCTTTCTGCGCCCACCTTTCCTGAGTGCTAGGATTGCAGGTGTGCACCACTACATGATGCCTGCTCTTTAGCATAACACCTCTTCATTCGAAGTTGTATCTGTCCTATAGGATGCGAACAGAAGCTGGGGCCAGTCTGTATGAAACACCAGTATCTCTAATCAGCATCTAGCTCTAAGGCCTCAGAGAAAGTAGCAATATACCCGCTCCCTCCCCTGGAAGACACATTTGGATAGTATATCTTCCTCTTCTATCCCATGAAAGTCATCCCAATCCATGGATTTCTTCCTTACATTCTCGTGTTGCTGGTTTTGTTGATGATGACAGCTTTCCCAGTTTGATCAACGTTGTGGTCCATCCCAAAATAGGCAGCTACCCGGTGTAACAGCATCCGGTGATATGAGGTCATTTGAGGGAACTTCTTGAACTGGTTACTGAAGGGATACCAGGGGTAAAAAGATAACAATAATAGAAGCCAACTAATTTTTCTTATCAGTGTCTAAATTGATAAACTTTTTAGGAGGATCAGACATACAAAAAATAGATATTTACCCTAAGAGAACAAAAACAAGTTCCTCTCAGTATTTTGCAGATTAAGTCGTCCCAGTCTCTAGTAATACTACTTGTTCCCACTCATGATGCTACTTCTTATGGCCTTGCTTCCACCCACGTGAACATTGTTAGTCAAGTGAGAGAAGTAGAGAAGTATCTGGAGCAGGACCTAACTGCTACACTTGGCTCAAGTTTAACCTATTCAGATATTATATCTTCCTCGTCATTCAGAGCTCAATTTAAATTTTTTAACTCTGGACAAACATGGCAAATCTGCAGCTGAACATTTTTGGCACCCTAAAACCTCCCTGGTTAAATGGAGAGACCCCTTGAATAATACATGGCACGGACCTGACCCCATTTTAATTTGGGCATGAGGATATGTTTGTGGTTTTTGCAGGTTAAAGATGCTACTTGGTGGCTGCCAGGCAGGCTGGTGCAACAAGTGGATCACATCAAGGAACTAGATCATTCCTGGAGTGACGATATTGCTGACTCTGTTGTAGCTGATTCATCCAGTGAAGGCTGAATTACACCTTTGGACTTTAGTGCTCAACCCCCCTCTTGTTCTCCCTGTGCATTTACAGGAGATTATTGTGAGCCACTGGACATAGACTCTTCCTTCCTGACATACGTCTGGATGCATTTGAAGAAGCTTCTTGATCCATTTATTATTATTTATTATTGATCATTTATGCATGTTTAGCTGGTCTTGTACTATTTGCCAGATGTGTCCAGTGAGCTCGACAGCACCAAGCTAGATTTAAGGAGACCATGCACAAAGTCCTTTTGGCCGTGGAAAAGCGGCATGCGATGATTCCCTTGCCCCAGGTCGGGGCTTGGCTTGCCCAGCTCAAATGTCAGCTTTAACCTCTCCTTTCCTGTGTGATGGGCTGGTTAGTTAATGATGGGTTCTGGGTGATCGGATATTTACCGACCTAAGACACGGAAATCTCTCTATAAGTGGGATTCTCCCATGACAGGCAAGTATTTATTGGGAATCACCCCTACCTAAGACAGGCACAGTCCCTTTGTTTTAATTTGAAAGGGAGGAATTGCAGCAGCATTTTTGGAGTTAATGGCAATTTGGGAGTGCGCATCTCAACAAGGGAACTTGGCCTCTTGGCCCTAGTTACTATCTAAGCTTGGAGGCCTAGAGATTGACCCTGGCAATTCTACAGCAGAGGTTCTGACTGTGAGAACTAGACCATGAACTCCACGTAACCATGGTAACCAGAGAGCAGGTTTTGTGTAACCTTGAGTAAGCCCTCTTACGTTTTGGCTAAGTAAAACTGCCTGCGTGAGAAACTGCCTGTACTTTTTTGCCTACTTAAGTGTTAACCTGACATCCATTAAACTGACACTTTGATCAGCATGTAGACTTGGTGTCCTTCTCTGTGTTGCCCTGTCTCTCTCTCTCCAGCCCTCTCTCAGGTGGTATTCAGGTGTCACTGCTGGCCGGTGACAGACTGTTTCTTTACCCAGGGAGTAATTACTTCAAAGTTCTTTCTTTGAGGGAAAGAGAGATGCCCCAAAGCTGTACATGGTTCCTCTCCAGTGTCCCTCCCACCTTTAAAGCACATTTCATAAAAGTAACTTACTTGTTGTCATTAATGAACTCCAGAATCTCCTGCTCTAACTTTAGCAGCATCATTCTGTCCCTATTTTAAAAAGATTAAAACAAAACAAAACACAGCCTTTCCACAGACATTAAAGGCAGGGGCTGAAAACCAACTTGTTCATCACAGAAACTGAGGGATATAGCCAAACTCTCATAATGGCCATAATGCAGAAGCTGAGAAGCTTCCCCATTGTCCTGTAGTATTCTGAAAAAAGAACACCAGCTCAAGTACATGTTTTGTAGACCTTTCCTAACTGTGTACTTTGTTATTCATATCAGCAATCTAATTATTAGCAGCAAATTCATATAAGTACATACTTTACGCTTATAAATCTAGGAATTGTTCTATGTCCTACCCAGTCACTCAAGGGGTTATAAAGTAGTTATGACTTTGCTTATATACAAATCAACTAGCTTGTTCCTTTGGGATTTTTAACTGAGCACTTAAGCCTTCAAATTTCCTAGTCACTGTGCTCTTCTTTCA
>CM053753.1:38725781-38815133 GCA_028658305.1 Pachyuromys duprasi | reverse complement strand
CCCCCCCGTAACATCAACCATTACCTTGGGTTCTTTTTCAGTGTATTTACAAGAAATTCATGTAGGTCTATTCCAGTGGAGTCGGTATATTCTTGGCTGGAGTCTAGAAACATCACAACAAAAGAAATAGAACTGCTTGCATAGTATCTAATTTTAAACAAAGGCCAGTGTCTATACAGAAATTACGAGAATAGGAAACTCTCAGCATAAAACCTCGATGGCTTCTACTGCATGCTCTGAGAAGTTTCCATTATGCACTGGGCTGTGATAAAGCACCTGGTTAACATGTGTAAGGCCCTAGGTCCCATGGATATAGTGCAGACCCCTAGCATCCACATGAAAACTGGCACTGGAGACAGAGAGCAAAGACAGGTGGCTCTGGGGAACCGACTGGCCAGCCATTTTGGTTGAATCAGTTCTAGGTTCAGTGTAGAGACTCTGTCTCAAAAAAATAAGGCAGAGAGGCTGGTTAGATGGCTCAGGAGTGAAGGAGAGTGCTGCCATAGCTGGAGACCTGGATCTCATTTCCAGAGCTTCCACAGTGGAAGAAGAGAACTAGCCCTGAAAGGTGTCCCCTGACCTCCACACACATCACACAGGGAACAAACAAACACACACAGAAACCATGTGTGAAAATTAAATCAAGGTAGATGGAAACAGAAGGAGATGCCTGACTTCAACCTCTGGCCTCCACATATGTGAACATGAGCATGTGCATATGTATATACTACACACACAACATTACAACAGAAGGATGAATTTGGGCTACAGTGATGCATCAATATTACCCTAACATACTACTTAACATTAATAAATATTTGTTGAATGTCCTGATCAAAATAAAATAGGTTTTATTCTACCTAATGAAAACAGGTAAAGGCAGTCATGGTTTACTTTTCCAAAATCTCAGGAAATTGGTTCAGTATTATTTTTTAATCCCAAGGTTGCTTTATTTGCCAAATATAAATTTTCAAAGACTAAAAGAAAAAATTTAGTATGTATGTATGCATGTACATAAGTATATGAATGTATGTGGATGTGTGGTGTGAGTGCACGCATGTGTCTATGGAGGTGTGTTTGGTCTGTGTGTTTATGTGCGTGTGTGTGTGTGTGTGTGTGTGTGTGTGTGTGGCATAGGTACACATGCCACATGGTGGCTCATAACTATCTGTAACTCCAGTCCCTGGAGATGGCACCCTCTTGTGGCCTACTTTGGGCACCAGGCATATATATGGTACACAGTTTTATACATGTAGACAAAACATCTATGCACATAAAATAGAAATAAATCTTGAAAAAATTTTGAGATGCTGGGTGTGGTAGCACATACCTTTAATCTAGCATGGGGAGGCAGAGGCAGGTGAATCTCTATGAATTCAAGGCTAGCTTGGTCTACATAGTGAATTACAGGACAGTCAGGGCTAGTCTCTCAAAATAAAAATAAAATAAAACACCTTCCCGTTAAAAAATTGAGGGAGGAAAGAAGTAAGAAAGAGAGAAGGAGGAGACAAAGACAGCACACTGTGCATCAGGTACCAAACTAGATGAGAGGGACAGTTCTCACCTCTGGATAGCATCTTCCTTGGGACCTTGTCTTTGCTTTTGTCCTTGTCTTCCTTTTCAGAGACATCCTTTGTAGACTTTTCTTCCTCCTTGTCAGAGGGACAGCTGATGTGCAGCTGAATTATATCCTTAAACAAAAGGAAAGAAGAGGAAAGACTTACTCTTTTTGGTGGGTGTGGAGAAAGCGATTCACCTTAATTAAGAGGACTTGTTGCTCTGACAGACAACCTGCGTTCAGTTCCCCGAACCCACACAGTGGCTCACAACTCTAGTTCCAGGGAATCTAATGGCCTCTTCTGACCTCTGTGGCATCAAGCATGCACATGGTGTACAAACATACATTCAGGCAAAATGTTCATCCACATAAAATAAACTTTTTGCTTTTTCACCAAAATCCCAATAGAAGCAAATCTTGGAAGGAAAGATTTATCTTTTTTTTCTTTCATTTTTTTAAACCTGTGTGTGTATGTGTGTGTGTGTGTATGTGTGTATGAGATAGGGTCTCTTGTGTGTAGTAGTGTTCCAGGCTAGCTTTGCCTCTTATCTCACTATAGAACACTTCCATTGGTCATATGAACTCAGGTCCTCATACTTGCATGGCAGGGCTTGTTGGAGGATATGTGATCATACCATGAACCCTGAGTTTGTATGGCTTCCTGGAAAAACCTGTTTCTAGTTTTGGTGTGGCTCAGCCCTAGCACACACCTTTAGTCCAAGAGCTTTCTGCCTGAGTATTGTAAATAGGATCAAATAAAGTTAACCATAGGTCAAGAGTTGGAGCAAGCAACCAGTTGTCAGGGAGTGAACATAGGAAAAAACCCAGAGAGTAAGAAGAAGTCAGGAAGAAAGACAGAGGGATGAACAGGAAGCAGAAGAGAAGAACATTCAGTTTGAGAATATTTGGAGATGGCATGGAGAGAAAGAGCCCTTTTCTTTTTGGGAGTTTGGTTAAGGAGGAAGGTCAGCTGGGTGCTTTCTCTGACACTTTGAGCTAGCAGGCTTTCACCCCTTTCAAACTGATAAAATTGAATGTTTGAGATTTTATTTGAAACAACAAAGATGTGTGTAAAAACTGTGGTGTAAAAATGGCCACTATAGGCTCATATATTTGAATACTTAGTCCCAGAAGTGGTACTTTTTAAAAGGATAAGTAGGTGTGGCCTTGTTGGAGGAGGTATGTCACTGGGGGTAGGCCTTGAGGTTTCAAAAGCCTAAGCCAAGCCCAGTGGCTCTCTTCCTGCTGCCTTTGGATCTGGATGTAGAACTCTAAGCACCATGCCCACCCGCATGCTGCCATGCTTCCTACCATTACGACAACATCCTGAACTCTGAACTGTAAGCCAGCCTTAAATGCTGTGGTCACAGTGTCTCTTCACAGCAATAGAATACTGACTAAGAAGACACATACTGAGTCATCTCCCCAATCCGAACTTTACCTTATAGAAGACCGTCTGTTGTTAATTACTGTGGATTTTTGTTCCACTAAGAGCAGAGGGCAACCTTTTTTTTTTTGTCAGAAGTCACAGCTGAAGCTGCACTGGCTATCCTTGTAAGAAATGGATAACAATGCTGATATCACTGAAGGGAAAGGGTGTGGCTGGAGGACTGCTCTGCTCTGGCTCCTCTGCCACATGAGCAAGACATTAACACTCAAACTCACCACTGTTACCATGTCCTGGATTACCACAAGAGCCTTTCTTTTTTTTAATGATTTATTTTTCTCTTATGCGCACTTGTGTTTTGACTGCTTGTATGTCTGTGTGAGGGTGTCGGATCCCCTGGAACTGAAGTTATAGACAGTTGTGAGCTGCCATGTGGTTGCTGGGAATCAAACCCACGTCCTCTAGAAGAGCAGCCAGTGCTCTTAGCCATTGCTGAGCCATCTCTCCAGCCCCTAAGAGCTTTTCTTTAATGTACACTTTCACGCAAGTGTTGGTGGTGCAGGTGTGTAATTCTAGCACCTGGGTGGTAGAGGCTAGAGAATCAGAAGTCCAAAGTCATCTTTGGCTCCATAAAGAATTTGAGGCTAATCTGAGATATGTAAGTTCCTGTCTCAAAACAAAATAACATACTTTGTCCATGTTGTGGATGCTACTATGCTTTACCCAGCAACTGCTGTGCTCAAAGTGAACAGCACTTAGGCTTGTAAAAAACCTACCTGGGTATCTAGTGGCCCATCAGCAAATGGAGTGGAGGATTCCTCACATACTGCCAGACTGCGTACCAACTTAAGCTTGGAATTAGACTAAAACAAACAAACAAACAAAACAGCACAAAACAAAAATCAAAAGTACATCTCATATTTGGTGAATATTTAGAAAATAACCTTCTTAGACTCTGTTAGTTGCAGTTTCTATCAAGTGATATTGTCGTTGTTCTTTTCTGTTTAAATGGAAACAGTGTCTGACCATGTGGCTTTGGCGGGCATGGGAGAGAGTCTAGCGAATATTAATAGTCATGTAAACAATCACTCTCCTAGAGAAGCCACAGGTGCGCAGAGAAACCAGCAGTTCAATACAAACAATACCAAATATTCTCAAGCTCCACGGAGTCCTTTTAAGTGTCATTTCAGGCTCTGAAATAGACTGCCTAAATGACAGAGAATGAAGCCAGACTTTCCAGTAGGAAATGTACGTATATGTGCATGTGGCTATGTTCACACTCTGTGTTTGACGTATCCTCACAACTGAGATATAAAAGGCAAGCAAGAAAGCTTTGCCTATATGTATCTTGAACAAGCCAGGTACCACTGATACACACATCTATGAAATGTATAACAGGTGAAGTTAGAAAGTAAGTGATGAAGAGCTCTCACCTTGGCTCTTTTCCTGGCATGACCATGGCTGGATGTCCGTCTCTGTTAGAAGAGGATTAAAAAAATGTGAAAGGTGGGGAAAATCAATACTTAGAAGCAAAGCATGTTAACAACACATTAATTGTTAGCTGGTTTTAACTGTCCCCACACTAGGACAGAAGTCACCTGGTATGATTGTTGCCCAGTTCCAAATCTAGCAACTGTTACACAGAGTGGATTCTATACCAACTCCTGTTAAAGCACATTCATCATGAATGTAAAGAAGCAGAAGACAGCAGTTTCTGGGTTATTTGCATATCAATAAAGGTTCCAGACAATCCTGGAGCCCTCTGCTGACTGCATGGAGTGCTGTTTCTTTACAGCCTTGTCCATAGAAGTCCACTTCATCCATACTGGAAATGAAACATGACCCCTCCATGTCTCTCTCATTGTGAGACATGACCCAACTGGCCTCAAACCCACTATATATATGAGGATGACCTTAAACTTTCAACCTGTTTCATCCTGTGCTGGGGATCAAGCTCAGGACCAAGTGCATACTAGTCAGGCACTAGACCAAGTGAGCTCTTTATCTCCCTCCCTCATCTGACAGGGTCTCACCAAGTAGGCTAGGCTACCTCTGAACTTACAGCCCTCCTGCCTCAACTTCCCAGTTGTAGACTCACAGATGTGAGCAACTCTACCCAGTTATTTTATGTATAGGGTTTCCCTGCATGTATATCTGTGCACGTGTGCCTGCGTGCACACACATCAGGATAGGGCATCACATCCCTTGGAACTGGAGTTACGGATCATTTTGAGTGGCATGTGTGTTCTGAGAATCAAACCAAGGTCCTCTGGAAAATCAGCCAGTGCTCCTAAACAATAAGTTATCTCTCCAGCCCCAATAACATTTTTTAAATTACATTTCATGCTTGTGTGTGTGTGTGTGTGGGTGGGTGGGTGTCTGTGTGTGCGTGTGTGCATGTATGTACAAGAATGCCATGGTATGCAGTAGCAGTAAGTGGACAAGTTTCAGGAGTTGTTTGTGTTCTTCCACCATGTGGGTTTCAGAGATCAAAATCAGGGCATCAGGTTTGGCAATAAGTACCTTGTAACCACAAGCACTTTTGCTTGTTGAGCCATTTCCTGGCCCTTTAACTTACTTATAGAACGATACATCTAGAGTTCCAACCTGATATATCCAGAACACTTGTCACTACTGTAGAAATGGAACAGAAAGTCTTCTTTCCAGATGCCCCACCCCCTCCTTGCCTAATTTTTGGTTTGCTTTATGAGATAGGGTCTATGTGGCCATGGCTGTCCTAGAACTCACCATGTAGAATAGAATGGCCTCCAACTAAGAGATCCACCTGCCTCTGCCTCCCAAGCAATGCTTCCCTTCTTAAACAAGAAAATTCTCCTAGTTCTAAGCTTCCAGTGATGATCTCATAGCTTCTTTGGGTAAGAGATGTGTTTTGAAACAGGATAAAAAGCAAAGAGCATGAAAGATAGGGCTAAGAGTTCCAAAACAAAGAGGAGAGACTGTGGATATGAACACACATGTGAGAAGTCAAAATGGGGGCTTTGAAGAAGGGACTAAAGTATATAAAATTCTGAGGATGGAGAGACAAGATAGAGGCAGAATGTCAGCATGGTCTTGGTGAGATAAGGATTTCTCTTCCCTATGTTCTCTTTACAAGTTAAACAAACAACTTTGCCACAGTATAAAATGGGGAACTCAGAGAGTAGATGAAAAAGGGTAAGAAATGATAGTAAGAACTGGGTAGTGACAAAATCTGTTGCAACAATACAAATACAAAGCAATATTTTTCACTGCCTTTTCAAACAGATAATACCCACAAATGGCATGAACATTCAAAAGGTATATCAGGGTTATATATTGAGTACTTTTATATCTGTTCCACAAATATCTGATCTGGATCCTTCCTAGCCAATAGTACGAATTTTCTTTTAAATTTATTCACATATAAATTGGTATAAGTATGTACACTGGAAAAAATAAATCATATATACTACTCTGGATTTTATGACTAAACTAATTTTCAGAGAGATCATTCCACAGATTCATACATACATACATATATACTGATACATAGTATTCCATTCTTTGGCTATGCTACAGTTTATTTTTACCAACCCCTCAAAAATTATATGTATCATTAAGATGCTTCTAATCTTTAAAAATATAAACAGTGACCCTGTCATTGAGTGTTATCTATAAGTGCAGTATATCTATGGTTCATTTTACAAGTTTTTTAAAGTATTGCTAAACTGCTCTTCACAGTGTATATAAATAGATCTCTACTAATAATGTATGAATCTGCTTACTTTCCATAATGGGTAGTTTTCATGTAACAGCCAAACTCAGGTTAAAGCCTAATATGTATCAGGTACTAGGTGCCAGGCAGAGAAGGCACATACACAATGATGCTTTTCTCAGGCTTTACCACTCTCGTTTTTATCAGGAAAAAGAAATCAGAGAATACTGGAGTACAAAATGCTAGCAGCAATAGCTGGAGCTAACGGACGAGGCCATGTGATGTCTGAGACCATGAGACCCAGTGCCAGGCAGAAGATATACAGAAAGCTTGAGGAGAATTGATAAAACACGCTTTTCTTTTACAATCATTTTTAAAATTAAATTTTATTTTTTACATTACAGTTTATTCACTTTGTATCCTGCCACAGCACCCTCTCTCATCTCCTCCCATTCCCCTCTCCAATACAATAATTTTTTAAAGCAACACAATAGATGATCTCAAAGGGATTATAAATATAAGGGCAGAGAACTCACTCTGAAGGTCATACTTAGCTGATTATTTTCTTTTTTTCTGGTTCAGCTGGTTATTATTGTGGCACAGTTGAGTTCAGTGGGTGTTACACTGATGGCTTGCCCATTCTAAATAAGAATCTCTGAGCCTGCATTTTGTATCACTAAACTTCCCTGTAAAGGCAGTTCTGAAAAACCAATTCCCAAAATGCATATCACATGGCCCTAGTAAAACTGCCTCCTTTCTTTCAGATTATTCAGCTTCTACTTGGAGTAGGACTTATTTGACGGCGCCAGTTAGGTCGCTGGGAAGACCGCAGAAGAAAGAGGGGGCACAACAGCTGCAGCGGAGCAGAGAAAGGTTAATTCTCACGGCTGCTGAAGGAGTATGTGCTGCGCTAAGAAACAGAGACAGAGGGCTTCCTAAGGGGGCCAGGGTCAGGAACAAGGCCCAAGACGTCGTAAAAGGAACCAGCCCTCCAATAGATGGCAGCAGTGACTCTAGCTTCTCTGGTGGGAGCAAATGGAGTCGGCTGAGAAGGGGACACAGGTTTTCTCTAATGCTACCTATAAATTATTTGTATGCTGAGATAAAGATATTTAACCAGATGAGTGCCTTATAGGAAAGACAAAACCTATAAATGTTCTTTTTTTTCTATCTATCTTTAAGAAATATACACAAGAGGATCTCAGAAGATAATTGTCTCTGGAGAACAAATAACTTGGATCTAAAAGTTCATTTAATTATTATCTTTCATGTAATCTTGACAACACATAATTAACCATTCATCACTTATCTGTCCTGAGTATTTAAAATTCATTCTTGGTATCAGCAGAGGCTAGAAGTACATTTCGAACTATAGCAAACTGTCTCACATGCTCAGGAAGGATGGGCGGGGAGTGACAGTGGAGGACAGCAAGCAGGACAGCCTGGAACCGCAATGGGAAGGACAGGAGAAGAGCAGACAGCTACAGAACGAGAATCCTAGGGAGATGTCTAACTTTAATCCATTCCTTTGTGCTGTTGTTGCTTTAATCTTTAAAGAAAAGGCCTGGGTGAATTAAGTTGTCTTGAAAAATTATGCTTCAAGTTCCTAGACCTTCCAAATTGACACTGCTCCTGACACTAATAGGACTTTTTGCTAGAGTTAATGTTCTACCTCCCTGGTGTCCTACCACCTTTAGGCACAAAATTAAGGGTTTACAGCAATTCAGCATGTGCAACGGAAGAGAACTAGAGTAACCACAGAGAAAAGGCTCTTGCAGCAGCCCAGCTAGAAAAAGCTCAGAGTCTGGCTACCTGGGTACCAAAGAACCATGCTCTGGGTCTTAGGGACTGAACTTAGGCTTTGTGGCAAATGTCTTTAGCCACTGAGCCATCTCACCAGCCCTTATGACGTGTTAAGGACATCTTTATATGCAAATTTTGTTTTGTTTAGTTTAAGGCAGTGTCCTATGTAGCCTGGGGTTGTCTGATTCTCTGGTCTCTAATTTTCAAATGCTGGAAAATACAGATGTGTACTAATATATTCAGTTAGTTTGAGACAGTCTCACTATCTAGCCCTGGCCAGGTTGGAACTCAGTATGCAGTGTAGGTTGGCCTTTGACTTAGAAAGATCTGCTACCTTTGCTATCATGGCCAGCAGAAGTTTATTTTTTGATAGTTAAAAACATTACTGGTGAAGCTGGAGACATGGCTCATCGGTCAAGAGCACTGGCTGCTATTCCAAAAGACCTGAGTTCAGCACCCACATAGTAAATGACTCAACTCCAGTTCCTGAGGATCCAACACCATAGGCATTGTCATACATGGTACACAGACATACATACAGGCAAAACACCCACACACATAAAAAATAAATAAAATCTAAAAAAAAAAAAAAAGAATATCACTGGTAAGACTCAAGAGATGGATCAGTAGGTAAGAGCACTTATGTTCAGTCCCAGCACCCACATAGAGACTAACTACTGTGTTTAACTCCAGTCCCAGAGGATCTAATATCCTTTTCTGGTCTCTGTTGGAAATGCATACACAACATGGTGCAGACATACTATCTGTCTGTCTGTCTGTCTGTCTGTCTGTCTGTCTGTCTGTCTGTCTGTCTGTCTGTCTGTCTATCTATCTATCTATCTATCTATCTTTGGGAGGTGGCCTTGACTACATAGCATGTTTAAGACTCAGTTTGAACTACATGAAGTCCTGTCTTAAAAACACTAAAAATAAATTTTAAATACAAGTTTGTAGGTTCTTCACTGTACTCAATAGAAGACAGATATCCATGGTCTGCCTAGGACAGTGCAGAAAAATATCTTGGTGATGGGTATGCTTCTTAGTTGCAGACCTGAGTTACAGAGTAATTAAGTGGTAGAGAAAATACCTCTATGTTCTCATTGCTTGGGAATGCTGCCCGAGATGCAGTAGACACCCCCTTTCTTTGGGGTAGATGGTGCTATGTTGCCTGCAGCTCCAGGACCATTGGCTCTGCCATATTAATAACGAAAAGGAAAGGCAGACTCTCCCTCATGCCCACTCCCATACTTGCCCCTTCTCTTCACCACTTTCCCAGCACTGAACTCAGTGTGCCTGACAGAAGACAGCTTAGCAGCCAGGACCGCAGAGCATGCTGCAGAAAGCAGCAAACAAATGGCAAGGAGAATGCTGACTGACTTCATCCACAGTGGCAGGCAGGCTGTGCCACCTGTCACCACCTACAACTACCTATAGCAAAAACATCAGCATCAGCTTCCTATAGCCAGGAAATCCTGCAACAGGGAGTCAAACTAAATACTGCTACTTAGTTGTACACATAGAACCACTAATTTGAGGAAGTTTCTTTTGGGATCCTTGCTGGGATCCCTAAGCAGGCATCTCTACCGCCAGCCCCAAGGGACCTGACAAACTGGTTATCAGGTATCTGTGAGGCCACCTATGGACCACCTGAAACCACCTGCGCATGCTCTGGGGCACCTTATATGAGAACTTGCACCGCCTCCTCTCTTGCTCTCTCTCTTGCCCTACCTAGAGACAGTCTCTGTGACTCCTTCCCCCTTCCCTTAATAAACCAGTCATGTGGCGTGATTTGTGAACCCACCGTGTAACTTTGCTGCACAATCCTAACACTGATGCATTGGCTGGGAATAGGCACTTTCAGCAGTGTGTTGGTTGCTTTCAGCGCCAGCATCTCACCTGAGCTGCTGGAAACCTATTTCATCGCAAATCCTTCACAACCCACTTTCCAGCAAACAGATCGCTATCTGTTGCATGTAACACCAGCTGGATTGGTGAGTTCCCCTCATTGGTCAACATAAACGCCTCTCTTGGTAGGAGAAGATTGACCGCTGAGCATCCAGCAACTTCCTACAACCTTTTGAGACCCCAACCACGGTTTTCGATGGCTACAGTTGACCCTTTTTGCTGACCTTCATTTAGGGCTTCCTCTTTCTCTGGGTGAGACTTTTTCCCCTTCTATGTGCACAGTTCCCCACTTCTCACAATAGTCGACAAAAAATCCTAGCACTAGGTTAACCATGTCTTTTTACAGGCAGCTGTGCCCTTGGTCTCTAGCCAATGCTGACAAGCTGTTGGATCAGGCAGGGCCATACTACTCTGCTGAGCCACACCTTGCCTTGGGACACCTCTGGCACTGACTCCTACCTTCCCAATGGGAACTGCCTATTCGCCCGGTCCTCCAGCATCCCCACTGTTAGGTCTTCTGGAGATTTTTTAAACCCTACGCATGGAGCCTGAGTTAAAGGCCTCTAAGCTCACATGCCTCTGTAATAAAACTTGGCCTATGTATTCTTTAGATAGTGGTTCAAATTGGCTGATTAACGGCACATTAAATCCCAATATTTTACGGGATCTTTTTAATTACTGTCAACGATCTGGTAAATGGAAGGAGTTATCTTATGTTCAAGTTTTCTCTCCGCTCTAAACCGTCTCTGCTCTTCCTGTCCTCCTACCCAACTTCTTGTAGCTATAAAGTGACTTCTCTACCTTTGACCCCGTGAATGAACCTCCACCTCGCCATTCTCAACCTCCAGCTTCTTCCCAACCTCTGGCATCTTCCCCCTCCACCTCTGCTTCCTCCTCTTCCTCTTTGGTTTCTCCAGAACCCTTATCCCCTTTACCAGCAATAGGCTGTCCTAGGCATCCTACTTTGGCACCCACTTTCACCCCACCAACAGCTACTAGCCCCCTGCTACCTGTCCTCGCTCTATAGCAAAGCCCCCTTCTTCTAATTCTCAGCATAAGCCAGCCTCAATTCTTCCCTTCAGGAGGTGGCTAGTGTGGATGGTTTAGTTAGGGTTGCATGTTCCCTTCTCATTAATTGAACTTTCTCAAGTAGAAAAGAGACTAGGATCCTACACTGCTAATCCTTCTATTTTTATTAAAGAATTTCAATATCTCAATCTTATAGTCTTACCTTCCATGATATATATATATATATATATATATATATATATGATTCTTACCAATAACCTATTACCTGAGGAGTGAAGGAGAGTTTGAGAACAGGCTAGAACGCATGCAGATGTGGTTCACCAAACAAACACAGCACACCTGGTTGGTGCTGAGGCAGTGCCCAACCAGGATCCACAATGGGATTATAATACCCCAGAAGGCATTTTAGCCAGAGATCATTTCACAACCTGCCTCCTGGCTGGTCTCCACAAGGCTGCCCTTAAACCAGTAAATTCTGAAAAGCTCCAGGAGGTCATTCAGGACAAGAATGAAAACCCATCTGAATTCCTAGAGTGCCTTACAAAGGCCCTCTTACTAATCTAGACTCCGAAAGTACAGAAGGTAGGCAACTCCTGATGACCTATTTTTCTCCCAGAGTTACCCCGACATCAGGGCTAAGTTTAAATGCTTGGAGAGAGGACCTCTGACTCCACAGGCAGAAGTCTTAGCACTGGCCTTTAAGGTGTACCATGGGGGAGATGAGAAAGCCCGAAAGCAAAAATACCAAATGCTGGCCAAGGCCATCTGGCTGGCCTCAGCCACTACCCAGACTCCCTTGCCTCCTAAGGCACGAGGACCATGGGGTCCCTGTTTCAAATGTGGTCAAGAAGGTCATTGGCCTGGTTTTGTCCTAATCCCTGCAAGGTTCTGGGGCCATGTCAAAAATGTCACCAAGAGGAACATTGGGGTGTTGACTGCCACCATTTCTCCCATGATATGGGGGCATCATTCCCAGATCGCCCTCCGGCCAATATCTTAGGCCTGGCTATGGACGACTGAAGGTGCCCGGGTTTCCTTGACCTGGCCACTGCCATTACTAGCAGGGAGCCATGGGTAATTATCATGGTCTTGGGGTGGCCTATCTCCTTCCTTGTGGACACCAGAGCCAAGTACTCAATTCTGATGGAGTACTGGGAACCAACATCTCCTAGTTCCCCTATTGTCGGGGTAAGGGGACAGCCTTGCCAGCCTTGTGGGATTCCACCACTTAATTGTATTTTCAGGGGTGTTCCCTTGACTCATTCCTTTTTAGTGATGCCAAACTGTCCAGTTCCCTTACTGGGAAGGGACTTTTTAGCCAAAGTGAGAGCCTCTATCTCCTTTACTCCACCCATTCGCCTGACCCCAAGCTTGCCAGAGTCCTCTCTCCTCCTTCTCCTAGCTACCCTACCTACCAGTTGTGACACTTTGCTTCCTTTCCCAGCCTCTTAAGTGGACCCCCAAGTCTGGAATGTTCAAAAGCCCTCTGTCGCTAGGCACACCATTCCCCTGTGGTCATTCAGCTACAGGATCCCACCCAGTATATTACCCTGGGGATGGGAGAAGTAGAGAAGGTAATTAAACACTCCTCTAACATCCTCTCTGACATCCCTACTCCTAAATAATATAAACCTGTCGTTTTGTCTCCTACTTCAGACTGTGACCTCGGCCTACAAGCTCCTTAATGTGACCCAACCAGGCTGGGACCAACTCAAAACTATTACTGACAGCTCCTCCAGTGACTCTGTCAAGTAACCTTACTTCACCATTCACTAACTGCCCTGACTCTGATGTTGCCACAACCCCCTACCTTTTTCATATCACCCTCTTTGGCTGTCAGGCTGTTTCAAGGCATCCAGGACACACTCTATAGGAATGCTAGTTCCTTAGAGTGCAATAAAGCTATAATCCTTGATACATCATCTCAACCCC
This sequence comes from Pachyuromys duprasi, assembly GCA_028658305.1. NCBI lineage: Eukaryota > Metazoa > Chordata > Mammalia > Rodentia > Muridae > Pachyuromys > Pachyuromys duprasi. The sequence goes on along the minus strand of CM053753.1, from coordinate 38,801,825 downwards.
AATGCCCTACTGCTAATAATACCTCGATTCTTTGTGGCACTCAGGTCTACCATCGTCTGCCTGCTGGTTGGTCAGCAGTTTGCACACTTGTGCTCTTCTTCTCCAAGCCAGGGGTAATAAAATGAAAAGGAGCCCCAACCCATCCAGGTCGTGGTCTCAGTAGCTGCCCATCAGGATAAAAGGGCAATTCAAATCTTGCCCCTCTTGGCTGTTGCAGGAATCACGGCAGCTGTCAGGACCGGGACAGCAGGACTAGCCACTCCACTAACTTTATATTATCAGCTTTCTTCCCAGCTCATCCAGGACCTCCAGCAAGTGGCTCAGACAATGCTGGACTGGATCTCTTCACAGCTGAAGAAGGTAGCCTTTGCATCTTCCTCCAGGAGGAATGCTGTTTTTATGGCAACCAGTCAGATATAGTAAAAGACAAAATCCAACAACTCCAGACAATCTACAAAAGTGAAGGCAACAGCTCAAGGCCTCTAGCTCTTGGGCCTTCGAGAACCCCGTATGGAAATGGATTCTGCCCTTCTTCACACCTCTTCTGCCGTCTTTCTGCTTGCTTTTTGTGCCCTGCTTTATTAACTTCCTCTCTACATTCTTCCAACAACAAATGCAAAAAATCTCTAGCCAAACCATTAATCAGTTACTCTTACAGGATTATTCTGCCCATAGAACCAGATGACAATGACCTTCCAATTGACCCTGATGGTGGGGACCAGCTATATCCTGAGAATGACAATGCCCCTAATCAGCAGGGAGAAGCCTGAAGAGCTCGCTCTCTCTCTCTCTCTCTCTCTCTCTCTCTCTGTCTCTCTCTCTCTGTCTCTCTCTCTCTCTCTCTCTCCCCACCCCTTTTAATAAAAAGAGACTTATTTGGGAGAAGGAAAAGGGAGAGGAGTTAGGACCTGAATGGCCATGAGGGGAGAGAGAGACAGGAGACGGGGCGGGCCTCAGAAACAACGGCGAGAAACCAAACCGATGCAGAGAGCGCTATTCTTTTTTTTTTTTTTTTGCATTCTTGTTTTTTTTTTTATTTATTTGCTATTCTTTCTTAAACCATTTTAGAGGCTATTCCTTTTTGTGTGGAAGGTAATCCAAATTATACTAAAATGAGTATTGAATAATATGCCTCAAGGAAGTTGTGGAGCTTCCTCTTGTACAATGACGGTTCAGGCCAGAATTAGAGGAAGATGCAGCAAATACAGTAAGAACCAGTGGACTCAGGTTCAAACAGATTAGGGATTTTATTGTCTTCTCTGACTTCACCACAGACTCTTTGACTAAACAGGGTGGTTTTTCTTCTCTTTCTGAGAGGCAGTGTTTCTGATAGCCTAGACCTGAACTTGCTATATAGCCAAAGATGACCTTAAACTCCTGATTTTTCTGCCCTCATTTGCTAGGGACTGCAAGCTGTCAACTTGACACAATCCTAGAATCACTTGGGAAAAGAGAACATTAATGGAAGAATTGGCTTAATCAGACTGACCTTTGGCCACATCTGTGAGGCGTTTTCTTTTCTTTTCTTTTTGTTCTGGTCTGTTCTGTATTTTTTTCAAGACAGATTTCTTTGTGTAGCCCTAGCTGTCCTGACCATGCAGGCCTCCACCTGTCTCTGCTGGGACGAAAGGCAGTCAAAGGAGGTTTTTTAAGTGCTAATTGATGTAGGGCCCAGCCCACAGTGGGGGGTAGCAACCCTCTGCAGGTGGCCTGGGCTATATAAGAAAGCTAACTGAAAGAGCCTTTTTCCTGAGTCCACGGCTTCTTCTGGAGCCCCTGGCCTGTCCTCCCTGATCGCTTTTCGTCAGATGCTTTATCACAGCAACAGAGGAGCAAACTAGGACACAGAGCGCATGGCTGTCCTGGCTTTGGGCTAAGTTGGGGAGAATTCACAATCAGGAATCAGTAGATTCCAACAATGTTGATTCTCTTCAAGTTAAAGAACTGTGAACAAAACACACTTTTTAATCCTTACCTGTGTCTCCTGACGCAAACCAGTATCTTCACCATCTTTCTCAACTTCTTCCTTACTTGGAGTTTTAGATATAAATTTGTTTTTGTTTACAGACTCTTCCACCAGTTTTTTTTCTGATTCTTTCATTATTTCCAGAGTCTCCTGAGTAGTGTTACTGTTAGACATGTTCTGCAGTAGGATACAGTAGCTTCTATGGATTTCTGAAAGAACACCAAAGGCAACAGAGGAGAGTTATGTACACACATATAAGACTTGTTTTGTTTTTAAAAACACAGACACACACAGCCAGCAATCTCCCGTTTACAACCTAGAAAAAAGTCCTCTGGTAAGTGCTGCCCTTGGATTCATTCCATTTGTTTATTTACATTTTGTTTGTTTGTTTTTAAGACAGGGTCTTACTATGTAAGTAGCCTTGGCTGTCCTGGAACTCACTATGTAGGGCACAGGCTGTCCTGAAACTCACAGAGATCTACTTGGCCCTGCTTCTTGAGTACTGGGTTTAATAGTGTACACTACCATGTCTGGCTTTTTTCTCTTTTTAAGCTTTTTTGCACTAAAACTGATATATAATACAGCACATATCTAATTAATTACATTTGGTGTTTAGAGATGGGTTCTTCTATGCAGTCCTGGCTGCCTGGAACTTACCATGTAGCGCAGGCTGACCTCAAACTCATGTTGCTTTCCCTGCCTTAGCCTTCTAAGTGCTGCAATTACAAGCATGTGCTATATTATGCCTAGCTTTCTACATGACTTAAACGTATAACTGGTGAGTGGTAATAGTAACATACCTGTGAAACCAGCACTACAACTGAACCAGTAAACTATTATTCTTCATGTCCCCTCTCTTTCTAACACTCCTGGCCAGATATGATCTGCTTTCTGTCACTTTAAATTAATCTGTACTTTATAGATACTGGCAATGAAATGCTGTGGACCAAACCTAGGCCTCACAAATGCTAAGCTCATATTCCACCACTGAGCAACATTAGAAGCCACACGCATTTTTAAGAGTTTCAAAGAAATTGAAATCACACTGTCTAGGCAATTTTCCTCAGCAAAATTATTTTGAGATTCACCTGAATTCAGCTCTAAAGCAATTTAGAAGGAGTTCTGAGTTCTCTTGGCACTTATATGCTGTTACCTATAGAAATCTGCTCATATTTTCAGCTGTATTATTTAAATCACTAGATTCTTTCTACATATTACCAAAAAGCTATGTACTATCAAAAAGCAGCTAAATTCTACAACAGTTACAGTATCTTACATTCTTTCTTTTAAGCAGTTAAAAGTAAACAAGTAGAAAACTTTTATCCATCTCTCTTCCAAAAAGACTGAGTATCTCTTCCTGGAGTAGGAGAAAAATCTTAGTTTTGCTATTTACTATTTGGGTCCAGTAAATCTGCTGCCTCCCAGTTTCACAGCTTATATATGACAGGGGTGGCTTCTTATCACTTACTATCACAGACTGAGAGATACTGGATTCCTATAGATTCCCAAAGTTATCTGATGTTCTACAGATACATCTATGTCTTTAACTCCTAAGGTCAAACACATTTAGCTCCAAGAGTGTTCATAAATGCTACCTCTTAAAGGAATTACTGACTATACTTTGATCCTGAATAGTTTTTTCGTTAATCCAATCACATTTATGTGGTTTTACAATTGGAAATAAACAAGCGGTCAGCAATACTTCAAGAAAGTTCTCAAGCAGACAATTTTTTATGCTTCAAGCAATTTAAAGGGTCAGACCCCAAAGGCTCTCAAGAAGCATAGGTAGCCTCATCCAATACAAGTTAACCGGCCTTGTCTGCCTTGCAGTAGCTCCTGAGCAGCTGTTTAGAGACCTAGTTTGCCTAGGGACAGAAAATTCTCCTTTATGCTGGGTATAGTGGTACCCAGCACTTAGGAGGCAAAGTCCAGCCTGGTCTACACAGCTAGTTCCAGGTCAGTCAGGGATACATAGAGAGACCCTGTCTCAAAAAGAAAAATGGTTGACATTTGGGCACAATGGCGTTCCTGTATTCTCAGAGCCTGGGAGGCTAGAGACTGAGGGAGGGAGGTTTCTTGAACCTTTAAGTTTAAGCTGGACAAGATGGGGAGGGAAGGAAGGTACTGTTTATGGTCATACCACCTTTAATGTGCCCAATCTCATCTACATGAAAGATATAAAATACTGTTCTCTATATATTGATATACTGTTGCAGGCTTGTATAGAAACCCACAAAACCCACAAGGTTTTGTTTTGTTTTGTTTTTTTGGTCACTGGCTATTTCTGAGATTTCATCTGTCCATTTATATCATGTCATGTTTACATATGAACAGCTTTAATTTGTGTGGTGTGTGTTCATGGTATGTGGGTGAAGGTCACCTACATACTGGTTCTTTCCTTTCACCATATGGGGTCCAGGGAAAGAAAGCAATTCATCATGGTTGGCAGCAAGTACTTTCTCCTCCTGAGCCCACTGACCATCCTACTGGCCCTGGGTGAGTTTCTGTATTACCGTATCCTGTCAGCTAAGTCACGTTTCCATTTTCTCTAAAGTACTGGTAAAACTAAGCACATAGGACTAGGGATTGGCTCAGTTCACCTTTCACAAAGTCCAGGCATCTACCTTCAAATATAAACTATTTCTTTTGGGAAGACCTTCTTTAAAAACCGACAAAATTAATTTTCCTGTTGCTCACTCCCATTGGCCCCAATTTATCTTTCTATGACAGTAATAAAAAAACAAGCACAGGGCTGGGATTAGTGGTACATGTCTTTAAACCCAGCACTTAAGGCAGCTCTCGGTGAGTCTTGAGGCCAGCCAAGTCTATATAATGAGTTCCAGGACATTCAGGGCTACCTATATAGTGAGACCCTGTCTCAAAAAAAAACAAGACAAAACAAAAGAGCATATTTTTTTTCAGTCTTCAAATATCTTTTATTGGAAGGCCATGCATTGTTTCCATTTGTTGTATTTCAAATCACTGTACAGTTACTTTTGTAAAAACATTCATGTGTTTTCCAGTACAAAACACAACAGCAACAAACCCTAAAAGCTGTTTCAGGAATGTACATAAATATCCAACTTATGCAGCAAAAAAAGCACATCATAAGTAATGCTGCACTACAGCCATTTCTGTATTCCCCATGTTTCTTAAATAACTATCTTGTCTAATAACACACAAAGTAAAGAGCAAGTATGAAAAGCATTGATTTACATTTACTAATAAAGTCTTATTGAGAGTATCTTGTTTGCACTGCACAGCCAGTCACAGGTGCATCAGCTTCAGAAGCAGGCTATGCATGTGCTGAACAAGAACAATCATAATTCCATGTCAGCCACTTACAAACGACAATTTTATCTTATTTCCTTATGTAAGCATTCCTTGCTTCTTAAAATCAAGTTAACACTGTTTCCAGTCTCCGTATTATTTCCCATGGATTCTTATTGCTTCAAAGACAAGGAAAACCCTGTCCTGACTGGGGACACACACACACATCACAAGTCATGCTAGTCATGAGGGATCTGAGTTACTAATTCCTGGGTCATGAGCTCACCACCTGTGTGTGGCTTTTTTTTTTTTTTTTGGTCTCATTTTGAAATAAGGTTTAAAGAGCTTAGCTTAGATGGGCCAGGAAATCACTATGTAGCCAAGAATGACCTCCCTCCACTTCCTAAGTGCAACCATGACTCGTGGCAGCTTTGTACCTGCCCATGTTCCTGCTTTTTCTCTCACCCAGGCTGGTATTGAACTTGTAGCAGTTTTCACATGTCAGCCTCCTAAGTGCTGTGATTAAGTATGTGCCTGGCTTAATATTCTAAAATATGTTTCTTAGTATTTTCAATAAAACTATTTCTTAGGATAAGACATTCTTTTGCTCTCCAAAATAACCTTTAATTAAGGTAATTTTTAGTTCTATAATTCTATGTAGAAGTCTCTGCATACTCTTGGCAAATAAGAATTCCTAGTAATAAATCGGGGATGGGGAAGCAAAAGTGAAAGTTACAGTTTAAGGGTAAGTCAATTTATTATTTTTTTTAAAGGCTAAAAAATGAAAGAACTTACTGTGTAAGTTCTGAGATCAAATACTCAGAACCCACATAAAAACAAACAAAGAAAATAACCAACAAAACAAAGGCATGAGCCAAGTGTTTTGTAGCAACCTATGTCATTAATCCCAGCACTCAGGAGGCAGAGACAGGTGGGTCTCTGTGAGTTTGAAGCCAACCTGGTCTACACAGTAAGTGCATGGCCAGCTAGGGCTGCATAGTTAGACCCTGTCTCAAACAAAACACAAAGAAAAAACAAAACCAGCCATGGCTGCATCAACCTATAAGTCTGGTAGAGACAGGCATACTCTCTGAGCTCACGGGGTTAGTTAGCAAAAGTCAAAAGCTTTGGTTTTAGGGAGCTTAGAAGCTTTGCTAAGTTTATGGAGAAACCCTGACTCTTATTCTCCCTCTCTCTCTCTGTCGCCGCTTCTCTCGCCGTCTCTCTCTGATTTTTTGAGACAAGTTCTCACTTTGTAAATCTGGCTGGGCCTGAAACTTACTATGTAGCCCAGGCTGGACACAAAGTCACAGAAATTGCCTGCTTCTGCTTCCTGAGTGCTGGGATTAAAGGTTTGCCCCACCATGGCTGTGAGAAACCCTGTCTTAAAAGATATAAAGGCAGAGAATAGAGAAACACACCTGATGTACTCTGGCCTTCACACTCCATGTATTTGTGCTTGCTTGCTTACAAGCACAACAAATTAAAAAACAATGTTTAAAGTGTGAATGGTTTTAAAGGCAATACAAGGCATAGTAATAATTTCCTCTTTTGATGGTTTGTTTATTTGGCATACATTAAAGCATTAAGGAGTTGGGCGATTTTATTTTTGGCAGGAGAAACAAAAGGGAACTATTTCATATGTAATAGTGACTAGAACAAAGCAAAGACATGACGCTCCCACGAGAGCCCATAAAGCACTTCCCTATAAACTATTTGTACATACTGTACAGTACATCTTGGTTTAAAGAAAAAAAAGCACAATTTCTAAGGCAGAGGATCTTCTGAGGACACCCAGTGGCTCGGAGCTTCACAAAAGAGACTACTGGGAGAGTGAAGAAATACAACAATAAAGGGAGGATGGCTGGGTGGGGTCAAGATTTAACAATTTCTTTCATAGAGACTATTACATAGTCCCCATAAATTTTTGACTGCCAAATCAATACCTTCTAGAACACAGTGAGATTATATATTCTTCCACCAACTCTATAGACAACTTTCAAGACAGATGAGCAAAGGAATATATCATATAGGGATACCAGAAAGATAGACACATACTTACAATCTTTCCCCGACTCTTTTTCTGCACTCTTAACTACTGAGCCATCTCACTTAATGTCTACTTTTTTTTTTCCTTTGGCTTTTCAAGACAGGATTTCTCTGTGTAACAGACCTTGGCTATCCTGGGCTCACTTTGTAGACCAGGCTGGCCTTGAACTCATGGAAATTTGAATGTCTCTGCCTCTCCCATACTAGGATCAAAGGTGTGTACCACCATGCTCTGCCCAACGTCTACATTTTTAAAATGATAAAACAAAGCGAAGTCTACATTTGTTCTATGACTTTGATTTTTCATTTTATTATTACTAAAAAGATCATATCATTGTAACATAACTAATTCTTTTTAGGGGATTTTTCAGGGGAAATAAAAGCTTAGAGGAATTAACTTCAACTCTACACTAAAGGGGCAAATGCAAGATTTTAACTTAGCCTTTCTGATCCCCAAACCAAGTTCTAGATGTTTCAAGGTAACTGACTACTGAGGAAAATTCGAGAGCATGAAGTACTTAATAGAAAGGTACCTAGATTTGAGGCCTTTCTTCTTTTTAATCAGTGCAGGCTATATTTGGAGATACAAAGATTAGGTTTACAAAGTTCCCCATCTTTCCCCTCAATCTTAGGTCCACCTCTCATGATTTTGATTGTTCCTGAGGATATTGGCATTTTATGTAAACCTGACACAGACCAGACTCATTTGAAATAGAGAACCTCAATTGAAAATATTTTCCAGTAAGACTAGCCTCGAGGCAAGCTTGTGGTGTATTTTCTTCACCAATATGGAAGGGTCCAGCTCACATGGACAGTGCCATTCCTGGGCAGGTAGTCTTGGGGTTTATAAAAAAGCAGACTGTGCAAGTCACAGGCAGCAAGCCAAAACACAGCACTCCTCCATGGCTTCTGCTTCGGTTTCTGAATCCAGGTCCTGGCCTGCTTGAGTTCCTGCCCCAACTTTCTTGGATGATGACTACAGCAGCAAATTGAAATAAACTCTTTCCTTCCTAAGTTGATTTTGATCTAAGAACATCAGAAAACACAAATATTTACATTACAACTCATAATGGAAGCAAAATTACAGTGTATGCAAAAACAGATCACCTCTGGTCTATTATGGCCATCTTAGAATTAAAACTTGTCAACCATGTCTAGTGGTACACACATTTAATCCTAGCACTTGGGAGGCAGAGGAAGGTGGATCTCTGTGAGATCCAGCGGGGTCTACAGAACTTGGTCTATAGAATTCCAAGATGGCAAGAGCTATATTACACTGAGAAACCCTCTCTCAAAGAAACCAACCTAGGAGCTGGAGAGATGGCTCAGAGGTTAAGAGCACTGTCTGCTCTTCAAGAGGTCCTGAGTTCAATTCCCAGCAACCACACAGTGGCTCACAACCATCTATAATCTAATCTGTTGCCCTCTTCTGGCATGCAGATAAAGCACTCATATACATAAAAATAATTTTTTTAAAACCTAAAACAACTTTGTCACAAGCTCAGTGGCTGCAGCAGGAGTGCAATTTACAAACAGGTAATAGGAGATTCATCTTCCAGTCCAATCACATATACATTCATAGTATTTAGATAAAACAACATATTTTGAGAAAAGCACCTTATATCATTCTTGAAAACTTCTTTTATGGCTCTATATTCTGTCAATATTAATGTTATAAATCACCAAATAAAGAAATTTTCAAAGTTAAATGATGGAGTGTTTTATGTTCTGTCATTTCATTGGTCCTTGGGCCAGCCAATCTGATACAGGATTCCATGGCAACAGTCTTATCACACAGTGGAATGAAAGAACTGACTTCAGCAAACTGTCCTCTGACCTTCACATGTATAGCATGGCAGGTGGGCATGCAAACAACATACAAAGATCTAAAAATATCTGGAAAGACCTTAAGCTGTTAAGTATAGAAGGACAACATACTTATTGAGTTCAGAAGGAAAAAAAGCTGCATGAAAGATATTTTATGACTGTGTTATCTCCCAATATGAGAGCTGAAAACCCTGGTCCCAGAAAGCTATTTTTCTAAAATAATCATAATGATAATAATGATAGAAGTAGGTTTAGAGTTATAGCTAAGCTGATACCCTGCTTGTCTCACAGACAGGAAGCCTGGTCCTCTATCTACTCCAGTAGGACATCTATAATCTGAACACTTAAGAGTTGTGGCAGGAGGGTCAGAATTTCAAGACAAGTTGAAAGCAAGCCTAGGGTAGATAAAAGCCTGTCTTAAAAAAAAAAAAAAAAGACATAGCTATCATTTTTTATTTCCAGTGCTCTCAATACTATGTTCAGGAATTTACATAGAGTATCAACTTTATCTCAGTTTAACACTAAAAATTCATATTCAGAAACTAACAGCAGAGATGTTAATTTAAAAATTGGGAGGAAGGACTGGCAAGATGGCTCACTGAGTCACTTGCCATCAAGCCTGATGACCTATTTGATCGGTGGGCTCCACATAATGGAAGGAGAAAACTGACAAAGACCTCTCTGATTAACAAAGCAAAGTAACAAGCAAGTGTGGTGGCTCATACCTGTAATTCCAGCTCTTGGTAGGCTGAAGAAAGGTAGCAACTTTAAAGCTACACAGTAAGAGCTGTTTTTAAAGAGGTGGGTGAGGGGGGAGGTAGGGGATTGAGAGTGAGTGTTCAGCACCCACATCAAGGAGCTCACAATCACCTTCTGCTACAGTTTTAAGGGATCTAAAGCTCTCTTCTAGATGGCAAAGACACCTGTACTCATATGCACATACTCATATAATTAAGAAATATAATAAAATCATTTTAAAATAAAGGAAAAAAGATTTCCCCTCCCACATTCCTTTGGTGTTTGTTTTGTTTGGTTGGTTTTTTGTTCTAAGACAGTTTTTCTGTGTAATCCTGGCTGTCCTGGAATTCAATCTATAGACCACATTGCCCTCAACTTCACAGAGATCCAACTGCCTCTGCCTCCTGAGTGCTGGGTTTAAGACATGTGCCACTACCACTGGCCCCTCTTTGGTTTTTTGAGGTAGGATCTCACTAAACAACTCAAGTTGACCTCAAATTTGCAATTCTGCTGCTTTAGCCTCCCAAATCTAGTTTTATAGACAGGAGGCATCACACCCAGCTAAGGTTTCTTTATATGTTAAACACAAGTATAGAAAAGGCAACAAAAATCGGCCTAATCTGTAATTCAGCTAATTACTAATAGCAACATACTGAGACATGTCTTGTTTTTATTCCCATGTTTATATGGAATTTGCATCCATTATATATTTTCATATCTAGCAAATTTTGTGTAATTATATGATGCATTTAGTCTATTTTCAACAAGAACTAAAATTGTAACAACTCTCCATTTTTAATTTATTCCATTTTTTAAATGTACATTCTCTGTGAGGGTAGTGAACTACCTAGAACTGGAGTTAAAGACAGTTATTAGCTGCCATGTGGGTACTGGGAATTGAACATGGGTCCTCTGGAAGAGCAGCCAGTGAGCTTAACCACTGAGTCATCTCTCAAGCCCCCATTTAAAAAAAATTTTTTTTTAAATTTAAACTCTTTACCTAGTAGTTGAAGCTAGACTGGAACTCATGATCTACTATTTAGCATCTTAAATGTTGAGGTTACAGGCATATTCCATTATACTGATCTTTTTCTGTGTGGCGTTTTGTCATAAGTTTTGTTTGAGACATGATTTTATTCTGTATCCCAGGCTTAGAATTCACAATGTAACCTAGACTGCTCTCAAACTAAAAGTGTCATTTTGGAGGTCTTGACCTTCTAACTGCTGAAATTATTGACATAAGCCACCACATCTGCTTCTTGTAATTTTTTAAAGTATTTAATTATTTATTTTATGTATATGAATGCTCTGTTTTCATGCCAAAAGAGGGCAGCAGATCTCATTATAGATGGTTGTGAGCCACCATCTGATTGCTGGGAATTGAACTCAGGACCTCTGGAAGAGCAGCCAGTGCTCTTAACCACTGCTTCTTGTAATTTTTAAAAGACAGGATCTTATATATTCAAGGCTGGCTATGATCCCACTATACAGACAAGACTGGTTGGTCTAGCAATCTAGCAATATTCCTGTCTCAGCCTCTTCAGTGCAATATACTTTACAAATATAAAATACCACAGCATATTTTAAATAACATGGACCATAATTTATTAACTACTTCCTCATTACTGTGAATTCCGGCAGCAACGAATTTATAGTAAAATATTCTGTGATGACCACCTCTGAACCTGTATCTTCTTAGCAATTGACTCCTTAGGATAAATGTATTAGGGAATTACAGAGAAAATGTTTTTCCTACTTCACCCATTTAAGAAAAAAATGCACAGTTTCGCTTCTGAATCACTGTTTTTCAAGTGCTCCATGCTCACTTCTCAGGCCTTAGGGTGGGATCTTCGGGGTATGCGTGGGTTCTGCTCCTCTTACTTTTTGTTTCTCTTATAAATCAATCCTTTGTTTACATTTTGCTTGTGTGTCTGTGTGCAAGTGGGCACATGCCTGGCATGTGTGGAGGGCAGAGGACAACCAGAAGAAGTCAGCTGTCTCCTACTGTGTAGATGCTCGGGACCAAACTCGGGTGGTCAGGCTCAGGCCGTTGCTTTTACCCAGAGTCACCTACTGGTTCACTTTTTACTTTCCTGCTGTTCATGTCCCTTAAAAAGGGAAAAGCCTCAAAGATACAAAAGAATAACACTCTAAGTTATAACTGGGGCTGGTGAGATGGCTTGGCCATTAAAGGCTAGGCTTAGAACCCAAAATATGTGATAGCATAAAACTAAAAGAAGATAAAAGGGAACAGAACATTGGACAGTTCAGTATAATTTACTTGATATTTGATCCATTTAAAATCCTAGCTTTTTTTTTTGGTGGTCAAGATAGGTCAATGTTACAGCACAAGGCCTCCAGCTCAAACTAGGTACTACCACTCTTCCCCCAAATCAGTTTATTTTTTTAAATATGGTATTTTAAGGAATCTTCATACACAGTATTTCATACAAACTGTACATTCTTACAGATATATGGAGAAAGACCATGAGCACACTACACCACCAGGGAAGTATAAGGAATGACTTTCCAAGGTGGGCACCAGAGGCAAATGTCCAAATGTCCAAATGGGAGTAAGACACTTTCTTTTTTGACAGATAAGGATAAAAAGCTCCAGGAAAAGAACAGCCATTACAAATTGGCAAGCTGTTTTCTCAGTGACTTCTGTGCAGGCAGAGGCTCTAGGCTGACCTCAGAAGAAACACCTGCCAACCAGCAGCACTAGTTTCCCATCAACATTATAGTGGGTGCTGCCGCTGGCCCCAAACTTCAGATCTTGCCAAATTTAGCTCCAAAGCTATAAATTTAGCTCAGAAGCCCTCCTGCATATAAACATCAGATTGGGCCTTGAGAGCAAAGTCTATATAATAAAGTTCATTCTCTACAGATTTACCTCAGAAGCTGTGAATTTTTCTGTTCACTACTTAGACCAGACTGGCCTTAAAACTCATACAGATATGCCCGCTTCAGTGCTGGAATTTAAATGTGTGCCAACATACTAGGCAATCAGCAGCTGTGGATTTTAAAAGACTCTGACATTAACATAACAAGTCCACCAACCTTTACTGGGGAAGGGTAGGGGAAGAGAGAGGGGAACCAAGTATAGCAGCCAAGAGGCCAAAGATAAAAAAGAGGGGGGGGGGGCTAACGAAACCATCTGGATAATATAGAGAAGAGCCTCTGGGAGAAAGGCAGCCCAGCCCTCGGGCTGGAAAGTTCAGCATAGAGGGTGGGGTATGCCGACAATACCCTGTAACAGGTAGGAACTGAGGGATACTGGGAGAACTTGGTGGCAAGGTCCACTTTGACATGTTAATAGGCACCTCAGCTGCCTGTTCCAGGAATTTGAGTTCCTGGAATTTGAGGCTGGGGTGGGCTAGTAAATCTGAGGCCTATGTGGTGAGGTTCTCTACAAAAACCAAAACAACAAACCCAAACCAACCAAAAGATGAATGATGGTCAAAAAGGAGAAAGAGCTACTAATCTTTTCAGAATGTGTGTTCACAAGTTGGCCTCTGAGACTAAATTAGAAAAGATACTCACTCCCTCTGCCTCTGGAGTGCTGGGATTAAAGGTATATGGCTCAAAATCTGACCATGCTACTTAAGAGGGCCAGCAGTATCAATGCATATCTGAATGTTTACAACAGACTTGCATTCATTTTAGAAACTCGTTATTTTACACAGTTTTGAGTCCTGTTCCTCAAAACTTACACGTGAGGCCTGGGATGTAGCTCACATGTCATGCATGAGGGTCCAGGTTTAATCCTCATGCCACCCCCAACAGGGAAGACTGGCAAGATGACTCAGCAGACAAAAGTGTTTGCCAAGCGTGCCTGAGAACCTAAAAGCCACACGCAGTGGCAAAGACAGGAGGGCTCCCAAGAAGCCTGTGGGCCAGCTGGCCTAAAGCTCAGTTCAGCAGTACAAGGGACACCCTGCCTCCAGCAAGGTAGGAGGAGGGAACCAACTCTTCAAAGCTGTCCTGACTTGCATATGTGCTTCATGGTGGGCACACACAAACAGAAATAAACATATGAAAACACAAATGGTATAATTCTACTTGATTTCTAAATATTATAGTATGGTCAATGTTAATTCAGTATCTAAAATATCTAGTAATTATGGGATGAGGAGATGGTTGAGTCAGTTAAACATAAGGCCATGAGTTTAGATCCTAGCACCCATGTAAGAAAGCTGGGCCTACAATCCTGGCACTGAAAAGGCAGGAGGGAGACCATGGGATCACTGACCAGCCAGTCTACCCAATCAGTGAGTTCCAGGTTCATGGAGAGATTGCCCTAGATAGCAGTCAGCTGTTAGCTTGACAACAGCTCAGAGTTGGGGGAATGTTAATTGGGGGACTGGCCAGATTGGATGGGCCAGTGAATAACTGTGTTCAATGCTGACTGCCACGGGAAGGCCAAGCTCACAGTGGAAGCACCGTCCCTTGGCAGTCGGTCTTCCCTGGGCACCCAAGAGCAAGCTTGTGAGTGACCAGTGTCAGCATCCCATGGATCTGTCTCAAGCTCCTGCCTTGAGTCCCACCTTGGCTTCCGTGGTAATGGACTGCGGAACTATAAGACGAAATAACCCTTTCCTCTCCAAACTACTTTTAGAGCAGAGTGCTTTATCACAGCAATAGAAAAGCAAAATGGAATGGAGAACCTGTCTCAAAAAGGAAGTGGATACCTATAGAGCAGGACATGACAATCTGGACCTTTTGTTCCACAGGCATATATGTGAATCTGCACACATGTATGTATACACACACACTCATACACACAAGGTAGATAAGTAAATGAGAGGCACCTAGGACCACATGGCAGAAGAAAAAAGATGACTGGCTCCTACAGCTTGTCTTGACATCCTCACACATGCCACGATATAGGTGTGCTCATACATGCACACAAGACACAAAATAAATACAATTAAAGAACAAGAAGATTTACTTATGATAAATCTCAATTTTTAAGAGCACTGGCTGCTCTCCCAGAGGATCAGAGTTCCATTGCCGGCTCCCACAAGACAGCTCCGAACATCTGTACCTCCAGTTACAGCTACCTCATCTGACCTCAAGAACCAGGTATGCATGAGATGTGCATGCAGGCAACACACTCATACACATAATAAAAGTGATCTTAAGAAAAAAGATTAGGGTTTAGAAGGAAGAAGGGAACAAACATGTAATTATATTATAATCCCCAAAATATTTTTTAAAAGATTTATTTTATGTGCGAGTGTTTTGCCCACACATATGCGCCTGGTACCTGTGGAGGACAGAAAAGGGCATCAGATCCCCTGGAACTGAAGTTACAGATGGTTGTGAGCTGCCATGTGGGTGCTGGGAATTGAATTCAGATCCTCTGCAACAGCAGCCAGTGCTCTTAACTGCCCCATTAAATTTAAAATGTAATTTTTTTTCCCCCCAGACAGGGTTTCTCTGTGTATGGATGTCCTGGACTCGCTTTGTAGACCAGGCTGGCCTTGAATTTACAGAGATCCCCCTGCCTCTGCCTCCCTGAGTGCTGGGATTACAGTCAGGCACCACCACACCCAGCTAATAAAAAAATTTTTTTAAGGTATAAAGTGATTGTGGAAGACACCACACAAGAGTGTCTAGCCCTGGCCCCAACACACACACAAAGTGTTATGGAACTGTTTTTTTGTTTGTTTTATAGCGTGTGTGTTTGTGTGTGTGTTTGAGAGAGGAAGAGAGAGAGACTTTGGAAGCTGGTTCCAGGGATCACACTCAACCCATTAGACTTGGCTGCAAGCATCTTTACCTGCTGAACCATCTTGTTGTCAGTCCTCTAGAACTATTTAAAAGCTTTTCTTCTTCTTCTTCTTCTTCTTCTTCTTCTTCTTCTTCTTCTTCTTCTTCTTCTTCTTCTTCTTCTTCTTCTTCTTCTTTTCTTTTTTGTTTTTCAAGACACAGTTTCTAGATGTAGCCTTGGCTGTCCTGGAGCTCATAGAGATCCCCCTGTCTCTGCTTCCCCAGCACTGAGATTAGAGGTGTGAGTCATTGCACCCAGCTTTTTAAAGCTTTTATGTACATTACCTTTTCTTTTTCTTTGTTCTGGCCTCGGGATGACATCCTTGAACTGCCTCAGCCTCTGCTGTGTGGTAGGATTATAGGTGTTAGTTTTAAACTTTTTTTCCATTTAGGTTTGTGTGTGTGTGTGTGTGTGTGTGTGTAGGCAGGCAGGTCAGAAGCAACCTGTGGGAGTGAGTTCTTTTGGTTCCAGGGACTGAATTTAGGTTATCCAGACTTGGTAGCAAGTGCCCTCCCTTACCCACTGAGCCACTTCAGAGCCCAGACATTTTTTAATATTAATTCTTAATCCTTAAACAAACAAAACCCTTAGCCCTTCCCCCTTAAAAAAACACCTAGGAAATGGGTACTGTTATCCTCATTTTACACATGAAGGAATTGAAAATCTAGTAATTTAGCCAAGATAACAATCAGCAATTGGTAAAACAGGCATTCAATGAGAATACTTTTCTTTGTTTCTTTACTTGGTTTTTTTCAAGACAGGGTTTCTGTGTAGCCCTGGGATCTGTGGAGCTGGCTGGCCTTGAACTCAGAAATCAGCCTGCTGGCACACCCAGAAGAATGGCACCACACCCAGAAGAATGCCTTCTTAAAGTAAAACTATTAACAAAAGAGGAAGCCAGGAAAAAGAAATCGAGAAAGAGTTAAATTTCAGTAACTCAGGGTTCAGAAACGGTATCATATCAACATCTCCAGAGCCTGACATGACACACCCCTGCAATCCCAGGATTTGAGAATACAGGCAGGAGAATCAGGGACTCAAGGTCATTCCTGACTATGTGGCAAGTTTGGGGCCATCCCAAGCTACGTGAAACCCTCTCTCAAATAATTTAATACATAAATAAAAATCATACAGAACAGTCAATGTTGCCAGCATGTCCTTCCAACATATATCATATTTTCAATTACTCTTAAGTTATGATAATACACCCTTTACAAAAACTGCCCATGATCTTTCCCTAATTCTCTAAAAAGGAGAGGGTGGAAGAAAGTAAAGGGTAAAAGAAACTGTAATCTTAATTTTCTAACACCTTTAAGAGCTTTTTTCCTTGACCTTTTCTAAAACCCTGATAATTAGCAAACAAAGGCTTACTTAAAAATAAGACACTTTCAGTTGAAATGAAATGATCTTTCGGTAATTTTTTTACGTGGAAATGACTGAAACATTTAAGAAAGTCTTTAGATATATCCTACCTACCCCAAATCAAAGGAAAACTACATTTAAAAAAACCAAACCTGTCATATTTTAATTTCCCAACAGTTCTTTCCCCCTCAAAGGCTATTCCTGTTCTAGTTGCAGACTGGGAACTGCTCCCAGTGACGTCAGAGCAGTCTCCCAGCAACGGTTAAGGAGGGCTGTCCACCACAGGGGTTTCCTGAAAAGCTAATGAGAAATTACCCACATATTTGCTACAATATCAAGATACAAAGATGCAGAGGAGCTGTGCTGACTGACCTTACAGCTACTATTTTTCTATAATAAACAGGTCATTCTTCTAGGATGCTCATCCTTTACTCTAGACTTACACCTTTCCTGCCCCCATCCTACTTCTGTCTAAATACAGTGAAATTGTTAGTGTGAAACATTTATGGATAATAATAAATTACTGAGATGCCACAGAAAAACAGAACTGTATATAATCTAAGCTAAACATCCAAAACTAATATTTTTTCACTTCTTACAGAGAATTCAGGATAAGTAGCTGTACAGACAGAGAAATAAATCAAGAATAGAAAATAAACAGGCATGTTCTTAAAGGTACAACTCCACATTTGCTATCCAAACACATATCTTTTACAAAAAGGTGACTCTAGTCTCCTGAGTTTTCAGACTGACCTCTGCAGTAGCCCTTCAAAGACCATCAGTATTAAAATGGAACTGTATGAAAGGAACTGGAAGCCCAAACACAGAATCCAAAACCAATGACCTAGGGCTATTATTATGCTCAGAATAGGCTTCTACCTGGCAAGCCTTTCTTCAGCTTTACTTTAACCATATAGATTCAAATTTTTACTCTGAACTACAGTGGCAAGGACCTTTATATAACTACCTATTTTGAGGTCTGGAAAACAACACACAAAGTGATCAGGATCAGTATAAACAATACAGAAAATCCCAAATTCTAAAACTCAATTTTTAATTAACGGCTTCTGGATTCTAAAACCCTCATGAGCTTTTTCCTTCTATAATTAGAAATAGCAATTAGGTAAAATTCATTAGCATCAGCACTCACAGGGTTAATTCAAGCACTCTGCTTCAGCAATCCCGACTCTGGTCTAAGCCTGTTGTAAAAAGCAACAAAGTAGGGTACCCCTATCACTAAAATATCACACGTTAGCTTCAGCTCTATTCAGTGGTACCAGTTATCATCAAGTCCTAAAGAGAGAACGCACCGCTTCAGATGGATTGTTCTTCTTCCTTCTCTTCGTCCCCTCCCTCTCAGAAGAAAAAGACTGCAAACAAAATAAGACGTCACTGGAGGTAGAGGGAATCCCATCTCTGCGTTCTCCAGACACCAAAGCCAGCAGACAAACACAAGCCAATCATAAGAAACAAACAAGCCACCCAAAATGAGATGTGGCAAACCCGGAGAAACTCGTAACGACCTCAATGCATCAAACAGCATTTGTAGAAAAACGGCTTAGCAAATTATTCCCAGATGTTTATATTCACAAAAGCTCCCTAGATACGACAAAGGCGACATATTTCTTAACACATTTGAAGAGAAGGGGACAGTTACATAAAGACACAGGACACAGAGGCATATTCACCAGCCAGGCATGGAGAGCTGAGTAATGACACAGTGAAGGATATTTATAGGGGATTCCCTGCTTCCTGCAATGTGCGTCAACAGCATCACCAAAGAGAACAGAAATCACTGAGATTCTCATAAGCAAAATTTGAATGAAGCATTGGTTTAAAATAAACATGGAAGTGGAATCTGCATACAGTACAAGTTCTAGCAAACCTAATATTTAAAATCTTTTAAAGATTAAAAACAGCCCCTGAAGATGTCCAAAAAACCCACACAAAATTTAATATTTGAAAATTTAATTTCCACAGTGTGTAGCATCCAGTTAAATCAACAATGATATTTTTGAGTGCCAATTTTTGTCCCCTCTTCCCTCCCAGCCTGTGAAGTCCTAGGACTTTTATTTAAAGAAAGAAAATTATTCAAAACTCACCCCAGATGGATTTGCACTTACACCAAGATGGAGCTCACATTATTAACGGAGAGCTCATTGTAAGGATCTGTTCTGCCGGAATTTTGCCGGAAGAAATCCTTCTGGGAAACCTGTGCCTCCCCCCCCTCGCCCACAGTCCCCAGCCGCCCCCCTTCACCCTTGAATGAAATGATACTGATCCTTGTTGCTGCTTCTCCAGCTAATTGCTCTGACGAGATGCTCTGAAGCAGACCATGGTCCAGCTGTTTTAAGGGATGTCACCCAAAGCTCAGCCAACAGACAGACAGATAGACAGACAGTCCGAGGCACACACAAGGGGGAGGGGGGGGAGAGAGAGAACACCCCCTCCCACCTCCGTTTCTTGCTTTCATTCAAGTACTTCAGTGGCATGCCTGCCTCCACACTGCTCTGAGGACAGCTTTTAAAGATACAGCAGCAGCTCCTTTTTGCTGCATATGCTCAGGTGCCAAAATAGACTGTTTAGTGAAGAATAATGATTTAGGGATATGTACAAGTTTGCCTTTAAATTTATCCTGACTTTTTCTCATCTGCAAAATAATTGAGGTCAAAGAAATGCTTTTTACCTAAAAGCTACCAGGCTCAATTTTAAAATATAAAACAAAGACCAAACACAGTTATAAGAGAATTTTCTTCCGAGCAAGCTATATTTAGTAAAATAATTTTTCATTTGGGGGCAGGAGACAAGCAGCATGGAACAGCAGTAGCTATCTGTTTCTCCTCCCATATTGGCCCCCAAAAGACCAAGCAGAAAACTATAAAATGAGGAAATACAGATAAGATTGGACCCTGGGGAAGTAGGGAAGGGAACAGAGAAGGGGGAGGGGAGGGAGAAAGAATTAATATTAGGGGATAAGGATAAATATATTAAAACAAATGATTAACTCAAAGGAGACCACAAGAAAAAAGTAGTAATTATGGAAAAGAGAAAGTATGCATAGTGAGCCATGGCAACTTACACCTGCAATCCTAACACAAGGAGGGAGGCAGGAGGTGAGCTTTCTGAGTTCAAGGAGATTGTTCTGCTGCTGCTGCTGCTGCTGCTGAGACAGAGCCTCACTATGTAGCTTTGGCTGGCTGGAACACACAGATATCACACTGAACCTGCTCCCTAACTGTTGGGATCAAAGGTGTGAGCCAACACACCCAGAAGAGGCTCCATCTAGGGAGGGGAAAAAGCCAGAAAACCCAGAGCCTGAACACCATTTCAATGAATCTTCCCTGGAGCTTCAAATTTAAATCCAGCATGGTGACTTACATCCATAATCCCAGTACTCTTGCAGACTGGAGCAGTTCAAGGTCAGCCTGGGCTACAGAGACCTGTTTTTAATAAACAAAGTAAAGTGTGGCTCAGGAGTAACAAATTTAACTGTGCCTTTCAGATTTTTTCTCTTCTCTCTTTGGGTCTCTTTCTTTCCTTTATAAAGAATGAATCCAGAACCTTGTGCATGCTAAGAGTGCATTCTACCACTAGCAATGCCTCCAGCTCTAGGCCCTAATTTAAGTTCCTAAAGAAACGTGGTAATAATATCTAATGCTATAAGAGGCAATGAACCTTAGAGGTAGTGCAAAATCTGTAATAACATAAAATCACTATAGCTAGAGCCAAGGCAATTGAAGGAAAGCAAGAAAAGCTGTTAAAAAGACTAATCCATTCACATACCTTTATCCCAGCACTAGGAGGCATAGGGCAGGCATATCTGAGAGGAAAGGCAGCTGGTAGGTTGTTTGTTTGCTTGTGTGTTTCAGTTTTTCCAAGACAGGGTTTCTCTCTGTAGCCCTGACTGCCCTGGAACTCTCTGTAGACGAGGCTGGCCTCCAAATTCAAAGATCTGCCTGCCTGTGCCTCCCAAGTGCTGGGATTAAAGGTATGTACTGGTAGTAATTAATTGACTGAGTGTGTGCATGCATAGCACAAAGGTGGAAGTCATTGGACAACTTTTGAAAGCGGGGTGTTTTCTGCCATGATGTAGCCAGGCTGTGGCCACCCTAAACTGTCTCACCAGTGCCCACTGGCAGTTGTTAAGCAGAAGAACGACAAGTTCTGGACCCATATTTCCTTGTGGCCGCCTCTTTTTTTTTTTTTTTTTTTTTTGGTTTGAGAAGTTTACGCTATACAGAGAATCAATAAAATATTAAAGTAGCCAGGCGGTATGGCGCACACCTTTAATCCTAGGGCTTTGGAGTCAGAGGCAGGAGGATCTCTATAAATTCAAGGCCAGCCTGGTCTACAGAGCATGTTCCAGGTCAGCCAGAGCTATTACAGGAAAAACTCTGCCTCAAGTCTCAAGTATATTTATATGTTAATATGTAATTCAGAATTTATGTAAGATGTTTCATGGTAGCTCATCATACTTCAGTATGAAATAAGGTCATTCTGTTTAAAAAAAAAAAAGCCACCATGCCAAGTGATAGTGGTTCACGCCTTTAATCCCAACACTGGAGAGTGGAGGTGGAAGGCGGCGGATCTTTGTGCGTTAGAGGCTAAACAGTGAGTTCCAGGACAGCCAACTATACACAAAGGAAACCCTGTCTCTAAAAATCCAAGGGGAGCGGGGGAAGGGAGGCTACCCAGGTGAGTTCTGGGTGGATTCTGGGTTGTTCACATGAAAAGAAGATACAGAGAATACTAGAGGCTGGGGAGGGGCATTCCTTTTGGAGACAGGGCCTTAAACACACCACATACCTGAGGCTGACCTTGAACTCCTCCTGACTCCACCTTCTAAGTACTGGCATTACAGGCATGTTCTACAATGCCTGAATTTCTGAAATGACTTTGGAATCACTAACAACGGAGGCTGGATAGAACTTCCAGAATGATTTCACCTGAATCAAATGTTTACTAAGAGTCAACACAGGGGAATGGGTGGATGGCTCAGTGGTTAAGGCACTGGCCTCTCTCTCAGAGGACCCGGTCATTTCCAAGCACACACATGATAGCTCACAGCTGTCTCTACCTCCAGTTCCAGAGGATCCGACTCCCTTACATAAACATACATGCAGGCAAAACACCAATGCACACTAAATAAAATTTAAAAAAAAAAAGCAAACTTGAAGGATTTAAATAAAAATCCAGACCCTAATAATTACCCCAAGTTCCAGGAAACAATCTAAAATTATTTGGCTATGTGAAGAAGCAATATAATTTCAATTTGTGTAAGACAAGACATGAACAATCAAAACTTCAAGATAGACAGGTATTAGAATTAAGTATCTGATAATGACCTTTAGGCACATATTATACAAATGTTTCAACAAAGAACAACACTCTTAAACTACTGAAAAGCTACGAAGCTTCAGAAAAGAAAAAGAATATATACAGAAAAACAGAAAGTTTAGAATCACAAACTATAACAACCAAAATACAGATAATTACTTGAAGAATAAAACAATACAATTGAAGATCAATCAAAGATTAATGAATAATGTAAACAAGAGACAAATACAAAAAAAGCAAAAAACAAAAACCATACTTGACAAAATTGAAAAACAATCTATAATAAAAATGCTCATGAAGGAAATGGTCTTTAAAGGCAAACAAAACAAGAACAAAAACAAACAAAAAACAAGGTCTCACTGTGTAGCTCCAGCTGGTCTGAAACTTCTTTTCTTTTTTTGAGAAAGGGTTTCTGCGGAGCTCTGGCTGTCCTGTAACTCACTTTGTAGGCTAGGTTGGCCTTGAACTCAGAGACCCACCTGCCTCTGCCTTGAGCGCAGGGATTACGGGCATGTGCCACCGCCACCTGGCTTAGTCTGGAACTTCCTATGTGGACCAGGCTAGCCAGGGACTGACACTGATCCTACTTTTTCTGCCTTCCAAATCTTGGGATTACAAGTGAGTCACTGTGCCTGGCTCAAACTGCCATGGTTTAATACAGTTAAAGAAACTCAGAGGATGATTTCTTCAATAGAATCAGAAAAGGCCAAGGCTGCCCACTGTCATTCTTATTCAAGATAACAGTGGAAGTCCTAATCAATGCAATAAGCCAGAAGAAACTAGGCACAGAGTCAAGGAGGAAACGCAATTGTCCCTATCCGAAGGCAACTGTCTACATTAGAAAAGATCAAAACATCAAAAAACTGAAGTTAAACAAAACCAAAAAACTTTCTCAAAGTAGAAAATCCGTTTAGCTAGGTCATCGGAGGACAAATTGACAAATCAGCCAAACGCCCATAATTTAGCATAAACAATTAAAATATAAAATTTCATTCATGGCTGGGTGGTGGTGGCATACACCTTTAATCCCAGCACTTGGGAAGCAGAGGCAGGTGGTCAGTTTGAGGCCAGCTGGTCTATAGAATGAGCTCTAGGATAGCCAAGACTACACAGAGAAACCTTGTCTTGAAAAACCAAACCAACCAATTTATGACAGTGCTCCTCAAATTAAATGCTTAGGTACTGAATGACGACCAGAAATGAAAGATATCAACAACCCGAATAAACCAAAGTGTGTGCACAGCCTGAAAGGCAGCGCAGTGAAGCTGCCCACTGTCCTGAAACTGACCTACAGGTCAGCACAGATTCCAGCCCAGCCTAGCAGGGCTTTTTCTAGATCTAAACAAGAATGTTCTAATGTTTATCCGGAAATGTAGAATTCAAAACAGAAAAAAACAACTTTTTGTTTAACTTTTTAAAACTGTGTGTGTGTGTGTGTGTCTACAGCTCACATGGGGACATCAGAGACAACATGCAACAGCTGTTCTCTCTCTACCACAGGGGCCCCAGAATGGAACTCAGGCGTGTCAGGTTTGGTAGCAAACCTACTCATTGCCCAGCAAAAATAATTTTAAGGAAGAAAGTTTTGGGGATCCAAGTATACAACTGTAAGATTTATTGTAAATGTATAGGAATGAAGAGCACACAGACTCAGTGGATAAAGAGTGAAGACCTACGGGACAGCAAGAAAACATAGCAGTACAACACACAAAACCAGGTATTCACATAGGAGCAGAGCAGTCTTCTCAAACACATAGTTACACACCGTATACTGGCATAAACATGCAGGGTAGTGTATGCTTCATGTGCCAGCATGGGGGAGTGGAGACAGGAACATTTAGATAGAGTTCAAGGCCTGAGCAGCACGGCATCTCAAAAAGAAAAAGGGGGAAAAACACAGTAAAACTTGAAGCTTCAACATGTCCGAAAGAAAATAGTATATCTTTGTGAAATGAGACTATGATAATAATTTTGCTGTTTATTTTCACTTTTTCTGTTTTGTTTTTTTCAGACAGGGTTTCTCTGTTCTGGACTCACTCTGTAGACCATGCTGGCTTCGAACTCATAGACTCCTGCCTGCCTCTGCCTCTTAAGTGTGGGGACTAAAGGTATATGTCACAAATGCCAGCTTTGTTTTTTTAAGATAAGGTATGTAATACCCTGGCTAGCCTCAAACTTGTGGCCAAGTGCTGAGTTACAGGCATGCAACACAACACTTGGCACCCCAGATACAACCCAGTATGGTGGCTCACACCTGTGACCCAGCACTCCTACAGGTCAACCATGCAGAAGCTCATGGACTAGTACTCACCGCAAAGGCAGACATCAGGAAAACCCTGTTCTAAATAAGGTAGAAGCAGAGTACAAACTTCTGAAAAGTTGTTTTCTGACCCTCACATGTGTGCCATGGACATTCATATCGCCTTCACACCTCAATTTAAAACAAAGCACTTAAGAACACAAACGTCAATCTTAAAATGTCCAATAGATCTAAACATGAAATCCTGATAACACAGGTAAAATGAGAGTAGCTGGAACTCTCATAGGCTGGTGCCACCATTCTGAACAGGTTGATTCTTAGAAAGATAATGTAAATTTTCAGACAACTCAATTATCCCACTTCTTGCTCTTTACCTTATATAAATACAAATTACACATATACAAAACTACTCTATAACTGAAAAAAGACCTATTCTTCAGTAAGTTAACAAATGAACTGATTCATAAAACAAAAATTTACTCAGTGATAAAAATAAATGAACCACTCTTATAAGATATGTAATAATGTATATGAATCTCAAAAACATGCCTCCTGACAGACAACTGTCTGAAAAATATAACATACTATGTGATTATATTTACATGACTTCCTGGAAAAGCAAAAATAGAAACAACAGACACATTACTGCTTGCTAGAATCTGGAAGAAGAGAGGAGAATGACGACAAACCAAAGCCACCAAAGGTGATAGAATTAATCTGGACTGTGGTGGGAGTTTCTGAATTAATACTTGCATAACTTCGAGAACTAGAGACTGAGGGTGTAGCTCAGTGGCAGAGTGCTTGTTTACTATGTTTGAAAGACAAGGTTTATCCCCAGCAGTGAAAAAAAATTTTTTTTCAGAAAGTAATTCACCTACATGGGTAAGCATCAATAAATAAAACATTAGAAATAAGAAAAATTAAGTATGGGTAAGACTAGTGTGGGAATGACAGACAAAGCTGCAGCTGAAGAGACAGCTCAGTTGGCCCTTGCCTAGAATATGTAGAACTGTAGGTCTGATCCACAGTGCTGCACACAGTTATAGTGCATCAGGTAGTGTATACCTGATGCAATCTCAGCACTAGGAAGGCAGAGACAGGAAGATCACAAGTTCAAGGTAATCCTGGACTATATAGAATTTGAGGTCATAAACACAGATCTCAAAAACAGAATAATTTGGGAGGCAGAGTAAGGAAGATCTCTGAGAGCTCAAGGCCAGCCTGATCTATAGAGTTCTAGGAAAACCAGGGCTACACAGTAAGACTCTGTCTCAAAATAAAATAAAAGATAGCTTATTGATAATTATTAAAGAATACTTGTATGCTAGTTTATAACATCCTATTTTACTTTGTAAAGTCTGAAGTTTTTCAATAATGGAATACAGGTATACATGTCAGGAAAATTCAAAGTTTGAGGCCAGGCTGGGGCTATAGCAAAGAAGAAGGTATTACGTGAACCATTAAAGGCTCAGTGGAAACAGAAAGTTCGTTTTTGCAAGCCAAGTAAGAAAGTATTTGAAAATAAATAATAAATTATTTTAAAAACTGACAGGTCAGAAGAGATGAGAACCTCCAATGAGTTACATCTGGATCTCTCTTTGAGGAAAGGGTTCACATACAGACCCAACCAACCCAACCGTGGATTCAAAAGAAAACATAATATGAAAGCCTGAGGCAAAAAGATGACTGTTCAAGACTCGTCTATAAGCTACCTATGGTGTTCTGGCTACAGTGTGAAACCTTGACTCAAAACAAAACATTACAGCTCTGCAGATTAAGTAGGCTTTTCTTGTCATTAGCCTTTAAACAACGCAGTGTATCAACTGTTTCCACATCATTTACATTTTATTAGATACTGTAACACTGAAGCATATCACAAGTTTTGTAGCAAAATCTCCCAAAGGAAAATTACTATGACTTTACATAGAAAAAATAGTGATGCTTAAAGTCTAATAGACTTGAAGGCAAAAGAAGAGGGACAGATGGGTGATAGCAAGCATGAATACTTTCAAAATATCTCCCTGTAAAGAGAACGAGGCGAAGGTGGGAGGCAGAGGCAGGAGGAACTCTGTGAGTTCAAGGCCAGCCTGCTTTACAGAGTGAATTCCATGCCAGCCGAGAGAGATATGAGGTGGTTGGTTGCCAGAGACAGAACTGTTAAAAGTTATTTTTACAAAAAAACTGTGTTTCTCTTTTAACCACACTATCACACAAATAATTGGGACTCCATTATTTTATTTTAATAAGCTTCACAGTGCAGTAACTGAGCAGTTACTACCCATTTCTTAATCCTTTAAGCTATCTGGTTTCCTCCCAGCATACATCCTTGGACTTTGTAGCTCTCCTGCTGAACTCTCTCCTGGTCCCTCTTGGACCTCTGCCCATAGCTGAATTCTCTGGCTGATCCCCAACTTCCTCCTCTAACTCCTCCTCCCCTGGGTGGTAGGAAGTCCAGCCCTATTCTCCCCTGATCAGCAATTGGCTATAGCTGCTTTACTGACATATCAGGGAAACTGGGAAACAGAATTTATACAACATCGAAACAGGTGAATCTTAGAAAAAGAATTGCCCAGATATGGGGGGCGGGGGTATACAAAAATGAGCATTTGAATTATACAATAATCTTATGCCTACATGGAACCAACTATAATGCACTTGAATGATGTGCCTGTAAGAATCATGTATTGTAGCTGGAGAGGTGGTTCAGTGATGAGGAACATTTGTTGTTGTTGCAGAGGACCCAGGTTTGATTCCCAGCCCCCACATAGAGGCTTACCACCTCCTCAGGCAACAAGTATGCATGTGGTGCAAAACACTCATACACATAAAATAGTAAAAATAAATCATAAAAAAACACTAAAAGAATCATTTGTCAAATCCATATGGAATACATAAAGACCTGCAGGATAACAAGATTTAAAAACAAGGTGTGGGGTCGGTGAGATGGTCAGCTAGTAAAGGACCGAGGCCAAGCCTGAGTTCAATCTCCAGAACAGACTACACGAGCTGTCCCCTGACCTCAGACATGTACCATGGCATGTGCAGGGCTCATGTAAACATACATACTAAGTGACTACATTTTAAAAACGAGCTGCATTTGCCATTCTGATCATTTTTATGTAGTCCAAACAATATTTTGCTTTATTTATTTATTTTGGATTTTAGAGACTGACCTTGGCTAGCCCAGAATTCTCTATGTAGACCAGGCTGGCCTCAAACTCACAGATTCACCTGTGTCTACCTCCCAGATGCTGGGATTAAAGGTGTACACTACCATCCCTGACCCCATGCAATCTTTTAAATACTTTGGGGCTTTTGCTTTAATAGAGTCTCACTCTATCATCCAGGCTGGCCGAGAACTCAGTATGCAGCTCAAGCTGTTCTTGAACAGGCAGTCCTGCCTTCACCTAGGGAGTGCTGAAGTACAGGCAAATACAGGCACTTTAAACAGCTTTGGTGCTGTTTGTTAGGCTTAGTTTTGTTTTGTTTTTATTTTTGAGGTAAAGTATCACTATGTGACCCGGGCTAGCTTCAAACAGTCTTTCAGTGTTGAGATTAGGGGTGGAATACTACTCCTTATTTAATCTGGTAGCACAGGTCTGCAATCCTAGCTACTCAGAAGACTAAGGATCACAAGCTCAAGACATATCTAAGGCTACACGTGAGTTCAAGGTCAGTCTAGGAAATTTATGGAGACCCTGTCTCAGACTTAGGGTATTGCTCTGTGTTACAGTGTTTGACTACCTTAGAACTCTAGGTTCAATACTCAGCATCACCTCCCCCTCACACCCCAAAAAGAGACAAGAAAGAAGAGAACCCTACTCTCCTATAATAAAAACTATATAAACAAGAAATATACCTATAGTGAAATGTTTATAAGCATTATTTATAATGGAGAAAAATCTAGAAATGTCAAATGGCTAATAATAGGAGCAACAATAACTGATGACTCACATAAATGACTCAGAATGACAACAGAGAATAGTCTAGAACAGTGGTTCTCAACTTGTGGATTGTGACCCCTTTGGGGGCTGCATATCAGATAGTTACAAGTCATAACAGTAGCAAAATTATAGTTATGAAGTAGCAAAGAAAGTAATTTTATGGTTGGGATCACCACAACATGAGGAACTGTATTAAAGGGTTGCAGCATTAGGAAAGTTAAGAACCACTGCTTGAGAAGAAACATTTAAAACTCTATTAGCTATAAGTATTTACAAAAGGATAGTAAGCTAAATATATGAAGAGAAGTTGGGAAGAGAAGTTGCACACAAACCTGAACACTGGAGCTCAGAACCCACATAAAGCAGGTGGTGCCATGCCTCTCGCCCAGCACTCAGGAGGCAGAGATGCAAACTGATCTCCAGGAGAAGCTGGCTTGCCAGGTAGCCACAATTAGTGAGCTCCAGGCTCAGCAACAGACCTTGTATCAGTAAATAAAGTGGAGAGCTTGACTTAACTTTGAGCTCACACATATATGAACACACATATACACAAGTACATTACACATACATACAAAAATATGTAAAAGAAAATTTGCCAAAGTACAGTAAATTTTTTTCTTATACATTTCTTCATTGCATTGGCTAAAATGTTTTTAATAACATTGGACTGGTTCTTTTCAGGTATTTTAAAACTAGCTGTTTTCAGACACAACTACACAAACTAACGAATAACAAAGAAAATAATAAGCAAATGGGAATTTTTTTAGGTTTTCTCTCATTGAAAGACTTTGATGTAAGCTTTAAAACAAATAGGTTCCTCAAAATTGAACTTAAAGTCACTAAGAACCTTAGTTCCACTGCATACAACTACGGTGTGCTCAGACCTTCATAAATACAAACAGCTGAGTCCTCAAGTCTTGCAACAGGCAATATGAGAACTCCAGCCAGTGCTCTCCCAGGCTGCATCACAGAAACATTGCAGTATCCCAGAAAATTACTTAGGCTCTCCACAAATTTATTTCTTCAACTATAAAGTTTAAATTCACAAGCCATCAGTGGTGGTTTAAATAAAAGTGGTCCCGTAGGTTCATAGGGAATGGCATTATTAGGAGGTGTGGCTTTGTTGGAGTAGGTGTGGCCTTAGTGGAGGAAGTGTGTCACTGCGTGGGTGGGTTTTGAGGTCTCAGTGCCCACAACAGGCCCAGGGTAATTCAGTCACTTCCTGAAGCCTATGGGTCCAGATACAGAACTCTCAGCTCCTTCTCCTGCACCGTGTCTGCCTGCACACCATCATGTTTTCCACCACAATGATAATGGACTAAACCTCTGAAACTGTAAACCAACCCCAACTAAATGTTTTCCTTTATAAGAATTGCCATGATCATGGTGTCTCTTCACAGCATTAGAAACCAAGACACCATCTTTGAATCCATATGTATACAATGATAAGAAAAAACTGCTAACAGACAATTGGGGAAAACTGAACATGAACAGTATCACATGACTCAGAATCAATTCTTCTGTAAAATGATAATGGTATGGCACTTAGACTTTATATAAGATATTTAAAAAAATATTTACCTGGGCAATGTGTAGCATACACCTTTAGTCCTAGCACTCAGAAGGCAGAGGTAGGTGGATCTCTGTGAGTTCAAGGCTAGCCTGGCCTAAAGAGCAAGTTCCAGGACAGTCATGGACATATGGAGAAACCCTGTCTTGAAAAAACAAACAAACAAAAAAACAACAAAATCCAAAAATACAGAATATTAATGAGGCAGTTGCAGGTGAGATGACAAATGAACATACTCCAACTCTGAGGCTGGAGAGACAGTGAAGTACTTGTCATGCAGGTGTGAGGGAAGAATAAGGTTGAATCCCCAGAATTCAATAAAGCTAGGCACGGCAGCATGTGTCTAACCACTGTGCTCCTCTGGTGACAGGGGAGGTGGGGACAGGAGAACCCCTGGAAGGTCACAAGCCAGCTAGATTGGCAATCAAAGCAACAAGCAAATGAGACTGTCTTAAACCCCTGGGAGAAGGGGAGGGCAGATATTTCAAGCTGTTGTATGACCTCCACAGGCACACTATAGTATATTCATACAAAACTGCACAGATTAAAAAAACAGAAAAAATATTCCAACTTTGCTTTTCCAATTGTATTAACCATGTTGCTATCAAATGCTAGTGCTGTCTCTAGTTTTAAAAGCTTCAGCAGTAAGTAAAGAAATTTCTGTATCATGGCTTGTACAGACTAACCACTTTATTGCTCACAAACTGACAAATGGTAAAGGACAGTGGGAAAAGCACAAGAATCAACTGGCTACAAAAACAGCAAGAACAGCCTGTTTAGCCAGGCAGTGGTGGCAATGGTAGTGGCGATGGTGGAGGCAGCAGCAGCAGCAACAGTGGTCACAGTACTCCGGAGGCAGAGAGTTCAAAGCCGGCCTGGTCTACAGAGTGATTCCAGGACAGCCAGGGCTACACAGAGAAACCCTGTCTCAAACAAACAAACAAAAAAGAATATACTGTTTACTTAATAAATGAAGAGATTGACTACAGACCTGGTACCGTGGCATTCCATGGAATTCTGTATTACCAGAAGACCACTGAACTCTTACAAATGGCTCTTTGGTATCTAGACCAAGAAATTGCTCAGACCTTCAAAACATATTTAGGCTTCCAAAGAGCACTCTAACTAGTGCCTTCAAAGATACTGAAACGTAGCTTCTTTAAAATCCTTTAGCTTCTATGAAGACACCAACCTATGTGTTATACATGCCAAATTGGACAAAAGACATGGAATTATCATGTCAACACACAGAGAACATGCTGGCACAGTTCTGTAATCCCAGAATTCAGAAAGCTAAAGCAGGGCAGTTTTGAGTTTTAGGCATCCTGAGCTAGACAATAAGACCTTGGCTTAAAAAGAAAACAAAACAACAACAACAACAAAAAAAAAAACCCATTATGATAAGAAGCATTTTATTCCAAAGAAAAGTTTTTTTGATGTTATTGATGGTTCTATTTCACACTTCTCCCCACTGGGTCAAAAATCAACTAAGTATATGCTTATAAGTAAAAAACCAGGAGCTTTTCTACTTCTCTCTGTGTGAGAGTTGTTAATGCATATGGAGATACCAAGCATGATCATGCAAGACCAAAATGTCTCTGTGAACACATTTCAGTATTTAACTTATGAATAAACTTGTTTAATTTCTCTGGACAATGACAGCTTTATTTCTGTGTTTTGAGACAGTCTTGGGTAGCCAGGGTAGTCCCGAATTCACTATGTAGCTGAGAGTAGCCTTGAATTCCTGATCTATCTCCCTAGTGCTGGAAATAAGAGCTGAGCACTATCACACCTGGTTTATATAGTGCTGGGGGTGGACTCCAGGGCTTTGTGCACATTAGGCAAGCATTCTACCAACTGAGCTACAGCTCAATCCTTTAAAAAGAAATTTATAAAAACAACTTTCTACTGAAAGTTACAGGCTAGGCAGTGGTGACGCACGCTTTTAATTCCAGCACCTGGGAGGCAGACGTAGGTGCCTAGAGATCTAGAGAGTGAGTTCCAGGACCGGCAAGGCTACACAGAGAAACTGTGTCTCTAAACCAAAACAAAATGGGCTAGAGAGATGGCCCAATGATTAAGAGTGCTATCTGCTCTTCCCGAGGTGCTGAATTCCACTCCCAGCAACCATACTGTGGCTCACAACCATCTACACTGGAGCCTGATGCCCTCTTCTGGTGTGCAGGTGCACATGCAGAGAGCACTAATATACATAAAATAAATAAATAAATAAATAAAAATCTTTTTAAAAACGTTAACTTCATTTTACAGCAGTCATTTGCTTGATTATATGGCTACATAGCATTTTTTTATCTGACAAATAAATACAAATGTCTAAAGTAATGAACATTGTATCATTTCTGTATTTGGGATGATACCTGATGTTGCTTAAGGCTGTTCAAATTCTCATTTCTCATATATGGAAAGAGCAAGTCACAGTGAGTAACACTGGCTACACCAGGAGAAAAACCTAACTTGTTAAGATACTTCAGAATAAACAGTTTGATTTTGCATATTTAGTCACATTGGAACCTCATTTTTTGTTTCGTATTTTACCTTACTCTTTGGTTTTATCTTTACTGTATAGGTTAACATCAGTATTTGACTGGAGGGTTTAATGTTTGATCTTGGTTCCACTGACTCTAATGTGGTGATGAGGCAGATTATCATGGCTGCCAGAGCATAGAATGTGCCTGCTCACTGTACAGCAGGTAGGAAGCAGAGCTGGGATCTTACCAGTACTAAATCTTATGATCCATAATAACTTTCTGATCCACAAGAAGTAGTACTGTATGTGTTAACCTAATTCTGAGTATGTTCTATTTTATGCTATTGTAAGTGGCATTCATTTTCAACCTGCTTTAAACACTTATCTAGTGGATGTGCACACATGCAATGTTGTACACATAATCAGGAGTCAGTTACCACCTTCCACCTGTTCACATGTCTCGCTTCTGCCGCCCTGTCTGCACATGTGAGATCATGCACAGGTGTCACTTAGGTGCAGTCTTTTTTTTTTTTTTTTTTTTTTTTTACTTAGGTGCAGTCTTATGCAGCTAGCATTTTTGCCCACTGAACTATCTCCCTGCTCTATCACTTTCAGTCTCCAGTATTCTTGTTAATATGTAAATACACAATTCTATTTTTATTTCTTTCTATCTCTGTCTCTCTGTCTCTGTCTATCTCTCTCTCTCAGGGTCTCATGCAGCCCATGTTGGCCTTGATCATTTGAAATTCCTGCCCCAGTCTCCTGACTGCTGAGATTGATTACAAGCATGAGCAACATTGTTCAGGTGATTTTCTCAGAATCTTAGGTGGTCTATCAACTTTTTCAGTTTTTTGTTTGTTTGTTTTAAAAGAAGGTCCATTATGCAACCCAGGCTGGCCTGGAACGTCCCTGCATAGTCGAGACTGGCCTTAAACCTATGATGCTTATAAATCAGCATCTGGAGTACTGAGGTTACAAGCATGAATCACCATGGTTCTACGTGGGTCTTTTTGTTGCTGCTGTTGTTTAATATTTGTTTGTTTGTTTGGGTTTTTTAAAAATATTTTTGTAGTATTGTTTTTTACTTTCTGTATTTGCATGGCACAAAATAATCTGTTCTTTTTCCCTTCTTCTTTGTTGAGTCTAAGAATTCAACTAACAGAGTATGTAGTAAAGAATTCAACCTTGGGACAAAGATATGGTTCACTACATAAAAGTAGAACTTGCCACAAAGCCTGTGTCCTGAAGTCTGTCCCCAGAAAACACTTGGTAGAAGGCTCTTTGGAAGAGCAGCAAACATCTGAGTTTGTTCCTAGCATTCAGTCAGCTCACAACTGTCTGTAACTCGAGGGGATCTAGGACAATTTTCTGACCTTGGAAGGCAACCACACATGTGGAAGACACAGCATATACATAAATAAACATAAATATTTTAAAAAGAAAGAAGATTACACCTTAAATGATGGTATGTTCAAGACAAAAAGTGAAATAAATATAAAAAAAAGGAGATATGTACAATTAACAAGTGCTAGGCCCATAAACCATTTACTGAAAAAATAAAAATAAAAACTCTGAGCCACACGCCTCTAACTGCAGTACTGGGGAGGGAAAAGCAGGAAGATTACAACTTCAAGCTGCACAGCTCAAAAATCTAATAAAAAATGTGATTCTCAACTGGGCTTTTCTAAGTAGCCAAAGAAATGTGTGGGCAAAGTGAGAGTCAAGACGACTTGGATGGGACAAGTGCACAAGAGAAAGACAGAAAATAAGTCAGTCGGGTACAACTTGTCTGACACGCCCAATGACATAAAACATCTGTGACTGAGCAGCACAGCTGTCCTCGAGCCCTGCTGAGCAATACAGAACGTCCACGGCTGAGGGCCGCCAGCCCTATCAGCAGGGTTGACAGGAATGACAGGGACCACGGGGCAGTAAGACTCTAATTTGTTGATCAGCTGAACTGACCAGAAGCAGCAACAGAAAGCCCAAAGGCTTCTTTTGGATCAGTCGATAAAATGTAATCCACCACTGCCCCAGGAAGACAGTTTTTAAAGGCATCCAAACTCAGAGGTACCTGAGAGAGGCAAAGAAGGTCTCACGCACATGAGTGACTGATTGCCCCTCTGCTTATAATACTGGAAACAGTTCCCATTTAAAGAAGTATGTAACACTCAATAATATATACAAACCAAGGAGGAATATAATCTTTCCCTAAGAACAAGAGGTACAGGGGAGAAATCACAATAAAGACAAAAGTGAAACAGCAGCTCTGATGTACTGAAGACAGAAAAGGGAAGAAAGCACTCTCAGCATCACTACCTATTGCCATCTTCCTTCCAAGCCCACAAACAACACTCCAAAACAAAACACAACCAATCTTGCATAATCCATATCCCCATACCAACATCTACAAATATCCAGGTCACATTTGTAACTAAAAGGAATCTCGATATCCTACTGTGCTTTTCAGACAGACTTCTCTCCACGTCTCTTAAATAATAAACACCAAAGCAAGAACTACAAAACCAAAAAATATCACACAAAAACATCAGCACAAAGAGCAGAGAGCCTTTGTCCCACAGCTCCTACAACACAGTAACCACACAAACCAATTTACCTTGGGTGTCATGTGCTGTGCTCCATTCCCACACTACCTTGAGACCTGTCCAGGATGAGCCAAGTGGGGTTTAACATGAACCAAATCTGTCAACTACTGTGATGGCAGACATGTAGGTTCTTAATAAGCAGTGGTGGAAAAAAAAAAAAGAAAAACCAAACAAACTAAACCATACTGCTCCATTCGACTCCAAACAATGATAAATAATTCAGGAAAGGAACTGCTGCAAAACAGCACATAGCAGCAGGATTTAAAAATAGACCAGAGGCTCAAGAGACGAGGTGGGAGCATCAGGAGTCACCAGGAAAACCATCTTATGTCAACGAGTCCCCAAACCCTTTGCAATAAAAGGAGGCTGCTGAAACTGCCACTCAAAACAGGCAGCAGAATTCCAATGTACTTTTAAAACTATGTATGATGAAGAAAATATCCAGCATTTTGAATTCTCCATGGCCAGACAAATGGCTCAGCAAGCAATGGTGCTTGCTGCGAAGCCTGATGACCTGAGTTCAGCTGTTTGGTTTTGTGTGTGCCACAGTGCATGCATGAAGGTCAGGGAACATTAGTGGACTGGTTGGCTCTGCTTCTCTCTGCACCCTTACATGGATTTTAGTGATTGAACTCAAGCCATCAGGCAAGTACACCACCTGCTAAACTGCATCATGGCCCTGAAGGTCTGGTTTTAAGTGAATAATATGATGGGATAAAATAGAAGTCTACACTTTTATCCCCAACTTAAAAAAAAAAAAGCCAGGCTTGGCGGTGGTTGGCCTTTACAGCAGAGTTCAGGAGGCACAGGCACGTAGGTCTCTGTGAGCTAGAGGCCAACTTGCTCTACACAACAAGTTGTGCTGTTAAACACATTGCTGTACACTGAGATCCCATGCCAAACAAACACACAAACCAGAAAGAGACACAAAATCTAAAAAGTTCCAACACACCATATTCTAAACCAAAAATACAAAGCTGTAAATGTCTAAAAATGCTTCAAGGTATACAATTACTGAAGCCGATTAGCACTTCATGGATTAGTATTTCAGAGAGCAATTTGGACAGAAAGAAGGAATGGTCAACTTCAACACCACCAAAAATAAACTTGAGGTCTATTTCTCTGGAAAGTAGAGGTCGGGAACTCAGCAATGAAAGCAGGCGGAGCAAACAGTCTCCTCAGTCACAGCTACAGTGAGAGCTTTCTTTCTATTAGTCTTCTTCCACGACTTTGTAACAGAAGACACTATGAGAGTTCTTTTCATTGGATTAAAAGGTCTTTTTGTTGTTGATGCTGTTGTTGCATTTTTTTTTTTAAGTACAGTTTAGGGCTTAGCTGGTAAAGGCACTGTAGTGAAGGTCAATCTCTGGGACCCAGGAAGCAGAAGAAAAGACTGTGACTACTACAAGCTGCCATCTTCACAGGCACACTGGCGTATACTTGTGCCTCTTCCCACACAAGAAAATGTAACTCAAAAATCCTCAGTAAAGTTTCAAATATCGACACTAAATCTTATTCCGTTTGCAAATTTCCTTAATGATGGGATCAACACAATACAATTGGTGACCCAAATCTTGTACTGCTTAGCAAAGATTAACTAACAACATTTTATTTTGAAACAACTCACCCAACCATGCAGTGCCACAGCTTCTCTTTCTTGTAAAACAAAAGTAACATGGTGTTAAATGAGTTACTAAATAGGTATAATGTTTCAGAGTGTTAGAAACACTTAAATGTTGGCTGTTGATTTTGTTATTTAATCTTTACTAAGCAACACAAGATTTGGGTCAACAATCATACTCTATTAACCCATCATTAAAGAAATTTGAAAAAGTAATAAATAATGCCTCATTTCACAATGATTGTTGCTGTTTTGGAAGTTACTTGCCACTATCATTTGCTTTCATGTTACCATGTAATGGTAATAAACCATCATTATTAATAATAAGTTTTGTCTTCCTTTTGTGGTCCTGAGGATCAAGCTAAAGACCTCAACACATGTTGTCATTTTTACATGAATTAATGTCTTAAATATTCTCAGGCTGTGAGCTGAGGTTCCTGGTTAAACATATTTGCTGTGCAAGTGAAAAGACTTGACTTTGAATATCCACCATCCAATGTCAGGCATGGGCATGTGCGCCCATAACTCCAGCATTGAGGGACAAAGACAAATGGGTTCTGGAAGCACTGCTGGCCAGCCCAAATATGGGGTTTCAGGTTCAATGAGAGATGCTGTCTCAAAAAATAAGGTAGAGAGCAACAAAGGAAGACACCCAAACATTCTCCTCCAGCCTTAGTATGAAGACTCATGGGCATATACAACCCACACACTCTGTGTATGCAACTCTCTCTCTCAGAAACCTCAATTTTTATAGTATAGTACATAGAGGAAAAAAATTGCTGCATAGCTCAGTTTTTCTTCAAACTCATAATCTTTACACCTCAGCTTCCCAAATTGGGATTACAAGTATATGTAACCCCATCTGATTTCACTAGTTTTTTAAGAGTATAAAAGAGGAATAAGGAAGTTGGTTCAACTCTCAGCATTAAAAAAGAAAAAAGGAGATAAAATAATTCTGATATTAAAAAAATCTGAGACTCAGCCAGGTGGTAGTGGTGGCAGTGACAGCCCATGACTTTATTCCCAGCACTTAGGAGGCGGAAGCAGATGGAGCTCTGTGAGTTCAGGGCCAGCCTAGTCTACAGAGCTAGTTCCAGAACAGCCAGGTATCTGTTACACAGAGCAACCCTGTCTTGAAAACAAAAACAAAAAACAACTGAGACTCACTAGGTTGACAACATTTCTACTCACTGATATAAGAATAAGGAGCATGGTGGTATGACAGTAATCTCAGCATTTGGGAAGATAAGGCATGAGGTAAAATAACTGGAGAACAATCTAGGTGACAGAGTGAATTCAAGGTCAACCTGGGCTACTTCACAGGCTCTCTCCACTTCACAAAGCCAAACAAAAGGACATTTCACGGCTGGGAGCCCCTTAACAAGTGGAACAGAAGAATACAAAGCTCAATCACAGGTACTGAAAACTAAGTCCAGAAAACAGCTCCAAAGAAACAGTCTTTTCAGGTCTGGAGAGATGGCTCAGAGATTAAGAGCACTGGCTCTTCTTCCAAAGGTCCTGAATTCAATTCTCAGCAACCACATGGTGGCTCACAACCATCTATAATGAGATCTGGTGCCCTCTTCCGGTATGTAGACAGAATTCTGTGTAAATAATAAATAAATAAATCTTAGAAAGAAAGAAAGAAAGAAAGAAAGAAAGAAAGAAAGAAAGAAAGAAAGAAAGAAAGAAAGAAAGAAAGAAAAAAAAAAAGAAAGAAAGAAAGTATTTTCAGGTGTTTGAAGTAGTTCCATGCAATACCAATCCCCACTGAGATGTCTACATGAGAACACAGCTGTAGGAAAATGACTGTTAACAAGTCCCAGTGTATATACTGCATCATCAAACTTTGTTTGATACATGGCCCAAAACAAACAACAAAGATCAGAGGACAATGACCTATGTACAACTTGGAATGGAAATGCTTCTTTAATTGATCAATTTTGCCTTTTACATATAGAAAATGTGATGTTTTACAAATTATGGCTATTCTGGTGGAAAGGGGCTATTCTGGTGGAAAGGAAAAAAAAAAAAAAAAAGAAAAGCATATAATCCCCAGAATTAAGGTGTGCATCCAAATGAAGCCACAAGAAAAGATATGTATGCTAGGTTTAGGCTCACACTCATAAATCCCAACCTTTGGGGGGCTGAAGCAGGAAAGATGTCATGAGTTCAAGGCCAGCCTGGGCTACAGAGTGAGATGCTATCTCAAAATGAGAAAGAGAAGGAAGAGGTGATGAAGGGGAAGAAAAAAAGGAAGGAGAGTAGGAGGGAAAGGGGAAAGGAATATTTTCATGAACTAAATCTTCTCATTATTTAGTGTATGGTAGCAAACTTACAAAGTATCTGATTGATTTACAGAACTCTGGAAGACACCAATGACGGATGCACCTTTTTGGTTTTGGTTTTGAGACAGATTGCAGCTCTGACTGGTCTGGAACAGAATCTGTAAACCAGGCTGGCCTGGAACTCAGAGATCCTCCTATCTCTGCCTCCCAGCTCTTTCTGGTAACAGTCTGCTAATTCACTGTAACAACTAAATTCCAAAAAATAACCAACTGGGCTTTGCTTGTTACAGCCTAAATTGGCATAACTGACCCAAAACTTAAAATTTTCTTGTCTCTTTGCTTGATTTTCATTTAAAAGCATTGAGTTACAATGATATGGATTTGAGAAAACTATTTTAACAAATTGGTGAAGGCACATGCCTTTAATCCCAACACAAAATAAAAAGAAACAGGCAGATCTCTGAGTTCAGATCAGCCTAATTTACATAATAAAAGCCAGGATGGCAACTCCTGTTGTTTAGCCACTTGCAGAGATAGTCTGATTCAAAATGACAAAATTTTCCTTAAGGTTACTGTGTAAGTTCTTTTTTCTTAATAATAGATGTTATGTCCTTATTGATCTAAAGGTTGAATTCACATCAATTTTAGGTTTATGTAAGGAGAGATGATGTCACACTGCTCTAAAGAGGCCAGCCAATCTCAAAAACTGGTACTTCCACAGAGCTGGTACAAAAGGGCACATTGGCTAAAGAAATATGTTCTGTTGATAAGGACTCAAAATTAAGCTGAGAGACAAACATGCAAACTGCATGCCTTCCACATCAACAAACTTTTAACCGCTGACTAGTTAAGGTGTCACACTGGTCTGGAAGCCGGCTTGTCCTTTCAAATGTGAGACGTTTTCAAAGAGGGCAGGGCAAATGTCAGTCATGCCTGATGCAAA
The DNA here is from genome assembly GCA_028658305.1 of Pachyuromys duprasi. Taxonomy (NCBI): domain Eukaryota; kingdom Metazoa; phylum Chordata; class Mammalia; order Rodentia; family Muridae; genus Pachyuromys; species Pachyuromys duprasi. Next base: position 38,761,780 of record CM053753.1, on the reverse strand, counting down.
AAAGACACAGGAGCCTTACAGGTGGCAAAGCACATGCCAGCCTATCTAAGTCCTAGAAACTCAAATGTTACAATTCATACGTTTAAAAGGCTGAATCATCCATCCCATATCAAAAAAAAAACGGTCAAGGCAAAGAATAGCCACAACCAATGTAAAAATCTAGGTACAAGATGCCTAGAGTATGCTAAACTCTAAATTAAAAAGGAGTTTATATGAAATTTACTTATAACATGCCTTTTCTATTGCTCAAGGCAATCAGCTTGTCTCTCTAATGGGAGGCCTTCTCTCAGGAGATAGGTGGCAGCTTGGCCTAATATAACAGGTGCCCAAGTGCCCAAAAAAGATAGTTAGAGCTTATACAACCTTGTTTTGATTTCAACATGATAATGATTGTATGTTCAATAATAATGGTAACTTATATTGCTGATCCCTTTACATGGGAACAACTCTGAAACTGACTGAGACACAAAAAATGTCTCTCGCCAGAACTCCAACAATACGTGGCCAAAAAAATCCTTGGCTATAATGTCCTCAAATGTTATTATGCCATTCTTTTAACTGGCATCCTGTACATCTCATACATTTATAATTTTAGGACTGTATAATTATATGTTTTCAGAACAAAAGGACTGGACACCAGAGACACTGGATCAAACCTGACAGAATTCATCCTTCCAGCATGCTGAGACACTGACATATCTGTTCCAGCATCTTGCATGTTCCAGCATTCTGGTTGTTCCGGCCTCAACTGCTTCAATTGCTGTTTCTCATCAAAGCCTGCTCCCAAAAGAGCTTTGAAGAAAGCTATAATCTCAGTTGGTCCAAAATTTTAGACTGTTCCAAAAAGGACTTCCATTAAGGCTAAAATTTTTCAACATTCAAAGACTGGACCATAAATGTTAATGCTTACTTAATTAGCCATTTTTCCCAATTTCCTATGGGCCCGCTCACAGGACTTCTGTATGTCCAAAAAGTAAGGTAGAAAGAAATTCATGAGAATGACATCCAGTTTCCTTTAAGGAAGATTGAGTAGGTTTTTGGTTGTTTTCTGTGACTATAAATGTTGTCATTGGGAAACGGTTATTAATTATTAATGGTCTTATTGAGACAGAAAACAAGGTTAAACTCAGGGGTTTCTCTTTCCCTTTTTATTTTCTCTATCTTTCTTTCTTAGATAAGAAGAGGTTGAGAAGAAAGGAGAATACAGGGATATCTTTTAGGAATAGTAAGGAATAGTAGGAATATACTCAACTTAAGGCTTTATTTGTTATTCTCAAATAAGGGTATTTTAAACTTTGGTATAGTATTTTGTATATTGATGCAAAAGTAAGTATTTTTTAATACAATGGTAAATTTTAGTATATTGATACAAATTCAAGGTTACTTCCAATACTTTTAAACTGCTATAACATAAAGATAGGTAAGTCTTCAAAAACTTCTGCGGCCTACAAAATATAGCATTTAAAAATGTCTTTATTATTTTAAAGATTCTTTGACAATGATAGGTCATCTTCTGGCATCACGCAGCCTACCTCAAAGAAGATGATTGAGCATTGAAGAATCTCCACATGGAGCTGGCTTCAAATGTGGCAAACGAGCCAACCAGGCAAAAATAAAATGCCCTTGTTTCACAACAGACAGAATTCTGCCAAAAAATGGGCAAGCTTAAATGCAGGACAAGTCGACTGCCAAATTCTGCCAAGACAGGGTAAGCAAGTCCTAAATAGTTCCTACTTCACATATATGTCTGTCAAATATTCTGAGCCAGAAGGCTGAAGATGATGCTCCAACATTACAGAGAGTTATGGGTGACTGTTCAGGCTGCAAGCTATCTCTGTCAATTTTTTATTATTTGGAAGCTGCCACCATGCACTTCCTATTTACTCCAGTAACTAATTTTATTCCTTCTCAAGTTTCCGGTGGGGTTGAAGACCAAATAGTTATAATGACACCATTAAGCTTAAGTTATTTAGAATTTAAGAAAATGTTTTCATATAGGTAATACCAATAAGGATAAAAGTTAATTTAGGTATAGAACTCTAAACTTGTCAAGATAGGATAAGTAATCAAATACTTTCTTCTAAGTTGCCCATGAACTGGACATTGCACATGTAAATCTTACCTAATAGTTTTCATAACTTTTATAATTATTATTGTATTTAAAGAAAAGGAGCCTTTCATTGGATTTAAAAGGGAGAAAGGTTGGTATAATGTTCTTGTGGAATGTATACAATTTATCCTTGTTCATTCAAATACTGATTTCTCTACCCCACTATCTGGTTTCAATCTGGACATTGCATTGTGATACTTATTCTAAGCATCACCTTTCTCAAGTTTGTGTAAACATGCCACCATTTGTTCTCTGTATTGTCAATAATCAATCAGCCACAATGCTGAGCAATGGAGAGAATAAGGTGGGACGTCCTGGTCTGGAGAGGAGGAGAAGGAAGCGAGTGGAAGGGTAGGAGAGCAGAGATTGGCAGGAGAGGTCTTGGAACCATGAGGAGATGAATCGGACCCAAGACATGACTAAAAGCAAGTACCATGTTGGAAATTCTGAATAGAAGGAAGCTATACTTGGAGGTTTAGGATGGAGCATTGTGCTCTAGGTTAAGTAAATCCTAGTCTCTGTGTGGTAATTTGGGTGTACAGATGGTTTAGGAATAACTGCTGTTAACTCCAGATAAATCAGTAATAAATATTAAAAACCCACAACAAGCCTACAGCACATTTCCAAGTAAGGTTACAGTGAGGGAAAGTTTAGTGACAAGGACAGAGTCCTATATGCCTCCTGAGTGAAACCACAACCAAAATCTAAGAAATTCCAAGGAATCTAGGATTCTGGAGTGCTTAAGTGAAAATAAACTGAAAACAAAATGTTATAAACCACCACAGGTATCTAAAAAACAGTTAGTCCTGGCTCGAGAGATGCCTCAGAGGTTAAGAGCACATGGTGCTCTTTTCATTTTGTTTTTCCAGACAGGGTTTCTCAGTGTAGATCTGGCTGTCCTTTCTAGACCAGGCTGGATCACAAAGAGCCTCCTGCTTCTGCTGGAATTACAGGTGTGTGCCACCATTGCCAAGCTCTTATTGCTGCTCTTGTTGAAGATCCAGCTGCAGTTAGTTCCCAGCACTCACACAGTGGCTCACAACTGTCTGTCTAGCTCTTGGGGATCTGACTCCCTCTTCTTGCCCCTATAGGCATTAAGAACATATGTGGGGTATGTACACACGTGCAGGCAAATACTTCAATACACAAAATAATAAATTAAATAAATCTAAAAAAAATGTTTTAAGCTCACTATAAATCTATCACAGTAGCTAAAGCTAAAATCTGTGGAGTGCGCAGGGGACAGTGATGGTGCTGACTAGCATCTATGAGGCATGTGAGGCCAGGGTTCAATCTCCAGCATGATAGGGCGAGGGGATAGAGTGTGGTCAAGGATACAGAAAAACTCCATCACTCATGAATCACAGATATGAATGTGTGATGATATAATTACACGGAAAGACAGTGTGGCAATGGCTTATCAAATGAAATATATAATTGTCATATCATCCAGCAACCAATCTTGGTCGTTAATTCCAGATATATTGCAGAAAAATCTATACACAAATGTTTATAGTAGTGCTATTCACAATAAAATTCTAAACAACAACAAGGTCCTTCAAAAGAGCAAAAAATTAAACTGTGATCCAGTCATTCCATGAAAGAGTACTCAACACTAACGAGGAATAAATTAATATGAACAAAAACTTAAAGATCTCTTTTTTTTTCTCAAGAGGATTACGCTGATTTTTTGTTTTGTTTTGAAGTCTAAGTCATTTTTTTCCCCACACTTTTTTTGGTGGTGAGCTGGTGATCAAACTTAGGAACTCAGGCATGTGAAGTACTTTACCATTATCTACAGCTAGCTAGCTACGTCTGCAGACAGCTTTTCATCCAGTCTTTATAAAAACTCTTGAAAACATTGGTAGCATCCAGGGACCAGGGATATAGATTTGGGACATGGAAGAGGAAGTAGATATAGTTGGTATGTTCAGTATGAAAGATCCTTTTAGATCCTTTTAGACACTCACCTGTGCTCCCAGAACTCTGAGAGGCAGAGGCAAGCAGATCTCTGTGAGTTCAAGGCCAGCCTGGTCTACAAAGCAATTTTCAGGACACCCAGGAAACCGTGAAATCCCCGTCTCAAAAATCAAAGTGAAACAAAACAAAACAAGACACAGACACACACAGAGTGCAAACAATTCCTGAGAGAAAAATCTAAAAACAACCTGGAGTTTTTACCAATATCAATTTCCTGGTTTTAATATTGAACTATAGTTATGCAATGGTACCACTGAAAGAAACTAGATAAAAGGTGTTTTGGTTTTTGGTGTTTTTTTTTTTTTTGCAACTTCCTATAAATATATACTTATTTCACAAGGAAAACATAATGGACAATGAGGTGTTGGGGAAGAATTTGTTGGTAGAGAGTGAACTTATGGCACACACAGAACCCTAGTTTAATTCCTGGCTCAATTCCCAGCACTACAGCCAGGGCTACAGAGAGGAAAAAAAAAAAAAAGACTACCTGCCAGATACACAAAAGTCCTCATCAGGAGACCTGTCCTCATCTTTTAGGCTGAATAAGTGTAAAGTGTGAATCAGATCTATACAAAGGAACCAAAAGTACCAGAAATGACACTACGTGAGCAAATACAGAAAGTTTCTTTGGTTCACTACTTAAATATGTTTAAAAGGTATTTTACCATATTAAAATAAAGTGTATGATCAGAACAGGACAGTGGCTACCAGAGAAGAAACAGGACACTACTGTAAGGTTTTCTTTTATATTATTGTACTTGTATTAGTTACTTTCTATCATTGTGATCAAATTATCTGACACAGATGATTTAACTGGATTGAAGTAGAATTATGGCATATAGCAGAAAAAAAAATAAAACAAAATAAAACAAAACAAAAAACGCCTCAAACTCAGGAAGCCCAGGCATTGGGCTTACTATTACTAAATCATGTTTAAGTCAGCCATTTCTAATAAAGTAAAAAAAAGAAAAAGAAAAAATGAAAACGGAGTCTAAAAAGTATGAAAACACTGTGCCAAGTTTATTGTATCTGTCTTACCAAGTGGCATAGGCCTGTATCTCAGCTAAGAGGTTGAAAGGACAGGCTCAGGGCCTGCTTAGACTGCAAAACAAGTTCAAGTCCAGCCTGGCCAACTTTACTCAAATGAAAAGGGAGATGAGGCCAGGCAGGACTGCTGGTGCACACCTCCAGTCCGGCACAGGAGCAGGGATGGGTTGCCTCTGTGAGTTTCAGACCAGGCTGGCCAATGAAACTCTGTCTCAAAGAATAAAGGGATGAAGATATAACTCAGAGATGTTAACACTTACCTAGAATAGAATAGCACATTCTCTCACACACATAGTAAATAAGTAAATGAATCAATCAATGAATAAATAAGTAAAAAAAGAAAATAAAGATGGCACAGCAGTAAAGAGCTCTGATTCTTCTTCAAAAGATCTAGGCTCAATTCCCAGCACCCACATGGCAACTCACAACTATCTGTTCCAGGTGATCTGATGCCTTTTTCTGGCCTCACAGGCACCAGTCATGCAACTGGTACACAGACCTACATGTATAAGCAAAATACCCATACAGATAAAATTTTAAAAATTTAAATAAAATAAATGAAAATCTTAATTAAGATGTTAAATATAAAAAGAAATCAGAACCACATAGAATCTTTGGAATTAAAAGGTACAGAAGCAGGCCACCAGCTGCTCAGTGAATAAAGGCACTGCCACCAAGCCTGACAACCTGAGTTTGATCCTTATGACCCACATGGTGAAAGGAGAAAACTTGTTCAAACTGCCTTCTGACCTGCACGTATGTGCCATGCCATACATGCATACTGTCCACCCTGCTACACACACACCAATAAATGTAAAAAGTAATACACAGCTGCCTACTTGTTGGCACACACACTAAAATGAGAGCAATATGGAAAAGACTGGCATGGTACCTGTGCAAGGTATCACACAAAGGTACAGTAACAGGCTGGGATCCTGCACAGGTGTTGAAGAGCACTTGCTGTGTTACCAGACAACCTGAGTTATCTGTAACCTGCTTCACTTGTAACCCTAATACTGGGCAGATTTGGGGGTTGGGAGTGAGAGACCAGAGGATCACTAGGCTTGCTGTCTCTCAGCCTATCTCCAAGTTCAGTCAGAAACCCTGGTTCAAAGAGAACAAGAAGGCAAGTGATAAAGCAGGATATACAATGTCCTCCTGTGTCCACAATATACAACCCATAAATGTGAATACACAGTGCATACCCACAGAATAGATGCAGGCATGGTGAGGCATCATCCCTATAATCCGAACACCTGGGAGGCTGAGGCAGTCAGCATAGGCTACATATCCAATTCCATGCCAGCCTGGATTACAGAGTGACACCATATCAGGAAAGACAGGGATTGACACAGTACAGAAATGAAGGAAATCATTAATGAGGAAGCAACATCAGATTTGATCAGACAGAAAGAAGAATCAATGGACTTGAACTAGGTGAATTAACGATTACCAAACCAACCTAAGAAGACAAAGAAAAAAGAGCAGAGACAAATGAATAAATAACCTTGGAGAAGCGGGAGAAGTATAAAGCACATCAATAAGTATGTACTGACAGTTCCATAAGGGGCAAAGAAAAGGACCAAGGGCAGCCCAGCAGGGGGATACTTATCATTCATGGCTGAGGCTTTAGGTTCAACTCTAAGCACCATGAGGGGAAAAAAAAGTAACAGAATATTTGACAAAATAGCCAAATACATCAAAGTTTATTTTAAAAAAAATCTCATAACTAGAAGCTTCGTAAGTTCCAACTAAGAAAAACTAGCTCCCACACCTAGTCTCATTGGAATCAAGCTGTCCAAAGTCAAAGGCAAGGAAAGAATCTTAAAGCAGCAATGGAAAAGCATCTCATTACATGCATAAGATCCTTGATATATCAAGTATATCATTAGCAACCATGGAGGCCACATGTCATTACAAAGCTATATTCAAAGAACTAAAGAAAAAGGCTACGTAGCCTGGGACCGGGTCAAAAATATATTGATACATACATACATACATATATACATACATGCACACATACACACCAATAACAACCTGGGCCAGATGTAGTGGCTCATGCCTCTAATCCTAACACTTGGGAACAGAGCCAGAGGAGATGGGGCAGTATAGCAAGCTCCAGTCCAGCAGAAGCTATGCAATGCAACCCTGTATAAAAAAAAAAACAAGTAAGAAACTGCGTACGCCTGTAATTATGCATGTTTAATGAGGATAGTATAAATATATAATTTCTATGCTTAGAAAAGCACAAAAAAAAAAAAAAAAAAAAAAGAACAAAGCCAGACACCTAAAGTGAGGCACACCTTTATTCCTAGCACTTGGGAGGCCAAGGCAAGGGGAATCTCTGTGAGTTCAAGGCCAGCCTGGTCCACAGAATGAGTTCCAGGACAGCCAGGGCTAGATAGGTAGATTTGTAGGTAGGTAGGAGGCAAACAAACAAGTAAAGGATGAAGCATGACATGGTGGCACCATCTGTGATCCTAGCTAAAGAATGTCATGAATCTGAAGCCAGTACGGGATACCCACGGAGACCTGTTTCTCAAAATAACCAAACTAAAATATGTAAGGTAAGGGCACTTACTGCCAAGCCTGACCACCTGAGTGTAACTCCTATAACCCACATTTTAAGAGAGAATTGACTACCTCAGGTGTCCTCTGACCTCCACATGTAGATCATGGCACAGGCAAGTGCACACACGCACACACACATACACACACATCCCTATACTAAATAAATGTAAAAATAAATAAAGTATGTGAAATGATGGACATGCTCACTTCATATCAGTCACATTTTTACTATCCATTATGGACTCTAGAACGTAATATGAAAAAAAAATTTAGAAAATGGACAAAGAACTTAAACACTTTTCCAAAGGATATATGTAAATATATCCTGCCTCCTAAGCAGCTAGGATAACAAGTATGAACCATCATATGTGACTAGCTAAGGAGAAAAATAAAGCCAAGAGGTACTGGCACATGCCTTTAACCCCACCAGAGGAAGACAAGGGCAGATGGATCTCTGAGTTTGAAGCCAGACTGGTCTACTGAGTTCCAGGGCAGTCAGAGCTACACAGAGAAACCCCGTATTGAAAGACAAACAAAACAGATATTTTCATTTTTTGTGTGTCTGTGTGCCACATGTGTGTAAGTGCCCACAGAGGCCAGAAGAGGGAATCATGTGCTCTGAAGCTAGAGTTACAGGCAGCTGTGAGCCACCAAACATGAGGCTGGGAGCTGAACTACTATCATCTGGAAAAGCAGCAAGCAATCTTACTCAATGAGTAAGCCCCATGGCTACCCTTTAAATGTCTGGGCAAATGTTCTGGGCACCAAACCTGATGCCCTTAAGTCGGTCCCTGAGGCCCACACATACTGGGAAGAGAATGGACTCCGAGTATGTACTGTGGCAAGTGCATGCTCACACAGAGAGAACTAATAAATGTAATAAATGTAATAAAAAGTTTTGTTTTTATTTTTAAATTATTTGGCACAGAGACTTGCAGAGCTACCCAAGCAGGTCTCAAAGGTGTGACTTTCTTACCTGAACTTCCTGAGTAGTTGGGATTATTTGCGTATACCACCATGTCCAGTTTCTAGAAAAATTCTGAAGAGTTGGAATGCTGGAGATAGCTTTGGAGTTAAGAGCACTTGTCATTCTTGCAGAGGACCCAGGTTTAATTTCTAGTACCCAGGTGGCTAATAGTAATCTGTAATTCTAGGGAATACAACTCCCTCTTCCAACTTCCTAAGGCAACAAGAATACATGTGGCACACAGATTAAAAAAAAAAAAAATCTACATTGGAGCCGGACATGATGGCACATGCCTTTCATTCTGGACTGGGAGGCAGAGACAGGCAAATCTCATGAGTCTGAGGCTAGCCTGATCAATATAGTTGAATTCCAGGCCAGCTAAGCCTATATAGTGAGTCCTTATCTCAAACAACAAACAAAAATCATAAATTGAATTTTTCTTTACTAAAGGTATGTTTATTGTTTTAAAAGGAAGCAAAATGCAAGGCTAAAGAAATGGTTTAGCAGTTAAGAGCACTGGTTGCTCTTACAGAGGACCCAGATTCAGTTCCCAGAACCCAGACACCTGCTCACAACCATCTGTAACTCCAGTTTCAGGGAAGGCAATTCCTTCTTCTGGCCTTCAAAGGCACCAGACACATACATGATACATGTACATGCAGGCAAATACTTGTCCATATAACATAAAAATACTTTCTTAAAAAAATTAAAAGTATGATGCATTTACTGGTAAAAAATGTTAAGAAATTTCAGTTGTTCAGTCAAAAACCACTGTACATTAACAACACATAGTGAGATGAACAAATAGTATCACATATCCCAAACTATCTGCATCTCTCACTTGGAAGCAACAAAAGGTTTTTTATTTTTTTAAACTCAGATGTACAATACAATTTCTAAATACATATGGTTATGTGATGATTAAGTGAGGATGACAATATAATTAATACTTAGTTTGTTACCTGACATATAAAATTGTTTCCATAAATGTTAAGTCTTATTACCTGAATAAATACTCAGTCTCCATGAGTCCAGTGCTGGTATGGCATCTCATTTAAGAAAGAAGTTTAACCTCAAAAAAAAAAAAAAAAAAAAAAAGTTAGAAGCAATTTTAAATATTCATCCACTGAGACGTTCATGGACAATAAAGAGATCAAGATCCTCAGTAGCACCGGTATTCCTCTTCCCAGTTTCTTTTGCTTGCATTTCCTACAACCTAAATCACTGTCCTGCCCTCTCTAAAAATCAGCTGAACTAAAAATCAGTCTTCTCTACAGCATGGACTGTGCCAGCTGCTATAATGAGAGACTCAACACAGAGCAAAAGGCTCATCATACAAGATGATACTGTCAAGTCACCCGGGACTTTGGTTGATTCTTCCCAATAGACTAGCAGGCCAATGACAGCTTAGCCTTGCTTAAGGTTCCTGTTTACTTCATATAAAAGCACTTCCACTCAAGACAGCCACTGCCCAGACCCCTTCTTCTGCTATGAAGCCTTCCTTCATGGTCTTTAAATGGAGACTTGGACAAAAAACAAAACAACACAAAACCAAATTACTTCAGGCCCATATTAACAATTCCAAATGAATGATCAGCCATGGAAAAGCCAGAAGAGAGTCCTGAAAAAGGACCTAATTATGAATTTTAAAATAAACATCAAAATTACCTAAAGGAAAAACTAATCTTTTCATCATCAAGGGATATGTGGTATTGTGATGATAATTTGGAAAACAGTTACAAAGACAAAATATCAGTCCCTGGCCATGCCAAGAAATCAAAGAAAAATCTTTTATCCTTTGACCCAAAACGTTTTATTCCAACAATAACTTTAAAAGACCCTATCTCAAAATATATATAAATTTTTAAGATAAAGTGCAACCAGAACTGTCTTAGCTTTGCTGATGAAGAATACTTAATACAATCATTTTGGAATGCAGGTACTTACTAATGCTAAATATATATATATATATATATATATATATATATATATATATATAGCCTATAACCTAGCAACACTCAAAGGCATATATAGCCATTGAAAGTAAGTTTGTCTCATTTAGCAAGAATGTTGTACAATATGTACAAGAATATTCCTAGTAATTTTATTTATAATAATCCAAAGTAGAGCCAGACATGGTGGCACATGCCTTTCATTCTAGCACTCAAAAGGCAGAGGCAGGTGGATCTCTGAATTTGAGGCCAGCCTGGTCTACAGAGTTAGTTCCAAGACAGCCAGAACTACATAGTGAGACATTGCCTCTAAAATAAATAGATAGATAGATAGATAAATAAATAAATAAATAAATAAATCTGTTTTTATTCTCACCTCAGTATCTCTGAATATATGACACATCTATCCAGAACAACAGTTTAAAAAAGTGATGTTTTCGAGAGCTAAGAGGTCAAACCAGCTTCATAGCAACACTAACATGTTATTTGCATTTATTTTGTCTTGGTGGTATTGGGGATTGAGCCTAAAGCCTTGTCCACTGAAGTGTTTTGGCTTTAGATATATTTATTTTATTTCATGCAGATGTGTGTTTGGCCTGTGTGTATGTATGTGTACCATGTGTACCTGGTGCCTGGGGAGAGCAACAAATGTGTTTAGTTGCTGAGCCATGTCTACAGACCCACAATGAAATATTTCGCCAGCCCTCTTCCTATGTTTTATTCTGAAACAGTCTCTTAGGAAGCTGCCCAAGCTGGCCCCGACCTCACTATCCTCCCACTTCAACCTCCTCCAAAGTCACTGGGATTACAGACCCACCTTTATCTGCCTTTTTTACAGACAAAAGTAACATTAGGTAAAGTTGCTAGTGGATTCTTATAAGTTCAAGTAGAACAGAAATCAAAATGTAACAGTAGAGTGAGGGAAGTAGCTTAGTGGCAGACCATGTGCCAGGCCCTGGGTTTCCTATGAGCACTGTAAACCAAAACAGCTGTGGTAGCATATCTCTATAATCCAAGCACTGCAGAGTTGAAAGCAGGAGAACTGGTCCCAAGGTCAGCCTGAGCTACATAAGAAGACCACCTCAACAACAAAGATCTGGAGCTATGAATGCAGCTCAACTGGCATGTCACTTCCTTAGCACTCACAAGCCCTAGCTCCGCTCCACACTAAGCAAGGCCTGGTGCAGAGCCTGGTGTGAGCTATAGTGCCTAGACTGAAGCTAGAACCTTGTACCTGCAGAACTATACAACAAGACACACAAATAAATGTTAATGTCACCAAGGACAAATCTACACTAATGCTTTTAGACTCAACAATGTAACCTCAGGCATATGCCTATTATCCCAACTGCAGAGGCCAAAGCTGGAAGATCTTAAGTATGAACTACACAGTGAGTGACTCTAAAACCAGCATGAACCAAACAGCATAACCTTGTCTCTCAAAAACATACACAGGAAGAAGGGAGGAGGAGAATGAAGAGAAAAAAGTAGACAAGCACTTGACTGTGGGTATACTATCAAAGAAAAATATTCATAATTATTGAAAGGCAATATTAAAATACTACTTCTTCCAACTATATGTCTGTCTTTGGGCTGTATTTTGTTTCTTGTTTGTTTTGGGGTCTTTTGTTTTTTTGAGACAGAATTTCTCTGTGTAGCCTTGGCTGTCCTAGACTCACTTTGTAGACCAGGCTGGCCTTGAACTCATAGAGATCCATCTGCCTCTGCCTCCCCAAGTGCTGGAATTACAGGTGTACCTTACTTCGACTGCCTTGGATTTTTTTCATATACTTGAGCCAAAATAAGGCAGCACAACAGACTGACTGTGGATGGTAACAAATGAATACAACTGTCTTCTAGTAAGTTAGACACTATAGAGTTGCAAAAATGTAAAATAAAGAAAGGAATATAGCTCAGTGGTACAGTGCTCCCCTAGCACATGATAGGCCCTAAGTTTGATTCTCAGCATTAAAAAAAAAAGTTAAAATAAATAAACGAATGCCTGCCTTTCTCACTCAAGTGTGTTGAAAGCTGTGTTTTTTTGCTTTTTTGAAAGAAGGTATAGTAATTAGAGAGCTAGCTCAGGGGTTAAAATATCTGCTGCGCGAGCACAAGGGCCTGAGTGCAGATCCCAACACCACATAAAATATGGGCATAGTGGCAAATCCCTATCACTCCAGCACTGGAGTCACAGGACTGCAGACACAGGCAGACACTGGACACCTGCTGGACAATCCAGCTGGAACAGTGAGCTCCAGCTCAGTGCGACCTTGTCTCAAAAAACGAGGCAGAAAATAATACAAAGACGTTTTTTAAAAATATATGGGGTGGAGGGGAGTTGGATAGGTGGCTCAGCCATTAAGAGTGCTCGTTGCTCTGGCAGAGGACTCACATTTCGTTCTCAGCACCGCATTAGGTGGCTCATAACAGCAGCTACTCCAGCTCCAGGGAGCCTAGCATCCTCTTCTGTCCTCCCCAAGTACCTTCATGTGTGTCTACGTACACAGAGATACACATAAATAAAACAAATCTTTAAAAAAAAAAGATGAAATAGAGAACACTCAGTATTGACCTCTGGCTTCCTTCCAGATATGCATGCACAGGTACATGGATCCTTATGCATACATGTATACACAGTTATAGATATTATCGATATATATGAAGTATGTTGTATAATTAATAAAAAAATAAAAATTTAATTAAAAAATTCAAAACAAAAAGTATGTTATATCCAATGACTATTTACATTGTTTTCTTAGTGTTGAGCCCTAATAGAGTTCAAAACTGATAAATGTAATGTACACAAGCAAAAGTTCCTTACTGTCTATATAATTTTTTTGGTTTATTTGTTTTCTATTTGGACTTCTTTTTTTCCCTCTAAAATAGTTATTCTTTTTCATACATATGTATGTTTTGTCTGCATGTGTGTCTACGCCCCATGTCCATGCATTGCCTGCAGGGGCCAGAAGAGGGAGTCATATCCACTGGAACTGGAGTTTTAGACCTTTGTGAGCAGCCATGTGGCTGCTGGGAATCAAACCCAGGTGTTCTGGAATAGGCAGTGCTCTTAACTGCTGGGACGTTTCTTCAATCTCCATAATAACTTTTTTTTTTTAAGATTTATTTCTTTATTATGTATACAATGTTTTGCCTGCATGTGTGACTATGTGTCAGAAGAGGGCACCATATCTCAATATAGATAGTTATGAGCCACCACGTAGTTGCTGAGAATTGAACTCAGGACCTCTAGAAGAATAGCCATTGTTCTTAACCTCTGAGCCATCTTTCCAGCTCCATAATAACTTTTTTTTAAAATAAATTTATCTCAGTAACACAACATTCTATTTATATTAATTTCTCTCCTCAGTTTATGATAAATTTTTGTAATTTGAAACATCACCAGAATTTCTTACTATGCAATAATAGCATTACTTTTCCTACTACCAAGTGATGTATTAAACATATTTATTGTAAGTAAACTATTTTAAATTATAGTTAACCTAAATTACTTACTCAATGTACTTACCCCTTTGATCTGCCTTTTCTTTTTTTCTTTTTTAAATTAATCATTTATTTTTATTTTATGTGCATTGTTCTGCCTGCTTTGTGAGGGTGTGTGTCTGAGGGTGTCGAATTCTCTGGAACTGGAGTTACAGAGAGTTGTGAGCTGCCATGTAGATGCTGAGAAATGAACCCAGGCTCTTAACCACTGAGCCATCTCTCCAGCTTAAATATGCCTTTTCTTATGTTGACAGTCCACACATGTATTGAGATAAATGTCTGCTCAAACTACCTTTCTTTTTTTTTTTGGTTCTGAGACAGGATTTCTCTGTGTAGCCATGGCTGTCCTGCACTCACTCACTTTGTAGCCTAGGCTAACCTCAAACTCAGAGATCTGCCTGCCTCAGCCTCCGTGAGTGCTGGGATTACAGGCATGTACTTCCGAGTCTGGCTTTCAAACTATCTATTAACTCTAGTCTGAACTCACAAAACAATTCAAACATCATAAACTTTACCCACCATAAGATCCCCAGAGTAATGCTCACCTGATTTCTAGCACAGATATGCTGGCTCCTCCATCCACGTGAAGTACTAAGAACTGTATCAAGTATAACTTTGAGAGACACTGAGGAAGGACAGTGGGTTGTCTCTGGCAATTATCTGAGAAGGAAAAAAAAAAAAAAATCTTTCAGCAAAATGAACCCAGACTCTATAAAAAGCTTTCAGAAACATGGCAGTGAAATAAAATTCTCAGACCAGTTTTGACTTTTTACTGGTCTCTATGCTTTAATTAAGTGATGTCGGTGATGGTACAAAAATCATTTTAAGGCTACCAATATTCGTTCTTACTCTGAAAAGCGGAATACTGTCTATTAACTATATTGTTTATTAACTATAAAATCCCCAGGGGCTTCAATTCTACAAAGGCTCTATTATGGTTCTAAATTTAGCCAAGCAATAGAAATAGTTGGAAGATATGTAATTTGTTTTAATATCTGTGCTTTTATGTTGCCAGGTAGCTAATTCCTTCAGTAATACTAGAGCAGCCAATCATACAAAAGGAAGAAATACATACACCATATAATTGACAGGTTAGTAATTGTGTTAACTAAAATACTATCTGAGCCAGGTGTGCCTCACACCCAAGATCCCAGTACTTGGGAAGCTAAGGCAGGAAGATCAGTAGTTCAAGGCCAGCAAAGGCTAGATGAGACTCTGTCTCAAAAATAAACTTAAAAGAGGGCTGGAGAGGTGGCTCAGATGTTGCTCTTCCAAAGGACCCAGGTTTGATTCCCAGCCCCCACATGGAGGCTTACAATCATCTATATAGCTCTAATCCCAACGGATCTGATATGTTCTTCTGACCTCCATAGGTACCAGGCACACAAGTGGTGCACATACATACAAGTAGGTTAAAAAACCCATACACATGAAATAAAAATAAAACTTTAAAGAAAATGGTAACTATGGTCAGGCGGTGGTGGCACATGCTGTTAACCCCAGCACTAGAGTGGCAGAGGTAAGCAGATCTCTGTGAGTTTGAGGTCAGCCTCCCAACTGTGGAGGCAGAGGCAGGCGGATCTCTGTGAGTTCAAGAGCAGCCTGGTCTACAAAGCAAGTCCAGGACAGCAAAGGCTACACAGAGAAATCCTGTCTCGAGAAATATATATATACACACACACTCATACACATACAGTATTTTTTATTAGAGGGATTTTAAATATGTGAACAGAACATATTAATTACATAGCGTAACTTCCTTACAATTGATTTATATCTCCATGTCAAAGGAATAAACAGGCAAATAGCTTTCATGTTCAGTGTAACATGTTTTGTGGATATGACTGACATGCCATCTCTTGCAGAAATAAGTACATTCTGCAGCTGGTGTAACATACATGATTTAGTGTACCAGATCCCAATTTTAAAGCAATTCCTATTTGGATTTTCTGAGATATCAAACTCATAAAGAGCCAAACTCCTGGTCCCTCGTAGTTCCACGTGCCTTTAATGCCAGCACTCTGGAGGCAAAAGCAAGTGGATCTCTATGAATTCAAGGGCAGCCTGGTCTACAGAGTAGTAGACCTTGTGTCAAATAATAATAATAATAATAATAACATTTTTTTATGGCTAGGGAGCTAAGTCTGTGGATAAAATGATCAATTTCCAGAACAACCAGTGAAAGGGCTCAGCAGGACAACTTATTTATAAGCCTAACCATCGAAATCTAATCCTTAGGCCCAGAATGGTAAGAGAGAATCAACTCCCAAATACGAACATACACACAAGAAAGAGAGAGACAGGGAGGGAAGAAGGGAGGGAATGAGGGAGCAAAAAAAGATACAACATAAATGAACCCACACAAACATATAAAAAAGCTACTCCAAACAGGAAAGTTCAATGCAGTAAACCTTCTTAACTGCAGATTAGTTTTCTAGATTGTATTCACAGATAAGCACATAAAAACACGTGCAGAGGAAAATGCATGAGCTAACCTGGGCTACAACATGGCAGAGGCTAGTCCTCCTTTGCAGTCTTCTACTCTTCCTCACTTTTCCTCAATAAATTTATAGTTGCTCTGCTTTGAAGAAGAAGAAAAAAAGTTAAAATGTCTTTAATCCTAGCGGTTGGGAAGCAGAGGCAGGTGGATCTGAGTTTGAAGCCACCCTGATCTACCAAGCAAGTTCCAAGACAACCCTATTGCCTCTGTGAGGTGGTGGACCCCCTAAAGCTGGAGGGAGCTGCCACATGGGTGCTGGGAACTGAACCTGAGTCCTCGGAGGAACAGCCAGTGCTCTTAACTGCTGAGCCAGCTCTCCACCCCCAACACTCTTTTATTTTTAAATCATGTTTACATTTTACATATTTATTGGGAAGGAGGCAGGAAACCCTGACATGACCATGGAGATCGGAGAACAACCTAGAGTCAGTTCTTTCCTTCCACCATGTGAATCCCAGATATTGAACTCAGATTACTGAACTTGGCAGCAAGTGCCTTTACACACTGAAAGATTTTGCTGGCCAAATTTTAGTGTTCTTTTAAATTATGTATATATGTATACATACATAATTTAATATATAAATATATATGTATATATTATGTTCTTTTTAATTATGGATATATGCGCACAAGCGTGCTGTGCCTACCACAGATGCTATGAGAGTGTTAGATCACCCAGAGCTGGAGTTAACAGGCTGTTATAAGCAGACTTATGTGGATGCTAGGAACCAAACTGATAAGCCATCGCTTCAGCTCCAAGTGTTATTATTTTAATTGTCAACATTGTTGTACTTTTAATACTGACAACTAGGACTATAAAGCATTGAATTTCAGAGGGAAGTAAAGTATCTATACATACCAATTTGTGTGTGCTCATATGTGTGTGTGCATTTGGTGGAGTTGCACACTCATGTGTGCGCATATGTGTACAGAGGCCTAGAAGACAACCTTGAGTGTGTAGTCATTGCCCGATTTTCTTTTTTAGGCATCTTGCACATATACATTTGCACACACAAGTAAAGAATTACAAAAAAAGAGAAGTAAAATATCAACTCTATAGTACTCCTCAAAACAAAACAGGCCTCGAAGGCATATTCTACAAAACAATTCTAACTAGTAAATGTAAAGGAAACGACACAATCTGAAAATCCACATCTTGAAATCACCAATTTAATGAAAGGTTCAGTTAATGCCCATCAATGCTGGCAGGGCATGGCAGCACATGCCTGTGATCCCAGCATTTGGGAGGAAGAGGCAAGTGGATATCTGTGAGTTCAAGGCTAGCCTTTTCTACAAAGAGAGTCCAGGACAGCCAGGGCTACACAGAGAAATCTTGTCTCGAAAAACAAACAGCCTGGTCTAAATAGAGTTCCAGAACAGCCAAGGCTCCTGTTTTGTTTTGTTTTGTTTTGTTTTGTTTTGTTTTGTTTTGTTTTGTTTAAGATCCTGACCCTTGGGGGCTGGGAGATGGCTCAGTGGTGAAGAGCACTGTCTGTTCTTCCAAAGGTCCTGAGTTCAATTCCCAGCAACCACATGGTGGCTCACAGCCATCTATAATGAGATCTAGTGCCCTCTTCTGGTGTGTAGCCATACTTGCAGGAAGAATGCTATATAAATAATAAATACATAAATCTTAAAAAAAAAAAAAAACAAATTAAAAAAAAAAAAAGATCTTGACCCTTCTGAAACCCCCTGCCAAAAGAAAAAAATGGGACAGTGGAAAGAAAAAGGAAATTGTAAAAATAAAAATAAAATGACCCTCATGACCCTAACCACTTTCCTTCCCCCTCCATTCCTTGCTTCATTCTAAGACAGGAGTATCAATGGTCACCTAGGCAGGTCTTAAATCCTAAGTAGTGGAAACTACAGGTTTGTGGCACGATGCTCAGCTTATGTAGAACGTTTCTTAATTACTAAGGGAAAAAGGGTACCCTTTTAACAACAATAACAAGATAAATCTAGCAGAGAGCCAGGAATGAGGGCAGATGCCTTTAATTCCAGCCTTAAATCAGCCTGGCCTATTCAGAGGGTTCCATATCACCCATGGCTACACACTAACCAGTCTTTCATTGTTTTGTTTGTTTTTTAGAGACGGGGATTCTCTGTGTAGCCCTGGCTGTCCTCAAACTCACAGAGATCCACCTGCCTCTGCCTCCCTGAGTGCTGGGATTAAAGGCCACCATGTGTGCTACCAAGACTGATTTACATAGCAAATTTGAGGTTAGTCTGGGCTACAGGTAAATTCATTTGACAATCTGAGTTGAATTTCAAGAACCCACACAGAGGAAGACTGATAACCAACTCCCCAGTTATTTTAGCGAACCTCCATACTCAACTATGGCGTGCATACATTACCTCACATATATCCCATACACGCACACACACCTCACACACAATGAAATAACAAACTGCAGTAAAAATGTTATGACACGAAACATACCAATATACCAAAAGTGGCACAACAAAACCAATTAACAGCTTATTCTATGCATTACAAAAGAACTAGCCAAACATGGTGGCACACAGGACTATAATCCCAGTACCCAGAGGCTAGCCTTGGCTACACAAAGAGACTTTTCTCAAAACAAACAAATAAATCTGATAATTAACAGATTCTAAAACTGCCTGATTTTCTTTAAGTATAAGAGAAAATATGCCAAGGAAACAAAAAAGAAAGGCCAAATTAAGAAAATCTCCTATCTGCTTGTAAAAATAAAGTCACATATAACAGAAGGAATGGATGAAGTACCTTTAGCAGAGAGATAAGGCAAGTGCTCTACCACTAATGCAGCAAACAGTCTAGTCTACTGAACTAGACTATCAACACTACAGAGGGTTGGAAAGATGCAGCTCAAGGAAAATACTCAGTCACCGGATAGGACAGTCTAAAATTAGACCCACCAACTGCACTCATGTACACATCTTAAAGCCCTGAGTCTCGTTATTTTTCCTTATTCTAAGCTGGCAAGACATTCCACAGAAGGACAAAGTTCTTTACAGACTCACTCCTTTCTCTTTTGATTTTTTGAGACAGGGACACAACTTTATTTCAACTTCCTGCTTTGTCTTCTGAGTGCTGGGACAGTCATATGCATCATGCCTTTTTACCTCATCTTAGAATGCCGCACAGAAAGGGCTCACCAACCACAGGGTAAAGGGCTTGCTGACAAGCCTGACAATACATTCCCAGCACCCATGTAGGGTGACGCATAACTACAGCAACTCCAGCTCTAGGTACTGAGTACCTTCTCCCAGCCTCTACTGCTACTAGTACATAAACATATACAGACACAAACAATTTTTAAACAAAATAAAATCTTTGGCTGGGAACGACAGACAGTGCATGTCTTTCAGCACTCAGGAGGCAAAGGCAGGCAAATCTCTGTGAATTCTAGGCCAGCCTGGACTACAGAGTAACAAGGCTACATAGTTGAGAACTGTCTCAAAAATAAAACCTGAAAAAAAAATTAAGTAGTTCCACAAAATTTTCTCCTTTAGACTTACCAGGAACATATAACCAAAACATAACACTTTTCATCCTTCCTCAGAAATTTACCTTTTCCTGAACCACTGAGATGGTCTTGTCTCACAAGACTGACAGCTGAAATTCAATTGCTGAAACCATGTTAAGGTGGAAGGAGAGAACCCACTCCATACATGCATGCCTTGGCAAACATGCCCACATTTGCATGCATTCTCTGTGTACACATACATACACACATAAACACACATACAGACACAGGTATATATTTTAAGTTCAAACACATTTTTTACTCCACCTTTTCCTGAAAACTTTCCTTACGCACTCATGAAGAGACCTGGTACAGTAGGCGCCATGCTCATTAGAAACTATCTGTACAGAAGCATTATCAGCACCTAGTCATCTTCCCACAGAAATATTTAAGTGTCTAAAGCTAGAAATAGAAATGTTATGAACAGACAGAAAAGGGGAAAACAGAAGTTTGGTAGATACTGCTACCAATTTGCCTAAGTTATCAGAAACCATTTATAAAACAAAATGACTGTAGACAAAGTTGGCACCCATTTTTCCAGCATTAAGAGTCAGAAGAAGAAGGATCTTTGGGAGTTCCAGGCCAGCCAGGACTACGTAGTGAGACTGTCTCAAAACAAAACAAAACAAAACAAAACAGGGTGGGCAGCTGAAGAGAAGCCTTGGTGGTTAAGAGCATGTTCTGATTTCATGAAGACTTGAGTTCAGCCCTAGCATCCATGTTGGGCAGCTCACAACTGCTGATAGCTCTAACACCAGGGGGATCTGATGTTTCTAGCTTCCTCCCATGTGCACATACATACACACAGTTTAAAATATAATAAATCTTTCTTTTTTTCTTTAACAGGGTCTCAGGCAGTCCATGGTGGACCAGAACTCAGTAAGCAAAGGTAACTTTGAACTCCTGATTTTCCTACCTCTACCTCACTAGTGCTAGACTTATGCCAGCAGGTGTTTACCTAACATACTTCTGTTGCTATTACTTATACGTTAATACTGGAACCAGATCTAGTCAAATGCTTACTAGTCCTCAATTCTTTCACCTCAAACAAGCAGCTCTCTCTCACGGGCATGGCGGTTTTCAATGTCCTGGCAAACATTTAAGCCAAAACCTTTGCCACTCCATTCCTACAAAGTGCTTTTAAAAATATACCTTATCCTTTGCCTTCCTGAAAAGTAGCCAAGACTGCCTCAGACAGAAATTTCATCTAGAGCACCCCAGCCAGGTCAGAAAAGGTAACCAAGAAGTAACAGAAATAAGTGAGGTATACCCCAAAGCACTCAGGGGCCTGCTTCTTTTATTGTCAAACTTAATGTAAATCTATCAAATTCAGCTAAAAATGCTGACGGGGGGGGGGGAGGAATCAAGCATTCTCTAGAACCAAATCCCCAGTAACAGAAAGTCACTTTGTAGTGGCTCAGCTGGTATCTACAGAGACAGAGAACCACCACCTTCTATCAAATGAACACTCAGCTGAGGCTGAGGTGGCACTAGATGTTCCTGTCTCAGCCAGAGGACAGGATATGAATGCAGTTTTACATGGGAAAGGCAATCCAAGAACAAAAAATAAGTTCAGGGTCTCTAGGTCAGAAGTGCTAGAAGGTTCTAGCAATAACCAGGAGATCGGTGTGTGCATTAGAGGAAGCTGGTGCTATAGAACTACAGTGTTGTAGTTTTTATATTGGTTTTTAGCAGGTCATAATGTGCACATGTAATCCACTGCTCAGGAGGCTGAGACAGGAAGACTGTTTTGAGTTGGAGACTGTCTCAACACTTTTACTTAAAGAGTAGAACCAGGTTTGACTCTGAAACAGGAAGCCATCCCCTCTAAAGATTCCTTTCCATTAAAAAAAAAGCATATATAAAATATATATAGAGAGAGGCAGGGTCTCTTGTATCTAAGGCTGTCCTCAAATTTTCTATGTAGTGGAGGAAGATCTTGAACTTCTGATCCTCACGCCTTCACCTCATGAGTGCTAGCATCTCAGGAATTTACACCATACCCTCCTAGTTTTACACACTGGTAGGGAATAATGCCCAAGGTTCTGTGCATGGTAGGAAGGCACTCCACCGACTCAGCTACAGTCTGAGCCCAAAGTATATTACTTTAATTACATTTCTTTATTTCTGCTGTTGATTATTTTTGAGACAGAATACTGCTATAGAGTATAGCGTATAACTGGAAAGATGGCTCCATGGTTAAGAGCACCATCTGCTCTTCCAGAGGACCTGAGTTCAATTCCCAGCAACCACATAGTGGCTCACAACCATCTATACTGGGATCTGATGCCCTCTGCCATGCAGGTATATGTGAGGATAGAGCATTCATGAAAAAAAATAAATAAATCTAAAAAACAAAACAACAACAACAACAAAAAAAAAAAAACAGGCTAGCCTTGAGCTTGATCCTATACTCCTGGTTGGCCTCAAACACTGGTTCTAGTGCTCAGATTACAGATCTTCACCGCTCCTCCTTGCTTTTGTCTTATTGTTGGTTTGGTTTGTTTCTTCAAACATGGTCTCACTAGTCCAGGCTGACCTCAAACTCTTTATCTATAAACTAAGCTAGCTTTAAACTCCTGATTTGAGAAGTCTTCACTTCTCAAGTGCTGATTTGCAGCAGGCTTTATGTGATAAATTTTAAACTGTCAAGTTCTGCAGATCATTCCCTGCACACAAAACTAGAACTGCAACTCGTGTGAGGGAGAGCCCTGGCTGTCCAGGACTCGACTGGTAAACCAGTTCGGCCTCCAACCCAGAGACCCTACCTCCACTTCCCAGTGCTGGGATAAAAGGAGTGCACCACCACCACCTAGCTGGAAATGCAGTGCTTTAAGTTTAATTTTTCCTGACATTTCATCAAGGTTCTATGTTCTAGAAATCACTGTGGAAATTAGCTACTGGGGAGGAAAAATACATCTAATAAAGTGAAAGGATATAACCTAACTCTCAACTTTCCACATCTATCTCAAGTTTGATCTTGATGACCGAGTCTTGTGGGGTGAGGAAACTTTTTACTGAAGTGAGGAAAAATGCATTTAGAAGAGGAACCTCAGACGAGGTAACATATCACTTTTAAGTACCTCAAAGTACAATGAAATGCTAGGAATATGTGATGGCAAGTGTTATGTATCACATCTACAGCACCTTCAAGTTACCTACAAACATCAGTCCTGGGAGGGGGGGGGGAATCACAAATAAAAACCATATACAAAGCTATTCCTTCGACTAGGATCTGAATTTGAATTTTCCCATTCTTCCTCCTTCGGTTTTAATGCAGTTCTGGGGCTGTGGATTCGGTCACTCCTCACCACTATGGGAAAGCAAATCAGTATCTCTGCGGTTACTAATGGTGACAAACGTTGAAAAACGTTTAGCCCCTGCGAGGAAGCGTGAGCTGTGAGCTCAGCGCAGGCCCAACTTCTTCAAGCGCCAGACCATCTCCCCGCACGTGCCGACTCAGAGCCGGTCCAGCCACAAGCTCCAACACCTCCAGCTCCCATCCTCTGAAGGCTCCCAGCAAACGGACACCCCGGCGGCGCTCACCGCCCTCCAGCGCGGCCAAGGGCGCCCCACGCACGCACGCACGCACGCAGGCACGCTCGCTCGCTCGCACCCCCGGGCCCGCACAGGCCACAGGTGGCGCCGCCCCTCCCCCCTGACCCCACCGCCCCCGCTCCGCGCGCTCCCGCGGGCCGACCCTCCCCGGGCGCTACGCCCCGACCCGCCGCCCCCGGCCCGCCCGGTCCCGCCACGCCCCCGGCCCGCGCGCCGCCCGCCCCCCGGCCGGAGGTGGCCTCACCTCACGGGGGCCGGAGCGGGGAGGGCGCCCGGTGTCCGCCCGCCGCCCGGGCCCACCGCCGCTCGGCCCCGACGGCGGCGGCGCGCTTCTGGGGGCGGGCTCTCCTCGGAGGGGGTCTCCCCGGGGCCCGGGCCGGGGAGGCAGGGGAGCGGGGCGGGGGAGGGGAGAGGGTCCGGGAAGGAGGGGGGAGAGGGGGAGAGAAGGGGGCCCAAACCCGGAGAGGGAGAAAAGGGGGGAGGGGGAGAAGCAGAAGGGGAAGAAAGGCCCGGAGTCCGCCCCCCGCTGCGGCCTGCGCGCTACGTCACCACGCCCGACGCGGTCGTCAGCGCGTCCTGCGCCGCTCGCGTCCCTGCTTCCTGTGTGCGCGTCCCCGGGCCCGCGGCGCTCGCTGCGCGCGCTCCCGCCGCGGCGCTGGCGCGCTCCCTGACACGCCTGGCTGCGCGGCCCGGAAGCTCCCAGAGCCGGGCCGGCAGCATGGCCGTCGTCCGGTGCACAGCGCTTCCCCGGGCTGGACCCCGACCCCGCGGTCCTCCTCAGAGCGCTCACGCGGACTTCACTTAGGGCAGACACTTGGGAGGGGCATGGGGGGCTGTGTAGCCCAGGCCGGGCCCCGACCCTGCGTCCTCTCGCCTTCTTAGAGCTGGTGTTTCTGAGTAGTAGGTACCCCTACCCACTGCTAGCTAGGACTGCTACTCCTGCTGCCCAAAATAAAGCTCGTATTGTTTTGGTTTTGGTTTTGAGAGACGTCTCTGGCCCTTACTGTCTTGGAACTCACTATGTATTCTAGAGCAGGCTGGCTTCGAACTCCCGAGATCCACCTGCCTCTGCCTCCTCAGTGCTGGAATTAAAACTGTTTGATGTACTTGGTTGGGCAGGAGAGAACGGAGGAGATTCAGCAACGATGTAGAGGTGTGAGGGCATTGGAGGGGTGAGGATGATTTGCAGCGTTTCTATGGAAATGTGTCCATGCTAGGTTAAGGGCTCTAGCATTGTGCTGTATCACCAGCCCCTTGGAGAAGTATCCAATTTATGTTTTCTTCACCCAACAAGTACCAGGTTTTCAAGTTGATGGCATGAGGCAGCGTTGGAAATTTAGAATGTGCACCTTTCTGTCTCTAATATTTCTGTTGTCCTCAGGACGATGTGTACCATTATTACATCTGTTTTCTAGATGTGGGAACCTGAAGCATAGTAATTCAGAGTCCTGGATATCAAACCATGGCACTCACAAAACACCGGCAGCCGGGAATGGTGGCACACACCTGTAATCCTGGTACTCTAAAAACAGAGGCAGGGAGACCGCTGCAAGTCTGAAGCCAGCCTGGTTGGCATAGCAAGCTCTGATACAGCCAGGACTACACAGAGACGCCCTGTCTCAATAAAGAACAAGTGGGAAATGTAACTGGAAAAAAGCTAGGCACGGTAGCAGGGACCCACTGGTTTCACTATTCAGAAGGCTGTGGACACAAGTATTGCTAAAGCCCAGAAATTCTATGGTGGCCTGTTGGGAGCTGCTCTTCTAGCAGCTGCTTTATTTAAATCTCAGCGGAAAGACTGGTTTTACTAGGCCTTTACTCGAGTCAGTAAAGAATTTCCAAGTCCATCTTTTGAGACAGCAGGTGGGATAGCTTGTCAAAATCACACCTCTTGTTTTACCTCCTTGTGAATTTAACTCCTTGTACTGAGCTGCTTTTACTCTGGCTTAAAAGCAGTCTGAAATAAATCAAGGTGTCTAGTCTCTACTAGAGCTTCTCAGAAAGGTCCCATGTGTTGTGTGTTAGTTTATTAATTTTAATACTCCCCACTCAAGAACCATTCGACTCTGCTGGCAGGTTCCAGCAGTGGCCTGGCCAACATAGCAATACTGTAAGTATTAAAACTAACCAGAAGTAAAAATAAAAAGCAGGTATAGTGGTGCAGGGAGGAGTTATTAGGAAGCGGGCCTGCATGTTAGGCACGTGCGTTTACCACAGACTGATAAACCCTTTTAAACTTTTTTTTTTTTGAGAGAGAGAGAGAAAAAGAGAGAGTCTCACTATTAGCTCTGGCTAGCCTTGATCTCTCTGTGTACACCAGGTCAGCTTGTCACTCTACCTGCCTCTGCCTCCTGAATGCTGGGATTAAAGACCTGTACCTGTCCATCTTAAAGCTGGTGGGTTTTTTTTAATAAAGTTATAAACTATCTATGGTTGCTCTTGCTTGTTGTAGTTTCAATAAAAATGACCCCCGTGGAGAGCTGGAGGTTAAGAGCACTGGGTTACTCTTCCAGAGGTCCTGAGTTCAATTCCCAGCAATCTTATGGTGGCTTATAAACATCTATAATGAGATCTGGTGCCCTCTTCTGACATGCAGGTGTACATATAATCAGAACACTGTATACATAGTAAATAAATAAATCTTTAAAAATAAAATAAATAATGGGCCCCATAGGCTCATGTGTTTGAAATGCTTGGTCCCCAGTTGATGGAACTGTTTGGGAAGGATTAGGAGGTGTGGCCTTGTTGGAGGAGGTGTGTCACTGGATGGGCTTTGAGATTTCAAAAGCCCATACACTTTAGCTGTCTCTCCATACTCCACGTGGATAAAGACCTAAGCTTTCAGCTACTGCTTCCCACCGTGATGTGATGGACTCTAACTTTCTAAAATAGTTAGCCCAAAACTAAACCCTGTCTTTTATCAGTTGCCTTGGTCGTCGTGTTTTATCACAGCAACAGAAATACCACTGAGACACCTATGATCCCAACACCTGGAAGGTGAAGGTAGGAGGTTCAAGAGTTCAAGGTCATCTTCAGGTACACAGCAAGCTCCAGGCCAGCCTGGGATAAACATGAGACCCTGGCTTTAAAAACTATTTTTTTTTAGTTTTTTAAAAATACTGCCAATTGTGGATCTTTATGTGTTCTAGGCTAGCCTGGTCTACATAGAGAATTCCAGGCAGGCCAGGATTACCCAAATAAAAATATATTTGAGAATGAAAATGTAGAATCCAGAATGAATATTCACAGCTTCAGAGTTCTGCATAAAGCTCATTGAATCCATAAGTCTCATGGATCAACATGGCTGCCTAAACAAGCCCTGAACTATGATAATGTCAATCATGCTGACATGGAAGTGGGAAAGCTTTCAGAGCCTCAACCCTAGACGAAGCTACAGGCAGCTGGGGAATCCTGAGATCCCGAGAAGAAGAGAGCCCCCAATTGGTCAGCCCTGGACCTGAACATACACACACAGGTTACAGGTAACATTAACATTATATGGACTGAGCAGGTTGTATTATGCACTTATGAATATATCTATTTAATATATTTAATATGCATTATATAATATATATAATATACACATATATTTAACATTTATTGATTATTGATTGAGGCCATGAATTTGAGAGAGCCCAAGGAGATAAACCCATGCAGGATTGCAGGGAGGAAAGAAATTATGTAGTTAAAATTTCAAAGACTTAAAAAAAAAATAAAAAGTTCACTAGATAGACATGGTAGCACACACTTTTAATCCCAGCACTTGGGGCTAGAGAGATGGCTCAGGGGTTAAGAGCACTGCCTGCTCTTCCAAAGGACCTGGGTTCAATTCCCAGCAGCTCACAACTGTCCACTTCCAAGGGATCAGACACATTCATACTAATGCACATAAAATAAAATAAATTATTTTTTAAAAAGTCCCAGCACTTGAGAAGCAAAGACAGGTAGATCTCTGAGTTTCAGGACAGCCAGAGCTACACAGTAAGACCCTATCTCAAAAGAAAAACGTTTCTGGGGCTGAAAAGATGGGTCAGTGGTTACAAGCACTGACTGCTTTTCCAGAGGTCCCAGATTCAAATCCCAGCACCCACATGGCAGCTCACAACTGTCTGTAACTCCAAGATCTGACATTCTCACACATACATATATGCAGGCAAAACACCAGTGCACATAAAATAAAAAAGAAGTTTTTTGAACTGTATAGACTTTGGGTCTGGTTAACTTTTTATATGTGGATGATTTTATTTATAAGTTGTTTAAAATAAAATTTTAAGCATTTTTTAAAGAATCATAAATGATCAGTTTTTTTAAAAAGCATTGATTGCAGCATCTGAATTCTTAGTGATCATTTTCCCCATGTCTCATGAATAAATTAAAGCAGGAGAGGTGAAGTAACTAGCTCAGAGTTGTGACAAGTTAGAATGTATTTGTGCTAGGCCTCTCTCCTAGCGTGTGCCGAGCCCCTGGTCCCAGCCCCATCCCGTCCAGATTTCCCACACACACACAGAGGAAGAGAGCCAAATTTTAGCCAAAGCTATCGGCTTAAAAAGCCTGCTCTCCTACCTCCAACCTTGCTACGTGGAAACGATTCCTTCCTTGGGGACTTACTACTTGGGACTCTAGGACAGAGGTAAGAATTCGAGAAATCTCAAATGTTAATTTCCTAGGTAAAACTAACTGCAGAAATCGAGAAAATCTAGACCTTCAGTCCCTTTCGCACCATCTGTCTGGCCACCTACTGAGGATCTAGGAAGTTCATGTGAAAACCAAGCCATGCCCTGCTCTGAGTTGCTGTCCTGATCTAAGTTGTGTGAAACAGTGTGACTTTCGGGCAGTTCTGTCCTGGATGACACCCTTTTACAAACCATTAGAAGGGGGCTGGAGAGATGGCTCAGTGGATAAGAGCACTGTCTGTTGCTCCATAGGTCCTGAGTTCAATTCCCAGCAACCACATAGTGGGCTCCCAACCATCTATGCTGGAATCTGATGCCCTCTTCTGGCATGCAGGCACACATGCAGATAGAGTACTCATACATAAAATAAATAAATAAAATCTTTCAAAAAGAAGAAGAAGTGGGCTAGAAAGACAGCTCGGTGCTTAAGGGCACTGGCTGCTATTTTGGAGGACCCAAGTTTGACTCTGAGTACCCACACAGCAGCTCACAAACAGCTGAAACTTCAGCTCCAGAAAAATCTAATATTCTCTTCTGGTCTCCACAGGCAGC
The DNA here is from genome assembly GCA_028658305.1 of Pachyuromys duprasi. Classification (NCBI taxonomy): domain Eukaryota; kingdom Metazoa; phylum Chordata; class Mammalia; order Rodentia; family Muridae; genus Pachyuromys; species Pachyuromys duprasi. Next base: position 38,732,857 of record CM053753.1, on the reverse strand, counting down.
CCACTTTCTAGGCCATCCATCTGTCCATATTTCCATCTATCCCTCCATTTTTAGAGATAGTTTTACACCTCACTTTCCTGTGATCCTGTGTCTTCCAGCTCTGCCCTGAGACTCTGGAGTCTAGCCACCCACAATGACTCTTTGTATCTGTGTCAGCTCTTGACCTCTGTATTCAATAAGGTTTTTCAAAAGAAACTGTTGATCACCAACAGCCTTGAATGCTATCAAAGGAAACTGAGATTACTTGGTAAATTGCAGCCAATGAAACTGACATAGCAAATGTATTGTTTTCAATGATTCTGACATGCCCACCGGTGTTTCTGACATGGCACACTGGGAACATCTGCTCTGGACATTTCTCCCCCCGTCCCTTAATTTTCGGATAACTTTGACTTAGAAGGAAAAATCTAACCAGAACTAACAAAGGAGGTTGGGCTAAGACCCATAAGATGGTCCCTTAAGATGGGGTGGGTAGACTTTAAGAAGCAGAGAAGAGCCAGGGAGGAGTGGTTCACGCCTTTAATCCCAGCAGTCCGGAGGCAAAGACAGATCTCTGTGAGTACAAGCCGGGAGGGTCTACACAGCCAGTTCCAGGACAGCCAGGGCTATACTATGAGATCCTGTTTCAAAAACACACAAACAAAAGAGTCACTCTTTTAATTGGACATGGTAGTCCATGCCTGTGTGTTGTATTTGGTTATTAATATTTAGTATTGATATATCTTTTAGTAAAGCTGTGGTTAATCCTAAACAGCTGTATAACCAAATCACCACACAGAGATTAGGATTTATTTAGTTAACCTAGAACATGATGCTGGGCAATAGTCACTCAATCCTAAACCTCCAAACCCGCATAGTTTCCTACCATTCAGATTCACCCATTATACTTGCTTTTAGTGATCTCTTAGGTCCGGTTCATTTCTCCACGGCGTTCCAAGACCTCTCCTGCTCTCTCAGCTTCTCCTCTTCCAGCTTCTGCTCCTCTTCTCCCTCCTACTCCTTCCTTTCTTCCTGCTTCCTTCCTCTCTTCCCACTCTGAACCAGGATGTCCCACCCTATCCTCTCCATTGTTCCACATTGTGGCTGGTTGTCTTAATTGACAGTTTGGAGAACAAATGGTGGCATGTTTACACAAACTTGAGACAGGTGATGCTTAGAATAAGTATCACAAGGCAATGTCTGGATTGAAACCAGATAGTGGGGGAGAGAAATCAGCACTTGAATGAACAAGGGTAAGATGTATACATTCCAAAAGAGCATTATATTAACACCTGTGAGACCAGATATGAGAAGCAGAGGCAGGAGTTCAAAGCCAACCTCCACTACAAACCAAGTTCAAAGCCAGCCTGAGCCATGTGAGAATCTGACCCAACCACACACCAGCACATGCAAAATGTCACTTTTGTTTGTTTGTTTTCTGAGACAAGATTTCTCTATGTAGCTTTGGCTGTCCTGGACTCCCTCTGTAGACCAGGCTGGCCTTGAACTCACAGAGATCTGCCTGCTTCTGCCTGAGAGTGCTAGGATTATAGGTGTAAACAACCCACCTAGCTTTTTTTTTTTTTTTTTGAGGCCTGAGTTCTTGTGGTTGTCATGCTTCAGCCCCTGAAATCATGACAATCACAAAAGCTATGCTCACCACCTTTTCACAGCATGTCTCTAACCTTTGTCCCCAGGCCTGGCAGCTCATTTAGTTAACAACCAACCAACAGCAGCAGGGGACAGACAACTCTTTCTTCAAACAATCCACCCTCAGCGCACATTCCCCCCCCCCCCTGCGCTCCCACTGCCTGTGCTGGAGCATTCTGCCAAGTTCCACCTGTACAGGCTTCATTTTTTTTAAGCCAGATGTTTGGCTGCTGTGTCTCTGACAGAAAGGAATCATGCCAGCTGGAGGCACATTCCCAGGGTCTCTGGTGACTAGGACAAAGTTGAAGCCACTACTGTTGAGACGCTGAGGTGGCTTTGCGTCCTTCAAGGAGGATCTCCCCCGGCAATGACCTCCTCCTTGCTCCTGGCTCTTTTGTTCCTGACTGCAGCCACAGTGGCCAACCTCGAAACTGGTGCTACATGTCCAGCGTGTTGGGGGGCCACGTTTGACCTGGAGAGCCAGAGGGAGCTGCTTCTTGATTTGGCCAAGAAAAGTATCCTGGAAAAGCTGCATCTCCGCCAGCGCCCCACACTGAGCCGGCCTGTGTCCAGAGCTGCTCTGAAGACGGTGCTGCGACGCATCTGTGGGCCTCAGCAGAAAACCCAGCTGGAGCATGACCAGGGACAAGAATATGAGATCATCAGCTTTGCTGACCCGGGTAGGTTCATGGTCTACAGCTCTGCCCCCAAACTTGACCTCTCTAGGAAGGAAAAAGTCTCCTCCCCAAGTTTGATTCTGACTTTCTCTCCCAAACCATTCTACCCTCCTGCACCAGGGCTTGCAATCCCCAGGTTCTTTAAGCTAGGTCAGGTCTACCTGGTAGAAGCTGGAAAATGTTAAGTTTTACTTCTTCAGAAAGTTCATGCCCGCTGGGTTCTCTCTCAGAATCCATAGTCCTCCACGTGTGTGTCTCCCCACTCCCCAGGCCAAGGGTTGATTCCTGGTGAGTTTGTGATTTCTCTGGCCCCAGGACCTGTCAATAACCTCCACCTCATCTTCCTCAAGAATTTCCCATTCATGTAAAAAGAGAAAAAATAAAACACCATACCTCAGGATTACAGTCTTCATGTCAGAAAAAGGTCAAATGGAACTCAGAAAGAAGTGTGAAAGATAAAGAGAAATTCAGTCTTGGACCTTGGCAGTGTTAGTGCATGCCTTTAGTCCCAGCACTCTGAGGCAGAGGCAGAGGTAGGCCTCTATGAGTTCAAAGCCAGCCTGGTCTACAGAGTTCCAGAACAGCCAAGGGCACACAGAGAAATGCTGTCTCAAAAACAAACGAAGGATCAAAGGTAGAGGAAAGAAAGAATTACTTCCACAGAGAAGAGAGCTAGAGAAAAGATGAGGAAATCTTTCTGCTTAGAAACAAAATGCAAGGCCACCACAAGCTCGCTGCTAGGTCTGGAGACAGCAATCCTCACCGTGTCTTCGCTCCTTTCCCGAATGGCTCCTGCTCTCCTCTCTCTTCAAGACCCAGCACAGTTAAGCAGCAGCCCCCCCCCACCCCCTGGGCTCCCACACTTGCAGAGCCCCTTAGTAGCTCAGTGAGCTGGGTTGTTAACAGTAAGTTTTCTCATTTGTGAGTGAGGACGGTGAGAGGCTAGCTTAGAGACTTCAATGGGTCAATATATATAAAGTCCTTAGACAGCTAGAAAGCAGGGAGGAGCAGGAAACTGAGAGTACAAAGCTCCTGTCCAGGAGGGTCCCCTCTCTGTTTCTTCACTAGCAGAATGCGAGGAGGAAATTCTGAAGTCTCCTTTCACAGAATCCCCTCCCCAGGCTCCACTCTCAAGACCTAGCAGCCTCCCACAGGCTTCACCTCCTAACACTATTACCTCCTAAGACTATTACTTTAGGATTCAGATTTCAACATGATTCTCTGCCCCCCCCCCTTTTGAAACAGGGTCTCCTTACATAGCCCAAGCTGGCTTGAAACTCAAAATGCAGCTCAGATTTGGCTAGACACACTCTCTCTGCCTTAGCAACACAAACTCTGGGATTTACAGACACATGCCCAGCTTCAACCTATGAAGTTTGAGGGAACACAAGCAAAAATAAATAAATAGGGAGAGAGAGAGAGAGAGAGAGAGAGAGAGAGAGAGAGAGAGAGAGAGAGAGAGAGAGAAATCCACAATAGCTTTTTTCTGACTATTCTAGCCCAACCTTCTTTAAAAGGTGGTGGCTGGACTCTGAGCTGTCAATTGCAGCGTAAATGATTGTCCAGCTTCTACATACACTTTGTTTACTTTTGTCCAATTGATGAAGCATGTCACTTTGGCCAGGTCCAGAACCAGGGTGGGGTGGAACACTGGATAAAATCATGCAAACCAGGATGTGTTCAGGGTGGGGTAGGCCAACATAGCAACCCACTAAAATCTCTTCTGACCCCTAATCACTTCCTTCGCAGTCTCACAAAATACAGTCACCCTCTGTAGGTTCTTCCACATCACATTTTCAGCCATGACACCACTAGGATCAGGTTGAGGTCCACAGTGTCATCCCCTAAATCAGAAAGCTAAATCTTTGGTACTTTTCTTCAGGCTCAGGGATCTTTAGTGGTGTCATAAAGCAGGCTCATACTACCTTATGGCAGCTGATGGCAAACGCATCTGGGTTCAGTTATGTCACATTAGAAGCTTAAAATTAGAATTCATGGAATAATTTATGCTATAGAAACTGTCAATCTCTGCAAATCAGGGCTTTTAAGGTTCCTCCCTCCTGTTAAATATTTACTAACACACCATTGCCTATGTCTTAAAAAGAAGTTCTATCTTCCTCCTTCCCACCTTACATCATGCTGAGGCTTACACAGGGAGAGGGTGACCACAAGCCAGTCTCCTTCAGAACCCTATGGGGAATGGAACACAGACCCTCTTGGACATGTCTTGCTGGCCTCAATCTCAGGCTCCTCTTCCCTAAATGCTGGGGCAGGTATGAGCTACCAAGCTCAGCACTAGTCCATAAAAGTCCTGATTTCCTCTCCATCACATATCTCAGTCTACAGATAATTTCCCCCCTTGGGCCTGATTCTGCTCTGTGTGGAGAGCTCTTGGCTCCTTGCTCTACTTCAAAAATGTCCTGACTTTTGAACAAGAAATGGCCAGTGTTTGCAAGTAAATACAGAGCCCTCTATTCTATCTATTCATCTATCATTTATCTACTATCTTGTACCTGCCTATCATCTATCTATCTATCTATCTATCTATCTATCTATCCATCCATCCATCCATCCATCCATCTTGGCACTCACCATGTAGACCAGGTTGGCCTCTAGCACACAGCACTCCACTCCTACCTCTGCTTCCCAAGTGCTGGGATTACAGAAACCCTTTTTCTTTTGTTCTGTACTTTTGCAGTGCTGAGGACATCTTTTCATTTTTAATAATCTCATTTTAATTATCTCCATCTCTTAGTCCAAGTCCAAGATTACTCTTCCTTTGACTATTAAATTTTTCCTTAACACCATGGGCTTCGCAACTTTCTCTTGAGAAACCAAACCCACTCTGGGGTGTTATAATCCTGTCTTTTCTTTCTTATTCATTTACTATTTATACAGCATTCTGCCTGCATACCAGAAAAGGGCACCAGATCTGATTATAGATGGTTTTGTGGTTACTGGGAATTGAACTCAGGACCTTTGGAAGAACAGCCAGTGTTCTTAACCTCTGAGCCATCTCTCTAGCCCAATACTATCTTTTCTTAACCCCGCTCTCTTTCTTGCTCTCACACTCAATGTGTTTCTGGTGGATAGGGTCTGAGCCAGGTGTTTCCAGGTTCATATTCAAGCGATTGGAAATAAAGGCCCACACAGATTTGCGAAAGAAGCAAGACGATTTCATCTGGGGCAAATCGATAGCACAGATGAGAGGGGATGACTGGGCCACATGAATAAGGGCACTCGAGGGCTCCAACTGTTTGGGGCTTTCTTTTGTGGGGTTCAAAGAAAGAAGCTGGTTCCTAAGGACTGTATGTAGTCTATATGGTTCACTATCTTGATTAATAGATTAGGCCATACATTCATTTTCCTTCCCATAATGCATATGATTTTAATCATATGAATGCCTGGTTATGCATACGTATAAGATGGAAAATAGGGAATTCTCTCTAAAAAGTCACTAGAGGACAGTTTTGTCTTACTGTGCATGCACTCAGAACCAGTTCAGACCAGATCAGCCCTTTAGTTCTTCATACCTGAGTATGTTGGGAATACATTTGAATAGAAACTGTCTGAATTTGATTGTTACCCGTGACAGGGAGCTCATATCATTGTTCAAGGAGGGGAGAACCTGTAATTCAATGCAAGTAAGAGGCTAGGGGGGCCTAAAATTGCTGGGTGTGTTGCAGGGACAGGGGTGTGTGTCTGTCTTCTTTGTGTAGATGAAGGAACAAGGCTGCCAAGTGCATTATTATAAGGGGGAGGGGTAGTGTGTGTAACTAAAACCAAATGGCAGTCTCAGGGCACCAAACTTTCCTGTGCTTAGCTGCCTCATGTTTTTTTTTTTCCAGTTTTTCAAAACAGGGGCCATAGCTATCCTGTAGACCAGGCTGGCCTCAAACTCAGAGATCCACCTGCCTCTGTCTCCTGAGTGCTGGGATTAAAGGCATGCACCACCATGCGGAGCAGATCTGGATTTTATTATTATTATTTACTTTTTTTTTTGAGACAGTGTCTTAATTAGGATTTTTAGTGCTGTGAAAAGACACAATGACCACAGCAAGTCTTTTTTTATTTTCTTCTCTCCCCACCTCTATTCCCAACCCCCAAGTCAGGGTCTCTGTATATTCTTGGCTATTGCTGGAACTCGATCTGTCAGAGATCCACCTGCCTCTGCCTCCTGAGTGCTGGGATTAAAGGCGTGTACCACCACCTGGCTTCACTTCACGGCAATTCTTATAAAGGAAGACATTTAACTGGGGCTGGTTTACAGGTTCAGAGGTTTAGTCCATTATCTTCATGGCAGGAAGCATGGCAGCGTGCAGACAGACGTGGTGCTGGACAAGTTGCTGAGCGTTCTACCTCTTGATCCACAGGCAGCAGGAGGAGACTGTGTGCCACTGCGAATAGCTGGAGCACATGAGCCCGCCCCCATGGTGACACACTTCCTCCAACAAAGCCACACCCACTCCAGCAAGGCCACACCTCCTGATAACGCAGCTCCCTATGGGCCAAGCATTCAAACACAGAGTCTATGGGGGCCATACCTGTTCAAACCACCACAGACAGGATCTCACTATGTATCCCTGGCTGACCTGGAACTCTTTGTATAGACCAGGATAGCCTTGAATTTAGAGATTCAGACAGCTATATCCAACAAGGATTTTTTATTTTTTGGTTTCAAGGTAGAGCCTTTTGTCCTGGCATGGTGACACATGCCTTTAATGCGAGCACTCAGGAGGCAGGGGCAGGCAGATCTCTGTGTTTGAGGGT